>BSBK01004475.1:802500-1526369 GCA_027943335.1 Chamaecyparis obtusa
TAATTAAATCATGTTTGATTTAATTACTGTCACTTATTATCTCTTTCTACTTAAGCTAAACTTTAGGCATATAATAATTAATTGCTTTATTAATTATTATTGTGCAACCTAGGTTTTACCTTTTTAGGTTTTCAAATCTCCTTTTATAAGGATTGATCTCCTTTGTTTTTAGAACATATTATTGAGATTATTCATTATTGAATTGCAACTTTTTTTTTTGTACATCAAGAATGATTTCTCCTCTCTCATGGATCAATGTGTTTAGGCCTCCATAACATCTTGCTTCTTCTCTCTATTTCTATGAAAGAATTTTTCATGCATGTTTTCTTGGGAGTTGTGGGTTGTTTTGTCATCAACTCCAATATCATCCTCCTTCAGATCTTGATGAAAAAATAGAGACCACCAGGTATACATGCTTTTGGGCACCTTTCAGCATCCATCTTCCTATCACATCTTCCAGTCACCTATCCTCTTTCCACCATCTATCCTAGCTTACATCTATCTTCCTCATCCTCTTATGATTTTATCTTCCATCCAATCTTTCCCCTACCAAATTCCTCTAAATGCATGAGCTATCCTAAGAAAGGGCATCATATTCATTGGTGACATATTCCTTGGAGACCTATCCAAATCCAAATCTTCCATCTCCCAAATCCTTATCTTCCATCTCTAAGCATTTCCTCTACCTAAATCCTTATCCATCATTCATCCATCTAAAATCTCCCAATCCAAAGCATTCCTCCATCTAGATCCCCAAGAAAATCCTCTATCCAAAGCATCTCCTAGAAAATCCTCTATCTAAAGCATCTCCCAGCAAATCCTCTATCCAAAGAATCTCCTAGCATTCCCCTATCTAAATCCTCTATCCGAATCTTAATTAGTTCCTCCAATCCAATATACCAATAGTTCCTTTGTCTAAATCCTAAGCATTTCCTCCATCCAAATCCTTAGCAATCCTCTATCCAAAGCATTCCTCCAATCCAATCCTCAGTAGTTCCTCCATCCAAATCCTTAGCATTTCCTCTATCCACACCTCTTAGCATTTCCTCCATCTTTCCATAACTTGGTATCTTCCCTTGTCATTTCTATCTAGCTATAGGCTATCCCCATGAAATCCAATGTCATTCATCCATATCTTAAATCTCCCAAAAATCTACCAACATCTGCAAGTCCTATCCACATCTTCCAGCTATCCAAAGTCCAAAATCAAGCCAAGCTTTTCCATCAAATCCTTAGTCTTGTTCCTAATCTTGTGGAAAGATTTGATTTCAATCTAATCATCATCATTGGGATGTGTCCTTCACAAATCTATCATTTTAGGACACATCATCCATCATCAACCTATCCACCATCCATCTATCTTGGTTTTCCAACCCAGTCAAGGCATCATCTTGCATATCTTTGCAACTTTAGCTTCACCTCTAGATCCCTTGTACACCCTTTCCTGAGTCTTGTACCCTAGCATCAGTTGTGTCTACACCTAGACTCATTTGTACATATGTGTCTTAAGGTCCCATCCTCTATGTTATTCATCCCTTGGGTCATCTTGATATGTCCATCTCTACGTTTCAGCAATCATTCCTTGGTCCTTTTCAGATTTGAGTGTCTTACCTATCTCTTGTCATAGGAATCCTTATCCAATTATCCACCATCTAATTTGTGTCTTATCATTTGAGTTTATCAATCCATATCCTAAATCATAATCATCCCAGCACTACCCTATGACTAAGCATTATCTGGGGAATCATATACTTGTCTTTATAGGCCTCATCATCTTGAGCAAGAGATTGGCATACACTGGCAAGAATCCCATCTTCTGAAGATCAACAGTCTATCTTAGGTTGAAAAATCCAATATTAACCTATCTGATCCTACATAAGGAAGGAAAAACTCATTTATGACACTTGGTAATCCTCCACCATCCTCCACCATCAATTCTCAATCCAATCAATCATCCTCGATCATCCTACCTATGGAAAAAGGTGCGTGAGATACTTGTTATTTCATTAGTTCCTTTGAATATTTTCTTATCTTTTGAGCTCTCTTGTACATATTGTCATATTTTTTTGTATATATCATCATTAGTCCTGCAATAGCATTTCATCAGATAACTTGTCCCACCCAGCCTTGCACTTCAGCAACATCTTTTGTTGACTATCCTTGATCTCAATGATTATCTTTGAACCACATCATTTGCCAATAAAAAACACAACATTCTCCCCATCAACATGGGTCCACATAGATGTATGCTTCTGTATTATCTAGCCTAAGCCTAATCATGGGTCCTCACAAATGTACCATTCTATTTTTTCCAACCTAATCAATCAAACTAGGTCCTTGAGGATGTATCATTCCTCCTATCCAACCTTATCTTCTACCAATCAACTCAGGTCCATTTCAATGTATCCTTCTTCATGTTCAGACCAAATCTTTCCCCATCAATTAGCACATCAAACTCTTTCCTTGGCAAAGGATGTCTTTTGGAGTTATCATTTTGATCTTGGATTTTGCCCTTTGGATCTTGTTAAATATTTTATGGCTTCTCATTGTTCCTCTCCTCAAAGTTTCCATGATCATTTATATCATGTTGTGCTATGAATGAGGACAATATGGGGCAAGGTCTTTTGATCTTTTGCTTATGCCCATGAGTCAATTGTGTGTTTCTAGTTTCTCCAGCATCATTTCCACCATGCCTCCTCTAGGTTTCATGTGTGATACTGGGGCAACCCTTTGCATGCTTTTCTCTTTGTGTTAGTCCTATGCAATGCTGGTGCCAAGGCCTTGTGTTCCCAGTAACCTTGGTAGGTCTCTATCATTTCTATATCAAACTAGGTTGTGCTCTCAAAAATATCTAACACATGGAGCTCCCTAAATCCCCCATCTTGCATCATATAGATTAATCTTGCATCTTACATCTCTCATATAGCTTCATCCTACATCTCACATCATATTGCATTCATGCATATTTTCTCTTGGAAGGATGTCTATTTATCCCCACTACCCATCTTCCTTTCCCTCCCCTCTGGTGTTCTTTTTGAGAAAATTCCATAAGGTTTCCTCTTTGTGTTATTTTCTCGATGGGGCACAACTCCTTATCCTCTGAATTCTAGCCTGGGGCATCTTTACAAAACCTTATCCTCTGAATTCTAGCATAGGGCATCTTATTTTCTTTTCTTCAGTGCCATGCCACTTGTGGCATAGCATCAAAGAGGGGAAAAATGTAGACACCTAAAAATCCATTGGTAAATAAAAGTATTTTTATTTTCCAAAAACTCCTGATGACATAATGCAGGAGCATCTTAGGTCCTTAGCAATCATGTGTCACCAAAAATATTTTGAGTTTTTCTATGTTTCTCAGTTCCTTCTTTGACCAAGTTAGCTTGATAATTGGTCAGTTTCCTTGAGTTACTGAGTGTGGTCAGTTATCTCCTAGGCGGTCAGTTGTTTCACTGGAACTCAGTGATGCTTGTATATTTCTTGGTCATCCCTACTTACTGAGTAGTTTATTTTGAGTTTTTGTCAGGCTAACTTATGCATTAATTATGGTTTGTGGATTTAGTCCTGGTATCCATCATTGGGAAGCATGTGGTCCTAGATCTGATTGTTCCTTTTTTTAATTATGGATCTTAAGGCCGACTCAGTTTGGTAGCCTCTTGTATAAGTATAGTTGTTTGGTTAGAGTTTGAGGAGTTAGTTTTGATAGAAGATAGAAGATACTAGAAACAAGATTGTTGGCAGATCCGCACATCTTTGAGGACTTCTATAATTCATTGTAATATCTGGCCATAACCTGGAAGGCCTTACAGCTCGACATGTATGAATCAATTTGAATGAATAATATATCAATGATCCTTCTTTCTCTCTCTTGCTATGTTGTTTTTTCTTCCACGTGTTGTTGAGCAGGCTAGAACTATAGGGTGTGCCATCATTTGGCCCCTACTAGTCCTTGCCCTTGCATCAGGTGGTATCAGAGCAACGTGATTTCTAGATCTAGGTCTGTGGATCTAGGTTTGCAAGTTCCTTCTTGTGAAGCCCTAGTTGAACTATTTTGGGGTGGCAGATTGTGATCTAACCTACAATTGTAGAGGGTTTTCAAGATGGTTTGTGGGAGGTGAGAAGCGGATCCAGGATTGGTAGGCATGTTGAGACAACTTGCTGCTACATTAGAAGCTATTGAAATAGCCCAGAGAAGAGGCAAACATCTTGAAGATGTTAGTGATGATGAAATTGAAGTGGAACAAGGTGAAGAAGAACCTACACCTATGATGGATCAAGGTGAAGAAAAATTCTTGAAGGTCTTGACAAGTTTGAAGTCAACACCACATTTCAATCCTCCTGAATATAGTGGAAAATTGGATTGTGATGAATTGATAGACTCGATCACTGAAATGGAAAATTATTTTGAGTATGAAAATGTATCTAAAGAAAAGAAGGTGAAAATTGTAGGCACAAAAATGAAAGGTCATGCATCCTTGTGGTGGGAACATCTCCAATTGGATTGAAAGAAGAAAGGCAAAGAAAAAATCAAGGTATGGAATAAGATGGTGAATAAATTGAAAGGAAAGTTCTTACCTTTTGATTATTAGATTAGCCTAGTTAGGTGAATGCAAAGTCTAAGGTAGAAAGAGGTAGAGGTAGTACCTATCAAGGTGGTTATAGAAGAGGTAATTTCTAAGGAACTTGTTGCAATTGTGGAGGACATAGATCTTTTGAATGAACACATGCTAGTAAGAAGGATGGTAGCAGTAGAAATGCTTTGGTGTAAGAAGAGTCACCAAATGAACCTAAGAAGGAAAATAACTTGATGGTAAGAAGAGCACTATGGAATGAAAGTAAAAAGGAAGATCTGGTAAGGAAAATTTTGTTCAAGACCAGATGTAGAGTTTCTGATAAAGTTTGGAAGGTAATCATTGACAGTGGTAGCTTGAAGAATCTAGCATCTGAAGAGATGGTCAAAAAGTTATAGTTGGAAAGGTTGGAGCATCTGAAGCCCTATCAGATTTCATGGATCAAAGATCAGCATACAATCTTGGTAAGTGAATAATGCTATGTGAATTTGAAAATTGGAAAGTACTATGATAAGGTGTTGTGTGATATCATGCCTATGCAGTGTTGTCATATTTTGTTGGGTAGACCTTGGCAATATGATATACATGCTATATATGATGGGAGGTTGCATAAGTATACTATTGTGGCTGATGGAAAGAAACAAATCTTGTTACCTTTGATGGAAGAACCTATTGGTAATGTTTTCACATCTTTGAAAGTTTTCTTGATGGAAGGAAGAAAGGTTGTTAAGGATTTGTAGAAGAATGATGTATGTTTTGTTGTGATTCCTAACCAACTGAGAAGAAAATAGAGCATAGTGTCCTTGGGGAGATTGATAAGTTACTCACCGAGTATAATGATATCATTTCTAATAATGTACCTAATGGTTTGCCACCAAAAAGAAGTATTGATCATTGTATGGATCTAATCCTTGGAGCTACTTTACCGAACAAAGCACCTCATCAGTTGACACCTACCGAGAATTAGGAATTGAACCGACAGATTCAAGAGTTGCTGGAGAAAGGTTTGATCAAAGAAATTTTGAGTCTTTGTGTAGACCTATAGTATTAGCACCTAAGAAGAATGGAGAATGGTGAATGTGTACTGATTCCAGAGAAATCAACAAGTATAGGTTTCCTATACCGAGAAGGGATGATATAATGGACAGTTTGACTGGAGCAAAGTATTTCACAAAGATTGATTTGAAAAGTGGGTATCATCATATTAGAATTAGAGAAGGTGATGAATGAAAGACTGCTTTCAAGACAAAAGAAGGTTTTTATGAGTGGTTGGTTATGCCCTTTGGTTTAACTAATGCACCGAGTACTTTTATGAGGTTGATGAATGAAGTTTTGAAGAAATTCTTGGTTAAGTTTGTGATTGTATATCTTGATGAAATTCTGATATTCAGTAAGACTAGAGAAGAACATTTGTTGCATGTTAGGAAATTTTGGCAGAGATTGAAAGAAGAAAAGTTGTTGATAAATCTGAAAAAGTGTTCATTCATGAAAGAGGAGATTGTGTATTTGGGATTTGTAATTTTAGCTGATGGTTTGAAGATGGATCCTAAAAAGGTTAAGCTATTCTGAATTGGCCTACACCTATGAATGGTAGTGAGGTTAAGATCATTTCATGGTTTGGCAAGTTTTTACTGAAAGTTCATAAGGAATTTTAGTTAAATTTGTAATGCTATGACTGAGACTATGAGAGGAGATAAAAGAGAATTCAAGTGGACACATGGAGCTAATAAAAGTTTTGAGACTCTGAAGCAGAAGGTTGTTGAATTGGCTATTTTGGCATTGCCTGATTTCAATAAGGTATTTCAAGTGAAATGTCATGCAAGTGGTAGTGTAATTGGAGTTATGTTGAGTCAAGAAGGTAAACCTTTTTCTTTCTTTAGTGAAAAGTTGAATGATGCTAGAAGGAAATATTTTGTGTATGATCAAGAATTCTATGCTATTGTTCAAGCACTGAAGAAATGGAGACATTATTTTATATCGAGTGAATTTGTGTTGTATACTGATCATAAGGCTTTATGTAATACCCCATCCCTAGTCCCATTTTATAAATGTTATGATTATTTTAGGATGATAGATTATATGTTAGGAAACCATTGATACTTATGATTTTACTGACCCCATACTTTCATGTGTATGGCTGATGTGTTTGTTTTACATTTTTGTTTGACGTGCCTGATGTGGTTGAGGGATGGAGTCGTAGTTACTTTCTTGAGAGATCCACACAATCGACTGATCCCCACCATTGTTTGTTATGTATTTATATATGTATGTACATGCGAGTTTGACTGCCCTACCCAAATTCATCTAGGTGATAGGAATTTGTGGATCCCTTTCTGGTGTTGCTTGGTTTTACTTTGTTTGATTTTACCTCGTTTGGCTTCAGTTGATTTATTGATTAATGATTATAGTTGAAATTTAATGTTAATTATGCTCCTAGATAGATTTGAGAAAATTAATCTAAAGTCAATTATTTGATTATTTAATTGGTAATTAGATTTAATTATGCTTGTGTACTTTATTATATAATTAAATATTTGATTTGCATAGTTTTAGGATGCATTAAATATTTAATCTATTTAATACATATTTTAATTATAACATGTCCATTAATATTAATTGAAAATTGAATTATTTTTAAAAATTAATCAACTTGATCTAAAAAGTCAAAGTTGAGTTGTGCATGAAAAGTGTTTTTAATTTATTAATTAGTTTTTCTTTGAATTTTTGATTTAGAGTTGAAGTGGGAGTTAGCTGTTGAGTTATCTTTAGGGTTGCTTGAAATGAGGAATTGAATCTCTATTAGGGGGAATTGCATTCATTTTAGAATGGGACAGGTTTTGAAGGAAAATGGGGTAGGTAAGTGGAGAGATTTTGGTTGAGGATTCGATTTTGGAAAGCTTGGAGGTTTTGGGATTTATCTTCAGATCTGGTCTTCGTTCAAATAGTTCCTTCAGTTTTGAGGTAGGGTTGATTTTCCTTATGTGTATGTTGTTTTGTGAATTTTAGAAAGATTGTCTTCTTCATGCCTAGTTGTGTGCCTCTCTCTCTCTCTCTCTCTATCTATTCTGGAGTTGGATTTATGGAAATCCTTGCTGCATACATTCAAATATTTTGGAATTTTAGAAAGCCAACCCTACTAGGGTTTGAAGTTGCGTAGATCCAGCTAATTTGTGGTAGTCAAATTGTCTTTGCTAATCGGCTATTATTATAGTTTTCTTTTCCAATTATTCTACTTTTTTATCCTGTACAATATGTATATATAGTTGTATATATTTATATGAGTTGAAAAGAAGGATCGTTGGTTTAATTTAAATATTATTAAACGAGGTGGAATTTTATTAATTTGACCTTGTTTTTAAAAAAAATATAATATATATTTTAAATGATGTATGAAATTTACTTTTGATAAGAAAATAATTTATAAAAAAAAAATTAAATAAAATCTTTTTTTGAAATTTTGGCGGGGTATTAATTCCCCCAAGCCTCATGGCACCCAAGGGCTGTCATGCGGTAGTACCCTAGGGTACTGTCACACAAGAGTCCCTACTAAAGGGCTACCATGTGGCAGTACCTGGCAAGGTAAGATTGCATGGTACCATGCGGGACCCCCCCTCTAATTGCTTGTTTTAACCTTTTTCTTTAAAAAGGCAAGTCTTATTTAATATTTATTAAATAAATTTTAGTAATTTATTTTTTTTTAAAAGTTTTAATATATTTATTTTATTTTTAAATATTAATTTGTTTTTTGTTAATTAAATTTTAATGATTATTTTAGTTCAGCAATGTTAATTTTAAATTTTAAAGATTTTTTTTATATTAATTAAAATACTATGTTTATGTTATTAAAGGAAATTTTGTTTGTTAGTAAGCATTTTTTTTAAAAGGTATATGATTTGATTTGTTTTATTTATGATTTGATTTTGAAAAATCTATTTATTAGATGATATTTTCTTGAATTAATTCTTTTGTATAGAATTATTATATGAATATCATTTAGGAAATATTTTATAATAAAGTTGTTTTATTCATTTAACTTGGGTTAAATAGTATAATAACTTTGGATGTGTACTTCTTAGGCTTATATTTTATATTTAATATTAGTGAGTTAATGTATCTTAATGATGACTGATTGTACATCCGTATGGGCAAATTGGACGTTGATGTCCTCTTTTACATGTTTATTAGTCTTAGTGTTTAAAAGGATTATTTAGTTTAATGACTTCTCTTACATAGATTTGTAATTTAGGATAATTAAACGTTGGCATGATCATAGTTTTAATTATTGCATTTAAACAATACTTTTCTATGTGATCATTGTAACACCCATCCAAACTTAAAACTAAAAGATGAAACCAAAGAAGAATCGACCATAAACAAAACCACATAGAACCATAGTAATAAATTTTATTTATTTTTAAATTACAAACTGAAACGTATAATCATAGTAACTGCTTCTAAGAGCTTTATAGTTTTCAACTAAATTACATCAGAGTAGTAAGAATACTCTTTATTCAAAGTCTTAGTTTCAAAACAAAATTTCCTTCTTAACCAATCCTTTACATTCTATGAATAGGTCTCATAACTAATAACCAAGAAATGATCTGCTTCCCATAAATCTTAACAACTGCTATCCACTGTCTCATACTCATTGATTTATCCATCTAAAACTTGAAAATAAAAAATAAACAAATGCGCAATTGCAAACAGGGCTCAGTCACATTGATCAAGATAATGAATCATCTCCAAAATTTTGCAACTATAAAAGTCAGTATAATATAACAATTATGCAGATTAAATACAGATGTTATTGAAATCTAATAACATAATTCCATTCTTTTTACACCAAAATCATCAAGCACTGTATCTCTTTCTAACAGAAATAAACTCGCAAAGAAAATGACAAAGTAATGATCCAATAGTTCATGGGTGTCCACATAAGGACCTATGCTATGTATCCATAAGGAAACCTCGTAGTAATCCATTATGTCTGATGAAACCATAATGTTTTATCTTGTTAATTGAAACCCATATCCCTTGAATTTATAATTATCACTTAATTAAACAACTGACAAAAATTCTTTACCATAAGGATATAGACTAGTGTCAGTCACAACTGATAGAAATTCTATCACCACAAGGTACTAGACTAGTGTCAGCCCCCAATCTAAGGATCACACTTGCATTATCTCAAAACACTTGATCTAGAAATTAGTGATTGAAATGAAATGAACTACATTACACAATTTCACTAACACTCCATTTCTATTGCATCAATTATAGAATTGAAACAGCAATCAGAAATCCATTTAGATCCATGTTTCCATTTTCCTTAACATACATTCTTAAACATGATGTTTCTCAAAAGAAGAAAAGATCACAATACTTTATCCATCACAAATCCAATCAAAAAATAATCTCCACATGAACTTAGCATTATATCTAAAACTGTACAATAAAATGTCCATATTGAAATCACGATTCCATTGAATAGAAAAGAACTAAAATAATCATATATCAACTGAATCAACACAACACCCATCACTTTTAACCAACATACAAGCTTGCCATAAACCAATTTATTATAAACTAATTTTCTATACATCCTGCTCTGTTAATTACAAGTTCATAATTTTATATACATGTTGGCATATGTACATGTATACACCACGGCTTGTGTATACATATACATATCCCAGCAGGTATATATATATATATATATACATATATATATATATATATATATATATATATATATATATATATACATATATATATATATATATATATATATATATATATATATATATATATATATATATATGTATATATATATATATGTATATATATATATATATGTATATATATATGTATATATATATATATATGTATATATATGTATATATATATGTATATATATATATATATGTATATATATATATATATTTATGTATATATATAATTATACAAACTTGTAATTAATAGTCAGAATGATAAACATAGCATCTACATTTTAAACAAAATATCAAAGTGGTCTTCCTTACAGACTAAAAATGATAATAATTGACTTTCCTATATACTCCTTGCATTTCCTAATGTCGATACAAAACTATATTTCACACTTGTAATTATTTCTGAAGTATCATCTAGCTCGCAGTCAAGATTTGGTATAACTAGAATATCTACATTTTCACTATTGATTGAACCAAACAGTGACAAACACCCATTAGACACAACAAACATCGATACCAGATTTGGATTATAATAGTGGTAAGAATACCCGATTTCACCTTATGACCAAAGATTCTTACATATTGTAAACATTTTGTTGCTATAGTGTTCCTAACAATAGGAAACAGTATGAGAATACCGTTAAAGAAGCTTATAAACAAAACTCATTCTAGGTTTCAAACTGCATTTATAAGCCGATACTCATTCCCGATTAACCCCCTTAATACTGACCAAAGAAAAAGTAAACATCGACACAAAACACACTATGGAATAACCATATATCAACTACAACAACTATATTCCCCATAGTTCGGCACAAGCTTAAAGAAAACACTATCAACTTCATACCCAGAAACAAAGAAAACCCATCAACACAATATGCTCGAAAATAGCATATTAAGAACATGTATTTAATACCATGCAAAAACCAATCTCCTACTTCCTCAACTTAAAAAAACAAACAAACATCAAAAGTGAAACAGTAATTCATTTCAAATTCCTCCACTAATCATAACATCTATTAACTAAATAAACTTCTTAATCCATCCAAGAAGAAACCGGTTCATGACCAAGCTCATAGAGATTACAATCACAAAACCTTCCATTCATCAACTAACTAACAACGGTAATTAAAAATTCTAATATTTCATTTGCAAAAAATAAAATGGAAACAGAGGATAAGGTGAGAGAATGCCCCTGCTTGGTATTTGTGTGGGGAGGTATCCAAAGACTGAAGTATGCCAAAGCTAGCCCCTTCCTGGTGAGCTTCACAATCGAACCCTAATCTCAACCACGAAGATCTCTTTCCACTGACTGCCAAAGTGTCGTGCAAAAGAGCCCACAACACAAATATAGAGATGACAGTATGAAACACAAAACTTCCTAAATAACCACGAACAGAAGGGTAAAACTTGCTGTGAAAACCCCTTTCCATTCCAAGCAACTTATCATATAAAATATAACAGGAAAATGGGTCCATTACTAACTGTTTACCCAAACTGTCGCAGAAATACATGGTGAAAAATGGAGTCATTATTCAACTGCAACTTCTTCACTAGAGCTAATGGTGGACATCAAACACAAAGATGAATTACATCGATGAGTTCATTCAATACGAATATATCTCTTTCAGCAAACACAAAACATTCCCTGCCATATGTCCATCAATGTACAATCCCATAACCCGAAAATAGCTTAAACCCCACTATCACCACTATGCGATGAAAGTGCAATTAAACCCTGCCGTGATAAGTCATGTCTGTGAGCTAGATCATAAATAGGAAGAGTTAGGGATAGATTAATATACATCTATGTTAGATATCATTAGTCAATTTTAGGTTAAGAAAAATTAACTTAAGCATCAATGATAACAGCACATTATCAATGCCAAACTACTAACACTCACCAAATTAACCTCCTTCTAACATACAAAATAGGGTATGCTAACTTAGATAATTCTTTAATTTTAGCAAAAGAAATACCACATAATTTCTAAAACAATCACTCATAAATATATGTATAAATATACATATATACATATTTATTTATTTTGAACTCAAAATTTGATTAAAATTAAGTAACAACAATCTCTATATACTGTCTGCAACATCAAGATACATTTATCCATAATAATAATACCAATTCTAATTATGTTTAACATATTATTTAGAATTCCAAAATAATGAACCAATTATAAGACAATTGACCAACCATTTTAGTTGTACTTATTTTCACAATCATACCAATACTCGAATCTCTACTGAACTATCCAGTACCATTGATTCAAAAGTTAGTCTATACCAATTCTAACATCAGAAAATCTCATTAAGCTACAGAAATAGACATAATTCTCTGAGTGTCTTGGCAAAACCAAAATACCTATTACAAAGATAAACATATTTATTCCAAACAACAAGGTTCAAATGAACGAAGTTAGAGTTCAAACTCATAGAAGTCTAATAGAAATATTGTTCCAGATAAAATGATGCTAATCAAACCAAAAAATCCAACCATAACATAACATTGAAAAGTAAAGCCTAAGACTATCAGGGGCATGACACCCTTCCCCACCAGACTAGGCTTACTCCTGGAAGCCTGAAAACAAATGAGGAGCTGAAGCTCTCATAGCCCCTGTATCTTCCCAAGTTGCAGAAGCTACATCATCAAGATCCCATAACACCTTTACCTATTCCACCTTGCTTCCTCTAAGGTTTATCTCTCTTTGCTGGATGATCTGTACTAGTTCCGGCATCAGTTGACCATCTACCACTTATAAATTTTTCCAATTTAGCACGTGTGCAATGTCAGGTATGTATTTCCTTAAGATGGAAATATGAAATACATCATGAATTCGTGAAAGATTGGGAGGCAAAGCAAGTCTATAGGCAACTGGACCCACTCATTCTAGGATCTCAAATGGTCCCACAAATCTTGGAGACAATTTTGACCCTTTACCATACTTAATAGGACTTTTTCGGGGCCTAACCTGAAGAAATACCTTATTCCCAACTTCAAATTGACGTTCAATCCTATGTAGGTCTGCATACTTTTTCTGCCTATCCTGAGCTATAGATAGGTGTTCTCTGATGCGCTTAACCTATTGTTCTAAATCTTGAAGCATCTCAAGACCTAAAAGAATTTTGTCCTCAAGATTGTCCCAGCTTAAAGGTGTTCTACACGGTCTTCCATAGAAAGCTTGGAAAGGAGCCATACCTATAGAACTATGGTAACCATTTTTGTAAGCAAATTCAACCAGATGTAAGTACTCTTCCCATCTATTTTTCCTGTCCATCACATATATTCTAAGCATATCTTCCAAAATCTTATTGACACGCTCAGTCTGTCCGTCAGGTTCAGGATGATATGCTGAACTAAAGTTCAGTTGAGTACCTAATTCACGCTGCAAAGATCTCCACAGAGATGAAGTAAAAATTGAATCCCTATCAGATATGATCTTCTTAGGAATCCCATGTAGCTTAACAACCTGTTCCATATAAATCCATGCCACAGATGCAGCATTATAAGTGGATCTTATGGGAATAAAGTGGGCAACTTTGGTTAACCGGTCAACAACAACCATAATGGCATCATGTCGCCTAGCTGAAAATGGTAACCCCACTATGAAATCTATGGATATGGTATCCCATTTCCATTTAGGCATGCTGTGAGATTGAAGTAAACCAGCTGGATGTTGATGTTCAGCTTTTACTCTCTGACACTCCAAGCATCTAGCCACAAAATCAGCAATATCCCTCTTCATACCCGGCTAGTAGTGATGCAGCTTAAGATCAACATGCATCTTCTTCACACCAAGATGTGCTGAATAAGGTGCCTTATGTGCTTCAATCATAACTAGGTTCTGAAGATTCCTGACTTCTGACACATATATGCTGCCTCGATAAGTCAGCAGTCCTTCAGTGCTGATAGAGTAACCCTCAAATTTGCCTTCTAATACATTGCCACTATCAATCACTTCTTTGACATCTAAGTACCAAGGATCAGTAACCAAATTTAGAAGTATTCTCTCTTTCAAGTCAATTGTGAGGGTCAAAGAAGAGAGTTCATGACACCTTCTGCTAAGAGCATCCGCTACTTTGTTTTCTTTACCCTGAATATACTTCATTTCAAAGTCATACTCACACAAAAACTCCATCCATCTGTGCTGATGTGCATTAAGATTGGGCTACATGAACAAATATTGTAGACTTCTATGATCGGTATGTAGCTCAAAATGTTGACCAAGAAGAAAATGCCACCATTTGGCCAAAGCATGAATCATTGCTGTGAGTTCCAAATCATGAGTAGGATAATTAATTTCATGATCCTTTAGTTTCCTGGATTCATAAGCAATGACCCTGCCGTCTTGCATCAGGACAACCCCTAAACCATCCAATGAGGCATTGGTGCACACAACAAATTCCTTAGAAGGATCAGGTACCACTAAAATTGGTGCACTAGTCAAACGTTCCTTAGGATGTTGGAATGCTTCTTCACATTTATCTGACCAGATGAATTTCTTACCCTTTCTCTAGAGAGAAGTAATGGAATGGGCTATCTTTGAAAAATTAGCCACAAATCTTCTGTAGTAGCTAGCCAGACCCATAAAACTTCATACTTTAGATACATTGGTAGGAGTTGGCCACTCTACAATTGCCCTGATCTTAGTAGAATCAATAGCTATTCCATCTCCTGTAATGATGTGACCCAAATAACTTATTTTAGTTTTGAAAAATTCACATTTTTCAGGATTGGCATATAGCTTGTTCCTGCAGAGACATTCAAAGAATTGCCTCAAATGCTGTTCATGCTCCTCCAAGGAGTTATAATATACCAAAATGTCATCAAGGAACACTACCACAAACTTATCTAAGAAAGTCCTGAATACTCCCTACATCAAACTCATGAATACTAATGGTGCATTAGTCAACCCAAATGGCACTACTATGAATTTATAATGCCCATACCTTGTACGAAAGGCTATTTTATGAATGTCAGCTTCTTGAATCCTTAACTGATGGTATCTAGATTTGAGATCAATCTTGGAAAACACCTTGGCACCCTTCACTTGATCAAACAAATCATCGATGTGAGGCAAAGGATATCTATTTTTGATGGTAGCTTTGTTCAGTTGTCTATAGTTGATACATAGCCTCAAAGATCCATCCTTCTTCTTGACAAAGATAATAGGTGCTCCCCAAGGTGAAACACTAGGTCTAATAAGCCCCTTCTCACTAAGTTCCTCAAGTTGAACCTTGAGTTCCACTAATTCTTGAGCGGTCATGCGGTAAGGAGTCTTGGAAATCAGTTTGGTTCTCAGCAAAAGATCAATCCTAAAATCAATTTCTCTCTTAGGTGGGATTCGCAAAATCTCTGTAATAAATACATCTAAGAATTCTTTCAAAATTGGATGATCTAAGCTGGTGTTCCAAGCAACTGGTTCTTCAAAATCATTGATAGAAATAGCAAACAATTTGCATCCCTTTTGTAAACATCTCTGAAGTTGCTTAGCAAAAATAGTTCTGACTGACATAGGCCTCTTAACACCTATAATAAACTTGATGGTTCTATTATCATCGATACATCTAATGGTCTTCTCTCTATAATTGATGATAGCTTGGTGTTGATCTAACCAATCCATATCCAGAATAATGTCATAAGAACCTAAAGGAATAACCCTAAGGCTAATTGTAGTAGTAAAAGCCTTAAATTGGACCTTACAATTTTCAGCTATAAACCCTGATTCAACCTTAGTCCCTGATGCTAACTTGACTTGCCATGCCAATTCAGCTTTACTCACAGAAATTCCACATTGCTTAACCAAATTGGAAGAAATAAAAGAGTCAGTGGCACCAAAGTCAAATAAAATAGAGATCTTCTTACCTTGGTAATTACCTCTAGCTTCAATCACAGTGTTCTGATGATCTGCTTGTTTCTGATCCACAGTAGAAAAGATACGATGATTCCTTCCAAAATCACCAACAGTAGCCTCAGAACCTATGGCTTTAGACCTGACCTGACTATTGCCTCGAAGGGGACAATTCCATTGCAAATGCCCCAATTGCCCACATTGCCAACACTCTGCTCCTCTCTTGGTACTTTTATCCTGTGATGAGTTTGCTGGAGGTGATGCATAACTCTGTTGTACACTCTGAGTTGGTTTGAAGGACTTAGGTTGCTTAGGAACCTTGAAACTCTTGTTTGATTTGGAAAACTTTTCAAACTTCCTCTTCTAAAATTTACCACTCGATCCACTGGAAACTGCCTTGAAATTATCTTGATAAGGTTTCTGATTCTTCCCACTGCTTTGAGCCGGTGGATTCACTGATCCTTTGGCTGAAAATCCTAACTTCAATTCTGTGAGCTTGGCTTGATCAGCAGCTTCTTTCACTGTCTTAGGTTTGAAAGTTCTCACTTCTTCAGTAATTTTAGGGTTCAAACCCCTAATGAAGTGTTGTACCAAAGGCTTATCATTCTCTAACCAACTAGAATATTTCTTCAGTTGGAAAAACCTCCTCTCATACATTTCCACCATTGAGTTGCCTTGAGAAATACTGAAGAATTCTTTAGATCTAGTTTGCTGGCAATAATCTGACATGAATCTCTCATGGAATCTTTCTATGAAAAGCTCCCATGTAACCTAAGAGATAAGAATTCCAAGTTGCTCTAGTTCCATATTCCACCATATGGAAGCAAAGGATCTTAGCTACATTACGGTCCAATGAACCTTCACATTACCATGATAATCATGGAGAATAAAACACCTTTCGATGTTCAAGAGCCATGCTTCAGCTTCAGCACCACCCTCTATTCCATTGAAATATGGTCCTTTGAGCTTACAAAGGTCTTTTAACTGAGTCTTGATAACAGGATCTTCTACTACAGGGACTCGTATAACATGAGCATTTGCTACACCAACTGGAACATTATTCCTTGCTTCAATGTTATCCAACCTATCAAGGATCCATTGGAGAACTTCAACCTAAGGTACCTCTCGATCTTCCTGATCCATTCCTATTAAAGGATCAACTTTTTCATCACCAAGTATTCCTTGGAAACCTTATCCTCTTCCTCGGCCATGACCATGACCACATCATCCACCCCTACCTTTGCCTAAATCAGCATTAACTGGGTCACCACGTCTTTGTGCTCCTCATGTAACAGGAGGCATGCTTGAAATCCTATAGCAAAGATCAATAAAAATCACTAACAGAAGCATAATGATAAAACCCCTTTTCTTTTTAAACCCTCAAGCCCTGAGTGTTTAAACTCAGCTCTGATACCAAATGTAACACCCATCCAAACTTAAAACTAAAAGATGAAACCAAAGAAGAATCAACCATAAACAAAACCACATAGAACCATAGTAATAAATTTTATTTTTTTTTAAATTACAAACTGAAACATATAATCATAGTAACTGCTTCTAAGAGATTTATAGTTTTCAACTGAGTTACATCAGAGTAGTAAGAATACTCTTTATTCAAAGTCTTAGTTTCAAAACAAAATTTCCTTCTTAACCAATCCTTTACATTCTATGAATAGATCTCATAACTAATAACCAAGAAATGATATGCTTCCCATAAATCTTAACAACTGCTATCCACTGTCTCATACTCATTGATTTATCCATCTAAAACATGAAAATAAAAAATAAACAAAAGCGCAATTGCAAACAGAGCTCAATCACATTGATCAAGATAACGAATCATCTCCAAAATTCTACAACCATAAAAGTCAGTATAATATAACAATTATGCAAATTAAATACAGATGTTATTGAAATCTAATAACATAATTCCATTCTTTTTACACCAAAATCATCAAGCACTATATCTCTTTCTAACAGAAATAAACTTGCAAAGAAAATGACAAAGTAATGATCCAATAGTTCATGGGTGTCCACATAAGGACCTACGCTATGTATCCGTAAGGAAACCTCATAGTAATCCATTATGTCTAATGAAACCATAATGTTTTATCTTGTTAATTGAAACCCATATCCCTTGAATTTATAATTATCACTTAATTAAACAACTGACAAAAATTCTTTCCCATAAGGATATAGACTAGTGTTAGTCACAACTGATAGAAATTCTATCACCACAAGGTACTAGACTAGTGTCAGCCCCCAATCTAAGGATCACACTTGCATTATCTCAAAACACTTGATCTAGCAATTAGTGATTGAAATGAAATGAACTACATTACACAATTTCACTAACACTCCATTTCTATTGCATCAATTATAGAATTGAAACAGCAATCAGAAATCCATTTAGATCCATGTTTCCATTTTCCTTAACATACATTCTTAAACATGATATTTCTCAAAAGAAGAAAAGATCACAATACTTTATCCATCACAAATCCAATCAAATAATAATCTCCACATTAACTTAGCATTATATCTGAAAATGTACAATAAAATGTCCATATTGAAATCATGATTCCATTGAATAGAAAAGAACTAAAATAATCATATATCAACTGAATCAACACAACACCCATCACTTTTAACAAACATACAAGCTTGCCATAAACCAATTTATTATAAACTAATTTTCTATACATCCTGCTCTATTAATTACAAGTTCATACTTTTATATACATGTTGGCATATGTACATGTATACACCACGGCTTGTGTATACATATACATATCCCAACAGGTATGACCACTTTGATATTTTGTTTAAAATGTAGATGCTATATTTATCATTCTGAACTATTAATTACAAGTTTATATAATTATATATATATATATATATATATATATATATATATATATATATATATATATATATATATATATATATATATATATATATATATATATATATATATATATATATATATATATATATAATTATATAAACTTGTAATTAATAGTTCAGAATGATAAATATAGCATCTACATTTTAAACAAAATATCAAAGTGGTCTTCCTTACTGACTAAAAATGATAATAATTGACTTTCCTATATACTCCTTACATTTCCTAATGTTGATACAAAACTATATTTCACACTTGTAATTATTTCTAAAGAATCATCTAGCTCGCAGTCAAGATTTGGTATAACTAGAATATCTACATTTTCACTATTGACTAAACCAAATAGTGACAAACACCCATTAGACACAACAAACATCGATACCAAATTTGGATTATAATAGTGGTAAGAATACCCGATTTCACCTTATGACCAAAGACTCTTACATATTGTAAACATTTTGTTGCTACAGTGTTCCTAACAATAGGAAACAGTACGAGAATACCGTTAAAGAAGCTTATAAACAAAACTCATTCTGGGTTTCAAACTACATTTATAAGCCGATACTCATTCCTGATTAACCCCCTTAATACTGACCAAAGAAAAAGTAAACATCGACACAAAACACACTATGGAATAACCATATATCAACTGCAACAACTATATTCCCCATAGTTTGGCACAAGCTTAAAGAAAACACTATCAACTTCATACCCAGAAACAAAGAAAACCCATCAACACAATATGCTCGAAAATAGCATATTAAGAACATGTATTTAATACCATGCAAAAACCAATCTCCTACTTCCTCAACTTAAAAAAAAAAAAACATCAAAATTGAAACAGTCGTTTGTTTCAAATTCCTCCACTAATCATAACATCTATTAACTAAATAAACTTCTTAATCCATCCAAGAAGAAACCGGTTCATGACCGTGCTCACAGAGATTACAATCACAAAACCTTCCATTCATCAACTAACTAACAATGGTAATTAAACATTCTAATATTTCATTTGCAGAAAATAAAATGGAAACAAAGGATAAGGTGAGAGAATGCCCCTGCCTGGTATTTTTGTGGGGAGGTATCCAAAGATCGAAGTATGCCAAAGCTAGCCCCTGCCTGGTGAGCTTCACAGTCGAACCCTAATCTCAACCACAAAGATCTCTTTCCACTGACTGCCAAAGTGTCGTGCAAAAGAGCCCACAATGAAAATACAGAGATGACAGTATGAAACACAAAACTTCCTAAATGACCATGAACAAAAGGGTAAAACTTGCCGTGAAAATCCCTTTCCATTCCAAGCAACTTATCATATAAAATATAACAAGAAAATGGGTCCATTACTAACTGTTTACCCAAACTGTCACAGAAATACATGGTGAAAAATGGAGTCATTATTCAACTGCAACTTCTTCACCAGAGGTATGGCGGACATCAAACACAAAGATGAATTACATCAATGAGTTCATTCAATACGAGCTTGTCTCTTTCAGCAAACACAAAACATTCCCTGCCATATGTCCATCAATGTTCAATCCCATAACCCAAAAACAACTTAAACCCCACTAACACCACTATGCGATGAAAGTGCAATTAAACCCTGCTGTGATAAGTCATGTCTTCGAGCTAGATCATAAATAGGAAGGCTTAGGGATAGATTAATATACATCTATGTTAGATATCATTAGTCAATCTTAGGTTAAGAAAAATTAACTTAAGCATCAATGATAATAGCACATTATCAATGCCAAACTACTAACACTCACCAAATTAACCTCCTTCTAACATACAAAATAGGGTATGCTAACTTAGATAATTCTTTAATTTTAGTAAAAGAAATACCACATAATTTCTAAAACAATCACTCATAAATATATGTATAAATATACATATATATACATATTTATTTATTTTGAACTCAAAATTTGATTAAAATTAAGTAACAACAATCTCTATATACTGTCTACAACATCAAGATACATTTATCCATAATAATAATACCAATTCTAATTATGTTTAACATATTATTTAGAATTCCAAAATAATGAACCAATTATAAGACAATTGACCAACCATTTTAATTGTACTTATTTTCACAATCATACCAATACTCGAATCTCTACTGAACTATCTAGTACCATTAATTCAAAAGTCAGTCTATACCAATTCTGACATCAGAAAATCTCATTAAGCTACAGAAATAGACATAATTCTCTGAGTGTCTTGGCAGAACCAAAATACCTATTACAGAGATAAACATATTTATTCCAAACAACAAGGTTCAAATGAACGAAGTCAGAGTTCAAACTCATAGAAGTCTAACAGAAATATTGTTCCAGATAAAACGATGCTAATCAAACCAGAAATCCAACCATAACATAACATTGAAAAGTAAAGCCTGAGACTGTCAGGGGCATGACAATCATTCATATGTTAAATTTAAATGTATATATGTACTTAAATTGATGGTGTAAGTTTATTTATTTCTCATAATGACAAATGAATTATTAGAGGTGTTATGTTTCCACTGAAATTGGGTGTTTTCTCTTATTCTATGATGATTTTGGTTTTGCATGTTTTTTGTCATCATTGGAGCTAGTTATTGAGATTTATGAGTTGTGTTAACTCAGAGTTATACTTGATCTTGTGAAACCTAGGGTATCTTAACTAAGTGTATAGGTGGGAAGTGGCTTCTAATTGGTGCTCGAGCCAAGAAGTGGCTACTAGGATATACTACTACAAGTAGCTTAATAAGTGATAATTAATGACATTGAGAGCTCTAAACTGAATCTAATAAGATATTATGTGCCTCACCCATGCCTGAGTTGCTGATTAAGTTTTGACTAGGATGGGAGTGAGAAGATGCTTTCCACCTACATGGATTGGATATGGCATAGTTAGTACCTTGTCTATATGAAAGGTTACTGATGTCACATAGAGTCACTAGGGCCTCGAGGTCTTAAGAGACTACCAGGATAACCTTAGAGTTGGCTAGTGTGATGACACTTCCCTTTATGCATTTTAGGTTTCCTACATGATTTGGTTGCCTCTGGTTGTGTATGTTGTACCTTGTTATCTATTTTGTACCCCTTGAGTTAGAGAGCTCTCAGGATCCTTTCCTTAGCTTGATCTATTTGATGTTTGTTATCTGAGTGGGATCTATTATGTTAGAAAGTAAAGACCACCAAGATAACTGAGAGGGGGGGGGGGTGAATCAGTTATTTGATAATTAAACCATTTATCAACATTAACTTCAATATCAACTTCAACAGCTTTAAACCATATAATTAATGCAATAACCAACCATAGAAAGATAATCATACACAATGACACAATAACACAAGATATGTTAACTAGGGAACCTCTTGATCAATAATTGGGATTCTATGTTGGCACAAGCAGAGTTTGCATACAATAATTCAGTAAATAGGAGTACTAGGAAAACACCATTTGAGATTGTGAATGGCATACAGCTGAGAGGTATATTTGATTTGAGAGACATTGCTGATGAAAGTAAGAGAAGTGTTGAAGGAGTGAAATTTGTTGAGTACATGAAGACATTGCATGAAGATGTGAAAATCAAGCTAGAAGAGAGTAATCAGAAATACAAAGACAAAGCTGATAGATCAAGGAGACATAAGAATTTTGATTTCGGTGATGAAGTAATGGTTCATTTGAAGAAAGGTTAATTTATTTTTGGAACATATGGGAAGCTGAAGATGAATAAGTTTGGACCTTGCAAGATTTTGAAGAAATTTGATAGTGGAAATGCATATGAGATTGAGTTACCTGATGACATGGACATATCACTGATCTTCAACATTGCTGATTTTGTATGAGTATCATGAACCTGATGAAGACATGATAGTACTAATGGAATATCCTAAGAAATAGAATGAAGAAGTTGAACAGATCTTGGAGCAAAGAGTTAGCAAAAGAACAAGAGGTAAACAATATATGGAATATTTGGTAAAGTGGAAGAATAGACCGATTGAAGACAGTTCATGGATTTCACAGTCTGAGTTGGATGAAGCTCGTATCATACCTAATGAATGATTTAGAGAATCATTTCTAAATAACCCCAGGTGTTTGATGCAAGACCATCTCAATTCCTTGGCAATCCTGTGTCACCAAAAAGATTTTGAGTTTGTCCGTGTTGATCGGTTCCTTCTATGACTAAGTTGGGTCGATAGTTGGCAGTTTCCTTTGGTTACCAAGTGTGGTTGATTATCTCCTGGGTGGTCGGTTATCTCCTAGGTGGTTAGTTGTTTCACTGGTGCTTGGTGATGCTTCTCTATTGCTCAGTCATCCCTTCTTATCGAGTATTTTATTTTGAGTTTATATTGAGGCCAACTTATGCATTGATTATGGGTCACAGATCTAGTGCTAGTATCCATCATTGGGAAGTGTGTGGTTCCAAATCTGACTTTTCTTTTCATTGATTATGGATTTGAAGGCCGACTTAGTTTGGTAGCCTCTTGTATAAGTATAGTTTTTTGGTTAGAGTTTGAGGAGTCAGTTGTGATAGAAGATAGAAGATAGTAGAAACAAGATTGTTGGTAGATCCTCACATGTTTGAGGACTTCTATAATTCATTGTAATATCTGGTCATAACCAGGAAGGCCTTATAGCCTGGCATGTATGAATCAATTTGAATGAATAATATATCAATGATCCTATTTTCTCTCTCTCACTATGTTGTTGTTGCTTCTGCATGTTGTTGAGCAGGCTGGATCTATAGGGTGTGCCATCATTTGGACCCTCCTGGTCCTTGCCCTTGCATCATGACATCATCATTAATTAATTAATTAATAATTTTTTATGATCATTATCCCTTCTCTGATTTTAATTAAAGACATTTAATTAAGAAACCCTAGCCAAAATAATTTAAATCAAATTTAAATGATTTTTCTCCTATTTATTGAATCATTATTTGATAGATAAAGTCACAATCCTTAAAGAAATTAAATATTTATTTAAAGCCTAAAACCTAGAATCTTCTAAAGATTCCTAGACCCTCCTAAACTTTCCTAAAATCTTCCTAAAATGGATTAGAGGGTGATTCCTAACCCTCTTAGTCTGACCCAACCTCCTTTGACTTTTGGTCAATATCCCTCATTAATGAGCCTTTCAAACTCATTAATGGCCTCTTACACCATCATTGAAGGCTCTTACAAGCCATGAATGTAGACCTATGTCTCCTCTTACACTTTGGTCCCCTTGCACACTTCCCTAGTGTTGTTCACACATGTGTGAGAAACCCTTAACCCTCATCCCTCTAACCTTACCCCTAACCATACATCAAACTCTACCCCAAACCTTGATTCTGACCCTAAATCTTCTTCCTAACCCAAGCTCTTAGGTAAATCCTATAAATACTCCTCCTTCTAAGAGAAAAGTATTAGCTTAGTTTTTATCATTTTGTGCATTGTTATCATGGTAATTTAGTTCTATCTTTTAGCATATTTTAGCATTGTTAGCTTAATCCTTTCATGATTTTCAACATTTTAGATCACACAGCTTAGCTAAAATGGATGAATTTTAGTTTCATTTATTGATTTGTGATGAGCCTCTTAAATGTCCATCTTTCTAAATGCTTTTTATTTCCTTTCAAGTAGTTTACTTGCAAGCAGATACATGAACTGATGGTTTTATATGTATATTTTATATGTGTAAAGACATGAAGTAGGAATGTGGATGATAAAAGAATATGGTATATTTTCTTGAAACTAATGGATAGAAATGGTAGAATATAGTAACTATATATGCTAATGAATGATCCTTTTCCTATGCTATGTTTTTGGGTAGTTTCCTTCCTGTATCCATATGCCTTCCAAGAGTATTAATTAGAGCTTAACACTTTCTTCTTAATATTAATGATGTGAATATGTATGTATCGATGGTTGTGTGTTCATTAATAATTTTGCAGGTAGTAGTCATGGCATATTTAAAGATAGGCATTGTGGTGATGATGAAGTCAAATCCAGCCATTGATGCAAGATCTTCGCATGAGGAACAAGTCAATACCATTTCTTTTTAAATGCAACACGTGAATCTAGTACCCACAACACGCTATATTCTAGGAAGACTTATTATTGATAAATTCTATTTCTATTATAAGGCATTATAAATCTCTAACGATCCTCATTAATGGAGTGATCTTAGATTTAGGGAGTAGTTATGGTTTTCCTTTAAATAAGATGACTATTGTAACTCTTTGGAGTTAGTCAATTTTCTGAATAGAACTATTGTAGTTGTAATACTGTTTTAGTCCAAGTGTACTTATTTTCCAAAAATTAATAGAATGCATAGTTTGAGTTCAATCCTTTTTTCTTGATTGTGTTTCTATTCACTCATCCAAGGGGGCCCACTTGGTGAGTGAATTGTTTAGTTAGAGTAGGAATCATTTTCATGCTTACTTAGAAGTGAAGTAGAACTCTATTGTTCCTATAGCCACTAGTAACAAAACTAGTAGACTGTTCCTGTAGCATACGCGGTTAGAGTAATTCCTATTCGTGATTAATTTTTTTTCTAGAATAATTCATTTAATGGTACTAGCATAGATTTCTTGAAGCTCAATGTATTTTAATTCCCTGGATTAGTCATGAAAATCAAGAGAGTTTGAAGCATATACTTTGCGAACATCATTCCAAGTTTACGTCCCTGGTCGATAATTAAATGAGACTGAATGATCTAATTAGCAACCATATAGGGTGTCCAATCCTAAAATAAGAAATCCAATGCTATTGGTTTCTAATAATATTGTTTAGCCAAGCATTTTTGGTACCATTACTAAGGATGGTGTTAATTCAAACTTGTCCTAGTGTTCATGTTCCCAGTTTTCATAGTTTAGAACTTAGTTTTAAGTAATAATATTATGCACAGAAGAAGAGACCACCTTGGGAGATTCCTTCCTCACAATATCTAGGTTGAACCATTTGATATTTTTAGTCCTGAACCTAAGGAACCCCAATTTGAGAATGAAGAAGAAGAAGAACCATTTGAAAACCCATTCGCCGATGCACACGATCAACTACCTTCACCATCATCTTCTAAAGGATCGCTATATTTGAATGACCTTTTTGCTGAAACTGAGTATCAAGGAAACCCACTTGCTCTTGTTATCTATCAGCCATGACAACTAAGTCCTCCTCCAAGGATGGCTCAGCCTACCTTTCCTTTCCCCATCCCTACTTAACATGGTAACCATAATTTGAAAAACATACCTATCTTTGCACTTCCCAAATTTAATGGCCTTATTACTGAAGACCTTGAAACCTTCCTTTTTGAATTTGACATCCTCTATAGGAGTTATAATTACACAAATGATGCCCATAATCTGAAATTTTTTCCATCTACTCTCAACGAAGCTTCTCTAAGATGGTTCATGGGGTTAGGTGCCAATGCTATAATAGTGTATCATCTTAAAAAGGAAGCACTTCCATGTTAAGAACATTTAGCCCTCTGAGTAAGTGGTCTAGGGTCATGTCAAGCACCTTGATGAGGTCTTTTCATGGATTTGGATTTTTCACCCTATTTTGCTTCTCTCTCCACCCATTTCTAGCTTTTCCTAGCACCTAATCCTGAGAACTTAAGATGTGGGACCTCAGGGTCAAACTCAAACTCCTGGGTCAAGGTTGAACTCAACCTTGACCTATGAAAGACTCAACCTTGACCTATGGAAGAGTCAACCTCAACCCTAACCCTGGGTCCATTTTTCAAGTTCCAGAGGTTTTGGGATATCGGGCTTCAAAAAGTTTTATTTTCCCGCTTCTGAGTCGACCGTTTTAGATTTCAAAATGGTAAACTCTTAAATTTTATTTAATCTAGGTCCATTTATAGGGGTTAAGGTTAATTGGGATTTAATTCTCTAGTGTCGGCCTCTCTAGAAGTTTGTGCCCTAGATCACTATAAAAGGAAGCCTTCCTCTCTCATTTTCCCATCCACAATCAAGAAATTCAATCCACTTTTCATGATCAAGACATCTAGCTCTCGAGTGAATTCAAGAAATCATTGAGCAAGCATTCTCAATCAAGGAAATACTCAATCCATCATCCTATTCAAGCATTCAAGTTCTCCATTGAAGATCAAGGATTCAAGCATTCAATCCTTTTAAGGGATTTGGTTCAAGCATTCAAGATTCATCATTCAAACCCTAGATCTTGTTAGGAATGGGGACACTGAGAGGGGGGGGAGGTGAATCAGTGTTCGCTATATATTTATCTTTTCACTTAATCTTTAAACCGAACTTAAATGCTTAAGTACTAAAATGAACATCCACATAAACATGAAACATGAAATCAACACATAACACCAATATGGTTATGGGGAAACCCAAATAGGTAAAAACCCTGGTGGAAATTGACACCCACTAATATTTTGTACTAGTGTTTAGTGATCCTTGTTAGAAGATCCTTAACTCTGTTAGGAGTTTCTTTACAATTTATTAAGTACAGTAGACCTTGTTAAGGGACATACCCTATTAGGAGTCTTTAAAAATAGTCCCTATTAGGGGAGTGCACGCACTATCCTAGAGCTCACTACTCAAGTGGTAAAGGCTACAACCTTCTAATCTTAGATACACACTACATCTACTGGATGAACTGTCAGTATGACACTACTTGTCAGATCAGTTCCTTTGATGTGCTAATGCTTTGACCTCTTGCAAAGCTCTAATACATCTTATAGACTCTTCACACACTTTTTCTTTTCTTATCACAACTCTATATCAGCTTCCATACCAAATATAATGGGTGCATCTCATATTTATATGGGCATACAAAATAAACAACTAGGTCGGCCCTTAGACCTATTACATACAATGCTTCCAAATGAATTGGCTCAAGCATGTTTACAAACAAACATATATACATGTTGGAAACCTAATTACAATAAGTGCATTGCCTTTGCATCAATATAATATAACCACACCTAAAAATGATAATAGTTAGCTGCTTACTCTGTTCTTCACTGGCACTCACTGGCTGTGTAACTTCATCTGTCTGTATCTTCCTCATATTTTCATATCTGATCATGCACTCATAGACTAAGCATGAATATAGTCTAACTAACTTAACTTCCAGGGTGCACACCATAACTTGATTGTATGCACGTGCGCTAATGCTCTGAGCTGCAAGAATTTTGTACACTATCCAGTCTTCAACACTTAACCAATTTTTGATCTTCTGATCAAGTGCGCTGACTCCAAATTGCTATATGACCTTGTTGCCATAATGACAACACTATATTAATTCATATACATTAGTATAGCCAACTTTCTAAAAATCTCTCCCTTTGTCATTGATGGCAACAAAGGAATATGGCCAAGTTGCTAACTATCCTTAATACAAAAAACTTTTTGTCTTCTATACATACACTTATATCTCCCTATACATATTATGATCCATATTCTATACACAACTCCCCCTTTGACATTAATGACAAAGGTGTTTCAAAAAATGTATCTACATATACTCACTGAGGGAAAACATCTGGATATGCTATCTTTAGGTTTTGGATCTCCTTCTTCCAAAATGTGATCAAAGAGTTTACTATCTAGAGATGGGCACATAGTGCATACTGTAGCTTCTCTATCTTCTCCAAGTTAGTGCTAGGACCATGATCATATGTTACTATTGTGGCATCTATGTCCTTGATGTTCTGATTGAGTATATCTAATGAGGGTGCAAGAGAATTCCTGAGCTGTGTTTACCTTGCCCTGGTTTTTGACATTTCTTTTTCTGCCTTCTCAATCTTATCTATTTTCCCTTGGTATACATTATTACACATGTTTCCATCTATGGATGTGTCTTTCACTAAACTCTTGACTTTCTCAATCATAGTGTCTGCCTCTTTTATTTTCTTGAAATGGGCATCAATAAGCTTATCCTGATCCATGCATTTTGCAATGACTTTTCTTCCTTGATCTGCAAACTCTTTTAAGGATGCTTGACCAATCTAGAGTGAGCTTAGGTCAAGTGCATAGTTTCTCATTAATTCACTTAACCTCTTCTTCAGGTACTTTTCTTCTACAACTAGGGATGCAGATTCTTCAAGGCTTGAGAAATTACTTTTGAAATGTCAAATGACTATACTTACATCATCAATAGAGTGTATCTTTGACAATTTATTTTCTTCTGGCAATAGATTGTTCATAATGTTTACTAATTCTACTAGGAGGGGATGCCTCATCACTTTTTTTTCTTTGGCCTTTTCCATGGCTAGGATGCTGAATTTTATTAGATCTTCTTCTCTCCATGAGTCAAAAATAGATGTGTCAGGTGTCAAACTTGACGACAATGCTATTGAGGGAGTAATGGGAGTGCTATCCATCACTTCTTGTTTTACCTTGACTAGTTAAACTGATGGTTCATTACTCTCTTCTTCTTTTTCTGTTTCTTTCTTTTCTTCTTCTTTTTCTATTTTTTCTTTTTCTTGTTCTTTCTTTTCTTCCATCTTTTCTTCTTCTTCCTCATCTACAATCAATACTTCTTCTTGATGAGTAGGAGTGTTACTGCATTAGTTTTCTACCTCTTGAGTTCTTACAAATGCCTCTTCAAACTTATCCAAATTAGTGTCAGTGGCCGTCATGGCTATCTCTACATTGCTAATGATAAAGGTGTTATCCTTTAGTGACTCTATCATGGGTGTAGAATTATCTGCCTCTATTTGAGTTTCTACTATAGACACTGAATCCTGAGGACCTATTACTAATGCATTAGTGGGCTCTACCACCTTGACTTCCTTTGTGGGTACTTATGTTATGGGTGCAGTGGGTGGATGCATGTGTTTGTTCATAAAGACCTTCTCAAAGTCTTTCTTTGTTTCTTTGGCAACTAATTCATAGTTTCTATCCATTATATTCAATGTTCTTGTCTTGGTCCTGAGGTGAGGCTTCACCAGATCTAACAGTAACTTCTCTTCTAGCTCACATACTGGAAGAGTTTCATCTTGGATCTTCTCTCTTATTCGTAGATCTTCTTCAATAGCCTGTCTCTTTTGGAATTCTAGGATGTTCCATACCTTATCAGGGATCATAGTCTTAAGTTCCAAGACTGTCTTCTTGAACTTCAGCATGTGTTTGATTATCATACTATGTATCTCAGATTTGTCTATTTCACTATATTTTTCATGAAAATTCTCTACTTGATCAATTCTTCCCTCATCAATTATTCTTGCACTTAGCACACTGAGACTAGGTTTGAAACTTACTTCAGGAGGTTCTTGGGAGTTCTTTTTGTTCCTTGTGACTCTTGAGGATGGATGACTAGTGCTGATCTCTTTCTTTCTCTTTGGCATTACCTTATACTCCGGAGGAGTAGTAGGGTCAATGGTTTCCTTGGGTGTAGAGGGAGTATCATCATTTTTATCCTTCTATTCATTAGATTTCTCTATCTTTACCTTCTTTAGCTTGGGATTATGTGATTCTACTTTTGTTGCATCTGCGCTCTCTAATTCCAAAGCAATCTTTTGTTCTTTTGGTTTTTCTAGATCTACTTGAGACACTCCATGTATTCTCAAGATCTCTGAGGTGACTTTAGCAACCTTTCTTTTTGTTGTTGCGCTATTTAGTTTAGCATCTATCTCTCTTGTCTTTTCCTCACAAGTTCCCCACCTTGGCTCATTAGGGTCAGTAGGAGCTAAAAGAAATACTTGAGAATATTCTTCTAAAATTTGTTCATCTACTTCATATCCAAGTGGATGAATCCACTTTTTTCTAGGTACAACTACCTCCATGCATGTTGTATCTATTTCAACCATAAAACAAATAGTATCCTTTTATTTCTCAACAATGTTCTCTGGAATTATGTACCTCATTTACATCTTGACCCTAAAGGTCTTCAATTCCAATGTTATGTAATCTCTCAATGTACTCTCAATGGATGCCTTATAAGCTATCAGTGGCATGGTTGGAATGGACTTGTCCAAATATGAATCTGATACTTTCCCAACTATATGAAGGTACATGTAAATGATCAAAGAACCAAACCTGAATATCTTGGTCTTATCATGCTTGATTGCCTTGATGTTATCAATCAACTATGTGTGCAAGATCTCACACAAATTGAACTCTCCATCTTCCTTCACAAGTCTAATGACTGCTAGAATTGATGCTATAGACACACTATTCACCCTGCTGGTGTGTTGAAACCTATATCCAAGTATCATGGACATCAATTTAATGTCAGCTTGCTCAATAGGCTCAATTATCATCCCACGCCTATCACTCCTTGACTTACATGTTTTCTCAACAATTTTTCTGACATCCTTTCCTACAAGAAGGACAATGCTAGTATTAGATAGGCCTGTCATATCATATATTAGGTCACTAGTGATTCTTACTAGTACATCACCTATCCAAAATAGGTCATCATGAATTTTGCTCAGAAGTATTTTAATCCATTCTATCTCATAGAACTCATATGTCATAGCATACTCCACTATAGGGTGATTATTCCAATTTGCATATTCATCCAAGAAGGTTTTGTCTAGTTTTAGGATGGTTTCCATGGGTGCCCTTAAACTATCCAATCCTACTAGTTCCATCTTATAGTAAACGTATGCCCTAATGTCTTCGACATGCATAATGCCCATAGGCGTGTGGGAGAATGCTCGCTCTGAATCATCTAGGGTAGACTTAAATGGATGCTTCTTAAACACATATCTTTTCTTTTTTGCAACATCAAATACTATGGGAGTGGCCATCACTTGTTTAATTGCTTTCCAAATGTTCTCAAAGATAATCTGAAGATTTATGAATTGGCACGATGAACTACAGTTTCTACAACTGATCAAACATACTGCTAATCACTGATTGATCAATCTGCAAGTCTTCACAATAACTTCTAAATCTCTTTCTGCTCTCCAATCACTTTGAATTTGAATGCAATGAGTAATCAAAAAGCTTTTTGTGTACTTAAAGTGAAAATTCCACCATTAATGCTTGCCACATAAACCAGGTTGTCACTTAAAAATTTCCAACTTTCATTCTACAAATAATTAGCTAGTGTGCTCTTTCACGAAGGTTTCTCTAGTTTCTAAAAGCTTAAGTCCAAAGGCGCATACTCTGAGAGTGAGTATACTAGCCACACAGGGGTCTAGAGATAAATTAGCTCCCCCTATGTCCCTGAGGGCCATTCATCCAGATGTAGAGGGTGCATCCAATGTGGATGCATCCAATACATACTCATCAACCTTGTCCTTCTTTTTTTATGACCAAATCAAGCTCACATCCTCTTAAGCTTTCACAAAATTGACCTCCTTCAGGATCCAAAACTGGTTCTTTGGGCTTTCCTGACCTTGTGTCCTTGATCTACAAAATTTTGAGATATGTCCATCCTTGTTACAAGAGTGAAAAATGATTGGAGGTGTTATATTCCTTGGTGCATTGACATGAGTCACCATCTTACATTGTTTAAATGAGTGACCATTATAGTTACATATCTTTCATGTAACATTTTGAGAATTTATTACATTTGATTCATTCTGATTTCTTTGATTATGAGTCCTATTATTTTGGCTTGTCTTGCAATTCGTAGCTCTATGGCCAAATTTATTTCATGAATAATAGTAACCATTGAAAGGTCTTACCTCTATACAATTCCTTGCTATGTGTCCATGCTTGTTACATGCATAACAAGTGTTGTTTATAGGCTTGCGCTCATTCTTAGATGGTTTAGTATGATCCTTGTGTTGGTGCTCAAAAATGCTAGACCATTTTGAGGCCAACTAACAGGCACAAAACAAGTGCCTTTGCAATTATGGTTCAATTGAACCAAGGCTGGTAGGCCTAAATTGAATATACTGTCTAACTGCACAAACAACATGCATAAACAACAAAATTTCTTCCAAAGAGGTTATGTTAGAAATAGGAAATACTGAGAGGGGGGGTGAATCAGTATTTCACAAACTTTTTCTTTTTCCCACTTATGGATATAACAGATTACTTTAGTGCATACAAAGATTATCAAGTTGATTAACAAACATAGCAGTAAATAGAAACAACTCATAACACATCATATGTTCTCGAGGAAACCATGGCCAAGGGAAAACCTCGGTGGGGATGGTACCCAAAAAGATCACTAATCAAAAGTATCTTGTTAGGGATATTGGACCCTGTTAGGAGTCAATTTACAATATATAGTAGATCTATCCTGGTTAAAGGACTTTAGGCCTTGTTAGAAGCCTTAACCCTGTTAGGAGTTAGATTACAAAACCTGATCACCAGCTGAGCTCACTACCCAAACAGGTAATAAAAAATGTTTCTAACTATAATATGGTACTAATTACAACTTCACATCAATAGCCTTTTCTGCTATCACAATATACAACTATCGCAAGTTATCTTTTCTTTCTTTTTTTACATATCACTTTGGTATTTCATTACATTTCAAGTATGCCTAATATATGAGTTATTAAAGCTAATGACTTTACATGGTCAACTTCCAAAATCTTTATCTAAGAGTAAGCATCTAGGATTTCATCCCTTCATAATGTTAAGTCACTATTTTGACAAGCAAAAATAATCCCTTAACTCTTTCGCTAAAATTGTCTCCAAAACTGTTCTGTCTGCAAAAACTATCTTCGGTAAACTTTGAATAACTTTTTCCGTTCTACTCCAAACTTTATGCACACTAAGATGGGGTATCCTCATACTCTATAGAAGCTTTATTTAATTGTGCAAAAAAAAATATTGCTCTAGTGGACGTCGGTAACTAAATCTTCATCGGGTGCTCTGTCAGGATCACTATATCCAAACTTAGACAATTTCTTTCTTCAACTTGCCATACTTGCATTCCAGATTCTATGCTCTCAATAGAGATCATATGTTTCCATAATGACAACATCTATGCATCCAAATTAGCCAAATTTCCCACAATCTCCCCCTTTGTCATTGGTGGCAACATATGGGAAAATTGGCTAAGTGTTCAAACAAAACTTCAAAAAAAAACTTATACAAAATTTTTGGCCAAAAGTTATACAATATGTATACAATATCATACTCCATAGAATAGCTCCCCCTATGAGTATCCTTCCTCAACATATATTCAATTTTTTTCTATCTCTCCCCCTTTGACAATAATGACAAAGATAGGGTGTACAAAAATTTCAAAATCTTTATAATTTATTATCAGTTATTGCAAAGCTGGTAGGCTTGCAACACAATCACCAAACTCTAACTTCCAAGATTCAAAATCTTTCTCTCATACCTTCCTGATGGATTCAACAACATTGAGTAGAGTAATCAATCCGTATGCTGCTGTCAGACAAGCTTGCAGGGAATTGAAGTTAAACTTCTAAAATGATGTCTTTGCTGAAAGACACTGCTCAATTTGATCTTCAAAAATTGATATCTTGATTGAGACATGCTCTCTCAAGATGTTAACCCTGATCATCTTTCTATTCTTCTCCTCTGCTAACATTCTGATTTCATCTTTCAATTTCCTTATGTTCTTCTCTACAGAACTTATCTTGACATTAGGGCTTGTCAAGGTGTTTGTCTCAGCTGTAATAGCATCTAACTTCTCTCTGATCTTCTTATCCTCTTCAACTATTAGGATTTCTGATTTAGTGCATTGTATGTACAAATTCTTTCCTATCTCAAAATGTCTCCTCAAATTCTTTATGCATACATCTAAACTACCAATATCATTTCAAATATTTACACTTAAAGTTTCTTGCATTTCTACTTCAAAGTCTTCCTGAGCTTTTATCTTACCAATATCCTTCAAGTTATAAAATTCAGAGTCAAAATAATTCATTAATGATTGAGCTTTCTCAAGTGGATCTGATTCAGATACCTTAGTGTTGATCACACTCTCAATTTTCTCTGTCAAAACTCTAACTTTGCCTTCAAGGTCTTTCACCTTCTTATTCTTTCCAATAGTTTTATTCAGAGATGTGATGAACTCAAGCTGATCATCATCTTCAACTTCTTTTCCAAGGTCTTCAAACATTGAACCAATATGCCTCTTCTTATTGTCAGGTGCACAAATGTCTTCAACTGGTATAGAAGGTGCACTAGAGGTAGTGGCCTCTGTCAAAATTTGTTTGCCTTTAACTGACTACACTACTAGGACTGATTCTGATACAGTTGGTGCTTCCTCTGGCTCTGTATTCTTCTCTAATTCTGTGACCTTTTCTTGTTCTCCCAAAGCCAAATTGTCAACAATGTTTCCTAGATCATGAAATACTGCATCATCTGATTCTAGAGTCACTTTGGTGCCTTTAATATCCATTGATTCTTTGCCAATATTGATATGTGAAGAAGATGGAACTTCTTCAATACCAACTTCATCTACATGCAATTCCTCTGATTGCTTCTACTGAGGGTCTAATTCAACATGCTTTTCTACAACTATATCTGCAAGAACTTGCATTACTGGTTTCTTTGTCTCTTTCTGTACTTCCTCATTTTTGCCTCCCATTATAAGGATTGTTCTTCTCTTAGTTCTCAATAAAGTTCCAAGAGACTTCAAGAATCTCTTCAAATGATCTTCATCCTTAACTTCATGGAACTGTCTGATTACATGTTCTCTCATCTTTATGTCCTCTTCTTGTGCTAAGTTTCTTATCTACCACAATCATGTGTGTAACCATTGCATTTTCAAAGTTCAATTTGTCAAATGATCCATATAGATCATAGAATTTATTCAACTTAGTGAAGTCTCCATGCTTCAATATATCTTCATTAAATCTTTCAATTCTTGGTTTCCAAGTTTTCTTCTTGATTGAAACTACATCATCATCTTTAATTACTGCTACATTTCTAGGTATAGGTGGTACAACCACTTTTTGTCTCTTGCCAGGTCCTGTTGCACTCACTTTTACTCTTTTTCTAGGAATAGGAGAAAAAGATTTATCTCCTTCATCTTTTTTAGGTACTTCAACTTTTACCTTTACTACAATAGGATCAATAGGATCTGCACTTGATGTCTCAGGTGAAATTACAAGATTTTCACTTTGCTTCAAGGCTTCTGCAATCTTCTTAGCTATGTCAAACTCATGACTTGACATACTAGATTCTTTCAATATTTTCTTCATAGTAGATTCAACTCTCTTACTAGATTGCTTCTTTTCTCTCAAACTTATTGCAGAGTTGAAATTCTCTTCATAGGTTCCAAACCTATTTGCATGACCATCCAACTCACACTTTAACAATGTATTCACATATCCTACTATTTCTGCTTCAGATATTTCATATCCAAGAGGGTCTATGAATTCCATTCTAGGCTCAACTGCTTCAATGTAGGTGAAATCAGTGTCAACCATAAAACAAATGTCATCTTTATGCTTTTCAACTAAGGATTGAGGAATCCTTGATTTTTTCTTAACAATATTCTGAAAAGTCTTCAATACAAGCTTTACACTGTCATTAACTTTATCAAAAAGGTGCTTCATGTAGACTGAGTTTATTCTTTCCATTGTGTTCACATTGTCACTCCAATCAACTGTGTAAGGAAATCTTCTCAAAATATGGAAAAACATATAGGTTATCAGAGATGAAAACCTAAACTGTGTGTACTTAGCCTTCTTAATCTTTTCTAAGTTCTCAAATAACTGAATTTTCAAGATTTCACATAGGTCTACTAGTTTCTTCTCAATACACATAAGATAAGCTACATGAATCATTCCTTCAACCATGTCATCTTCCCTTGAACTACCATAGAATTTAGCTGTTAGAATCTTGCAAAGGTACCTAACATCATCTTGCTTAATCTTACTTATCACAATTCCTCTACCATTATAACTAGATCCCGTGTTATCTAAAACAATCTTTCTCATGTTCTTTTCATTTAGTGGAATCTCTCCAACTTTTGATAATCCAGTAACTTCATGAATTAGGTCGACAATTATATCAATAACTCTATCCTCCATCCAGAATTTCCCATTGTGGATTCTACTTAAAATGATCTTGGTACATTCCTCATCATTGAATTCATACTTCATGGAATATTTGATAATTTCATTTTTCTCTAGGTGCCCATAATCTGGTTTAACTAACATGTCTTGATTGTACAATTTCTTGTAATCATCACTAAACTCTGCATCTCCCAAAGTTTCAAACTTACAACCTAAATATCCTTTAACATTCTCAATGTGCAATACTCCGTCTGGTACGGATGATAATGCTAGACTGCCATCAATTTCAGTTGGTTCTAGTGGTTCTTTCTTAATCTTTGGTCTATTCTTATCCTTAACATTATGAACCATAGAAATATCCATCTTATCAACTGATTAAAGATCAAGAAATACCTCAACTTTGCAAATATAGGGTTTCGGTATGATCGTCGCTACAAATTGCTTCCAAACTTCTTCAAATCATCCTCAACTCACTTTTCTTCTTTCAAATCTCTTTTCAATCACTTTTTAATCATAATAACTTTGATTTCAACCTTATAACACTTCACATTAACTTGATTTGACATCGCATTCATTCATTTTGCCGCTAAAACCTCAAAAAGCTGATTCTGCAAACTTGCAACCATAAAACTTTCTGCGACCTCGCAAAACATAATATTTTCTTTTGTGCACTTAACCATAGCATTAGTACAACATCATAAACCTATATCTAACTGCACAAAACTTAACTCATTCAAATTCCTAATCTACACTAATCCTAAGTCCTAAACTACAGAAACTTACATAATTTAAGTACTTAAAGAAGGGTCAGGTAAAGATTCATCCTTACCATTGGTTACATTACCTTCCTGACTACTTTCAATGCTGACTATACCTCCTTGATCTATGCCTTTGTCAAATTTAACTTCATCTTTATTGCTACAACAACCTTTCTCTTTGTTTCCTGCATTTTCATTCCTTCTTGCATTGTTCCTAGGGTTAGGGTTATGATGATAACCTCCATTGTTCATTCTACAAAATCTTGCTGAGTGTCCAAACTTGTTGCATATCTAAAAAATGATTCCATTGTTTCCAAATCTCTGTCCTTGCTAGTTAATCTATGACCTGCAATTTCTAGCAATGTGTCCTACTTTGTTGCATCTAAAACATACTACCACTTTTCTTTGATTCATTTCTTCAATAGATTTCTTATCTGCATTGTTAGTATTCCTAATCATTTTATCATAATTATTCCAAATTATTTTAGGTCTTCTACATTCGTTAGCTCTATGTCCAAAACTATGACAATTATAGCAATGTCCATTAAAAGGTTTAAATTTCTTACCTGTGCAATCTCTCTTCATGTGCCCAATAGTATTACAAGAAAAACATCTACCTTTGAATTCTCTTTGCATACCTTTAGATGATTCTTCCTATTTTGATTCTTCTTCTTTCTCTCTAGGTGGTTCTTCTTTAGGTGGATCTTCCAATGTGTTCTCATCTAGCTTTATTTCCTCCACACTTTCAGATGTCTTCAGATCTGGCTTCTTACTTTCATGGTTTGTTCTAAACATACTATATCCAAATCCAGTCCTATCAAAGAAAGGTTCTTCACAAGAAATTTGTTTTTTAGTCTTATCACTTTTTGAATATAGCCTTTCAAGTTGTTGTTTAGATTGAGTTAATTCACCTATCACAATTTTATTATACTTCTCAAGTTCCACTTACTGCATTTTTACTTTTTCAGATTCAGATGTTTCCTTTTCAAGTCTTGACCTCAGATCTTCATTCTCAATTTTCAATTTTTCATTATCAGATCTCAAATTTCCATCTTTCATACTAAGTTTTAGATTTACTATCTTCAACTCATGCTTAAGGATCTCATTTATTTTTTCTAATTCATCACAATCTTCAACAAGCATATCAAATTTCTTTTCAAATTTCAGATCTTCAATCTTACCTTTTAATTTGTCAATAGCATTCTTTCCATCTTCATATTTTCTTCTTAAGGAGTTTCTTTCATCAGTAAGCATATCAATCTCTTCAAGAGCTTCTTCAAGATTCTTCTGAAATTGATCCATATCCATAGAGATCTTACTCAAGCTGCTAAGCTTTCCTTGAATGTTCCTTCTCTGAGTAATTGTGCTCTGATACCAATTATTAGAAATAGGAAATACTGAGAGGGGGAGGTGAATCAGTATTTCACAAACTTTTTAATTTGCCCACTTATGGATATAACAGATTACTTTAGTGCATACAAAGATTATCAAGTTGATTAACAAACATAGAAGTAAATAGAAACAACTCATAACACATCATATGTTCTCGAGGAAACCCTGGCCAAGGGAAAACCCCAGTGGGGATGGTACACACAAAGATCACTAATCAAAAGTATCCTGTTAGGGATATTGGACCCTGTTAGGAGTCAATTTACAATATATAGTAGATCTGTCCTGGTTAAAGGACTTTAGGCCTTGTTAGAAGCCTTAACCCTGTTAGGAGTTAGATTACAAAACCTGATCACCAGCTGAGCTCACTGCCCAAATAGGTAATACAAAATGTTTCTGACTATAATATGGTACTGCTTACAACTTTGCATCAATAGCCTTTTCTGCTATCACAATATACAACTATTGCAAGTTATCTTTTCTTTCTTTTTTTACATATCACTCTGGTATTTCATTACATTTCAAGTATGCCTAATATATGAGTTATGAAAGCTAATAAATTTACATGGTCAGCTTCCAAAATATTTATCCAAGAGTAAACATCTAGGATGTCATCCCTTCATAATGTTAAGTCATTATTTTGACAAGCAAAAATAATCCCTTAACTCTTTCGCTAAAACTGTCTCCAAAACTGTTCTGTCTGCAAAAACTATCTTCGGTAAACTTTGAATAAATTTTTCTATACTACTCCAAACTTTATGCACACTGAGATGGGGTATCCTCATACTCTATAGAAGCTTTAGTTACTTGTGCAAACAAAAATATTGCTCTAGTGGATGTCACCAACTAAATCTTCATCAGGTGCTCTGTTGGGATCATTGTACCTAAACTTAGACAATTTCTTTCTTCAACTTGCCATACTTGCATTCTAGATTCTACGCTCTCAATAGAGATCATATGTTTCCATAATGACAACATCTATGCATCCACATAAGCCAAATTACCAACAGGTTATTGATCCTTGGAAGATAAAGTAACTGAATATCCTAATAGGCAGATAGTTAGATATTTAGACTAATGCTATGAACTAATGCTAAACCTAATTTAATGCTTGATAAATAAGATAGCAGATTAGAAATGTACTTCATAGAAAGAAATAAATGACAAAATCAAATGAATGAATAGACCAGTGCCTAATGCCAAATTGAAAATAGAGTCAACATTCAATACTATATGTAACTGGAGATGATTTTAAGATAACTTGTTTCTGCAGAATGAGACCATCACCCTACAAGCTTTTATTTAAACAAAACTTTACAATAATTCATACAATAGGTCCTATGGTTTTCAACTCAACTTAAGAGCCCAAAAGAAAATAATAACAGGTTCCTAGACCATGCTATCATTATTAAAATTGTACAAACTGATCATAAATAAATGCATAAAATAGAAAGCATAATAGCTTACCCTGGTTAGAGAGTAATCCAAGAAACTGATTGAACATACAAACTATATAATCAATAGGGTATAAGCACTTATTAGATATTCATGCATAAGATCTTGAGACATTAGATTCCAGTCTGTGAGAAGTAGCTTTTTTGCTGTGATAGAATTGTCTTGTATTGCATTCCCTCTCTTTACATTTTACATTATGTATATATACATGTTTGAGTGGCTTTCACACCTCTTTAGGGTGAAAAGACACACCCTTATTACAAATTGTTTTGAAAAAATGATAAACTAACTAAAAAATAACTACCTAACTTTCAGATTTGGGCTTGGTTGAAAAACCAAAACACCTCGTGGAAAGCTAAGATTTTTATGGGAGATAGGAAATTTGATTTCCCAAACTGGATCTTTTATAGATTTTTAAAATTTGACCATATTCTACCTCTGTCGACATCATCTTACAGAAGGTCAAAATTCCATCATTTTCTGAAGGCTTTGATCAGAGAATTTTGATTTTTCTTGTCACAGAGCTTCCTTCCATAATATCTAAAATTTTTAATTGAAAATTAATGTTATATTTTATCCCATTTCATGTAATCCATCATTAATTATTGGGTATGGAGTTTAAGAGGCCATTTTTTAGGGTTTTATCACTATATATGACTCCAAATTTTGCCCAAAATTTAGAGCTCCAACAGGCTCTTTCTGGGGATGTATGCTCCATGTGAGCATAGCGAGATTCTAGCTATCTCTGGAGAAGCATACCAAGTATCCATACTAATTTGATGCGAAGTAAAATTGGGTGGCCCCAGGCCCCCCAAAATTGAACATTGATCCTTTCCTCTATCAAACACTTGATTTTGATCACGTAACACTTTTAACCTTGCTACATTACACATGTCATCCTTATAGATAATTCTCACCACTTCATCAATACGATCTTTGGCATCCAATCTATATCTAGCCCTAGAGAAATCATCAGGTCCATTGTAATCCTTGCTGAATAGAAGATTTTGGTTAATCATACAAACCTCTAGGTTAGTCTTCTTTTTTCGGATACCTTCTTGTTCACAATCTGTCCCATCTCTATATTTTGGATATTTTTTCTTGTCACCAAAAGGCTTTGAGAATAGCTTATCTTCAAGAATTACAAACTCTCTCTCACCAAGAGTTTGATCAGTTGGGACATTTCTAAAATTTTTAGAACTATGTTTCAACACATTCTCTTCATCATGTCTAGCTGATTCCATATCATCTTCATATGTTTGGTGTACCTCTGGCTCAAAGGATGAACTCCAAGATATCTCACCCTCTGAATGCACTTCATGAGTTGCATCAAATTTAAAATTAGGACTGTTATCTTCATTATGATGCTGATGGATTCCATTGCACAAAGGATCCTCTTCAAACAATGGATTCGATAACATAGAGAAATTAGACATATCTTCATCTACTTCCTCTTCAAACAATGGATTCAGGAACATGGAGAATTCAGACATACATTCATGAAAATTTTCATTTGGATCATCAAGTTTTTCATCAACAAGACTAACATATTCATTGACATTATCTTCTAAAACTTCCTCCTATTCATGCAGTTCTATTTCATCTCCATAGTTTGATTTCTCTTGAATATGGGCTGATCCATCTACCTCCTTACCATGGTGGATTGAGAAAAAAATTGGACCATTCTTCTCAATGTTTCTTTGGTATTCTATGTCTAATAAAGCTGAAATTTCTCTTGTATTGAGAAGGTTTTCTTCTTCATCATCATGGTCATTGATACATGTTTCCATACACATCTCATCATGTACAAATTCTTCTTCAATCTGATCCAAATTTTTATCCTCCATGTCATCACAAGTATTATTATGGTTCTCATGAATGTATGCTTCTTTATCTTCTATATGAGTAGTGCATTCATCTTCCTCACCAAGATAATCATCAAGCACAAGGCCTTGTTCAATCTGAGCAATAGCCTCCCTTTTTTTGTCTTCATCATCTTCTTCTAATATATGTGCAAGGAGCTTTACAGAAGGATCATCTGATGTAATTCCCAATTTTTTGACCTTTCTCATGATTTCTTTTTGTGAAGGCATAATGTTTGAAGGTATTTCTTGAAGAATGTCCTTCGTTCTTATCAGCAAATGTGCAAAAGACTCCCCTTCAAATCTCTCCAAGCTAAAAAATGCATCAAGTGGAGACATGTAAGAGTCCTCTTCCATATTGTGATCCTGAATCTTGTCTTGTTTATAATGAAACATATCAAGAAACTATTTCTCAAACTCTCTCCATGATGATATACTTTGTTCAGGTGTCATACTAAAAAAGTAAACCTACATGATCTGTCAATGATCTTACAAATAGTTTCATAATCACATCTTCTGCATAGATATGAAAATCTAGAATAAATTTACAAAATGCATGCAAATGCTCCATTGGTGATTCTGATCCATCTCCACAAAATTTTGGAACATATTTTTTTATTTTAAGAGGAATATCTTTCTGACCACCAGGGATGTTATCAAAACTCAATGGTCTATATACTTCAATAATAAATTTTGGTCTTGGGTCACAAAAGTTTGATACTTTATGTGAGTATGTATTTTGGTACATACTAAATATTTAAATTTTTAGTAACTTTTTTCTCTATACATTAGGTTCTTTTCAATAGATTCGCCACCTCTTTAAAGAGGAAAACTTTACTTATCTCCTTCTAGGTCCTCTCCCTCAGCAGAGTCACTAACTAAAATATTTTGTTAAATAGAGTCACCACCTCATTTGAGGAATGTCTTGCTTCTAGGTTCTTTCTTCTAGTAGAGTGTACTTCCAAACAAATTAATATAACTACTTTTTGATTCTGATCTATGAAATCTGAAATTCTAGGTAACTTCACAATATATATTGTGAGCAACTTTCCCCAGTAGAGTTGCCAATTTGTTGGTGCTCAAAAATAATGGACCATTTTGAGGCCAACTAACAGGCACAAAACAAGTGCCTCTACAATTCTGGTTCAATTGAACCAAGGCTGGTAGGCCTAAATTGAATATATTGTCTAACTGCACAAACAATGTCCATAAACAAAAAAATTTCTTCCAAAGAGGTTATTGATCCTTGGAAGATAAAGTAACTAAATATCCTAATAGGCAGATAGTTAGATATTTAGACTAATGCTATGAACTAATGCTAAACTTAATTTAATGCTTGATAAATAAGATAGCAGATTAGAAATGTACTTCATAGAAAGAAATAAATGACAAAATCAAATGAATGAATAGACCAGTGCTTGATGCCAAATTGAAAATAGAGTCAACATTCAATACTATATGTAACTAGAGATGATTTTAAGATAACTCATTTCTGTAGAATGAGACCATCACCTTACAAACTTTTATTTAAACAAAACTTTACAATAATTCATACAATAGGTCCTATGGTTTTTAACTCAACTTAAGAGCCCAAAAGAAAACAACAACAGGTTCCTAGACCATGCTATCATTATTCAAATTGTACAAATTGATCATAAATAAATGCATAAAATAGAAAGCATAATAGATTACCCTGGTTAGAGAGTAATCCAAGAAACTGATTGAACATACAAACTATATAATCAATAGGGTATAAGCACTTATCAGATATTCATGCATAAGATCTTGAGACATTAGATTCCAGTCTGTGAGAAGTAGCTTTTTTGCTGTGATAGAATTGTCTTGTATTGCATTCCCTCTCTTTACATTTTACATTATGTATATATACATGTTTGAGTGGCTTTCACACCTCTTTAGGGTGAAAAGACACACCCTTATTACAAATTGTTTTGAAAAAATGATAAACTAACTAAAAAATAACTACCTAACTTTCGGATTTGGGCTTGGTTGAAAAACCAAAACACCTCGTGGAAAGATAAGATTTTTATGGGAGATAGGAAATTTGATTTCCCAAATTGGATCTTTTTTAGATTTTTAAAATTTGACCATCTTCTGCCTCTATCGACATCATCTTTATAGAAGGTCAAAATTCCATCATTTTCCGAAGGCTTTGATCATAGAATTTTGATTTTTCTTGTCACAGAGCTTCCTTCCATAATATCTAAACTTTTTAATTGAAAATTAATATTATATTCTATCCCATTTCATGTAATCCATCATTAATTATTGGGTATGGAGTTTAAGAGGCCATTTTTTAGGGTTTTATCACTATATATGACTCCAAATTTTGCCCAAAATTTAGAGCTCCAATAGGCTCTTTCTGGGGACGTATGCTCCATGTGAGCATGGAAAGATTCTAGCTATCTCTAGAGAAGCATACCAAGTATCCATACTAATTTGATGTGAAGTAAAATTGGGTGGCCCCAGGCCCCCCAAAATTGAACATTGATCCTTTCCTCTATCAAACACTTGATTTTGATCACGTAACACTTTTAACCTTACTGCATTACACATTTCATCCTTATAGACAATTCTCACCACTTCATCAATACGATCTTTGGCATCCAATCTATATTCAGCCCTTGAGAAATCATCAGGTCTGTTGTAATCCTTGCTGAATAGAAGATTTTGGTTAATCATACAAACCTCTAGGTTAGTCTTCTTTTTTTGGATACCTTCTTTTTCACAATATGTCCCATCTCTATATTTTGGATATTTTTTCTCGTCACCAAAAGGCTTTGAGAATATCTTATCTTCAATAAGTACAAACTCTCTCTCACCAAGAGTTTGATCAGCTGGGACATTTCTAAAATTTTTAGAAATATGCTTCAACACATTCTCTTCATCATGTCTAGCTAATTCCATATCATATTCATATGTTTGGTGTACCTCTAGCTCAAAGGATGAACTCCAAGATATCTCACCCTCTGAATGCACTTTATGAGTTTCATCAAATTTAAAATTAGGACTGTTATCTTCATTATGATGCTGATGGATTCCATTGCATAAAGGATCCTCTTCAAACAATGGATTCGATAACATAGAGAAACTAACTAAAAAATAACTACCTAACTTTCAAATTTGGGCTTGGTTGAAAACCAAAACACCTCGTGGAAAGCTAAGATTTTTATGGGAGATAGGAAATTTGATTTCCTGAATTGGATCTTTTTTTGATTTTTTAAATTCGACCATCTTCTACCTTTGTCGACATCATCTTTATAGAAGGTGGAAATTCCATAATTTTCTAAAGGCTTTGATCATAGAATTTTGATTGTTCTTGTCACAGAGCTTCCTTCCATAATATCTAAACTTTTTAATTGAAAATTAATGTAATATTTTATCCCATTTCATGTAATCCATCATTAATTATTGGGTATGGAGTTTAAGAGGCCATTGTTTAGGGTTTTATCACTATATATGACTCCAAATTTTGCCCAAAATTTAGAGCTCCAACACCTTGGTCTGACTTCTAGTCTCTTTAGCATCTTATGTAGTCAAGAATGGTGGATCCAATGAAGGATAGTCCAAACCTTGCAACTAATAGAATTACACAATGGAATACTCGACACAATAGAAAAAACCATAAAATGTTTCAAGTAATTTGTATTAACATGCCTGACTGTAAGGCCTTCTGAGTTAGGGCCAATTACAAAATGAAACAATTCTGCAAGATCCACAACCAGATCCAATACAACCTCAGCTACTTTAGCTCTGGAGGCAATTAGAAGCTAATGGAAACCCTATGGTAGATCTAAACTTGAGCTCGCAAGCCTCCAAGAAATCTCCTTGTTCCCAAGTATGCAACCTCCTAGCTCTACTACAAAGGACTATCAGATTACAATATGATCTGCAAGAACATCAAGAACTTTTCCACAACTTTTCTCTCAGGCTTCACAGCTGAATTCTAGATCTGCTAAGTCTCCAAGTTTTGACCTCCTAAATCTATCTTCCTCTCTCTCCCTAAACATCTACCCAAGCCTTCCTTAAATACTAATCATCAACCATAAGTTGGCTGGATGAAACCCTTAACTCCCCAAAACAAATAATTAAATGCCATACAATTCAGCTTACAAATGTATACAAACATTTAATTTTGGATGTCGACCCAAGACAATGGCTACCAACAATTAATTCACCAAGTTGGCTCAACAAATCACACAAAACTCTAGTCGGTAAGTCATAACTACTAAGCAACAGTGAAATTACTAAGCACACTAGGCATCACCAAGCACCGGTATCGACTGAGCACATAGGCATGACCGAGCAACAACTTCAATAAGCACCAGAGACTACCAAGTTTCTTTAGTGACTGAGCTTCCTTCAATGACCGAGACTATTGGTCAAGGCTACAACCAAGTAAAAACCAACCAAAATACAAGCACTCCATTTAGTTTACTGAGGACACAAAATGCCCCTACCTTAACCTTGGATGCCCCTACATTAGACACCCCAGGATCCAAAAGATGTTCATATGTGTAGAGAACATCTTTTAGGATTTAGCACATAAATCCCGAAGTGGTTCTTCACATACAAATCCTCCACCTTTTCTTCTAGCAAAGTCTCCAACTTTAGCTTCCTCTACCTCTTCAAGTCTTCTCTTGACAATGTATAGGTTGGTTCTCCATACTAATCATTCATTTCCTCTGGATCCACAATCTCAACTCAGCTACCAATACTCAGGCTTCTACTACTGAGTGTTGCATCCATCAAAGGCATTAGTGAAAACTTCATGTCATTCTTCTCAACAGTAAACACATTTCTTACATAGTCATAAATAGCTCTGCAATCATATTGCCAAGGTCTACCGAGCAATATATCACAACTATTCATCTTCATAGTATCACAAAGCACAAGATCCTTGTACTGGCCAATCTAAACATCAATGAAGCATTGCTCTCTAACTTCCAAAGTATGAACATCTTGCAACCAGCCAAGCCTATAAGGACAATGATGTTTCATTCTACTCAAACCAAGTTTCTGAACTAGGTCCTTAGCAACAAGGTTATCAGTGCTACCACCATCAACAATAACATCATAGAGTTTACCTTCAATCTTGCATCCAGTCCTAAACAAGTTACTTCTCTGACAAGGTTCATCCTTTGTACCGAGCAATGTTCATCGAAGTAGCAAGTTCTCTGATTCAGGCTCATTCTAAATGTTCTCATTCATCACAATAGTTCATCAGTCAACCTTCTTCTATGTGCATTCAAAAGAATGATGTCCTTCCTCTCCACAGTTATAGCAAGTACCCTTAAAGATAACTCTACCCATCTTCTTCTTTGGTTCCATAGGTTTCTATTCATCTTCTGCATTAGTCAGTTTCTCCTTCACTGAGTGATCAATCTTTTCTTTCCCTCGAGAGTTACTAGGCTATTTCCTCTTCAACTTATCTTCTGCCTTTAGAGCATACTAATAAGCATCTTCAATAGAATCAATCTTTAGCATACCAAGCTCATCCTAAATATTGAATCTCAAACCATTCACATACCGAGCTACCTTTTCCTTACCAAGCTCTTGGTGTCCAGACTAAATAGTAAGTTTGTAGAACTCCTCGGTATAATCTTCAAAAGACAAGTCCCTCTAATTCATATTCTGCTACTTCTTAAACAAGTCAACCTCATAGTCAGCCGGTATGAACTTAGCTTTCAACTTAGTCACCATCAATCTCCACCGATTTATCTTCATTTCACCTTCATCTTCTCAGTCTCTTTATAGTTCTTTCCACCAAAGAGTAGCATGTCCTTTCAAATTTGTCTATGCTAATCTCACCTAAAGAGGATCTTTAATTTCTTCCAGCTCAAATAAATCTTCAAGTTCACCAATCCAATCAATCAAATTGTTGGGTTTCAAAGTACCAAAGAAAGTAGAAACTTTCATTCGGTAATTACTAAACCGAGCAACAGGTCTAGGTAACCGAGCAGTTCTATCTTCACCAGATTTGTTCCTCCAATCATTAGCACTAGACCGAGTAGTTTCAAATTCTTTAGCATCTTCTTCATAGCCATCCTTAGTACCAACATTCTGAGGTATACTAACAATAGTTCTCATGATCTCGGCAGCCATGTCATTCTTCATCAATTCCATCTCAGATCTAAAATCTGATTTCACCTTCTCTATGATCTAGGATTCAATAGTATCATAGAGATCTGAAATAACTCTAGGGTCCAATCTTCTCGAAGGCATCCTTAAAGATAAGAGAAAACCTCCGCAACAAACTCTCACCAACCACCTTGTGACAATTTCCAAGTTGCAACAAGTCAGATCTCAACTTGCAATCTTGCAAATAACTAGGGCACAATTTCACAAGTTTAGTGATTCAAATCTACAATCTAGATTGCACACAATCTTTTCTCCAACAAGATCAACTTCACAAGATTAGCCTTGCTAGGTCAAGCTTCGGCTTCAACAAGATTAAAATTTCACTCCAGCAGGAACAAAACTTCGCTCTGATACCACCTTATGCAGTCAAGGATGGTGGATCCAATGAAGGATAGTCCAAACCTTGTATCCAATTGAATTTCATAGTGGAATAACCAACACAATAGACAACACCATAAAATGTTTCAAGTAATTTGCATTAACATGCCCAGCTATAAGGCCTTCTGAGTTAGGGCCAATTAAAAAATGAAACAATTCTACAAGATCCACAACTTGATCCAATACAATCTCAGCTAGTTTAGCTCTGGAGACAATCAGAAGCTGATGGAAACCCTAAGGAAAATCTAAACTTGAGCTCGCAAGCCTCCAAGAAATCTCCTTGTTCCAAAGTATGCAACCTCCTAGCTCTACTACAAGAACTATGAGATTACAATCTGATCTACAAGAACATCAAGAACTTTTCCACAACTTTGCTCTCAGGCTTTACAGCTGAATTCTAGATCTACTAAGTCTCCAAGTTTTGACCTCCTGAATCTATCTTCCTCTCTCTCCCTAAACATCTACCCAAGCCCTCAAATGCTAATCATCAGCCACAAGTTGGCTAGATGAAACCTTTAACTCCCCAAAACAAATAATTAAATGCCATACAAGTTGGCCTACAAATGTATACAAACATTTAATTCTGCATGTCAGCCAGAGAAAATGGCTACCAACAATTAATTCACCAAGTCGTCTCAACAAATCACACAGAACTACAGTCGGTAAGTCAAAACTATCAAGCAATAGTAAAATTACTAAGCATACCAGGCATCATCAAGCACTAGTATTGACTGAACACACATGCATGACTGAGCAACAACTTCACTGAGCACCAAAGACTGCTGAGTTTCTTCAATGACTGAGCTTCCTTCAATGACTGAGCCTAGCGGTCAAGGCTGCAACCAAGTAAAAACTAGCCAAAACACAAACACTCCATGTAGTTTACCGAGGACACAGAATGCCCCTGTCTTAACCTTGGATGCCCCTGCATCACCATCTAAGGTTCCTTCTAGTGTTTTCATTCTTGCTTGCATGTTATCAATCTAATTCTATGCTTCATTGTATCCAATGCAACTAGTATCTCCTTTGGCTCTTCTTGCATATAACTGAGATTTTATTAAATTAGAACTAGTGCATAATTTATCAATGTGATTCTCAGCCTCTTTCAATTCAGATTTTAAGCTTTCCTTGTTGTTTCTTAGTTCTAAGATTTCCATGTTTGCTTGCCTCAATTCTTCATTCAGTTGAAGGTTCTCTTTGACCTATTCATTAAAGACTTCTTGATTGTTAGTCAGCTTATCATCAAATTCTTTAAGTTTTTCTTTTAAGGATTTATTTTCTTCATTTAGCTTCTTGACCATTGTTCCTAGATCACTAGTAGAGAATTATTTCAAATCTTTCCTTAGCATTTTGATGACTAATTGAGCATCACTAAGTTTTTCCCTTAGTTCTTCACTTTCTCTTTCAGATTTGTCCAGGTCTTCAAGAGAAACTTCCAGATTTATTTTTAGAGGTTTAATCTCTACTTTTTCCATGATCTCCTCAAGTGGTGAAACTTCTTTGCTAAGGACCAGAGCTCTGATACAAATTGTTAGGAATGGGAACACTGAGAGGGGATGGGCTGAATCAATGTTCATTGTATATTTATCTTTTCACTTAATCTTTAAACTGAACTTAAATGCTTAAGTACTGAAATGAACATCCACATAAACAAGAAACATGAAATCAACACATGACACCAATATGGTTATGAGGAAACCCAAATAGGTAAAAACCTCAGTGGGAATTGACACCCACTACTATTCTATACTAGCATTTAGTGATCCTAGTTAGAAGATCCTTAACTCTGTTAGGAGTTTCTTTACAATGTATTAAGTACATTAGACCTTGTTAAGGGTCAGACCCTGTTAGGAGTCTTTAATAATAGTCCTTTTTAGGGGAGTGGATGCACTATCCTAGAGCTCACTACTCAAGTGGTGAAGGCTACAACCTTCTGATCTCAGATACACACTATATCTACTGGATGAACTATCACTATGACACTACTTGTCAGATCATTTCCTTTGATGCATTGATGCTTTGACCTCTTACAAATCTCTAATACATCTTATAGACTCTTCACACACTTCTCTTCTTATCTCAACTCTATATCAACTTCCATACCAAATACAATGGGCACATCTCATATTTATATGCGCATACAAAATAAACAACTAGGTCGGCCCTTAGACCTATTACATACAACACTTCCAAATGAATTGGCTCAAGTGTAATGCCCACCCTAGCATCTTCCTATGTTAGACTGACAGGATTATTGCTTTGACACTTTGGATTTTATGATGGACTATGCTTATTATTTAGTTAGCATTTTATGAGACATTTGAGCATATATATTTGGTTACTATAGTTTATTTGGAAATATTAAACGAGTTATAATTTAATGATGAATGGCTAAGAATGAACTATCAGTAAAAAATTTTACATTGATTTGTGTTATGATGTGTTATTATGATCTAACCCTACTGACTCTATTATGGTTTGATGTTCACTGGTTGATGTGAGTGTAGGATGAGGAGGGGAAGTCATAGTTACTCCTATGGGAGATCCACACAATGTCACACTCTCCCTCCTTGTTTGCCACTATTTGTTTATATTTATATATTTGTATATGCATATCAGTTGGTGATGTAGGATGTAGGTACCAGGCATCATATCCACCTGGCTACATAGGTCTGAGAATGCCTTCAAAATCCTCAAACTGTTGATGTGTGGAGATTTAACCAAGTTACTCTCAAGGTTACCCATGGACTTAAAATTGTTAGGAATGAATGCAAAGTGTTTTGGAAGTCATTCTGTAGTATTTGTTGTTGCATTCATGACTTGGATTGTCATTGATGCCAACACAGTGATATTCTAGATATTAGCAGGAAAGTAGGTACAGTTTTGTTTTGCACACATGTTGTATTGTAGATTGGATTTTGCACAGTTGATGGTATGTTCTTTGGTGTGTTATTAACCTATGGTTAATAGCGCAAAAAAGAAATTCATTCATTTGTAAGAGTTATGAGCATTTTGGTGAAAGCAGTGTTTAGATAGTGTTTCTGTGTAGCGATGTTTGGAAATCGAAGGATATCTCTTAGCTGGGATGGAATCTGATTTTGCACAGTTAAAGGGATGTTGGAGACTCATTAATGATGATGTGGTTCATAGTGCAAACTTTGAGGACATGTTTGGAGAAAGTTACAGTAACTAGAAGCCAATAGTTTTATGTGAATTATCTGTGTAGCATGTAGAATTTATTATTTTGTAATTGAGGACCGACTCATTTGTAATTATTTGAGTTTGGTATATAAGAAGGAATTTTTTCCTTATTGTAATGTGTACTATGAAGATTGTGATGTGAATATATGCATGAAGTGAAGAAAAGAGCTAATTCAGTGATGAAGGAAGACTTGTGAGTACAGAGATCTGGAATTGTGATCTTGTGTAGCAGAGAGTGTAGTTTGGCACAGTGTGAAGGAGGTAACATATTTTATATTATTATGGTGAATAATTCTAAGATCTTTTGGATAGTGGGTTAGAATCTTTTAACATGGATTCAAAATCTCCTAACAGGGATTCATATGTATTGAATGTATTTCATAAGACTCCTAACAGGGTCCATCCTCTAACAAGGAACTTTCATATTAGTGCATCATTTTGTGGGCATCATTCCCACTAGGGTTTACTCTTTTCAAGAGATTCCCTAGTTAACATATCTTGTGTTATTGTGCAATTGTGTATGATTATCTTTCTATAATTGATCATTACATTGAGTATATTGTTTAAAGCTGTTGAATGGATAAATTATCTGATAACTAATTCACCCCCCCCCCTCTCAGTTATCTTGGGGATCTTTACTTTCTAACAATTGGTATCAGAGCAGCAGGTCCTTGAAAGAAAAGTTTAACAACTTAAGGAGATCCATGGCAAATTTCAGAAAAGAAAGCCCTAAGTTTGATGGAGTAAATTTTGACAGCTGGAAAGAAAAGATGAAGACACATCTATTGTGTTTAGGACCAAGTTAGTGGTTGATTACAAAGAATGAGAAGAATATCATTGAGGAAGACAATTTAGAGGCAGGAACTAAAAAAGAACTAGATCTATTCATGTGTAACATACTTGCAAGAGAAGCACTTTTGTCAGCACTACCGGAGAATGAATATAGTCAGGTAAGATGTTTGAAAACATCTCATGCAATTTGGAAATCTTTACATTCTACTTTTGAAGGTGATGAACATGCAAAGAAGGCTAGATTACATAATTGGATTTGTGCATTCGAAGATATTAGAATGATGGAAGATGAATCTATTAGAAGCTATATTGGTAGGATGTCTGAGATTGTGATAGGAATAAAGTCTTGTGGAGGTGATAAGATAGAGAATGAAGTGATATGGAAAATTCTGAGAACTTTGACACTAGTATTCAAGCAGACAACACAGATGATTGAACAAGTGATACCTTGTACATCAAACTTTTCAAGAGAGACTCTTCTTGGAAGATTAGAAACAACAGAGATGAACTTGAGATTATCAGGAGAGCTACCTAGAATGGAGACAGCATTCAGTGCTCTTAGCATCAGACCTACAAGAAGTACTAGTGTGAATGGAGAATATGCCAGTAGTAGCAGATATGAGGAAGATAAGAAGATTGAAGAAGGTATTGCATTACTTGTAAAAAGAGAACCAGATGGTAAGAAAATCTTTAAATGTTGGACTTGTCAAGAATATGGTCATTTTGCATCTAAATGTCCTAAAAGAGTTAAGAAGTATAGAAGCAACTTTAAACCTAGGAGATCTAAAGAATGTTATTATGCAAATGATGAAGATTTTGAAGTAGGAATTGAAAAACATTTAAGTGACAGTGATAATGATAACTTTGAGGAAATAGGATTTGTAGCAATTAAAGATGAAAGTTATGAATCTGATAAAAGGGAAGAAAAAGCATTAGTTTCACAAGTTGAAAAGAAATCTGATTGGATTATAGACAGTGGTTGTTCACATCATATGACTGGAGATAAAAGAAATTTTGTTAAGTTAGATAATTATGATGGAGGAATTGTTAGAGTTGGTAACAATGCACCTTGTTTGATTAAGGGTATAGGATCTATTACTCTTGATGGAAAGACTAACATTGATGATGTTTACTTTGTTGATGGATTAAGACATAATCTACTAAGTGTTGACCAATTAGCTGATAAGGGTTATCAAGTTTGGTTTTCTGAGAAAATTTGTGTGATAAAAGATAAAGATGGAAATCTGATTGGAAAAGGATCCAGAACCAGAGGTAATGTATTTCAGTTGAATCCTACTGAGATGACATGTTTGATAACTAGGATTGATGATAGTTGGTTATGGCATAAAAGGTTTTGTCATATAAACTTTGATAATGTTGTCAAGGTGAGCACTACACTTGCGGTAAGAGATTTACCTAGAATTATGAAACCTACTAACATGATTTGCAAAGAATGTATGATGGAAAAGCAGAAAAGGAGTTCATTTCCCAATAAGAAGTTCACTTCAGCAGAGAAGTTGGAGATTGTTCATACAGACTTGAGTGGTCCTACTAGGACTAGAGGATTCTATGGTGAAAGGTATTTTATGATTCTTGTTGATGATTTTACAAGAATGATGTGGATTGCATTTTTGAAAGAAAAATCTGAAGCATTTGATAAATTTAAGATCATGAAAAGAAAAATTGAGAATGAATCTGGAATGAAGATTAAGTGTCTAAGATCTGTTAGAGGTGGTGAATTTACATCTAGAGAGTTTAACACTTTTTGTGAAATAAATGGTATTAAGAGACAACTTTCAGCCCCTAGAACACCAGAACAAAATGGTATTGTAGAAAGAAGAAACAGGTCAATAACTAAAGCAGCAAGAGCTATGTTGTTTGAAAATGATTTGGCTAAAACTTTTTGGAGAGAAGCGGTGAACACAATAGTATACACTATGAACAAAGTACAAATCAGAGCAAATACAAACAAGACACCTTATGAATTATGGTTTGGACATACACCCTCAATTAAGTATTTTAGAATTTTTGGAAGTAAATGTTATATTAAGAGAGATAATGATATAGGAAAGTTTGATCCTAGAAGTGATGAAGGAATATTTCTTGGATATTCTTTAAAAAGCAAAGCATATAGATGTTATAACAAAAGAACTAAGACTATTGTTGAAAGTGCAAATGTAAAATTTGATGAAAAGTATAAAATTTAGGAAAGAATGCTTGATTATGAATCTGATGGAGAAGCACAACCTCAGCCTAACATTGAAAATGCAGAATTATTTTTTGAAACTAACAGTGATTTGCTGAATGAAAGTCATACTGAAGAAGACAAAGAAGAAAATAGAGAAGAAAATAGAGAAGAAAACAAAGAAGAAAGCAGAGAAGAATCTACAATTGGAACAAGATCAGTAACTATGACACCTAACAGGTATACTTCAAGACATCACCCCGTTGACCAAGTTATTGGAAGTTTAGATAGAGGATTTTTGACTCAAAATAAGGTACATTTATGTTTGATTTCTCAAATTGAACCTAAGACTACTAATGAAGCTTGTGAAGATGAACATTGGATCAATGCTATGAAAGAAGAACTAGAGCAGATTGAAAAAAAATAAGACATGGGAATTGGAACCTAGACCTAAAGACAAGAATGTGATTGGAACAAAGTGGGTATTCAGAAACAAGATGAATGAACAAGGAGAAGTGATAAGAAAGAAAGAAAGATTGGTATGTAAAGGATATTCAAAACAAGAAGGAATTGACTGTGAAGAAACTTTTGCACTTGTGGCCAGACTTGAAGCAATGAGAATGTTTCTAGCATATGAAACTTACAAGAAATTCAGAGTGTATCAGATGGATGTGAAGTCAACATTTTTGAATGGTGAATTGGAAGAAGAAGTCTACATTGAGCAGCCTGAAGGTTTTCCTTTGACACAAGAAGGAGATATGGTATGTAAGTTAAAGAAAGCTTTATATGGATTAAAACAAGCACCTAGAACCTGGTATGCAAGATTGGATAAGTATTTATTGAAATTGGGATTTATAAAAGGAACAATAGATAGTAACTTATACACAAAAGAAATTGAGAATGGTTTGTTGGTTATAGTTATATTTGTTGATGATATTATCTTTGGAGGAGAAGATGAAGCTAGTGACAAATTTGTAGACGAAATGAAGACTGAATTTGAGATGAGCATGATTGGAGAAATGAAATACTTTTTGGGATTATAGATAACACAAAGCAAGGAAGGTATATTTGTAAGTCAGACTAAGTATTTAAATGAATTATTGAAAATATTTGGAATGGAAGATTCTAAACCTATTGGAACACCTATGGTAACCAGACATAAATTATCTAGCAAAGATGAGACACCAGCAGTTGAGCAGAAAAAGTACAGATCTATGATTGGAGGATTGCAGTACTTGACACATACAAGACCCGATATAGCACATTCAATGGGGATTGTAGCAAGATTTCAAGCAGAACCTAGAGAATCACATTATGCAGCAGTAAAGAGGATACTGAGATATCTGAAAGGAACAATGGATTATGGATTATGGTATGAGAATTTTGATGATTTTACCTTATGTGCCTATACTGATGCAAATTGGGGAGGCAGCGTTGATGACAAGAAAAGCACCAGTGATGGAGCCTTTTTTCTTGGAGGCAAATTGGTCTCTTCGCTAAGTAAGAAGCAAAATTGTACTTCGTAAAGCATAGCAGAAGTAGAATATGTCGCAGCAGCAAATAATTGTAATTAGATTATTTGGATGAAGCAGATGTTGAAAGATATTGGAATAAAGTTTGATGAGCCTGTTCTTATACATTGTGATAACACCAATATAGTGAGTATGTCAAAAAATCCTATTTTACATTCTAAGACTAAACATATTGAAATCAAGTATCATGTTGTAAGAGAGAAAGTTGCAGAAAAAGAAGTAAGATTGGAGTACATAAGTACAAAGGAGCAGATAGAAGATATATTTACAAGGCCTTTACCTAAGGATACATTTGTGTATCTGAGAGGTATGCTTGGGGTTATGCCCCAACCTATTTTTGAGAATTGATGCAGATGGTTGCATATGTCCATTGGTATATGAGCCCTATCTTTCTTCTGGATTGGATGTTGGAACTTCCTCTATGGGGGAGTTTATGAGCTGAGTCATGAGGACTCTTGTTATTGTATTTTTTTGAAAAGTGTCTTTTGACATTAAGTTCTTGTTGACTTAGTGATGAAATTTTTGTCATTGATGTCAATGGGGGAGAGATATACATGAAAAACATTGTGGATTATATGAGAGAGCTGAATAGGAAAATGAAGCAAGATTTGATTTGATATTTTGCAGTGATGTTGCAGTATTGGATTTTTGGAACATTGGATGTTTTTCATCTATGTTGCCATCAATGCCAATGGGGGAGATTGTTAGGAATGAATGCAAAGTGTTTTGGCAGTCATTCTGTAGCAGTTGTTGTTGCATTCATGACTTGGATTGTCATTGATGTCAACATAGTGATATTCTGGATATTAGCAAGAAAGTAGGTACAATTTTGTTTTGCGCACATGTTGTATTGAATATTGGATTTTTTTTAGTTGATGGTATTTTCTTTGGTGTGTTATTAACCTATGGTTAACAGTGCAAAAATAAATTCATTCATTTGTAAGAGTTATGAGCATTTTGGTGAAAGCAGTGTTTAGACAGTGTTTCTGTGTAGTGATGTTTGGAAATCAGAGCATATCTCTTAGCTGGGATGGAATCTGATTTTGCACAGTTAAAGGGATGTTGGAGACTCATTAATGATGATGTGGTTCATAGTGCAAACTTCGAGGACATGTTTGGGGAAAGTTACAGTAACTAGAAGCCAACAGTTTTATGTGAATTCTGTGTGTAGCATGTAGAATTTATTATTTTGTAATTGAGGACCGACTCATTTGTAATTATTTGAGTTTGGTATATAAGAAGGAATTTTTTCCTTATTGTAATGTGTACTATGAAGATTGTGATGTGAATATATGCATGAAGTGAATAAAAGAGCTAATTCAGTGATGAAGGAAGACTTGTGAGTACAAAGATCTGGAATTGTGATCTTGTGTAGCAAAGAGTGTAGTTTGGCATAGTGTGAAGGAGGTAACATATTTTATATTATTATATTGAATAATTCTAAGATCTTTTGGACAGTGGGTTCAGAGATCTTGCCTTGAAGCTATTTGGGCAGTGGGTCCTTTTGTCTTCCATAAACTCTTAACCGGGTTAGAATCTTTTAACATGGATTCAAAATCTCCTAACAGGGATTCATATGTACTGAATGTATTTCATAAGACTCCTAACAGGGTCCATCCTCTAACAAGGAACTTTCATATTAGTGCATCATTTTGTGGGCATCATTCCCACCGAGGTTTACTCTTTTCAAGAGGTTCCCTAGTTAACATATCTTGTGTTATTGTGCAATTGTGTATGATTATCTTTCTATGGTTGATTAGTACATTGATTATATTGTTTAAAGCTGTTGAATGGATAAATTATCTGATAACTGATTCACCCCCCCCCCCCCCTCTCAGTTATCTTGGGGATCTTTACTTTCTAACAAGAATTTTGTTTAGGAAGTTATCCTAGTTGGGAAAATGGAATGCAGTTATATTTTGGACTTCATTTGATGTTGGTCTGAATTTATATTATGTGTTAGAATTAATATTTTTTATATGTATAATAAATAATTATGTTATAATTATTTGTATTTTATATAGGTATGTGTATATGTGGGTGCACACGCATATATCCATGCTTATATAAATAATAATAATTGTATGTTTTCATTAATTGTGTTAATGATATGTTGTTTATAATAAGTAAATAGAGTGAGTTAAATAAAGTATATTCAATGAATGTATTAAATAAAAAATGTAAAAATAATAATAATAAAAGGAAAATGTCCTTTGTAGTAAAATTAGCTATCTAGGAGGGAGTTGAACTCGAGACCTCCTAGAAGTTAGGCTACTTGTTTTCCTATTGTGCTATGTGTTCTTCTTGAAAGGTATTTGTCTATTATTCTTGTTATGCTTTTATTTAGAAGATATTTTAATTAAATTTATTAAAAACCTTGGTTAAGTCTTTTACGGGAAATTATTTGGTTGGCCCTCCAACCAACTATGGAAGTTAGAGAAGTTGCTTCCAGTAAAGCAACTCCTCCAACCACATAGTTGGAGGATAAATAATTGAAGATTTTGGTGTGTGGAGAGGATGTTAATTTTTGGAAGATTTGTTTTCTTTTGGAGTTGTCTGTAATTGATTTCTCGAGAAAATTTTGGTGAAAGTTTATGTGATTTTGAGAGTCTCTAGTTGGTGAAGTCACCTATTTGAGGATTGCTTGGAATTGATTGCCAGAGGAAGATTTCCAGAAGGATATCTACTCAAGGATTGATGTTTCATAGAGATTCTCCAGTCAAGGGATGAGGATTCTCTACCGGACCCAAGGTAGGGTCTAAACTAGGAAGAATCTCCATTCTTCCTCTTTGTGTATGAATGTGTTCTCTGCATGTTGTATTGTCTATGTAAATTTTAGAATGATTATGTTATACATATATATGTTGTGCCTGTATTAGTGATTTGGAGTTTAGGATTATGTTTAAATATTTTTCCATGTTTTATGTATATGAATATTTCTACACTTGTAAGAGGCTGTAGGGTCCTTAGCATTCTCCTTGTATCTCCTTTCTTATCCAGAATTTCCATGAGTTCATCGAGGCTTTAGAACTTCTGTTTCAACCCTACAGTTTCATATCTATTTTTGCACCACCTTTCTTTGTCTAGATCTAGAATAGATTTTTTAGATAGATAGGATGTATTGATGGTCCATTTTTGAAGGGAAACTAGGAGATCTCAAATGGGTCATGGCTAGATTAGGCAACCATAGTCCCCATAATGCCTAGTTTTACCCGCAAGTCAAAGTTGACAGTCGTATTCTGTAGTTCTTGTCAGTTTAGTATTAACCGAGCTAGGTCAGTTTAGTGTTAACCGAGCCAGGTCAGTTTAGTGTTAATCAAGCCAGGTTGGTTTAGTGTTAACCAAGGAAGGTCAGTTCAGTTTTAATCGACAAAAACTATGTCAACCGACCAAAGCAGTGTTAACCAACCAAAACTGTGTGAACCAACCAAAGAAATGTTAACCAACCAAGACTATATCAACTGACCAAACTATTTGAAACTAAGAAAACTAGTGTCAACCAACCAAATTATATCAACTGAGTAGATTAGTGTTAATCGAGGAAAACATGATTTATACAAGTATAACATTTAAGTATAAGTCAATTTTGAGATTTCCCTAGATTTTTGAAATAAGCTATGGAATGTTGTCTAAATGCTTGTGGGGAGTTTTTTGTTGTGTTTAATGAATTTCTATACATGGTTTTGATTTTAAGCTTTTGTTCATACTTGGATTTTGGTAGAGTCCATAATATAAGGTCAGGACTTGTTCGGGTGGCCTGAGTGCACCGAAGGGCTCCCTTGACCTATGAGATGGATCTTTTGAAAGTATTTGATGTTTCCATGGCCTGTGTGTGTGTGGGTAGGGGACTAGGTACCCTAGGTGAGTGGCTCACCATAGGTGTTGGAACCCAAAAGTGGTTATTGGATGATCCTTTGTGTGGGTTAGTAAAAAGTGATAACCTAACAGTGAATCTGGGAAAGGGGGGAAACAAAAGATAATGAAAGAAAACATATTAATGGCCACGTAGTCCTGTTGGGGTACCAAGATCATGGATAACCACTAGGATGGATCCCTATTCATAGAGGGGGGACTGAGGTTACATGGTTGCCAGGAAGGATCCCAAAATCTAGGATATGTGATGACACTCACCTAGAGGTTATACTAGGAACCTAACCCTTGTGATTAGTAAAGTGATATATTGTTATGTTATTTCTTTCAGAATAGGGTTTTGTGTAGCCTTAGCTTGCTTAAGGCCTTTTGAGTATCTTGGTTCTATCTCCTAGCATGGGGGGTGGAACCTCATTAGTTCCACATGGTTGGGTGGAAAAAATCTTTCGAGGTCCTATTCATGGTTCATGACTTGGATGCGTTCAAATTTATGTATTGATGCAGATATTTGTATTTTCTATTATGTATTTTTGAAAGGAAAGATTAAAAGATATGTTGTAATGCCTTTGGGCCATTCATGTACCTATTATTATGAGATCTATTATCAGAAAGATGTAATTGAAAAGAAAAGCAATGTAATTGGGAGGGATAGTTCTAGGCTTTGTTTCAAGGGTTGTTATTTGAAAGATCAAAGTTGGAAATATATTATGTCATGTTGAAATTATCTTTTCTATCTCTCCTATGTTGCAATGAAAGAAAATGTTTAGGTTAAGATGTAATTTGTAAGGAATAGTTATTCAATGTGTAGGAAGGAGAAATGAAATTAGTATATAAAGTAAGAAATATAATTGTAAAAGAAATGTTATTTTCTTATCCTATCTCTTAAGTTCTAAAATGTGAAAGTAAAGAAAGGAAATGAAATTCAATTTGCATAAGTAATGTAAATATGTTAGTAAATGAATTCATTAAGGGAACCTTAAGGAAGGTAAATGTGAAGTAGTAATGATGTAATGTTAGGAAACAAATTTGTTAGTTGCAATTTTTGGTCATAAGACCTGATTCCTTATGGGTTCCCTGGCGGGGACATTACATCAAGCGTGTTTACAAAAAAACATATATACATATAGGCAACCTAATTATAATAGGCGCATAGCCTTTACATCAATAGAATATAACTGCAACTCAAAATGATAAAAGTCAGCTGCTTACTCTATTCTTCACTAGCACTCACTGGCTGTGTAACTTCATCTGTCTGTATCTTCCTCATACTTGCATATCTAATCATGTGCTCATAGACTAAGCATGAATATAGTCTAAATAAATTAACTTACAGGGCACACACCATAATTCAGTTGTATGCACGTGAGTTGATGCTCTGAGCTACAAGAACTCTGTACACTATCTAGTCTTCAACACCTAACTGATTTCTAATCTTATCATCAAGTGCGCTGACTCCAAACTACTATATGAATTTTTTTCCATAATGACAACACTATATTAAGTCATATACATTAGTATAGCTAACTTTCCAATAGATCTATCCATCATGGTGGTGTGATCTTCCTTCAAGATCATCTATTCATTCTTCCCTCAAGGTGGATTCCAAGCATACAATCATGGAGGTTTTTATTTACATTTTTTAATGTTATGTTCAATCTTTCATATCAACATAAGTTTTTACATTTGAAATACAATTGCATATCTATTGAACATCATAGCTTCATTGTTAGATCTACTTCTACTACTTGCTAGCATTCTCTATTTCAATTTCATTATTAAGGTTGATTCTAAACTGGGGTTTGACTAAGGCAAACCCCTCATCCAAAAAACAAAACCATTTTTCTTGTAGGTACAAGTACATGACAATGAATTGCAGTTCAGATTTGGATACCCTTTTTAGTGAACTTCCAAGATCCGTGAACATAATTTTTGTTGGAGCTATTTAAGGTCAGGGACGACCTTTAGTGAGGGGTAAGATTGTTCCCCAGGGTAAGATTGTGCCTTGCTATCTGGGTCAAAGTCAACCTGACCTTAGAAAGACAAAATTTTTCTAGGGTTTCTCTGTCTCGACATTTCCAGTCTGGATCAGGTTGCAGAATCTCCCAAAACTGAACATAGACATCAGAAAATAGTGATTTCTGTATCAGCCTTCTTTCGAGATAAGTATTTTTGTTTTATTTATTTTTTATGTCGACAACATTTTCCATCACATATATTTCACACAACCATTCAAATCAAACACCATTCATTTTGGTGAACACCCCCTTACCCTATTTTACCTCTATTCATTTTGGTGAACCCGACAAACTTGCCCCCTATCTTTTATGGATTTAGATGCCCTATTGTGATTAGATTTCCTTTTTTTTTGTTAGAAAATTCCTTCTTTTTGGTGTTAAGTCTTTTCTTTTCTTGCATCAAGATTATATTTAATTTATGCTCTTGCATTTTATATTCAAAAATACAAAAAAATCTATATATTCAACAAAATCCAAAATATTTCTTGCATTTCATTTACTCTAATGATTGTTAAGATGTTTTGGTGTGTAATTATGTTCTTTATTACCCTTCTTTTAGCATCTCTTTACCATACCTATGATTTCTATGAGAGTATCATTCACTTCATTATGTTGATGACCTTTCATTTTTCACTCGCCCATGCTTTTGTGAAATTGACTGATACTAGTCTTCCTACTTTCAAAACTTTCATTAAAAATTTATGTGGTAGCCTTATTACTCTCTTGGATTATGTGAAGAATTTGGTAGATGATACACCATCTCCTCATCTTCCTAATCCTAATCCCATCATTCCTAATTTGATTCCTAATCTTCCTATTCCTAATCCAATGCCTAATTCTCCATCTGCTATCCCTAGTTCTTCCTGTACTTATGATGGGATTCAAGCTATAGTTCAGGATGCAGATGTGCAAGATTTATTTGATTTACCTTCTCCTCAAATTCATGATGATATTAAAGGAAAGGGTAAAGAAACTTCTTCAAAACCTATTATCTCACCTTATACAACCTTTACTCATGAGCATGATAAAAAATCACCTCCTCTAGAATCTTTACATGATATATACACTATAGGATTCAATATGATGACTAAACAAGGTTATAGATGTTTAGGGCTAGGAGTTAATGAGCATGGTATGAAGTATCCAATTCATATACCCCTAAATAGGATGTGCATGGTGTTGGTTATCCAAAATCTCAGATCAAGGTAGGTGATGTTGATCATAGTTCTCCTCTTCATGTTCCTCTCCCTACACCTACCATAGATAACACTGATATTCATCAGAATGTAGTTAAGAAGGTATACGTTCAATTAATTAATTCCAAGAAAGAAATCTCTAAACCTATGCCAAAAGTTTCTTTAACCAAGTATAAATGTCCTTTTCATTATAGTAATATGCATTTACTTGCTGATTGTAAGCATTTCAAGATATATGTTAGGGAAAGAGCTGCTTTAGGAATTATATCTCATTCTTGTGTAGTTTTACAATTACTTCATAATTTTGATATAGGGGATACCTCTCATTCTGATATAATATATATTTATTCTCCTCTTATTTTTGGACTAGGGGGCAAGAGGTGTATTTTCATCCAGTCTCCTAGGATCCATTAGGCTTTTAGCATATATTGTGTCTTGAGCTTAATTGGTATTCTTTCTATCCTCTCTCTCTATGGTTTTGTATTATGTCTATAATCACCCATGGATTATATATTCAAGATAGCTTTTCTAAGGTATCCCTTTCTTTTCATCCCTGGGAGGCAAGGTTCCTTTCTTCCTTCTCTTTATCTAGGTGTAATACCTCTCCTATGGTGATAGTTAGACTTTTTTGATTTGGACATTTTCATTATGATTGTCGGAACTATACATTTACATTTATGTTCAATGGATGATGATATGATAGATGTGCTCATTTATGGTTATTATTTATATGCTTATGAGATTAGAAAACCATCTATTTTTATATGTTTTATAGATCTAACCCAAGGATTTGAATCTAACCATTACCATGATGTTTTATGTTTTATGGACATGTGTCTAATGTGTTTTCATGACTCAGGATGAAGTCGTAGTTACTCACTTAGTTGAGGTCCACATGATGTATTGATCCTGGTCATCTGCTTGCATATATCTGATTTGTATATCCATATGTATATATATGTATCTCTTCTTGGTGGATGGAATTCCTATGTGAATATGATTTTGAGGTTAAGTACATCCAAGGAAGACAAATGTGGTGGTAGATGTTTTAAGCAGGCGTAGACATGTTTTATCAGCAGTATCCCTTAGCACAGATTTGGAGAAAAGAATTAGCGAGGCTCTCACTTCTAACTCTTGGTTTCAGGAGGTTAAGATAGAAATAGAGTCAGGAAGACCTTTGTAAGGTCACTTCTCAGGATATTCCTTAGACACCCTTGGGTTGTTGCGATAGAAAAATAGAATCTATGTGCCCATGGAAGGAGATCTTCATGTGCTTATCCTCTTAGAAAGCCACAAGGCTCCCTATTCAACACATCCTGGGGTGAAGAAAATGTATACTGACCTATGCCAGCTATACTATTGGTCAGGAATGAAGAGGGATATTGCCAACTATGTGGCTAGATGTTTGGAATGTCAGAGAGTGAAAGCAGAGCATCAACATCCCACTGGCCTTTTGCAACCTCACCTAGTGCCAGAATGGAAATGGGACATTATTTCCATGGATTTTATTGTGGGACTTCCAGTAACTCCCAGGAGACATGACGCTATCATGATAACAGTTGATAGACTCACCAAGGTAGCTCATTTTTCTCCCATGCAGTCCTCCTACTCAACAGCTTCTGTAGCTAGAGTATTCATGAAGGACATTGTGAGACTCCATGGTATTCCCAGGAAAATCATATCTGATCAGGATCTAGTATTCACATTGGCTCTTTGGACTTCGCTTCAGCATACTTTAGGGACTCAACTCAACTTCAGTTCATCCTATCATCCCAAGATAGATGGGCAGATAGAGCGAGTCAACTGGGTTCTTGAGGACATGCTCAGGATGTATGTTATGGATAGACAAACCCACTGGGAAGAGTATCTATATTTGGTGGATTTTTCTTACAATAATGGTTATCATAGTTCCATAGGGATGTCCCCTTTTCAGGCTTTGTATGGCCATCCATGCCGCACTCCCTTGAGTTGGGATAGATTGGAGGACAGGGTACTTCCAGGCCCTGAGATGCTTCAGGATATGGAGTAGTAGGTCAAGCGTATCAGAGAGCATATTTTGAGAGCTCAGGATAGGCAAAAGAAGTATGCAAATGCCCAGAGGACTGATCTACACTTCTCTCTTGGTGAGAAAGTCTTTTTGAGGGTCCATCCATGAAAGAGTCCAATCTGTTATGGAAAAGGCTCCAAGTTGGCACCCCGATTTGTTGGCCCTTTTGAGGTCCTGGAGAGGATAGGACTAGTAGCTTATCGGCTTGCCTTACTACCCAACCTTGCTCGTATTCATGATGTATTTCATGTTTCAGTTCTTAGGAAGTATATTCCTGATGTGACTCATGTGTTGGATTGGAATGCATTATAGGTAGCAGACGGGTAGCTGGCTTTAGAGCTGGTACACATTTTTGAGCAGCGGACACTGACCCTCAGAGGTCAAACCATAGAGTAGGCAAGGGTCCAATGGGACCCCAATGATGATTCTTCCACCACATGGGAAGATGCTGCTAGGCTTAGAGATGCCTATCCATATTTATTTGTAGGCTTCCAGGAGTAAGCCTAACTCTAGGGGGGGAGGATGTAATACCGCTCCTATGGTGATACTTAGACTTTGTTGATTTGGACATTTTCATTATGATTGTCGAAACTATACATTTACATTTATGTTCAATGGATGATGATATGATAGATGTGCTCATTTATGGTTATTATTTATATGCTTATGAGATTAGAAAACCATCTATTTTTATATGTTTTATAGATCTAACCCAAGGATTTGAATCTAACCATTATCATGATGTTTTATGTTTTATGGACATGTGTCTAATGTGTTTTCATGACTCAGGACAAAGTCATAGTTACTCACTTAGTTGAGGTCCACACGATGTATCGATCCTGGTCATCTACTTGCATATATCTGATTTGTATATCCATATGTATATATATGTATCTCTTCTTGGTGATGCAGGATTGCAGGTACCGGGTATCATCTCCACTTGGCTTCACAGGTCTGAGCGATCCCTCAAAATCCTCGATCATTGTTGTTGTTATGGAGGTATCACCAGGTTCCATAGGAAGAAAATTCACCTTTGATCCTTTTATCCTTAGGTGGGAAGTGTCGAGTCAATCCCTTGTGTGGATGTATTATGTGATCTCGTAGTTGTTGGATTGGTGGATCTGGTAGCTAGTTCTTGTCTTCTTGGTATGTTCAATGTTGTTAGTAGATTTCGATAGATATGACTTAGTAATTTATCATTATAAGAAGTTACGTATATACATACTAGTGTTTTGTTGGGAATGAGTTAGTATGTGATTTAAATCGTGTGATTTAATATCATTAATAATAAATAATATATGTTATAACAATGTTATTTTTAATATTTAACATTAATAATGTGCCTTATTTATGGTATTATTTTATAATACTAATAATGACAAAGAGTCTATAGCAATAAAAATAATGGTAGGTTTCATCTTATATATATATCGCTATTAGATTTGGTAAGAAAATGGATTTGAAAATAATATGTTTTATAATAATAATATATGTACACATAGACATATGGGTGCACACATGCATATGCATACATATATTTATATACAATTATTGGTAGGTAATTTTTATATTATATTAATGAATAATTAAAGTAGCTTATGATGTGATTGTACTTAATAATTATTATTATTTAACTTTCCTAAAGTAAAGGAAATATAAATTTAATTATGTTAATAGATTATAGTTTTATAAATTAATTTATCCCTTTTCAGGAATAAGTTTTCACAACCGTATTATTAACGATTGAGAGGTTGGGATGGTTGCACAGTTGGGTTACCCGTGCAACCACCTCCTCCATTTTATTTACAGGAAAGATTTCCTATGGGGAAGGAGGATAGAAAATATTATTATTGAAGGAGAAAATTTGGGATATTGAAAAAGTTTTGGCATTTGGATTTTGGCAAATAGAGGCTGGAGATTCCATCCTGGAAGAGTTTGAGGCTTTCTAGAAGGAGATGGAGAGGAAGGATTCATCTTCATCAACCGGATTCCACAGGACTCCAGGTTGGATCCCATCCTCAAAAATAGATTTAGTTTAATAGTATGAATGTGGTTTTGTTTTTTTAAGATTTGTTGAAAGTCTCTTTATGTGGTATTATTATTGCAAAACATATGTGTAATATTGTATTATTATTGTATGGTGTAAGGTTAATATATTAATGTGTTCTGTAATAATATATTATTGTAGAAGGTTGATACATTAAAGTATTATGAAATAAAGTATTATTACAGAATGTTGAAGTATTAGATGTATTATTATAGTATGTGAAACATTATTGCATTATTGGTAATAGTGTGTATATTATGATATTATTTTGTCAGCCATCTATAAATTATATAAATGTTGTGTTATTGTGTTATGAATGCTATAGTAATTTATTATTCTTTCATTTGTCAACTGTGATATTCTGTCAAAATAATATATGTTTGAAGAAAATTAATTTGGCTTGTCAAAATATTATATGTTTCAAGAAAATTAAGTTAGAGTTCTTTTCTTCTTTTCAAAAAAAAATATAATACAAAACAACAAAAAAATAAATTATTAAATATAAAAAAAAAATAAAATAAATAAAGATTGAAATGATAAGTTAGGGAAGTGGGGCCACCACCTTTCCCACTCCCCTACGGCATTTAACCATAGCAGCAGGCACTGCTACGGTAGTACCTGATTGCAATGGCAATGGGTACTGCAATAGCAGTACCTGACTGCTATGGCCACGGGCTAATGAAAGTGCCCAGGGCGCAAGTTAGTGGGGTGCGGGGCCCGCAGGGTCCCCCCCCATAAGTGACTTTTAGTTAAATTAATTTTTATGATAGTTTGTTTTAGTAATATATTCAAATTACTATTAAATTTAGTAATTGTTAGTGTAGTGTAATTTATAAATATTTGATTTATAAATGAAAACTATATTTGTTTATTTAAGTTTTAGAAATGTAACATGTGGATTTTTAATAATATTTTCTTTATACAGGTATAACATTTAAGTATAAGTTTACGATACTTTAATTCCTTATACTTTAAGTATAAGTATAAGTTTACAATACTTTAATTCCTTATACTTTCAGGTATACTTGTATAAAGGGATTAGGTACCTTTCAAATTGATTGGAATAGGTTTTAGATTTCTAGGAGTTAAGCTGCAACTTCTAGATTTTCGATTTTGATAAAATTAGACTTAGTCAAATGTCAAACTTAGATGGAAATTTATGGAACATTATCTTTTGGCATATGGAAATTTGTGAAAACCTTAAATATGTTTGGCGGAGGTTATATCCAATGCATTTAGATGCCTTAATAGGGTTAGGATGTGTTTAGGAAGCTGTTTAGGGTTTAGGGTTGTCTAAAGGATCAGGACATTCTAAACATCCTTAAATGTTCCTAATTTCCCTAAACGTTCATAAACTATCTTATTATTTTCTACTCTTTGATGCAATCTTACAAATATGTTTATGATATATTTCTACTATGTTTATGATGTGATTGTGAAATGTGGGTTAAGGGTAGAAAACCTAATGACACCTAGTGAGTGGCTCTCAGTGTGGGGCCGGGGCCCTAAAGTGGCTAGAACCAGGATAACCAACTGAAGAGTTATTTAACAAGTGAAAACTTAATTAAACTTATGGGAATGGGTTAAAACATTAAAAAGATTAAATGTGCCTCACCCATGCCATTAGTGCTAGTAAAGGCTATGGATGGGAGTGGGAGAAGCTACCTATGCGTAGGTACGATCCAATGGTGGTTGTCTATACGAAAGGCATTCGATCCCACATGTGCCTAGTTTGGGGCCAGGGCCCGAAGTGGCTAGTACCAGGACAACCCAAGGAGTGAGGGCTATGCAATGACACTCACTTAGGTTGTTGCTTAGAGTTTCTACCCAAGCCTTAGAACCTTTTGGGGAAAGATTTATACTTTGATCATCTTTTATTTGCTAATTGGGAAAGGTTACCCAACCCTAGGTTTGGCCTAGCTATGCCTTCTTTGTGGACCTTGGTGTTTGTCTCCTAGCACGAGGGAGTGGGCCTTTGGGTATCCACATGGTTGGGTGGTAAATATTTTATCGAGGTATCTTTTGCGGATGCAGCGTTTGAAGATTCATGTTTGCTTATGTACCAGTTTTTGAAGAATAAAGGCTTTTTGATTATCTTTCATGATGTAAAGTTATTGTTACCTCCTGAGCAGAGATGAATGTAATGTAATCATTGATGTAATTTAAAATGATGTATCTAGAATGGGTAGATTTAGGAAAAAGGGAAAGGGAGATGTGAACCTTATGTTTAAGATGTATGTTGGAAAAGAAAAGGATTTTGTAACATTCCAAATTATGTAACATGCTTTCGTTATTGTTGTTTAAGTGAAGCTATTGCAAAATCAAATGTAGTATATTTGTAATGTATCAAATGAGTTGGATAAATTTTACAAGTTATATTGTTCGTAAAGGATACTTAGGAATATAGATGATTTTAAATGGAAAGTTGAAATGAAAATATTTCGTAAAGATATGATGCAGTTTGCTTTGAGAAATAAATCTTGTTGTTAGTTTACTTAATGGATTTGAATGAATCATGCATTTAAATGAAAAGGGAACCTTGGGAGGAATCTAAGTTTAAGTTTGGTTCACATAATTCTTTTAAAAGTTTAAAAATTTTCATAAATTATTACTTAGGTTTTCTTTAACAAAGAGAATCTTTGTTCTCTTCCCCGGTTCCCTTGCGAGGCATGACATCATTTGGTATCAGAGCATTAAGTTGCTACACTGGGGCCCTAGAAATTTGGCCCATGCTTCTTAAACATATTATTCATCTTAGGAAAACTTAAAACTAAAATCAACTAGGACCCATAAACTTATCCTTCTTCTTACCCATGGCAGGATGCCTCCTGTAACTCGTGGTAGAAGGGGAGGTGCCCAAAACACCCCTCCTAGATCTCAACATGAAAGTTCTCAAGAAGAAGAATAATATGAGGGAAGAGGGGATCAATCTAATTACCAATCTAGACATTCTCAAGGGGCACAATTACAAGAGCTCCTACAACAGATACTTCAGAGGTTAGATGCAGGGCAAGATAGAGGGCACTGTGGGGAGTCTAACACTCACCATGAGGAAAGGTAAAGGAGTACTAGGAGGAGAGATTAGGAAATGGAAGAAGATGCTTTGTGTTCTTCTCACATGTGAGACCTCCTTATAACTAAGACTAACCCATTTAAGGGGACTCAAGGTTGATCTACTGTGCAAACTTGGTTGCTAGAACTAGAAAGGCTTTTCTCCATGCACTCTTATAGCAGCAATACTAAGGCTTGGTTTGCAGTCATTCACCTTAGAGACTTTACATCCACTTGGTGGGAAACAGAGAGAGAGAAACTTCACATAGATATTACCACTCTTTCATGGGAACTATTCCTAGAACTCTTTCGAGCCAAATTTCTATCTGACCACTGGAGACGCAAAAGAGCCGAGGAGTTTCACAACCTAAGGTAGTTAACTATGTTATTTGATGACTATGAGAGGAAGTTCTTAGAACTCAAGCCGTACTCAGGATATAAGGATGATGAACCCATGTTGACTCAAAACTTCCTTAGAGGACTCAATGGTCGCTTGGCCGGTAGTGTACAAATGTTTGAACCTCAGACAGTTAATGATGCAATCATCAAAGCTCACCTTGAGGAACAAAATATAGCCTTGGGGTTAGGAGGTTGGATAGGTGGCCAAGGGGGTAATGCCTTCCAAGCTGGGTCAAGTTTCAAAGGAAATCAATCTCAAGGTGCACCTGGACCTAAAAACTATCCTCCTAAAGGAAGTCAGAACCACCAGAAAAGGAAGTTTTTCAACAACAGCAACAACAACAATTACAATGGAAATAATAATAAAAGTGGGGGTTCTCAATCCAACAATCCTCACAACTAGCAGCATGCAAAGTGATACCCAAACCCTCAACCAATGCAGAGTATGCCTAAGAATTCTAGTCGGGGTAGCTATCAGCAGGCTAGCGCACCTTCTGCAGGAAGGAATTTTGTCAAGAACAATGGATGTTACTCTTGTGGCCAACATGGGCACATTGTAGTTAATTTCCCTCAAAAATCTACTCCAGTAGCTAGCTATAGGCAGGCCTCTTCATAACCAATAGTAGGCAATGTAGGCAGAACTCACAAAGTATTTGCCACTTTAGATCATGGACAAGCCAATCATCAGGGAGTAGTCATCGAAACCCCAAGTTTTTTAAGGGGTATCTCTACCACCATACTATTTGATTCAGGAGTAACAGATTCTTTTATTTCACCTTTTTTAGTAGAGCAATGTGGGCTAAAGGTAGTAAGGCAGGAAGATAGGTGACAGGTCAAACTAGCCTCTAGGGCAAGAATAACTTCTGACTCTTGTGTCCATAGCTGCAAGTTAGAACTTGGACCATTTTCCACCTTATTAAATCTTTGAGTAATCCCTCTAGGCTCATATGGAGTAGTTTTGGGTATGGATTGGTTGGATGCTCACAAAGCCACTTTGGATTGTAGAAACAAAATCATTCAATGCTTAGATGACTTAGGAGAACCTACGAAGATTGTTGGGGTGCAATGACCCATCTCTCTCCGCATGATTTCCATGATGTAGCTCAAGAGGTGCATGCACAAAGGATGCCAATTATTTGCAGTATCAGTAGAGGACTTGGACCAAGGAGAAAGTGGGGAGGTATCACTAGATCATCCCCTATTACAAGAGTACTTGGATGTTTTTCCCAAAGAAATTCTAGGAATGCCTCCCAAAAGGGACATAGACTTCTGAATTGAGTTGGTTCCAGGAGCAAAACCAATCTCCAAAGCTCCATACCATATGACCACACAAGAACTTGAAGAACTCAAGCTTTAGTTGGAAGGCCTCTTGGAAAAAGGATTTATCAGACCTAGTGTATCACCATGGGGTGCACCAGTAATATTTGTGAAGAAGAAAGATGGCTCTCTTCAATTGTGCATTGACTATCATCAACTCAACAAAGTCACGATCTAGAATTGGTATGCTTTACCCCGCATCGATGATCTATTTGATCAAATGAAAGGGGCAAAAATATTTTCAAATATTGATCTCAAATCAGGATACCATCAACTTAGAATTCAGGAAGCTGATATTCATCGAACAACTTTTCATACCAGATATGGTCACTATGAGTTCAGTGTGGTACCATTTGGGTTAAAAAAAGCTCCTTCTATGTTCATGAGCTTAATGAATGGAGTTTTCATAACCTACTTGGATAAATTTGTGATAGTATTCTTAGATGATATCCTAGTGTTCTCTAAAACTCTTGAAGAACATGAGGTTCATCTTTGCCAAGTATTATAGTGCCTTAGGGAAAATCAACTTTATGCCAATGCAGAAAAGTGTGAGTTCTTTCAGATAGAAGTTAAGTATCTAGGGCACATCATATCAAGGAATGGCATCACTATTGATCTAGCCAAAATTCAAGCCATAGTGGAGTGGCCAACTCTGACTAATGTCCCTGAAGTTCACAGCTTTATGGGACTAGCTGGGTATTACAGAAGATTTATCAGAGATTTCTCTTGAATAGCACATCCCATTACTTCCTTGCAAAGGAAAGGAAAAAATTTTGTTTGGTCAGAAAAATGTGAGGCCGCTTTCCAACGTTTGAAGGAAAGATTAACCAGTGCTCCAATCTTGGTGGTTCCTGAACCATCAAGAAACTTTGTAGTTTGCACATATGCCTCACTAGAAGGGATTGGGGTGGTTCTTATGCAAGAAGGAAAAGTTGTGGCTTATGAGTCAAGGAAACTTAAAGATCACGAGCTCAACCACCCCAACCATGATCTAGAACTGGGAGTAGTAGTTCACACCTTAGTAAAGTGGAGACACTTTCTGTTGGGTCACAAGTTTGAACTCCAAACAGATCATCAGAGCCTTCAGTACATCTTCTCTCAACCCAACCTAAATGCCAGACAACGTAGGTGGATGGAATTCCTATGTGAATATGATTTTGAGGTTAAGTACATCCAAGGGAAGACAAATGTGGTGGCAAATGCTTTAAGCAGCGTAGACATGTTTTATCAATAGTATCCCTTAGCACAGATTTGGAGAAAAGAATCAGGGAGGCTCTCACTTCTGACTCTTGGTTTCAGGAGGTTAAGATAGAAATAGAGTCAGGAAGACCTTTGGAAGGTCTCTTCTCAGGATATTCCTTAGACACCCTTGGGTTGTTACAACAACAAAATAGAATCTATGTGCCCATGGAAGGAGATCTTCATGCACTTATCCTCTTAGAAAGCCACAAGGCTCCCTATTTGGCACATCCTAGGGTGAAGAAAATGTATGCTGACCTACGCTAGTTATACTATTGGTTAGGAATAAAGAGGGATATTACCGACTATGTGGCTAGATGTTTGGAATGTCAGAGAGTGAAAGCAGAGCATCAACATCCCGCTGGCCTTTTGCAACCTCACCTAGTGCCAGAATGGAAATGGGACATTATTTCCATGGATTTTATTATGGGACTTCTAGTAACTCCTAGGAGACATGATGCTATCATGGTAATAGTTGATAGACTCACCAAGGTAGCTCATTTTTCTCCCATGCAGTCCTCCTACTCAATAGCTTATGTAGCTAGAGTATTCATGAAGGACATTGTGAGACTCCATGGTATTCCCAGGAAAACCATATCTGATCAGGATCCAATATTCACATTGGCACTTTGGACTTCACTTCAGCATACTTTAGGGACTCAACTCAACTTCAGTTCAGCCTATCATCTCAAGACAGATGGGCAGACAGAGCAAGTCAACTAGGTTCTTGAGGACATGCTCAGGATGTATGTTATGGATAGACAAACCCACTGGGAAGAGTATCTATATTTGGTGGAGTTTTCTTACAATAATGGTTATCACAATTCCATAGGGATGTCCCCTTTTCAGGCTTTGTATGGCCGTCCATGCCGGACTCCCTTGAGTTGGGATAGATTGGAGGACAGGGTACTTCTAGGCCCTGAGATGCTTCAGGATATGGAGCAGCAGGTCAAGCGTATCAGAGAGCATATTTTGATAGCTCAAGATAGGTAGAAGAAGTATGCAGATGCCCATAGGACTGATCTACACTTCTCTCTTGGTGACAAAGTCTTTTTGAGGGTGCGTCCACGAAAGAGTCCAAACCATTACAGAAAAGGCTCCAAGTTGGCACCCCGATTTGTTGGCCCTTTTGAGGTCCTGGAGAGGATAGGACCAGTAACTTATCAGCTTGCCTTGCCACCCAACCTTGCTTGTATTCATGATGTATTTCACATTTCAGTTCTTAGGAAGTATATTCCTGACGTGACTCATGTGTTGGATTGGAATGCATTATAGGTAGCGGACGGGCAACTGGCTTTAGAGTGGGTACACATTTTGGAGTAGCGAACACTGACCCTCAGGGGTCGAACCATAGAGTAGGAAAGGGTCCAATGGGACCCCAAAGATGATTCTTCCACCACATGGGAAGATGCTACTAGGCTTAGAGATGCCTATCCATATTTATTTGCAGGCTTCCAAGAGTAAGCCTAACTCTAGGGGGGGAGGATGTAACACCTCTCTTATGGTGATACTTAGACTTTGTTGATTTGGACATTTCCATTATGATTGTTGGAACTATACATTTACATTTATGTTCAATGGATAATGATATGATAGATGTGCTCATTTATGGTTATTATTTATATGCTTATGAGATTGGAAAACCATCTATTTTTATATGTTTTATAGATCTAACCCAAGGATTTGAATCTAACCATTATCATGATGTTTTATGTTTTATGGACATGTGTCTAATGTGTTTTCATGACTCAGGATGAAGTCGTAGTTACTCACTTAGTTGAGGTCCACACGATGTATCGATCCTAGTCATCTGCTTGCATATATCTTATTTGTATATCCATATGTATAGATATGTAGCTCTTCTTGGTGATGCAAGATTGCAGGTATCAGGTATCATCTCCACCTGGCTTCACAGGTCTGAGCGATCCCTCAAAATCCTCGATCATTGTTGTTGTTATGGAGGTATCACCAGGTTCCACAGGAAGAAAATTCACCTTTGATCCTTTTATCCTTAGCTGGGAAGTGTCGAGTCAATCCCTTGTGTGGATGTATTATGTGATCTCGTAGTTGTTGGATTGGTGGATCTGGTAGCTAGTTCTTGTCTTCTTGGTATGTTCAATGTTGTTAGTAGATTTCGATAGATATGACTTAGTAATTTATCATTATAAGAAGTTACGTATATACATACTAGTGTGTTGTTGGGATCGAGTTAGTATGTGATTTAAATCATGTGATTTAATATCATTAATAATAAATAATATATGTTATAACAATGTTATTTTTAATATTTAACATTAATAATGTGCCTTATTTATGGTATTATTTTATAATACTAATAATGACAAAGGGTCTATAGGAATAAAAATAATGGTATGTTTCATCTTATATATATATATCGCTATTAGATTTGGTAAGAATATGGATTTGAAAATAATATGTTTTATAATAATAATATATGTACACATAGGCATATGGGTGCACACATATGCATATGCATACATATATTTATATACAATTATTGGCAGGTAATTATTATATTATATTAATGAATAATTAAAGTAGCTTATGATGTGATTGTACTTAATAATTATTATTATTTAACTTTCCTAAAGTAAAGGAAATATAAATTTAATTATGTTAATAGATTATAGTTTTATAAATTAATTTATCCCTTTTCGGGAATAAGTTTTCACAACCGTATTATTAATGATTGAGAGGTTGGGATGGTTGCACAGTTGGGTTACCCGTGCAACCACCTCCTCCATTTTATTTACAGGAAAGATTTCCTATGGGGAAGGAGGATAGAAAATATTATTATTGAAGGAGAAAATTTGGGATATTGAAAAAGTTTTGGCATTTGGATTTTGGCAAATAGAGGCTGGAGATTCCATCCTGGAAGAGTTTGAGGCTTGCTAGAAGGAGACGGAGAGGAAGGATTCATCTTCATCAACCGGATTCTGCAGGACTCCAGGTTGGATCCCATCCTCAAAAATAGATTTAGTTTAATAGTATGAATGTGGTTTTGTTTTTTTAAGATTTGTTGAAAGTCTCTTTATGTTGTATTATTATTGCAAAACATATGTGTAATATTGTATTATTATTGTATGGTGTAAGGTTAATATATTAATGTGTTCTATAATAATATATTATTGCAAAAGGTTGATACATTAAAGTATTCTGCAATAATGTATTATTACAGAATGTTGAAGTATTAGATGTATTATTATAGTATGTGAAACATTATTGCATTATTGGTAATAGTGTGTATATTATGATATTATTTTGTCGGCCATCTGTACATTATATAAATGTTGTGTTATTGTGTTATGAATGCTATAGTAATTTATTATTCTTTCATTTGTCAACTATGATATTCTATCAAAATAATATATGTTTGAAGAAAATTAATTTTGCTTGTCAAAATATTATAGGTTTCAAGAAAATTAAGTTAGAGTTCTTTTCTTCTTTTCAAAAAAAATATAATACAAAACAACAAAAAAATAAATTATTAAATATAAAACAAAAACTAAAATAAAATAAAGATTGAAATGATAAGTTAGGGAAGTGGGGCCACCACCTTCCCCACTCCCCTACGACATTTAACCATAGGAGCAGGCACTGCTACGACAGTACCTGACTGCTACGGTAGCGGGTACTGCAGTAGCAATACCTAACTGCTATGGCCACGGGCTAATGAAAGCATGCAGGGCACAAGTTAGTGGGGTGCGGGGCCCTTAAGGTCCCCCCCCATAAGTGACTTTTAGTTAAATGAATTTTTAAGATAGTTTGTTTTAGTAATATATTCAAATTACTATTAAATTTAGTAATTGTTAGTGTAGTGTAATTTATAAATATTTGATTTATAAATGAAAACTATATTTGTTTATTTAAGTTTTAGAAATGTAACATGTGGATTTTTAATAATATTTGCTTTATATAGGTATAACATTTAAGTATAAGTTTACGATACTTTAATTCCTTATACTTTAATTCCTTATACTTTAAGTTATACCTGTTTATATAGGTATAACATTTAAGTATAAGTTTACGATACTTTAATTCCTTATACTTTAATTCCTTATACTTTAAGTTATACCTGTATAAAGGGATTAGGTACCTTTCAAATTGATTGGAATAGGTTTTAGATTTCTAGGAGTTAAGCTACAACTTCTAGATTTTAGATTTTAATAAAATTAGACTTAGTCAAATTTCAAACTTAGATGGAAATTTATGGAACATTATCTTTTGGCATATGGAAATTTGTGAAAACCTTAAATATGTTTGGCGGAGGTTATATCCAATGCATTTAGATGCCTTAATAGGGTTAGGATGTGTTTAGGAAGCAATTTGGGGTTTAGGGTTGTCTAAAGGATCAGGACATTCTAAACATCCTTAAATGTTCCTAATTTCCCTAAACGTTCATAAACTATCTTATTATTTTCTACTCTTTGATGCAATCTTACAAATATGTTTATGATATGTTTCTACTATGTTTATGATGTGATTGTGAAATGTGTGTTAAGGGTATAAAACCTAATGACACCTAGTGAGTGGCTCTTAGTGCGGGGCCGGGGCCCTAAAGTGGCTAGAACCAGGATAACCGACTGAAGAGTTATTTAACAAGTGAAAACTTAATTAAACTTATGGGAATGGGTTAAAACATTAAAAAGATTAAATGTGTCTCACCCATGCCATTAGTACTAGTAAAGGCTATGGATGGGAGTGGGAGAAGCTACCTATGCGTAGGTATGATCCAATGGCACTTGTCTATATGAAAGGCATTCGATCCCGCATGTGCCTACTTGGGGGCCGAGGCCCGAAGTGGCTAGTACCAAGACAACCCAAGGAGTGAGGGCTATGCGATGACACTCACTTAGGTTGTTTCTTAGAGTTTCTACCCAAGCCTTAGAACCTTTTGGGGAAAGATTTATACTTTGATCATCTTTTATTTGCTAATTGGGAAAGGTTACCCAACCCTAGGTTTGGCCTAGCTATGCCTTCTTGGTGGACCTTGGTGTTTATCTCCTAGCATAAGGGAGTGGGCCTTTGGGTATCTACATGGTTGGGTGGTAAATATTTTATCAAGGTATCTTTTGCGGATGCAGCGTTTGAAGATTCATGTTTGCTTATGTACCAGTTTTTGAAGAATAAAGGCTTTGTGATTATCTTTCATGATGTAAAGTTATTGTTACCTCCTGAGAGGAGATGAATGTAATGTAATCATTGATGTAATTTAAAATGATGTATCTGGAATGGGTAGATTTAGGAAAAAGGGAAAGGGAGATGTGAACCTTATGTTTAAGATGTATGTTGGAAAAGAAAAGGATTTTGTAACATTCCAAATTGTGTAACATGCTTTCATTATTGTTGTTTTAGTGAAGCTATTGAAAAATCAAATGTAGTATATTTGTAATGTATCAAATGAGTTGGATAAATTTTACAAGTTATATTGTTTGTAAAGGATACTTAGGAATATAGATGATTTTAAATGGAAAGTTGAAATGAAAATATTTCGTAAAGATATGATGCAGTTTGCTTTGAGAAATAAATCTTGTTGTTAGTTTACTTAATGGATTTGAATGAATCATGCATTTAAATGAAAAGGGAACCTTGGGAGGAATCTAAGTTTAAGTTTGGTTCACATAATTCTTTTAAAAGTTCAAAAATTTTCATAAATTATTACTTAGGTTTTCTTTAACAAAGAGAATCTTTGTTCTCTTCCCCGGTTCCCTTGCGGGGCATGACACTAGGGATCTTCTTTCCTTAGCTTAGTGGCATTTGTTAATATTAAAATATTATTTCACTACACTGACTGATGTTTTTACTATGGATATCCTTTTATACAAGAGTTTGTTGTCCTAGGTCATCACCTCTTCTCTATTTTGCAAATTATGTTCATTATAAACTCTTTCCCTTGCTTTGGTGATTAGAGTTATTTCTCTCATTTCAAAGATTCATTTTCCTCTTAATTGTAGGGGGCTAGATGATTAAATCTTTGTTTCTTTTTGAAAGATGATATTTTATCTAAAATCACTCCTCTATGGTGGGGGTCTTTTTGATAAGATCTCTTTCTCTTTGAGGATCCTTTTTCCATAAGCAACATATCCTTTTCACGATTATCTATACTCTTGGATGTAGGGATCAATACCCTTCGCTAGGAATGTAGTATATATTTTTTTCAATAGGATATCTCCTTAAATTGTGAAGTAGGTATCCTCTTCCTTTTCCTTATCTTGTCTAGTAGACAACCACAATAAGGAGGGGGGAATATATAGGGTCTCCCTTGTTTATAGTTTTTAATTTATATGCTAAATTCTCTGAAGGAAACACACATAAGTTGCTAAATCCTAAAGGGACATGCATTTTTCAATTTTCAATATGCTAAATCCTCTAAAGGTAATGCACATAAGTTGCTAAATCCTAAAGAGACATGCATTTTTTGATTTTCCAGTATGCTAAATCTTCCAAAGGTAACACACACAAGTTGCTAAATCTTGAGGAGACATGCATTTCATATTCATATTGATACAAGAAGGTGGATCTATGGGTATTTTTGAAGCCATCAAATGACACATTATAATTTCAAAGCATATTTTATGGGTGAACTATTAGGTTTGGCCACCTATTTGGATCTCCCTCCTTGCTGATTCATAGTAAGGTGGGCATCTTACTGGATGAGGTAATCACTTTCTCCTTTCTCTCTTTTTCCTTTCATGCTAGTAAGACTGGATCATGAAGCTATGTTATTTATAGTGTTTCTCTTGTCTTTCTTATGTAATCATTTATTCTTTTATGATAGCTTTCCAAATATGATATTAGTATAGGAATTATTTCTTAGCAAGGTTTCCTCTACTAGTTGATTTGGATTTGTTTTAGTACTAACCCACTTTTTATGTTTTCTCACCCTCGTGTGTGTGTGTTGAGCTAGAATATTTTAGCCTTGGGGCTTGCATCCTTAAGCTAAGTGTTATTTTATCTTGTTGTGAATCCACTTGGCTCTCTTCTTTCTTCTCCTTTACCAAGAGTTTGCATTGAATCCATACTCTTGCTAAAGTGGGGGCTTAATATATCATCTTAAAATGGAATCACTTCCATGTTAAGAATGTTTAGCCCTCTGAGTAGGTGGTCTAGGGTCATGTCAAGCACCTTGATGAGGTCTTTTCATGGATCTAAATTTTTCCCCATTTTCTTCTTCTCTCCCCACCTATTTCCTACTTTTCTTGGCACCTGGTCCTAAGAACTTAAGATCTAGGACCTCAGGGTCAAAATCAACCTCCTGGGTCAAGGTTGACCTTGACCCTAACCTAGGGTAGAGTTGACCTCAACCCTGACCTAGGTTAGAGTCAACCTCGACCCTAACCCTGGATCCAATTTTCAAGTTCTAGAGGTTTTGGGATATCGAGCTTCAGAAAGTTTTATTTTCCTTCTTCCGGGTTGGCTGTTTCAGATTTTGGAATGGTGAACTCTTAAATTGCATTTAATCTAGGTCCATTTATAGGGTTTAAGGTTAATTGAGATTTAATTCTCCAATGTTAGCCTCTCTAGAAGTTTGTGCCCTAGATCACTATAAAAGGAAGTCTTCCTCTCTCATTTTCACATCCACAATCAAGAAATTCAATCCACTTTTCATGATCAAGACATCTAGCTCTCAAGTGAATTCAAGCAATCATTGAGAAAGCATTATCAATCAAGGAAATACTCAAGCCATCATCATATTCAAGCATTCAAGTTCTCCATTGAAGATCAAGGATTCAAGAATTCAAGCCTTTGAAGGGATTTGGTTCAAGCATTCAAGATTCATCATTCAAACCCTAGATCTATCCATCATGGTGGTGTGATCTTCCTTCAAGATCCTTTATTCATCTTCAAGATCTATTCATTCTTCCCTCAAGGTGGATTCCAAGCATACAATCATGGAGGTTTTGATTTACATTTTTTAATGTTATGTTCAAGATTTCATATCAACATACTTGTTTACATTTGAAATACAATTGCATATCTATTGAACATCATAGCTTCATTGTTAGATCTACTTCTACTACTTGCTAGCATTCTCTATTTCAATTTCATTATTAAGGTTGATTCCAAACTGGGGTTTGACTAAGGAAAATCCCTCATCCAAACAACAAAACCATTTTTCTTGTAGGTACAGGTACAAGACAACAAATTGTAGTTTAGATCTGGATACCCTTTTCGGAAAACTTCTAGGATCCACAAACATAATTTTTGTTGGAGCTATTTTAGGTCAAGGATGACCTTTAGTGAGGGGTAAGATTGTGTCCCACTATTTGGGTCAAAGTCAACTTGACCTCAGAAAGAAATTTTTTTTATGGGTTTTCTCTGTCTCGGCATTTCCAGTCTGGAGCAGATTGCAGAATCTCTCGAAAATGAACACAAACATCAGAAAATAGTGATTTCTGCATTAGCCTTCTTTCGAGATAAGTATTTCTATTTTATTTAGTTTGTATGTCTACAACATTTTCCATCACATATATTTCACACACCTATTCAAATCAAACACCATTCATTTTGGTGACGACCCCCTTACCCTATTTTACCTCTATTCAAGAATATTGGGATGTAATGAGAAATATGTTCCTTTCTAAATATAAGGAGTATTGTAGGGGTTGTGATTTGAAGGGAGATGACATTTTCAAAATGTCACAAAAGGAGGATGGGACCTTAGAAAATGGTCTCAAGGTTTATGTTCAACTTGTAGCGCAACACACAACATCAATTGAATGAGGAGTCACAAAAACATATTTTCTTAAAAGGTGTAAATGTTGGAAGAATCGAGCCCTTAGACCTTATGGTGGGTGGAGACATCACTCAAAAGAGTTGGGCTTCCATAAAAAAATATATGTATGAACTAGTCAAGGGATACTGTGAAGAAAGGTAGAGGACTTAGAGACCTACCTCATAATTCCAATGGTTTAGGGGTGTCTAAGATGGAGTTGTCAAATCTTTTATCTGACTTTAAGTAGTACATCATCAATGATGTTGCCACTCAGCAGGACAACATGCAAGCAAGAAGGAAGAAGGATGAGGCAAAAGCTATGCTAGATGAATTCAATCCTCACCACAGAGAAAGGAAGATGAACTATAAGTCCAAAATAGTTGCATCTATAGACACTAATTCAATGCCCACCAAGTTTAAAGCTATAGATGAGGAGAATGGAGAGGTTTTCTATCTTTCTCAAAGGCAACCATGGGCTCAAAGACAAGGTATGCCTTAAGACACCTTGAATAATTTTGGTTATAACAATAGTAGTCAATGGAAAAATGAAAACCCTCAAAATTCTAGCGCTCAAGGATAGAATTGGAATTATAATTGGTCTAACCAACAGCCAGACTATAACCAAGCCTATCAACAATAGCCTCCATTTAACCCATACCAATAAAAATTTAACCAATATCAATAGCCACAATAGAATAACTAATGGAAACCACATGGTAACTGGAAACATCAACCTCAGTGGGGACCCAATCAGCCTAATCATCATCAAGATATCATGCCTCCACCTCAGTAGCAAGCTATTATTCCTCTACCTTCTATAGCCAATAATAGCCCTCAGAAGCCAACACATATTTCAGCACAACTAACTCCAAATCCTAACAGTAAGTAGAAAACTTATTCCCTGCAAGTGAATGATATTCATCTAAGATCAGGAACTAAATTGCCTACACCTAAGGAGCCTATAATAACTGAAGTTTCTAATACTGAGGAAATACCTATGAACCAAACCATAGTTGTTCCACCTATTCCTCAATCTGCACTAGTATTGAAAACTCTTCCTTATCCACAAAGATTGGTCCAATCAGTACCCCAAAAGAAAATCCTATTACAACTATTTTGATTGACCAACTTAAGAAAATGATGGTTCAAATTCCCTTATTTGATTCCCTTAAAGAAGTTCAATTTATAATAAGGCAATCAAAGAAGCCTATATTAAGCAACTAGGAAGAAAGAAGAAAGACCCTAGCACTGTCCATGTCCTTGGGAAACTTTGTGATCTCATGTTAAACAAAGTTTTAATGCCTAAATACTCTGATCTAGGAAGCCCATTGGTTACTATTCATATCAATGGTATACAAATATAGAATGTCTTGATTGATCTAGGAGCATCCATCAATGTAATGACTAGGAAATTTTTATTGAGGCTTAGCATCATTGGTTTAAGGGAAACACCTACAATAATCTAGTTAGCTGATAAGTACACTGCTAAGCTAGATGACATGGTAGAAGACATCATTGTAACACTTGATTCCTTGGATTAGCCCTCAGACTTCATAATCCTATCCCCCAAAGCCACTCTAGGAGGATATCCATTAATCCTAGGTAGACCTTGGCTAGCCACAGTTGATGCTTGTCTGGCATGTCACTCAGGAAAAATGACAATATCTGATGTGATAAGTACCAAGAAACTAACTTTGTATTCTCCAACCAAACCCCAAGTTGAACTTGACCAAGTTATCTAGATAGATCTAGGTGATGCTACCCTTTAAGAAAATTCAGTACAAAAACTCATGGTTATTGAAAGAGATCCATTTATGGTCTCATAGGAAGAAGATGACATACTAGTGGCAATTTTCACCAACTGGTATGGCTTTAAAGCATCTTCTTGTGCTGCCCCTAACCATTCCCTCTAAACCATACTACCCAAGTAGACCTCACCTAAGTTTCCTGCAACATTTGATTACCTCCATACCTTGTTACCTCATGAGATAAAGTCACCATCATTTGCAAAAATTATGATGCTGGATAAAGTAAAAAGAGTTAAAATTACCTTAGGTAAGGAGTTGAATGTCAATAAGAATCTCACTACATCTCAGATGACCAGTCTTCTCCAACTTTTGCAAGAAAGAAAACAAGTCTTTGAATGGGACTATACTGATATGAAGGGGTTAGACCCTAATATTTTTACCCATAGGATCTACATAAGTCTTAAGTTCAAGCCAATTAGACAAGCCCAGAGAAGAATAAATCCAACTCTAAGAGATATAATGAAGACAAAGTTACAAAAAATCCTTAGTGCTAGTTTCATATATCCTATTTCTGATAGCCAGTGGGTTTCTCCTTTAGTTATTGTTCCAAAGAAAGGAGGGAAATGGAGATTTTGTGTGGACTATAGGGACCTTAACAAAGCCACTAAAAAGGATCACTTTCCATTACCTTTCATTGACCAAGTACTTGATAATCTTGTTGGTAAAAAGTATTTCTCATTTCTAGATGGCTTTAGTGGCTATAAAAAAATCTAGATATCACCAGAAGACCAGGATAAGACAATGCTTACCTATCCTTGGGGAACATTTTCTTATTGAATCTTTCCATTTGGATTGTGCAATGCACATGCTACTTTCCATGGAGCAGTAATCAATATTTTCTCTAACATTTTTACTAACTGTATTGAAATATATATGGATGACTTCATTACATATGGAACTACATTTGAGGAGGTGCAACCTAACTTGGAGAAGGTTATCAAAATATGTCAGGAATATAACCTCTCCCTTAATAGTGAGAAGTGCTACATGAAGATGGAAGAGGGAGTTGTTTTAGGATATTACCTTTCATCCTTTAGTATCCAGGTTGACCCTACAAATATTGCGGTCATCAGCACACATCCAAGACCAGTCAATTAGAAGTATGTCAAAAGTTTTCTTGGTCATGCTGGTTACTACAGGAGATTCATCAAAGACTTCAGCCAAATTGCAGCACCATTGTATAACTTGTTGAAGAAAGAAGTAGAGTTTGAATGGATAGATGACTATGAATTGTCATTTCAGTAGCTAAAAGATGTCCTAAAAAAGACACCTATCCTCAGAGGACCTGATTGGAAGCTGCCATTTCATATTCACACTGATGTATCTGACTATGCCATTGGAGTAGTGTTAGGACAAAAGGAAGGTACAGTTGAGCATGTTATTTATTACATTAGTAAAAACTTGCAAGGTGATGAACTGAACTATACTGTCACTAAAAAAGAATTGCTAGCAATAATCTATGCTCTCAATAAATTCAAGCATTACATCACTGGTTATGAAGTATTTTTATACACTGATCATTCAAACATCAAATACTTGGTGAACAAACCTTCCATCACTAGTAGATTGGCAAGATGGTTACTCCTTATGTAGCAGTTTGATGTGAAAATCATTGATAAACCAGGAAAGGCTAATGTGGTGGCTGATTTCTTATCTAGATTACAAGTTCTAGATTATCCTATATCAATTGATGATAGATTCTATGATGAGCACATCTTCTCCATTGATACTTTCAACCCATGGTATGCTGGCATAGAAAACTACCTTTCTATAGGAAGGACACCACCTCATTTATTTCCTAAAGAATGCCAACTTCTGGTTGAGAAAAAATTCAATTTCTCATCGATCTTAGGATTTATGTTCTACACAGGTCTTGATCAGGTCACCAGAAGATGTGTTCGAGAAGATGAGACTTATGACATTCTTAGGGCTTGTCATGATGAACCGTGTGGCAGTGATTTTGTAGAAAAGAGGGCAGTATACAAAATCTTGACAACGAGATACTATTAGCCTACCTTACATAAGGATGTAGCTAAGCATACAAGGCACTGTGACAAATGCCAATCCATGGGACACCCAACTAAGTCAGATGAAATTCCCTTGTAGCCTTAGGTGGTGGTGACACCATTTGACAAATGGGGCATTGATTTCCCTAGACCCATCAAGCCATCTTCTCATGGTAAGTCATATATCTTAGTGTGTATTGACTATGCCACAAAATGGGTAGAAGCTAAAGAAATGAGGCATGCTAGAGATCCTAAGGTGGTATAATTTATATATGAATATATTTTTACTAGGTTTGGAGTAACTCGTGAGATAGTCACATATCAAGGGGCATAGTTTACCTCTTATCTTATTACAGAATTGATGCATGAATACACAGTGAGACATGGTAAATCTTCACTGTACCATCCCCAGGCTAATAGACAAGAAGAGATAAGAAATCAGGAAACTAAATCCATCCTAACCAAAATAGTTGTTGTTCATAAGAAGGATTGGGGTACTTGCCTTCCTAAAGCCATTTGGGCTTACTGAACAACATGGAAAACAACAACTGGTTTTACCCATTTTGAGTTGGTTATGGAAAATCTACATCTATGCCTATTGAGTTTTAGCATAAGACCCTCAGGATGACATTAGAATTAGAAATTGACCTTACCAGAGCATAGGAGGAGTGGCTTTTATAGTTAAATGGGTTGGATGAGTATCAGAAATCTGCACTTCACAACAATGAATTAATTCAGAAGTAGAGGAAGAAGTGGCATGACAAGTTCATCAAAGAAAATAAATTTTTAGTTTGTGATTGGGCGCTTTGACTCATGCTACCAACATAGCCTAGGTAAATTTCAAAGAAGGTGGCTAGGCCCTTATGAGATAGTCTCAATTTTTTAAAATGGAGCAGTTCAACTATCTACTATTGATCATGTATGGTTCAAATTTCTTATCAACGGTCATCAACTCAAGATCTATCACAAGCCAATGAGTTGAAAAGACTTCCTATAGTAGTTCCAACAACATGATGACAACAAAATTCCTATAGGAGAAACATCTGGGTCTTCCACCCATATTTCCACTAATCCTTGATTTCCATCAAGGACTCCATAATAAACATTTCACTTTATGTGAAATTATTTCTCCATACTAAACTTCACCTCATCTTCTCTCTCTACCATTTTTTTTCCCCATCCCATCGCTCCATCAATGCATGTCATATTTCAGAACACTCTTCCTGCAGGGCTTACCAAGTTTGTGAAACATACCTTTGTACATATTTTATTTTATTTATTTTTATTAGGATTGTGTGTTGTTTTGATTTTTACTCTTGCATGTCTTGGCCTAGTGGGACCCATGCCTTAAACTTTGTTGGGGGGAGGGAATATTCTATATTTTTCAAAAATTAAAATTAGCATGTAAAGAATGAGAATACATTTCTTGTCTTTTTGAGATGATTGTTGTCATGTGTTAAACAATCAGTCATTTTGTCATTGCATCATCATGATTGAAAGGAATTAAAAGATATTAAAATTTGAAGTTTGATTTATGATAATATGTTCACGTCATGTTCGGGGTGGCATGCCTTGACACGAGCAAAAATATTATGATATTTCATGCATTAAAATGATTTTAATTACCTAGAGTAAATAAATTTTGTACTCTATTGTACTCTATTGATCATAGAGTATTAATAGGAGATGCATCTAGCTGCAAAATGTTCCAAAGAAAAGGTTGGTTGAATTACTATTTGAGCCTCAAAGGATTTGATGAGGAAATTGCTCTACAATTTTTAAATACTCTGCAGAATGGGTTTGCAGTGGTAAAAGGGTTGAGAATTGGATTCACAAAAAACATTATGGTGAAAGTGACCAGATTGCCATAGGAAGGAGAAAAGTAGACTAAGGACCTTCATTTACATTCAACTAGGGCACAGTTCATCTTGCATGGTGACCCATGGTTAGACATTGACAAGAAGAAAGGCACTTCAAGGGTTTCCTTTCCCTTGGACTATATCCAGCCAGCTACATTTATCATTTAGTATTTTACCTGTGAAGGATGCTACAAATATCTAAACGAATTGCATTTCAAAATCCTGAGCCATCTCCGCCATGACAAAAAACTGGTAAATTTACCTAACTTCTTGTTTAATATTGTGAAGAAGCAAGCTTCTTTGGTTTAGTGAGGAAAAGATCAATCAGTTTCCCATCATTGTTTAATTAAGTTAATTATGGAAAGAGAATTAAATAAGTAAATGATTGGGACTTGGGCTGAATTTTTTAAAATGGATGAAATTAAGCCTAGAATGGTCGACCCTAGAGGCCAGGGTATAGGGAGAAGGGAAAACATAGCCATTAGGGTTTGTAAAGTAATTCAAAGAATAGGAACTATTCCTAAAGCTTCTTCCTCCACCCCTAAACCATCTAAGAAGAGAACTTGTGATATTGGTACTCCAATTTCTAGTAGAAAGAAAAATAAAATAAACAAAACTGATGATGTTCTTGAAACCCCACCATCTATGAAGACTAGGTCTACCTCCAGAAAAGACAAAGGAAAAACCCTAGAAACAGAAGAGGAAATTCTAGAATAGAAGCCTAGTAATGAGAATGATAGTGATAAAGCTGATGAAACCTTTCCCTCACATGAAATAGAAACACTATAAAAACCTCTTGTAGTAGTAATGGAGGAAGTGTTTATTGGTAGGAGGAAACGTAAGAATCCTCCATACTCTTCAAAAATCCCTACTAGAAGAAGTGCAAGGCTTTCCATAAACAACAAGGATGTTGAGTTTCCTATTCCAACTATTGATTTAGAATCCTCTGAATCTATGGAGAGATACTCTTATGAGGTAATGTTTCAAGAAAATGCAGATAGTGATAATGTGTTCCAAAATCAAAATTTAGAAGTAGAAGTTAACCCTAATGTTGACTATATCCTCATCGATAGTGTTGAAGATTCTGAAGAGGCTGAGGAGTTTTTTGACAAATCTATAAGGCAAGATATTCCTGATGATTCAAAAGATTTACCTTCTGAAGAATTCCTTGAGCTCAATGATAATATTATTGAAGAGGTGATAGAACAAATTATTTAGGATGGCTTAGATACACTGGCTAGAGTAGCTGAATCCTGTCAAGGGGATGATATAGTAACAAATCTTGCTATGTGGAAAGGTAAGTCCTCCACATAGGAAAACATAGTAAAAACCCCTCATCTTGCACCTGGATGGATTGAAATTTTCAATCAAGAACCCATGCCACCTCTAGACTTATCTACACCCCTAACTGCATGGTTAAGCTTGTATCAACAATTGTTATGGGAAAGGGCATAGTGGAAGATAGAGAAAGAAAAATTGAAATGTACTATTGATGAGCAATCTCATCAATTAGAATAGAAAACATATTAGATCAAAGTTTTGAAAAGAAGGATTGATCAAATAACTACATTGATTCTAGAAGTCATGACATGTAGATCATTGTCTCCGATATATGCTATGTTCCTTAAGTAACAATTCATTAATTTAAAATTGAAAATAATTATGGAAGGACTAAATCCCTCTGTTTCAACACCTCATGAGTTTTAGGATGCATTTCAACCAGCTCTAATGTCCTTAAATAATTTATTGTGTGTATTATATTTGCATAACCTTATTGTGCTAGATGATAGGGATTGGAATTCACTCCTTTATGTGGGGGATGTTCAATTAAGAGTAGTAATGTCTTAGATACAAAATGAGATAAGCAGGGAACATCAAGCTTTACCTTATAGGAATAGTAAGATGGAGATGCTATTTCTCATGAGACCTAAGGTACAACATTCTAGAAAAACATTTCTTGATTGGCTTTCTGTTATAATGAATCCAAGTGGAGCTAATAAAGTTTTCCCAGTTAGAGAGAAATCTTATGCAGATTGGGATTAGCACTCAACTCATAATATTGCAATTTCAATCACTACTTATAGGCAGAGATGGATAAGAATGTCACATGACCTGAAGGCTAGGGAACCCTGTTAGCTCATTTTCATGTAGAATCGCCAATATAGTTTTCAAACTTGACTCTCAGGTTCTCAACTCTAGATTCTTACAGGGAAAAGGCTAATTGATAAGGACTAATTCCTTCTTCTACTTCGGGCTCTATAGACCCAGGTGGGTGTACCTATCTTCAGACTCAATGCTCCATAATGATCTTAACAGAAGTAAAAATTCATTGTAGAAAAATGGCAAGTGTGATAAGGATAAACTCCTTCTTTTTGAGCTTTGAACTCGAGCAGGTTAACCCCTTTTAGATCTACTTCTTGAAAGGATCATAATAATAGTTTATATCCTTGATACAAACTTTATCTTCTCAGTCATTCAAACATACATGAAATTAAATTATTATTTGAATTTTGTTGAGGGTGAGATCTCTGCAAATCGAGGATAGACCAATGCCTTATCTTTAGGTATAGAGTCAAACAGTGAAACATATACTTACAGAAATCTTCTACATGAAACACAAACAAATCCCAGATGAAGTGCCTTACAATTCATCCTCTCTTAAACACGTTTGATCATCAAATTCTTGCCAAATTCCTAAGCTCTCAGAAATTAACCTAAAGACATTACCCTTTCCTTGAAAGGAGCTAGAGATTAAAATCACAGATACCTTGTAAATGGTATATCAAAACTACCTTATAGATTCAATACACAAAAGCCATATAATTCAAACAAGAAGACAATTGAAATCATGCAAGGGAATTCTTTTGTATTCTAATAAAATCTCACTGTATCAATACATTTCAAAATTTGATAAAATATTCTAAGATTTCAACAATGGCGCCAAGCCTCTATAGTATATTTTTCAACCTCGTTCAAATGAACAAAAGACTTACTATTTATAACATAGCCATCTTGGAATCCTTGAAAGGATGCAACAAGCTTGGGATGGCTAGAAAAGATCCTATACTAGAGACAAGATTACAAACTAACAAACAGATTGTAACAACACATTACAAAGATCTTTTTTCAACAAATCCATAGGTGGCATCTTTGTCCAAAGATATTTCGGAGCAGTTTCTAAATTCACTACATGAATGATGACCGCCATCCAGCTAATTTACATCATCCTTTGTTTGAAGCTTTCTCTCCCTCATATCTTGGATCAGATGCCATCTGCAACTCTATTCCTCCTCCTCCTCTATAATTTGGACAACTGGCCTCTTTTTCTTCTTTACTGTTAGCTTCTCCCAAGCCGCTACTTCATCATCTGCTGGCCAGTTGTAAGTCTGCAATTCTTGTAACAAGCTGACTTGCTTATCCCACATGGAGTCAGTTACATTTTTTACTTCTGCCACAAATCGTATGCAATCATTTTCAATTTTAAATAAACTATCAATGATGTTATTACACCTATCAAAATCCAGAGTATTGTCATTATTAAGGAAAGCATCTTGTGTAATCACCAATTGATCCATTGATAGCTTCCATTCTTCCAACTTGATCAGGTTTCCATTGTCATCACATACTGCAAGAAAATATTTTCTATAATGTTTATCAAACATAAACAACTTAACCCTCACCTGGTTAGACTTACCTTTAAAAAACTTTGAAACAGCATTGATTAAGCCAATCTTCTCAAAAACTTCTGTAACTACTCCAGGGATCTCAGGCTTATGCTCTTGTAAGCTATCAATTTTATCAAACAACAAATTTCTTCCAGACCAAACACTATGAAGTGGCTCCAAAGCAGCCAATGATTCATTTATCTTTCTATTTGTCTGGTGTAATTGGCTGACTGACTGATAAACTATATCCATTTTCTCTATTATTTTATCTCACCTGTATTGTATAATCTTTGACATGGTGTCCAAAGATGCCTCTATCCTCACCTTATCTAAATCTTCATTAGGTTCCTCAGGCACTTCTTCATCACTTTGAATTGGGACCTTAATCTACATAGGGGGAACAACAACCACCTTTGAAGCTTCTTCTAGCTTAACTTTGATCTCTGCCAATTCATCTTCTAGCTGCTTGATCTTCATCAATTTTAAATCTCTATCCTTGGCTACCAGGTTTGCACTTTCAAACAACTTTGAGTACCTTTTAGATAATTGAACTATTTTTGCCTCATTCAGGTTAGCCCAATGAGTCACTGCTTTAGAAACTTCAAGGTTAGTTGTATTCTACACAGTCCAAATAATCTGATTCCCTTCCATTTTATCTTCTATACTCAATAGGGATGGCTTTTGAGTCCTAGGGGCCATGGACCACATTGCAACAGCTTGAGACTTAGGGTCATAGCCACTTCCTCTTATCATATCACCTATGTGAACCTCATATGATAGGCTACCCGGTGATTGCTTTCTTATTTGATCTATGATGAAAGCAGAGGTCAGATCCCATCCTAGTGTCAATAGCATTCCACTTGACTTGACCAGTTGTCTAGCCTCATCTACAGTTATAGGATCAAGGCTAGGATCATAGGAATTTAGTGCTCTCAAATTCCCTTCACTTGGTTCCATACCTTCAGGCAGAATTTTCCTCACTTCTTGCTGCTTATTCCAAACAAGGAAACTCTTGAATTCATCAGTTTTAATAAACTGGTCATCACTCAAAAATTCCTCCTGATAGACCTCTCTGATATCCCTTTCTGACCACAAGGACTGTTCCTTATCTGCTTCATCAGAGGCCACCTTCTTTCCTTCTCTTATTGCCTTTCTCAATTGGTGATGGTAAACCCTATCACCTGGCACTAGAGTAGATGCTCTATTAATTGTTCTCCTCTGTTTTTCCTACCTTGAAGGCTCTCCCACCTCAAGCCTCTGTCTCTTCAAGGGTGGCTCTAGAGTATCCCCTGTTTCTAGTTGGTCTTCAAAAGGCCTAACACTTTGTACATATTCCATTTGTGGTGAGCTGTTCCCTTCCTGTGATTCATCAGAAAACTCCTCTTGATCAGAAGATGAATAATCCTTTGTTTTCTTTGGTTGACTCTAGTCAATCAACTTTTCCAACTAATTTGATAGAGTGTCATGCATCTCTATCATCCTATCAATTCTTTTTAAATATGGAAGGTCAGGGAAGAAACCCTCAAAAGGAAGTTGGGCTGCCTTTACTTGTTTTGACAAGTCTATTAAATCAAAGTACCTATTCCATCTCCTCTTGACCTCATCATCATCAATGATATTTCTGACTACATCTTCCTCGTCCAAGCCTTCATGTTCTCTGTTCACACCAATGTTTGGGATGTACAACATCCTGGCAATTTTGATAAAGCCCTCAGGATCTACATGTCTACAAGCACCAGTAGCCATTTTGAACTGATTTAACAATGCAGTAATCTGAGGAAATGCCCTCTTTCCTACCAAGAAGTCACCTATCTTGAATTTCCTAGGTGTGAATGTACCCTTCTTGTGAGGGGCTAGAATTTCCCTATCTGTCCACATTAACTGCCACACAAATTCCAAATAAGCAACCCTTGGAGGCACAAATTTTGGTAACAGATGTGGGGGCTGGGGGCAACTGCAGACTCTTAAAATTGTAGCATTCTCCCCTAAGTAAAAATCACCCCAATTGTGATCTCCCTCCCAATTGTTTACAAACTGCACTGGTCGTAGGAGCCTGAGGACCCTTGGGGATATCCTTGTAGTGTTGATCCTTAACATCCTTACGGGAGGATACACAATGAAATTTTGAAAGAGACAAAAATTCAATCATTGGAAGTAGAATTCCACATCCTCACCCATAATTGCACTAGATTATACTGGCCTTCAAAGTTGAACCTTGGCTTTAGCACGTTCGAATCAAAACTACTAATATTGAAGAACAAAATTAAGTGCATTAGCGAAGAATAATGCATGAACTTAATTGGGCTCTTACTGTCCTTGATAGAAATCAGACCCTCATGCATTCTATCAATGATGTACTGGATATAATCATAGTCAGTGTTAACCAAAGAATTTTGGATGTCTAGGATAATCATCAAAAGGTCAGCTGGTAAAAACTCTGCATCTCCATCAATTCCCAAAACCCTACATAACCCATAACAAGTTTTCTTCATGTAATGCTGAAGGGACTTAAATTGGTAAGGGGCATTCATGTGAGCAGGGAGGGGAGCTATATACTTATCCTGTTTCAGGATATGCTTCGTTATTTGGTCCTTCACTATCCCTATATTCTTCTTATACCTCTCCTTTTCTTTGCTCAAATCAATTTCAGTAGACATGGATGTATAAACATTAAAAGCCTTCATGAATGAACCCCTATCAAGAGTAACCAAAGCTGACTGGTCCTCTTTCCTAATAGTCTTAGAAATAGGGTCGTAGCACCTAGCTAGAGCAACAATTAAATCCGCATCTAGGAATACATCAGGCACTACTAATTTCCCTAACCCCAAAGCCCAACCATTACATATAGGGATATGACTATCTCTATTTTTATAAAATAAATTGAAGATAGTATAACCTATGGTATTTGGTGTGATAGGATCTCTGTAAAACCCTAGAACATCTTCAAAAACATCATCAGAAGCTCTTTTTTTTTTACTGGAACTAGGTAGCAACTTCAAAAACTCATATGAATAATTAGGCTTGCCCTTATCTTCACCACTTTTAGCCTTTGCTTCACTACTGGAAGATGCTGCGCTTCTCTCAGGCTGACTCATCTTGGCTTCAAAATTATCTTCAATCTCTCCAAAATGGATTCACTTGGCCTTCGAAAATCACTTCAGAATGACACAATTCTCTTCGAATGATTTTGGACACAGGAAACAATGAGCTTAACTTATTTATCAATACAGACAAGTTTGTACAACTACCACAATCATTTTAAATCTCCTTAACTGCTCCCACATTCAATTTCGCATGTCACCAGTTTTTAAAATGGAGCTAGCCGATGTATAGATGTTGACAGATAGATTTTAAAATACTTGAAAACAAGGCAAAGAGGCAAATGATTAAGATCCTGCACTTTAAACCTATTTACGTCATGCAATCTTCCTTCGAAACTAATTGGATGGCTCATTAGTTCACTTTCCAGCTTGATATTTTACTTTATCCACGCAGGCAACGGTCCCTTTCCCTTTTTTTTTTATTACCTTTTCCAACTGGGCCCATTTAGCAAATCCGTGACTAAAAGCTTCTCATGATCGCTGAATGCAATGTTAAGCCTAGCATATATTTAGAGAACTAGCGACCAAAGCCTTCGTGGGTTCTTGAAATGCAACCCTTAACTCATGATACTTTCATGAATTAGCGAACACAGCAACACCCTTCGAGCACTTGACTGCAGTTATTATTTAGCGAACCAGCGAACAAAACCATCTCGCATTCTCTTAATGTTGCGGCTAACTATTAAATCTTTTGGAGATTCAGTGAACAAAGGGTTCGCACATTCGCTAAATGGATCACCTAACCACTAAATTACTCGGAGAATTGGCAAAGCCTTCAATCTCTAAATCGCTAAATCTTTCTTAACCATCACCTTTAACTCTGAGATTCTAAATGAGCCATTGATCTTGTTGATGATCTACGGCTATCACCAGTTCACTGAAATATTTGATCATTGGTCATTTGATTACAAGATTCAGCAAACAAAGGGTTTGTTGAATTGCCAGATCATATTAAACACTGAATATTTCAATCCACGATTAAGTGACTGAAAACTCAAAAACTTAGCCAATCCCTTTATTCGTGCATTCACCAAATGATTACACCCTTTACCTTTTCCTTTTAGAGAACCCGTGACCACATGACTCGCTGAATCGGTAAATCATTTAGCTTCTTACTAACTTATTCCGAGAACAAGCGAACACTTTAAAACACCTGTTCTGCGAGATTCTTCATACCAAACTGTCGGGGCCGCCAAACTTTGAAGTCTTTATACATTCGCTTATTCACCAAATGAAACATGTAGGACCCAACAATACCTGAGATTAAACCACAACCGTCGATCCTGAAAATGATCTATGGTATTCGCCAAGTCACTAAAATATTTGCAAAGAACCACCAAGGAATACGCGAATTGGAGATAATGCATTCGCCGAATCACCAGATGTTTTCTAATAACCACCGGATATTTGGAGACTATGCGAACAAAGATGACACTTAACATTTTTAACACATTCTCCAGTTTGCTAAATAACTGAGGTGTTAACTGGGATACTTAGAGACCACACGACTAAACTGACGCTTAACATAAGATCAACTTGTTCGCTGAATCGCCGAATAATATATGAGACATGCTATGACCTTTTCCGATTCAGTGAACACAAAAATTAAGCACGTGCATGATTGAATCCACTCAAGTGACTTAAAAAGGTAACAATAAAAGAAGAATAAGAGGCCAAACATGAGGATTTTTGCATGAATTCAACATTATTCAACGACAGGACCTAGAGTAAAGATTTTTGAAGTGGGTTATGACAAAATTTTGAAGAACTCCCAACACCTGGACCTAGGAAACTTTACAGACCAGAGGACTAAACCAACGTTTGGACAAAAACCTCAGAAATTTAAGAATACTCCCAACAGTGGCTCTATCTGAGGATGCTTGATTGCAAAATCATAGCAAGAACTTACGAATCTCTGGGAGGTAGACCACAAAACCTAAACCTAAAACTGGAAACAAACACACAACAGAAACAAACACACCTATACACATATACAAGCCTACTGTGCATGGAAAAAGAATTAACTGAAGAAAATTTTTAGCAATTGTCCATGCACTGGCAATTCCTGCTTTTCACCATCCAAATGTTGCAAGAAATATGAATCCTTACCATGGGTTTGATGAACAATATAAGGTCCCATCCATAAGGATTCAAATTTCTTGTGTTTCCCTTTATCTTCAGCCCTGGCATTCCATTGGAGAACCATATCACCAGGCTGGAACTTTCTCACAGTTGCTCTCTTATCAAAAAGATATTTCATCTTCTGCTACAACTTCATATTTTCCTTTTGTCCCTCCCTTCTAATCTCATCTAATTCAATCAGCTGAATCATTCTCTCCTGTAGTGGATCACTGATTTCCATATCCTCTTCTTGCATAAACTTATAGATCAGAAGGAAGTTATTTATTGGCAATCTTGATTTAGCACCATATATCATTTCAAAAGGGGACTTACCAGTAGCCCTCTTCTCAGAAATCCTATCAGCCTAGAGTGCTAACTTTAATTTTACATGCCAGCTTCTCTTGTTCTTTTCCAGGGTTTTCTTCAGAATCTGCAAAATACTCTTGTTGCTGGATTCAGCCTGTCCATTGGCTTGTGGATGATAAGGGGACAAGTAAGACAATACTATTCCCATTTCTAAGCAAAAATCAATGATCTCATGTGACCTGAAGCTCATAGCATTGTCAACAACTAATTTAATAGGAACACCAAATCTAGTAATTATGTTGTTCATCAGAAACTCGATCACAACAGCACTAGTTTCCCTTTTGGTTGGGATGGCTTCAATCCATTTGGTGAAATAATCAGTAGCCACCAAGATGTGATTATGTCCCCCACTAGACTTCTCAGAGAATTCTCCAATAAAATCCATACCCCACATTGCAAAAGGAGCTTCTGCAACCATAGGGTTCAATAATAATGCACCTGAAAACTTCAATTTTTTAGAGAACCTTTGACAAGGTTCACATTTCCTCACATAAGAATGAGTGTCTTTGAACAACACAGGCCAATAGTATCTCGCTCTTAAGATTTTATGAGTAGTTGATCAAGCTGAATGATGTCCTCCACACATTCCAGAGTGCATTTCCTTTAACATTTTCTCTGATTGATGCTTATCTAGACAAAAGAGTAAAATACCATCATTATCCTTCCAGTACAAATCACCCTGGATCAACACATATCTCTGAGCTTGCAATCTCAGACTCCTTCTTTGATTATCATTTAAATGAGGTGGACATTTAGCATTTTTAATAAAATAAATAACATCCTTGTACCAGGGTTGCATTTCAATACTAGTAATCATATCAATGTTAGCAGCAACATTATTTACCTAAACAAGGTCCATGTTTTCCTCAGTCATTAACTTAGCAAGTCCCAATCCTCTCACCAATTTTGTAATATGAATTTCCAGGTCAAACTCTTGAATCTTGTTTATCCATTTGCACCTCTTTCCTATAACTTCACTCTGTGTTAAAATATCCTTCACTGCAGCATGAGGCACATAAGCACTAACCTTTGCACAGACCAGATATGGTCTGAAAGCTTTGACTCCCTTCACAAGTGCATAGGCTTGATTTTCCATTAGTTCATAATTTAATTCAGCAGATTGTAATGACTTGCTGAAAAAGGCTATAGGATGCTCATACCCTTCTTGATCCTTTTGCAAAAGGATAGCTGCAATAGTATGAAAAGATGCAAAGGAAAATAAAGAAAATGGTTTTAAGTAATCAGGGGATACCAAAACTGGGGCCTCCTAAATTGCTTGTTTGATTTTTGCAAAAGCTTGTTGAGCTTCAAGGTTCCAATCAAACTTCACATCCTTCTTTAGGAACTTCACTATGGGCTTGACCAATTCTGCAAAGTTAGCAATAAATCTTCTTACAAAATTAATCTGTCCCAAAAATGATTGGACACCTTTTATGTTCTTTGGTGGAGGGACCTTTTGAATCGCTTCTACTCTTTTAGGATCAATCCCGACTCCTTCTTTTGACACTATTTGTCCAAGTAACTTCCCCTCTATCATAGCAAATTGACACTTTTTGGGATTCAAGGACACACCAAATTCTAAGGCCTTAAGAATGACCTTCTTCAAATGGGAACAATGATCCTTAGCTTTATTGGAATAAGCAGTGAGATCATCTTGATAAACAACCATTAAAACATTTATCAATTCCTCAAATGCAACATCCATGGCTCTCTGAAATGTTGCTCCAGCATTTTTTAGACCAAAAGGCATGCGAACATATACATATGTTCCCCATGGGGTTGTAAAGGCTATCTTAAATTGTTCTGATTCTTTGACCAGCACTTGATTATACCTGGAGAAACCATCCATCATTGACAAGAGTTCACATCCAGTCACCCTATGCAACATAGCCTCCATATTGGGCAATCCATAGTTATCCTTAAGTGAAGCTACATTCAGGTTCCTGAAATCAACACAGAGCCTAATATCACCATTCTTTTTCCTTACTGGCACAAGATTCAAGACCCAAGTTGAGTGCCTAATTGGTTCAATAATACCAGCATCTCTCAGTTTTGTCAACTCAACTTGCATCTTGGTAGCCAATAAAGGGTTAATGGGTCTCTGCTTCTGTCTAAAAGGCCTATTTTCCTCTTTTAGAGGAATTTCATGCTGAAACAGGTCAGCCCTATAAGCTTTGAGATCATCATAGGACCAAGCAAATACATGCTTGTACTTTTTTAGAAGTCTTATCAAATTTCCTCTAATCTCTTTACTTAGTTTCTTGCCAATGTATACCATTTGTGGGGATTTTTCTGAACCCAAGTTTATTTCCTCTAAGTCCTCCATTTTAGTGTTAGACTTCTGAGACAAAAAACCATCATTTATCTTGAACATTCCTGTAACGCTCCACCAGGCAACCCAAGAGGACAAGACATAAAACCTCTATAAAATGAAAGTAGTGAATTTTTTTAAAATTTATTTATTTATTTTAACTAGAATAATATTCATCATTACACTTCATATTTCTAAAAGAAGAAATAATTTTCTACTACTTGAATGTAAGATTTATACAACTTAAGTCCTCCCAGGTTCCCTAACGTCGCTACCTAAGCAACATCATATAAACCATTTACATGCATAAGATATTCACGGAATCATGAGCTTAAAAGATCTACATTCATTTTAATGCACCAAGTTAAATGTCCCTAACTTATTTCTTTTATTAAACATAGGTTAATCATCCAACATCATTATTCATTTTATCAACTCATTCCATAAATTCATATTGATTTCATCTACATCTACTATCCTTTATATCACTTTTCTCTAATAATTTAGGTAAGAGATTAATATTCATTAAGGTAGGCATTATCCTAGGTATTTCATTAACATGAACCAAGTATTAACATTATAATCAAGTTACTATTTTATTGCATTGTTTCATAACCATTCATTGTTAATAATTCCAATCACTAACCTATCATTTCTCAATAATTTCCTTGGATCCTTTCATCAAGAGAGAATACATTATTTTTGTGATACATCATTATATATAACTATATTTAAGATTATTTCCTTTACATATGGACAACATAAGAGGATAGGAGAAATAACATAAACACTTTCTTTTAATGCTAGTAACATGTCCAATATTCCACATTATTTTCCCTTTCTTTTACCTAGAACTACCCATTCCCTTATGCATTGCTTTGAATTGAGATTACATCAATACTACAAGACTCCTTTTAGGAGATTAAAAATTACATGAATTCAAATACATAAGTACATCTCAACATATTAAAATATCCAATAAGAAATCTTCAACTGCAGATCTGGAAAGGAATATGTGCTAGGATCATCCAGAGAATCACGAACAATACCTCGATATAAATATTAACCACCCAACCACGTGGAACCAATAGGCCCACTCCCCTGAGCTAGGAGATAGAACCAAAAGCCCATACAAGAGGTAACAACTAGAAAATTCCTAAGGTGGTGATAAAAGTTCCCCAAAGTCACAACAAAAAAGAAAAGACAAGAAGACCACAAGGAATACCAGAGGCATGATCAAATTTGATAGAGACTCTAAGCTACAAGCTAGGTAAGTGTCATCGCATAGCCCTCACCCCTTGGGTTGTCCTGGTACTAGCCACTCTTGGCCCCGGCCCCCAAGCAGGCACATGCAGAACTGAATGCCTCTCGTACAGACAAGGTCATTCAGTTGTACCTACGCATAGGTACCTTCTCCCACTCCCATCCTTAGTCTTTACTAGAACTAAAGGCATGGGTGAGGCATAATTAATCTTGATTAATGTGTAATTTTCCATTCCAATAATCTCCCATTCCCAATTCATTTATTTAGGTTATCACTTGATTAAATAACTCATAGTAGGTTATCCTGGTACTAGCCACTTAGGGCCCCGGCCCCTCACTATGAGCCACTCACCTAGTGTACTTAGGTTCCCTAACATACATATAAAAATCATAAGAACATAATAGATTCATCATCAAGAATTCATATCAATTCCATAACAACATTTGATTGAGTTTAGGAAAACATATGTTGTCCCTAGTCCACTTGACAACCCTAAACCCAATATGGCATTCAGAATGTTCCAAACATATAAGAAGACATCCAAGTGATATTATAAACATATTCAGAGTATACATAGATCCAATTAACCAAAAAAAAATTCTAATAGCCTCTGGTAACCATACGAAACCTTAAAACTTAATGATGTTCTTAAATTGAATTATTTCAAGCAAGGATTAAATGCAAAGAATAGTCATCATAGAACAGTCATCCATATCTTCCAAAAAAAATAAAATAAAAGAAATCTCTTCAGTGGAGATTTAGATAACATAATTATGGACTCTCAATTTTATTTTTAGGAAGATCCAATGGTGGGAAAGAAAGTTATGACTTCTGGTTTAAAACAGAAAATTCTGGTTAGGGTTCAGACCTGCCTTCACTAAAATGGTTGTAATTTTCACAAAACATAATTAAAATTCACCAAACTAATTGGAAATGAAAGATAAGACTTAAGAGAATCTCTGATATAAAATTTAGACTTTTATATGATCATATAAGCCTGTAGCATATGAATACATTTGACAGAAAATTCGGAATCAAGAATGAACAGGCATGGTCTGCCAAAATGTCAAAAATAAGGCATTAATTCGACCCTAAAAATAAAATCAGAGAGATACCCATTTGAGATCTATGAATTTTACTTCCATAAAATCAATTTAGTAAAACCATAGATGCAATTTAAATTGTTATAATAATAGATCTCCAAAAATGGGTTGCTAAAAACCCTAGGAAAACACATGCCAATTCTTACAAACAAAAACTCAAAACTTTAAAATAACCATACAAATGAAAAGTAAAGATATAATAAATAATGATAATAAATAAATAGATCTATAATCTATCAGATACATCAAGTAACTAAAATATTCAATCCATACCTCATGTCCTACGAAGGTTGAATCAAAGAAGGAAACAAAAGAGAAGACAAATCCAAACTTGAGATGCATCCTTCAAACCCTATCCACTTTCAGAAATATCCATGAAAGAAAGAAATAATTCCACAGCAAAGAATCCCTCTCTCAACTATTGAAATTCTCACAAAAATGTCTCTCTCCCAAAAGCAAAGATAACCAAAAATTCTTAAAGACATATGCTTACAAACTCTCCTTCACATCTCCAAGTTTTCTCTCCAAAATCTCCATGAAAAGTAAGGCCATCCTCTCCTCAATGCTTCAGCCCCAAAATCCCCCCTCTTCAAATAAGAAAGTAGTGCATATAAATAGATTTCCAAAGGTTGAGAGGAAAAGTAACCAACTCCCAACTAACTCTTAACTAAAGGGTATTATAAAATAACTTAATATCATACAACTATATTACTCAAATATACAATAAAAGATTATTTGTATTCATTCATACACATATGTAATATTATCCTAACATATATGCATATGCCATCATTAATTACATCAATATATATATAACCTATCCTCATTATTAATAATTAACAATTGAGAATAATATACCTCGCATTATTTAATATTTAATTATTAATAATATTATACTTTACATTAATCCCAAAATATAAACCATCAACAATATCTACAATAATTAACATATAATCACATATAAATTATATATATATAAATACATATATGTGTGCACCCATATATATATTTCCATATATATATATATATATATATATTTATATTTATATAGATACATGCCAAATACCAAACACTATAATCTATAAGATTATGAAGTAATAGATCACAATATTATTACCTATTTATAATTAATATAGGATATAACACTGAGGTAGAATAAAATCACATGCCTCAAAATAAATTTAATCATCCAAAAAGGCCATACAAATCATCTATGAAACATATTGAGAAAACCATAAGATCAAACAAGGTCAACCAAAGTCAACAAGGAAAGTCAAGCCAAACTCCTGAAACACAACATAGAAAGATTAACTAAGAATCATACCAAGAAGGAGAAATAAATAAAATGAGTAAACAAATCATACAACCAAATGAATTCAAGTGGTCACAAGGCACTAACTACAACCATGCCCAACCGGGTGCGTTGGATCTGGGTTTTTGACCCAAAGGTTGATTGACAAGGAAGGAACCCTAATATTCCCAAATTGGAATAATGACAAAGGAAGACTCATGTAGGGGCCTTAGTACTATCTCCATAACAACAACCATTGAGGATTTGAGGGCATGCTCAGACCTATGAAGCCAGGTGAAGTCGATGCCTGGTACCTGCAAGCCTGCATCACAAAGAAGAAATACATATGCATGGATATACATATAAAAGAAAACATTGCAGACAGATGACCAGGATCGATACATCGTGTGGACCTCAGCTATGTGAGTAACTATGACTTCATCCTGAATCATAAAAACACATCATGTATATATATACACTCAAAGCATGTAGCATCATCATAATGAAGGTTAGAATCTCAATCATTGTGTTAGTCTCTTATCAATACTAATAATAAATTAACATAATCAAATCATCAAGTGAGATACAAGATTCATCCAAGGTAACCTTAATAGAAGAAAATATAAATAACCACTTATATATATCTATCAAGTACATATCATATAACATCCTAACTATGTTCATAAAGGTCTTGTAGGTACTCAATACATACATGGAGATAAATACATACAAAAATGATACCTTTAGATAGTATGTCTGATATTAGAATCATTGAGTACTAGCTTATGAAATTATTATAAACAACTATAGGAATAGATCAAACAAGTATCATGTACAACTTAAGCTGTAAGAAAACATTGAAGGATCTTAATTCTTTCAAAAACACAAAACTTATATTAAGGTTAGAGGGGTATTACAATTCCTTCCAATTCTACTAACCCTTTAGGTATGTGGTTTGATGGCAACTGCACTATCTCATTCCCCATGATGCATTCTTTTCCCTCAACACATTGTTGTATCTCATTGAGATCTATTTGTTGACCATCATATTGATCAAGGCCTTGAAGGAACCTAAGGATATCTAAGTCATCCTCAAAAACTTGCCAATTATATACATTGTTAGGCACTGCAGGCCTAGATTTGACTTCTAACATAGACACACCAGTGAGGGTTATATCTTCACTCTTAAGGGCAACATTTGCAAGAAAATTTGCCATGATATTATTGGATCTTTCTACCCAAAGTAGATTGAAAGCATCAAAAAAATCTAGCCTATCCCAAACAACATGTTTATACAATTTCAACTTCTCATCTTTAGAAGCATACTGAGATCTCACTTGGGCTATAATCAACTGGGAATCACCATGAACCTTTAAAGATTTAATACCATGTTTTATGGCCACATCTAACCCCAGTATCAAAGCTTCATACTCAACAGTGTTATTTGTACGCTCAAAAGTTAACAAGAATGAGTATTTAAATGTAATACCTGATGGGGAAATGAACACCACACCAGCTCCTGATCCTTCCTTAGAGCATCCACCATCAAAGAACATTTTCCAAAGCCCATCTTGCTACAAAATCAACTCATCCACAATTGGGTCTATGTTTTTTAACTGAGGTAGTGTTTCTTCAATCATAAAATTGCTCATGTCAATATCTACAAAATAATTTAGATCCTCCGGAGCAACCACTTCAATCATGACTGAAGAACGGGGCTCCCTGTACAACTTTACCTCAGTTCCATTTATTGGGATGGTAGCATATGATAAATCTAGTTGCAACTTTCCACCCACTGCTGTAGCCCATTGTCCTGATAATAACATGCCATAGTGAGGTTTTGTATCAACAACAACCACATCCATTTTATATGTGGCTTCTGGGAATGTAGCAATTTTCACCTCAATTCCAATCAGGCTCCCTACAATAGGTACTTCCCTATTGTCCATGGCATAACACCTTCCCCTGGATGTATCAACGTGTAACCCTAACTCCTTCATCACTTGGTAAGGCATTACAGTTGTAATAGCACCAGAGTCAATCATACAATTTTTTAGCAAAAAATTATTTACAAGCAAAGTGACATAGAAAGGATTGATAGAAGAGGGTTCCTGTGTCACAATTGTCCCAACACATACATCAGAGATGTCATCAATTACAATTGGCTTGTCTAGGGATTTCCCTTCATCTTGTAGAACAGGAGTAGTTCTCTACTCACTTATGAGACCCAGGGCTGCTACTTTGTGCTCTTCTATTTTTAGCATTTCAAGTAGAGGAATGGAAACCTTCATTTGGGACAAAGCATGTCTCATATCAAAAGTAGGGGAGTCAGTACCAAAATCAAGGTGATCCTTTGACTTACCAAATTTCTTTTTCACCTTGTCGGCAATAACTTCTTGTTTCCCTTTCTTTTCAACTTCAAACCCTTCATCTTTATTGTTCACAATATTGGGCTTTGGGGAGTCCTTATTTTGAGGATTACTTTTGACAAACACTGATCTAGGGACTCCCTGATCATTACCTACCTTTCTATTCTTCAAATTGTATGAGGATTTTGCTTGTGTAATAGCAGCCACAGTTAAACTCTTAATTTCTTCTTCACTGGGCTTTCTCCATTGTCTTTCATCTGATCTGGATTCTACCATGTGAGTCTTATAGTAATCATTATCAAACTCATCTTGATCAGACTGAGTAAATATTTGTTGTTCATAATCAGAGAAAATCTTCCTCTTATGATCAACATCGGGGCAAATAAATTCATCATCTGAGGACTCAAGATCCTCCATTAGTTCAGTAGTAAACATGTTAATAGCAGGCTTTTCAGATCTTTCATAATCTCCTGCATATGAGTCACTGGCCTCTTCTCCCAGAGCCTGAGCAACAACACACTGGAATGGTGAGTGGGGCATACTACAGGCCACACACCAAGGGGTACTTTCCACATTATGTTCTATATTTTTCTTCAAAGGATCTAGTGTATCCCTTCCCTTTTGAGGTTCATTATTATCAGGAACAGGCCTCCCATCTTTCCAGTTTGTTTTGTAAGGCATATCTCTCAGATTGGGGGCTTTGTCCTACCTTTGATAAGGAGGTCTCACATATTGAAAGTTTCTACCACCTTTATCAAATCTTGTTGGGAAATATTTATTGTTACCAGGCCCTTTGTCCATTCTATCCTCCTCTTTGGATGCCCTTGCAGGTTGTGGCCTGGTTTCTTTCCACAATCTACCTTCATCCCTTTTGTACATTTGGCCAGATGCCTTTCGATTACTTTCAATATTTATAGCCAACTTAAAAGAATCTCTAAGGGTACGGGGATTCTTATCTCTCAAAAGGTAAGACATCTTACCCTCCATAGAATTGAAATAAGTTGTCATGCAGACTGCATCATCTAGCCTCAATACTTGGAATAGTTTATACATAGCCTTTTGGAATCGGCTATTAAACTCTGACATGCTCTCATTGTAATGTTTCTTTATATTATTGAACTCATTGAGCATGTAGCTAGAGTTCACATGTTCTGCATATTGCTCTTTAAAGCATCTGACAAATTCTTCCCAAGATGCAATACTATTCTCAAGTAACCCCCTATACCAATCCCTGGCATCCTCAATCAATGATTAAACAAAGAGCTTCATTATGACATCTTCATGTTCAATTTCATAATAATTGACCTTATCTGTAAAAAACTTCAGATGCTCTTCACAGGTAATAACATTATTCCCAGTAAATAATGGGATCTTCTTTTCATTGGGGATAGCATTAGATTGGCCAGGAATACCATCAAAAAACAAAGGCCTATGTCTATCCAAATGAACTGGTCATCTTTGGATAGTTGGTTGATTCAGAGGGGTAGTTGCAACATTTTGACAGGGTATAGTTCCCACTGTACCACTAGCTATGATGGGAACTGGTCCAGGTAAAGTTTGTCTAGGGTGAAAGGCTTAAGCATTTGGAAGTGAAGTATTGGGCTGACTGAAAGGAGTTATTTCTATGGTGATAGGGACAGAGGTACTAGCGGATGTGTTCATGTTAGCATGTAGAAAGACAATCTTCCTCTTCATTTCATCAGCAGCAGCCTCCAACTCAAGTTTCTCCAGTTGAATAGCTAATTCTTCCTTTTCTTTTCTAGCCTTCTCCAAGTCTATACTTGTGTGAGAATGTACATTAGGAGGAACTACAATTTTATTGGGCTCATTAATATGTATACCCACCAATTTCTATTTTCCCTTATCAGGGATTTCTTTGGGAGCAATTATAATCTCCTTATTCCTCTGGATTTCAAAGGGATTCAATTGCCTCAAGACATGGCCTGTTCCCTCAAATTCACCTTGCTTAGGTTTATTATCCTGGGCCTACTTTCTCAAATCTTCCATGTCACCAAATAAGTCCCTATTTAAACCTTGAACATCTTGGTTTAAATCACTAACTTGGGTCTCATTTTTCTTGGTTCTCTTGAGAAGTTCCTACCTCTCTATGAGTAAATCACAGATTTGTTGTTCTCTTGATTTCAACCTATTGGCAATCTCAACCAGTTGTTCACTCTCCTTTTTTCTTAAATCAACCACCTCTTCTCTCAACTTCTCAGAATCATAAGAGGTGGCCTCAGTAGCAGAGGTTTCTTCTAGTTGTTCTAGAATTTCTCTTGCAGGGAAATAACCTGCTTCTGTGACCTCTGTGATTACTTCTTTCTGCATGTGCACATCTGGTGTAACCCTCTTGACATGTTCAGGATCATCAGAAGAGGATGAAGACTCATGAGGGAGTGGGACATAAGATCTTTCTCGAGAAGGACCTTGGGAACTAGCAGTATGCTGACCTCTCCTAGACCATTGTTTCCTACTTGGTGTATGGAGCTCATCACCCATATTCTCTTCGGGGTGATCCTTGTAATAAGACCTAGTGTACCTTGGTTGACTCATGGTATAGCATGACAATATTAGCAAAGTTTACAACAATTAGCAACTGGTAGCACAGAGTTTAGAGTCACCACCCACTTTTACATGGGAATGAAAATATTCTATACTGGTCTACAAATGCACAAAAGACAAGATTTGCACTAACCTTTTGCACACTATTCAGAAGGTGATCCCTAGTAGAGTCACCAATTTGTTAGCTCATTTTCATGTAGAATCACCAATATAGTTTTCAAACTTGACTCTCAAGTTCTCAACTCCAGATTCTTATAGGGAAAAGGCTAATTGATAAGGACTAAGTCCTTCTTCTAATTCGGGCTCCACAGACCCAGGCGGGTGTACCTATCTTCAGACTCAATGCTCCACAATGATATTAACAGAAGTAAAAATTCATTGCAAAAAAATGGCAAGTGTGATAAGGATAAACTCCTTCTTTTTGAGCTTTGAACTCGGGCAGGTTAACCCCTTTTAGATCTACTTCTTGAAAGGATCACAACAATAGTTTATATCCTTGATACAAACTTTATCTTCTCAGTCATTCAAACATACATGAAAGTAAATTATTATTTGAATTTTTTTGAGGGTGAGATCTCTGCAAATCGAGGATAGACCAGTGCCTTATCTTCGGGTATAGAGTCAAACAGTGAAACATATACTTACAGAAATCTTCTAAATGAAACACAAACAAATCCCAAATGAAGTGCCTTACAATTCATCCTCTCTTAAACATGTTTGATCATCAAATTCTTGCCAAATTCCTAAGCTCTCAGAAATTAACCTAAAGATATTACCCTTTCCTTGAAAGGAGCTAGAGATTAAAATCATAGATACCTTGTAAATGGTATATCAAAACTACCTTATAGATTCAATACACAAAAGCCATATAATTCAAACAAGAAGACAATTGAAATCATGCAAGGGAATTCTTTTGTATTCCAATAAAATCTCACTATATCAATACATTTCAAAATCTGATAAAATATTCTAAGATTTCAACAATGGCGCCAAGCCTCTACAGTATATTTTTCAACCTCGTTCAAATGAACAAAAGACTTACTATTTATAACATAGCCATCTTGGAATCCTTGAAAGGATGCAACAAGCTTGGGATGGCTAGAAAAGATCCTATACTAGAGACAAGATTACAAACTGACAAATAGATTGTAACAACACATTACAAAGATCTTTTTTCAACAAATCCACAGGTGGCATCTTTGTCCAAAGATATTTCAGAGCAGTTGCTGAATTCGCTGCATGAATGATGACCGCCATCCAGCTAATTTACATCATCCTTTGTTTGAAGCTTGCTCTCCCTCATTTCCTGGATCAGATGCCATCTACAACTCCATTCCTCCTCCTCCTCTATAAGTTGGACAAGTGGCCTCTTTTTCTTCTTTACTATTAGCTTCTCCCAAGCCGCTACTTCATCATTTGCTGGCCAGTTGTAAGTCTACAATTCTTGTAACAAGCTAACTTGCTTATCCCACATGGAGTCAGTTACATTTTTGGCTTCTGCCACAAATCGTATGCAATCATTTTCAATTTTAAATAAACTATCAATGATGTTATTACACCTCTCAAAATCCAGAGTATTGTCATTATTAAGGAAAGCATCTTGTGTAATCACCAACTGATCCATTGATAGCTTCCATTCTTCCAACTTGATCAGGTTTCCATTGTCATCACATACCATAGGCAAATATTTGCTATAATGTTTATCAAACATAAACAACTTAACCCTCACCTGGTTAGACTTACCTTTAAAAAACTTTGAAATAGCATTGATTAAGCCAATCTTCTCAAAAACTTCTGTAACTACTCCAGGGATCTCAGGCTTATGCTCTTGTAAGCTATCAAGTTTATCAAACAACAAATTTCTTCCAGACCAAACACTATGAAGTGGCTCCAAAGCAGCCAATGATTCATTTATCTTTTTGTTTGTCTAGTGTAATTGGCTGACTGACTGATAAAATGTATCCATTTTCTCTATTATTTTATCTCACCTGTATTGTATAATCTTTGACATGGTGTCCAAAGATGCCTCTATCCTCACCTTATCTAAATCTTCATTAGGTTCCTCAGGTACTTCTTCATCAATTTGAATTGGGACCTCAATCTGCACAGGGGGAACAACAACCACCTTCGAAGCTTCTTCCAGCTTAACTTTGATCTCTGCCAATTCATCTTCTAGCTGCTTGATCTTCATCAATTTTAAATCTCTATCCTTGGCTACCAGGTTTGCACTTTCAAACAACTTTGAGTACCTTTTAGACAATTGAACTATTTTTGCCTCATTCAGGTTAGCCCAATGAGTCACTGCTTTAGAAACTTCAAGGTCAGTTGTATTCTGCATAGTCCAAATAATTTGATTCCCTTCCATTTTATCTTCTATACTCAATAGGGATGGCTTTTGAGTCCTAGGGGCCATGGACCACATTGCAACAACTTGAGACCTAGGGTCATAGCCACTTCCTCTTATCATATCACCTATGTGAACCTCATATGACGGGCTACCCAGCGGTTGCTTTCTTATTTGATCTATGATGAAAGCAGAGGTTAGATCCCATCCTGGAGTCAATAGCATTCCACTTGACTTGACCAGTTGTCTAGCCTCATCTACAGTTATAGGATCAAGGCTAGGATCATAGGAATTTAGTGCTCTCAAAGTCTCTTCACTTGGTTCCATACCTTCAGGCAGAAGTTTCCTCACTTCCTACTGCTTATTCCAAACAAGGAAACTCTTGAATTCATCAGTTTTAATAAACTGGTCATCACTCAAAAATTCCTCCTGATAGACCTCTTTGATATCCCTTTCTCACCACAAGGACTGTTCCTTATCTGCTTCATCAGAGGCCACCTTCTTTCCTTCTCTTATTGCCTTTCTCAATTGGTGATGGTAAACCCTATCACCTGGCACTAGAGTAGATGCTCTATCAATTGTTCTCCTCTATTTTTCTTGCCTTGAAGGCTCTCCCACCTCAAGCCTCTGTCTCTTCAAGGGTGGCTCTAGAGTATCCATTGTTTCTAGTTGGTCTTCAAAAGGCCTAACACTTTGTACATCTTCCATTTGTGGTGGGCTGTTCCCTTCCTGTGATTCATCAAAAAACTCCTCTTGAACAGAAGATGAATAATCCTTTGTTTTCTTTGGTTGACTCTTATCAATCAACTTTTCCAACTAATTTGATAGAGTGTCATGCATCTCTATCATCCTGTCAATTCTTTTTAAATATGGAAGGTCAGGGAAGAAACCCTCAAAAGGAAGTTGGGCTGCCTTTACTTGTTTTGACAAGTCTACTAAATCAAAGTACCTATTCCATCTCCTCTTGACCTCATCATCATCAATGATATTTCTGACTACATCTTCCTCGTCCAAGCCTTCATGTTCTCTGTTCACACCAATGTTTGGGATGTACAGCATCCTGGCAATTTTGATAAAGCCCTCAGGATCTACATGTCTACAAGCACCAGTAGCCATTTTGAACTAATTTAACCATGTAGTAATCTAAGGAAATGGCCTCTTTCCTACCAGGAAGTCACCTATCTTGAATTGCCTAGGTGTGAATGTACCCTTCCTGTGAGGGGCTAGAATTTCCCTATCCATCCACATTAACTACCACACAAATTCCAAACAAGCAACCCTTGGAGGCACAAATTTTGGTAATAGATGTGGGGGCTGGGGGCAACTGTAGACTCTCAAAATTGTAGCATTCTCCCCTAAGTAAAAATCACCCCAATTGTGATCTCCCTCCCAATTGTTTACAAACTGAACTGGTTGTAGGAGACTGAGGACCCTTGGGGATATCCTTGTAGTGTTGATCCTTAACATCCTTACGAGAGGATACACAATGAAATTCTGAAAGAGACAAAAATTCCCCTCATTGGAAGTAGAATTCCACATCCTCACCCATAATTGCACTGGATTATACTGGCCTTCAAAGTTGAACCTTGGCTTTAGCATGTTCGAATCAAAACTACTAATATTGAAGAACAAAATTAAGTGCATTAGCAAAGAATAATGCATGAACTTAATTGGGCTCTTACTGTCCTTGATAGAAATCAGACCCTCATGTATTCTATCAATGATGTACTGGATATAATCATAGTCAGTGTTAACCAAAGAATTCTGGATGTCTAGGATAATCATCAAAAGGTCAGCTGGTAAAAACTCTGCATCTCCATCAATTCCCAAAACCCTACACAACCCATAACAAGTTTGCTTCATGTAATGCTGAAGGGACTTAAATTGGTAAGGGGCATTCATGTGAGCACGGAGGGGAGCTATATACTTATCCTGTTTTGGGATATGCTTCATTATTTGGTCCTTCACTATCCCTATATTCTTCTTATACCTCTCCTTTTCTTTGCTCAAATCAATTTCAGTAGACGTGGATGTATAAACATTAAAAGCCTTCATGAACAAACCCCTATCAAGAGTAACCAAAGCTGACTGGTCCTCTTTCCTAATAGTCTTAGAAATAGGGTCGTAGCAGCTAGCTAGAGCAACAATTAAATTCGCATCCAGGAATACATTAGGCACTACTAATTTCCCTAACCCCAAAGCCCAACCATTACATATAGGGATATGACTATCTCTATTTTTATAAAAGAAATTGAAGATATTATAACCTATGGTATTTGGTGTGATAGGATCTCTACAAAACCCTAGAACATCTTCAAAAACATCATCAAGAGCTCTTTTGTTTTGACTGGAACCAGGTAGCAACTTCGAAAACTCATCTGAATAATTAGGCTTGCCCTTATCTTCACCACTTTTAGCCTTTGCTTCACTACTGGAAGATGATGTGCTTCTCTCAGGTTGACTCATCTTGGCTTCAGAATTATCTTCAATCTCTGCAAAATGGATTCACTTGGCCTTCGAAAATCACTTCAAAATGACACAATTCTCTTCGAATGATTTTGTACATAAGAAACAATGAGCTTAACTTATTTATCAATGCAGACAAGTTTGTACAACTACCACAATAGTTGTAAATCTCCTTAACTACTCCCACATTCAATTTCGCATGTCACCAGTTTTTAAAATAGAGCTAGCTGATGTGCAGATGTTGACAGATAGATTTTATAGAACTTGAAAACAAGGCAAAGAGGCAAATGATTAAGATCCTGCACTTTAAACCTATTTACATCATGCAATCTTCCTTTGAAACTGATTGGATGGCTCATTAGTTCACTTTCCAGCTTGATATTGTACTTTATCCATGCAGGCAATGGTCCCTTTCCCTTTTTTTTTGATTACCTTTTCCAACTGGGCCCATTTAGCGAATCCGTGACTGAAAGCTTCTCATGATCACTGAATGCAATGTTAACCCTAGCATATATTCAGAGAACTAGTGACCAAAGCCTTCGCAAGTTCTCAAAATGAAACCCTTAACTCATGATACTTTTCACAAATTAGCGAACATAGCAACACCCTTCGAGCACTTGACTGCAGTTATTATTTAGCGAACCAGTGAACAAAACCATCTCACATTCTCTTAATGTTGCGGCTAACTGTTAAATCTTTTGGAGATTTAGCGAACAAAGGGTTCACACATTTTCTAAATGGATCACCTAACCACTAAATTACTTGGAGAACTAGCGAAGCCTTCAATCTCTGAATCGCTGAATCTTTCTTAACCATCACCTTTAACTCTGAGATTCTGAATGAACCGTTGATCTTGTTGATGATCTACGGCTGTCACTAGTTTGCTGAAATATTTGATCATTGGTCATTTGATTATGAGATTTAGTGAACAAAGGGTTCATTGAATCGCCATATCATATTAAACACTAAATATTTCAATGCGTGATTAAGCGACTGAAAACTCAAAAACTTAGCCAATCCCTTTATTCGTGCATTCGCCAAATGATTACACCCTTTACCTCTTCCTTTTAGAGAACCCATGACCACATGACTCACTAAATCGCTAAATCATTTAGCTTCTTACTAACTTATTCCGAGAACAAGCGAACACTTTAAAACACCCGTTCCGCGAAATTCTTCATACCAAACTGTCGGGGCTGCCAAACTTTGAAGTCTTTATACATTCGCTTATTCACCAAATGAAACATGTAGGACCCAACAATACCTGAGATTAAACCACAACCGTTGATCCTGACAATGATCTACGGTATTCGCCAAGTCGCTAGGTTATTTTGCCTTTAACCGCTAGATTCAGAGAATGAGCGATAACCGTTGTCGCCAAGTCGCTGAAATATTTGCAAAGAATCGCCAAGGAATACGCAAATTGGAGATAATGCATTTTCCAAATCACCAGATGTTTTCTGATAACCACCAGATATTTGGAGACTATGCAAACAAAGATGACACTTAACATTTTTAACACATTCTCCAGTTTGCTAAATAACTGAGGTGTTAACCGGGATACTTAGAGACCACACAACTAAACTGACGCTTAACATAAGATCGACTTGTTCGCTAAATCCCCGAATAATATATGAGACACGCTATGACCTTTTCCGATTTAGCGAACACAAAAATTAAGCACGTGCATGATTTAATCCACTCAAGTGACTTAAAAAGGTAACAATAAAAGAAGAATAAGAGGCCAAACATGAGGATTTTTGCATGAATTCAACATTATTCAAGGACAGGACCTAGAGTAAAGATTTTTGAAGTGGGTTATGACAAAATTTTGAAGAACTCCTGAGACCTGGACCTAGGAAACTTTACAGACCAGAGGACTAAACCAATGTTTGGACAAAAACCTTAGAAATTTAAGAATACTCCCAACAAACCCCACTCTCTACAAAATATAGCCCTTACTACTAGACGAGATCCATGGTATATCATGCTGGGTAGGACAATGCTTAATTACTAGTTTCCATTATGATTTCAACCTCCTATTCTCCTGCAGCCACTACTGGCAATGAATGAGAATGCTAAAGATCATGATATGGCTAAAGAAGTTCAGCGATGGGAAAGACTCAAGGAGAACCATGGATACTTTAATTACATTGATGATGAGTCAAGGAAGAAGACAACTAGTGATTTGATATTGAGAGCTAGGATTAGGAACTTTATGATTACTGGAGACCAAAAATAGGGTAGTTGGGGGGAATGATGAGCCTCTTAAATGGCCATCTTTCTAAATGTTTTTTATTTCCTTTCAAGCAGTTTACTTGCAAGCAGATACATAAACTGATGGTTTTATATGTATATTTTATATGTGTAAAGACATGAAGTAGGAATGTGGATGATAAAATAATATGGTATATTTGCTTGAAACTAATGGACAAAAATGGTAGAATACAATAATTATATATGCTAATGAATGATCCTTTTCCTATACTATGTTTTTGGGTAGTTTCCTTCCTATAGCTGTGTGTGTGAAAATTGTACCTAGTTGTGGAATCAACACTTTAGTAAAACATTAGAGGTTAGCAAAATCAAAATCTGTAAATAAATGAAACTAAGTTAACCAGGTGATTTACTGCCTTCTAGTAGGTGCGAGTATGATATTCTCATATTAGACTGAGATCAGTGATGATGCAACACCTAAATGAAGGATTTAATGCTAAAAGATGAATATAGAATGAATGCAGATTAATCTATTTTTTTGGATTTTGAATGCAATAAGATGAAAAACTATATGAATCTAATCTAGAATTGAATTGAAATGATATGCAGATTATTCTAACAATGATATGAATCAATATGAAAAACTATGCAAAGCTATGAAGAACTATGAATGATCTCACAAAGTCACCTATTCACAAAAGCTTGATTCGTCGTATATAATTTCGCTAGAGTAATTGTGCAAATTTGAGAGATATTTTGTGAAGAGCTGAGCCTTGATTTTATAGAAATCTAGGGCTTGAGGATGCATTGAGAAAAGCCATAAATCACTCTTGATAAACTCAAGTTGATTTTTGAGTTAACAAGAAATCATGATTAATTAACTCACAAAATCATGCAAAAATAGCTTTTTGACTCAAATCATAAGTTTAGATCAACTTTCAACTCAAAATAGATGTTGAGTTTCAAAATGATAACAACTTGAATTGATTTTTTGATTTAAAGTTTAACTGCTCTTTGGATGTGCATAGATAATTATGAATTAAATAAATAAAGTGATTTATCTTTAACTTAACTGATTTTTGAATTAAAATAACTGATTTATGGGTTAATCAATTATTTAATCAAATTGATATTCAAAAACTATATTATTAAATATTGATAACTTGAGTTTAATCAATTAAATAAGAATTCAACTGATTACTTATAAGATTTTTGATTTATTCTCAAAATTAAATAATACAATTTAGTAATAAATGTAATTAAATCTAATTAAATAATTAAGTGGCAGAATTAAACTTAATTAATTAAATATTCATAATATTCAATTAATCAAATTTTAGGATAAATAATGACATTTATCACCAAATAATATTTAATTAAAAATAATTAGGATAAATAGGAATATTCAAGGAATGTTCTCTGATGCAGAATTAAGATAATCAATATTTAATAAACTGATGTGCATATGTGCCTTAGGTTAGGACTTTGATGTTGATTTTGATCGAATTGTTGATGTAAGAGGTTAATGAATCTATAGCCCATTTTTGGGGTATTACATTTTGCCCCTCTTTGAATCACTATACGAAGCATAGTGGTTCAAAGATTAGTCTATTTTTTATGTTGAAACTGATTTGAGAGATAAACTGATTCTGAGACAAAAACCAATTGAAAGATTCAAAAAGTCGATTTAGGTCCTAGTTGACCAAGAATTATGATGATGTTAACTATAGAAACATTGAACCGATCATTACGAAAAAAGTATCAAAACACCTGATTATGAACCTTATGATTATGAAGAAGTGAGTGACCTAATTCCAGACCTGATATTCCAAAGGAATCAACATGGTATCACATCTGAACCCTTCAGTTATTAAGAACCAAGGAAATAACACTAATGAACTGATGGTTACAAAAAGTTGATATAGTTTACAGGATTTATTAGGATACCAGATCTATATGGATCTCGGTGAATCTGATATTCCCCAAGTGATATGCCCCTAGCAACAAGGTCTTTTGATGAATCAACAACTAGATGTGGTTGTTGTCTTGATTATTGACAGAAGATTTGATTTACAGATTTGATTGATGTGCAATACCATGCCCCCTTCAGGATGAAAATCAAAATATGTCAAGAAAAGTCAGCGTTGAATGGTTTAGAAGCATGTTAATTGATTTGAGAAGTGGTTATACATGTTTGAGAACATGTTCTGCATCGTTTAGAGGTCTTGGAGACCAAGTTGGACTAGGTTTGACCATGAGTTGACCATGGGTGACCAAGTTGAAATTTAATAGTTTGATGTAAGATAATCAGTTAAGTTGAATTCTAGATTTCTTTGATGATTGAAGGTCGATTATGCAAGCAGTCGCCCATCCTGGGTCTGAAAAATTTAAATCATGATTTTGACAATATAAATGATCTTAGATTTTGATTTTGATCTTGAAAATGGGTTCAAAACATTTAAATTAGCCAAGGGCACCTTCTTGGTGATCTATTAAGAAGTCCTTCATGCAATACTCAGTCTTTATGATATGTTGAGCATAGATTTTAGAGAATCATTATGCGTCAAGCTAAATTGAAAAGAGGAGATAAATGTGATCATGCAAAGTGCTAAATGAGATGTAGAATGAAATGTAGACCTAGGACCTAGGACTTAGTCACTGATCATGTGTCGGTCATTTTCATCATTTAGTTTTTATTAGGTACTAGATAAATCAATACAACATCCACTAGTTAGGAAACTATGAGTATATAAATATTGATTTTTGTGTAAGGAAACTCAGGTGCGAAAACAGCTTCCTACGCTAATCTCTATAGGAGAGTATTGTGCAAATTCTTATAAATCCTTACAATTTCAGATTCGTTAACTACTTTAACAAAGATATTGCAACCACATACCATGCATACAAAAAAATAGAGAATGACACAATGATATACCCTGGGAAAACCTTTCGGTAAAAACCCCAGCACTCCAAAACCTGCACAATGTATTGATCAAAACTATTACAGCTTACAATACACTTGCAATGCAAGTTCTTTCAGAAGATTTCCAAAACCTTGAAGATAAATCATGGTAGCATAAAAATTTTCCAACCATACACTCACATCACTTCTCTTCGCAACCCTAAAAAAGCTTATATCATGCACTTCACTTTTTAGGGCTACTCCCAAAGATAACCGTATTAGGGTTTTACCATTCTTTGAGAAAATAGGAACCCCGAACCCCATGATTGGGGAAGAGTGTACAATACTCAAATTTATCAATTTCCACATGTCTTCACCTATCATTGAATCTTCCTGACATAGCTCTTACATGTCATAGGAATCCATCATAACCATTTTAGCCATGATCTCCTTACACACAATTCAAGATGCCGACACATCAACATTATTTGCAAGAAATACATTTTACAAAACAAATAATAAGAATAGGAATTATCCAAGGTTGAGACACCTTATTCCTAACATTTTGCACCAAAGTCAATACAATGCCCACTGGCTAGACAACCATGGACATATGAATATTGATTTTTTTTTTAGAATGATGGATTAGATATAAGCATTAAGGCATAAATGCTAGGATGACCTGAATATCATGTCCATTTTGATATAGCAATTGGTATAAGCATTAGAACACAAACATTGTGATTACTTGAATACGCCTTGCAAAATAAACATGCCAAATAGTTTGCAAAATTCATTCTTGTCTCCAATGTGAAATACCCGTAGTGACCCTTTATCATTCACATCCTTGGATAATAGCTGTTTGCAGTAGGATTCAGAAATAGTTCAAAAATATGTAAGCTAGATCAAACTTCCTTGAATTTTCTGGGTATCAATGGTTGAGGTACTCATGGCCATCTAATACGAGATGGAGGCTCTTACAAACAGACACCATTTCAATCCAGAATTTCCAAATTTATTAGATTTTCTCTCAAAGAAGAAAACAAAGAAAATATTATGCCCCTGGTCATCACTCTCTAAATCCTATAAAGGATATCATTGAAGAGCTCGAAAGGACACAATATGAAAAAATTTGAATGTGAATCAATAAGCATACAAAGAAGATTAAAGCATGCAACAAAGATTGTTTTTGTTTGTGTTAATGTTTGTTTATGTTGTTGTAGATGCAAAATCCTTTCTGGAAAGGAGACAGATAAACTGACTTGGATGTAGCTTCAAAGGACCCTGACTGGATATGACACATCTGAGATACTGAGGACTGTAGGATATGACTTTGATTGCCCCCAAGTTTGAACATTGATAGGAGACAGACACTTTTGCCAATTGGTGTACAGACTGACTTTATTGAAACAAGGATATATAGAGACTAAAGTAGACTGAAAGCTAGGAAAGACCAATATTGCACTGATAGATGGAGCATTTTGAACAAGTGGCACCCATTTGCTAAGTTTTCACCATCTTGGTAGAGATTCTATTTTTGCTACCAAGGCACCTGTTTCCAGGTTTTCACTGAGGCACTTTTTATTTTTCTCATTTTTTTGTATTTTTATCTTTTACAATTTTTTTTGTATTTTTCATTTTTATTTTTTTTGTACTTTTGATTTTTTTTATTTTTTATTTTTTAAATTTTTCAGGGCATTTTTGAATATTGAATGCCTTAGGTGTAGAATTTCTTTAGATGTAGAATGTGATGAACTACAACTGATTGAGAACCTGATTGAAGAACTTCAAGTGATTAGAGATCACTGAGCACTGAACTGTTATGTAAGATAAATGAATTAGTTTTATGTTTTCATTGATGTCAACTATCTTTGACAGTACTTATCATAGAGTTGCAAACGTCTAACACATCTGTAGAAGAGAAGAGAAAGATGAAGAACTAAGATCTCTACATGGAGAAAGATAGATATGATAGATGAGGATAAGGAATACCTTTGGTAACTTATTGATGAGTCTATTACTTAATATTGTTGACTTGATTATGTTTCATTAATCTTTTATGGAGTTGGGAGAAAAATGTTACAAAGCAGTGTTGTCAGTTAATGAAGCATTCCAGTATACACAGAGCAATGTAGTGTATACCAAGCACAGTATAAACTGAGCTTGTGTTCACCGACGCATTTCTTTTTTAACTGAGTATGGACAAAAGAACAAAATGATTTGTGTAGCCGACAGAAGTTGATGAGATGGAAAGTACCTCATGATCAGAGTGAAAGATAAAGTTTGTTACGAGATCAATGACTAGAAAAATTATAGGAAGATCTAAATGATAGATTTGAAACATGTTACTGATACATCAGCTGAGGAAGGTTTAAGTAGAAAAACCAACGAAGGAGATTAAGCAGAAAAATTTGTTGGATGAAAAGAAGATGGTTTACTTGTCTATTTAAGAGACTAGGGTTTCATTATGAAACTTATGTCAGAGGAAAGGATATTGCAGAGATATCACGTGAAAAAGCTTCATGCATGCCTGATCAAACTGGTTAAGGAGAACCAAACTGTAGAGGTTATCGAGTGTCAGAAAACTATAACTGAGAGATAGTAAGTTACTGAATATTATTGAAATAGAATTGATATATTGATTAGAGATTTGAATGAGCATAATATAGATTTGTACATCTACAAATCAAGTTTTAATGTAATCAGATCAACTACTATTACATTTTAACCATTGTAATCAGATAAATCTCTTAACCAAGTAGACTTGAAAGTCTTGTAATGTCATTCATAGAATGAACATTTGTTATCCTATCAACCCCATAGTGAATGCTAGTTGGATGATAACGGTTAGTGTTAAATCATCTAACAAGGTCACACCTTACAATGTGTTTTGTAACCTTTAATAGGGTTGGGTCTTCACCGACCTCACTTCAGAAGAGTGAACAATTTTTGGGTTGCCGGTCCCAGGTGGTTTTTCCCTTTATAGGGTTTCCATGTTAAATCTCTTGTGTCATGTGTCGATTGTAATGATTATTTGTTATCATACTTTACATATTGCATATTGGATTTGATCAGTAGTTACTATATGTTATTGACTAGTAATCGATAAAAGCACAGATAGTTTACTATTATATGTTACCGAGCTACAGAATTTTTTTTAAATTGTTTTTGGATATACATTTTTTATTTGGGATAGTGGATAAATGATTCACCCCCTCTCAGTTATTCTAACAATTGGTATTAGAGTCTATTGGTTTCTTGGAACAGTGTTTTAAGGACTTCAACATAAAGATCACAAAATGTATAAGTGTGATGTGCCAAAGCTGAACAAGGACAACTTTACAATATGGCAAAGCCAAATGAAACTGCATATATCTAGAATTGGGAATAATGCCCTCACACTATTAGAGAATGGCTACATTGCACCACCCACTAGACCTTTGACTCTAGATCAACTAAGAGATAGACATGAGCATAACATTACTATGATGGAGATTGTTGCTGCTCTGAAAAATGCCAAGTTTGAACATATTAAAGATTGCACTACTACTAAAGATATGTGGGATAAACTTGCTCAAGTTTATATTGGTGATACAAATGTCAAGAGAGCCAGAGCCGAAAGTTCAAGAGGAAGATTTGATGATATGAAGATGAAAGAAGGAGAAAACATTTTGCAGTACACAAGTAGAATAAAGGAGGTAGTTCATGCTATCAGAGCATTTGATGGTGTTATTGATGAAGACACTATGGTAAGCAAAATTCTAAGGACTTTATTGCCTATTTATGCCATCAGCATAACTGCAATTCATGAAAATAGGTTAGCACCTAATAGTACTCTCACTCTTGATAATCTGATTGGAAAGCTAACAACTTTTGAACTGAACAACTATGATAATAGTGTTGTGCTGACTGTTGAATCTACTTTTATGACTTCTCTAAAGATTGGTAAGTCTAGTAGTAGAAATAATAAGGATGATAGTGATAGCAATACTGATGATGAACTTGATGAGCTTGAAGCTCTTATGGCCAGGAGATTACCTAAAGGAAAAGGTAGATATAGAGGAAAATTATCTTTAGCATGTTTTAACTACAAAGAAGTTGGTCATATTACTGTTAGATGTCCAAATAGGAAGGAAGATGAAAGAAACAAGGACCGATCTAGTGAAGGAAGCTATGGGAGAAGAGGAAATAGAAGTTACCGACAATACAATAGAGACAATCAAGACAACAGTGATAAAGGAAAAAAGGTATGTTACATTGCAGAAGAAAATGAATCTGATTTTGATTCAGATGATGATGTAGAGGTAGTATTTGTTGCTATGAAGGATGATTCTAAGGAAGAAAAGTATGTAAAAACAACATTGATTTCTAAGGTTAATAAAAATGATACATGGATCATAGATAGTGGTTGTACACATCACATGACTGGTGATGAAGAAAAATTTAATCATCTTGAGAAATATAATGGGGGATATGTAAAAATGGGTAATGATACACCTTGCATGGTTAGAGGAAAGGGATCCTTGTTGATAAATGATAGAATACAATGTGATAATGCTTATTGGGTAGAAGGACTAAACTATAATTTGCTAAGTGTGGCACAACTGAACAATTCAGGTCACTGAGTTGCTTTTGCGAGAAATAAAGTAAAAATATTTGAAGATGGAGGAAGACTTGCTGGAACAGGAGCACAATCAAAATGTAACTTGTTTTATCTTGATAATGATGATTCTTCTTGCTTAATGATGAAAAATGAAGATGCTTGGTTATGTCATGTAAACTTTGATAACATGATTAAGATCAGTAAAAAGAAAAAGGTTAGAGGTCTTCATAACTTATCTAAGCCTAATCATGTTATGTGTCATGAGTGTTAGAAAGGTAAAATGACAAAATCTAGTTTCAAAATAAAAGATTATTCAACAAAGAAAATACTCGAGTTAGTTCACACCGACCTATTTGGTCCTATGAGAACTTAGAGTTATTATGGTGATAGATATTTCATTCTTTTTGTTGATGACTATACTAGATTGATGACTGTCATGTTCTTGAAAGAAAAATCAAAGGCAATTAAGATGTTCAAGTGGTATAAAGAAAAAGTAGAGAAAGAGACTGGTAAAGAATTGAAATTCTTAAGATCTGACAAAGGAGGTGAATTTATTTCTGATGAATTTACTAACTTTTGTAATAAGCATGGTATTAAAAGATAGGTCTCTGCACCGAGGACACCTCAGTAGAATGGAATTGCTGAAAGGAGGAATAGGTCAATAGTTTACTATGCAAGAACACTAATGATAGAGAAAAATGTTGCACAGACATACTGGAGAGAGGTAGTTAGCACAACTGTTTATGTTTTGAATCGAGTATAGTTGAAGAAGGACACTAACAAACCACCCTATGAGTTATGGTTTGGACACAAACCCACTATAAGTGATTTTAGAATTTTTGGAAGTAAATGCTTTATTATGAAAGATGAAAGAAATGGAAAGTTTGACTCAAAAGGTGATGAAGGGATATTTCTTGGATATTCCACTAAAAGAAAAGCATATAAGTGTCTAAATAAAGTTACTAATAAAATGATAGAAAGTGCTAATGTCAGGGTTGATGAGTTTGATGACAAGAATGTAGAAGAAAGCACAAAGGAATCGAAAGACTACGGTAGATTAACATACATTGAGCATCCAGAGTATCTACCAAAGTCACAGATAGTGAGAACTGGTCATCAGGAAAACAACACCAAGGAACAGGAAAGAGAAATCAACGAGTAGGAAGGACCTACTGAGAAAGAAAATGAACCTGAATAGGATGGACAAGAAAGAAGAGATTGGATATTAGCAAGATTTGTCAGAAGACATCATCTTGAGAACTAGATTATTGGTGACAAGAAAGCTGACATACAAATGAGAAGTCAAGACAAGGTACATGCTTAGTTTGTGAATATGAACTGAAGAATGTTAAAGTTGCATTTGAGAATCAAGAATGGATTAATGCAATGAATGAAGAGATTAAATAGATAGAGAAAAACAAAACATGGACCTTAGTAACTAGACCTAAGGATAAGAATGTTATCAGTACTAAGTGGATCTTTAGAAACAAGCTGAATGAAAATGGAGAGGTTACAAGGAATAAAGCCAGACTAGTTTGCAAGGGGTATGCACAGGAGGAAGGAATTGACTATAGTGAGACCTTTGCACCTATTGCTAGATGAGAAGGAGTTTGAATGTTACTGGTTTATGTAGCACATAAGAAATTTTAAATTTTATCAAATGGACATTAAGTCTGCATTTCTGAATGGGATACTTGAAGAAGAAGTCTACATAGAACAACCAGAAGGGTTTGTTGATCCAGAAAAGAAAGATGTGGTATGTAGATTACATAAAGCTTTGTATGGTTTGAAACAAGCACTGAGAGCTTGATATGAAAGGCTACATACTTATTTGTTAAGTATTGGATTTGTTAGAGCTAGTGAGAACAACAATTTGTACATGAAAGGAGATACTGATGATACTATTCTAATTGGTGAAATATTTGTGGATGATATTATCTTTGGAGGTCAAGATCACATATGTAAATCCTTTGCTGATGAGATGAGAAAAGAGTTTGAAATGTCTATGTTTGGAGAGATTAAGTTCTTTCTAGGACTACAGGTTATTTAGTAGAATGATGGGATATTCATCACACAATCCAAGTATATAAAGGAAGTACTAAAAACATTTGGGATGGAAGATGCTAAACTAGTTGGAACACCAATGGTCATAGGCTACAAATTGACCAAAGAGGATGAAACTATAGAAGTGAACTAGACACTGTACCGATCAATGATTGGTAAGTTAATGTATGTAGTACATAGTAGACCAGATATAACACATGTTGTGAGGATTGTTGCAAGATTTGCTACAAATCCTAAGGAGTCACACATGATTGCTACAAAGAGAATCTTAAGATACCTGAAGAAAATAGAGGATTATGGGTTATGGTATCCTAAGGAAGGCAAGTTTGAACTTAAAGTATACACCGACGCTGATTGGGCTGGAAATGTGGATGACAGAAAAAGCATAATCGGAGCAGCATTTTTCTTCAGTGAAAGACTTGTTACTTGGATAAGTAAGAAGCAGTCTTGTATTTCCTAGTCTATAGCTAAAACAAAGTATGTTGCTTCTTCTACAAACTGTTCAAATATTGCATATATCAAGCAAGTGTTAGAAGGAATGAATGAGATAATCACCGAGCCAGTGATTATATACTATGATAACACTAGTGCCATAAACATTTCAAAGAATCTAGGGATGCACTCTAAAAAAAAGTACATATCTATCAAGTATCACTAATTAAAAGAACAAGTGCAGGAGAAGAAAGTGAAGCTAGAATTTGTTACATCTAAAGAGAAAATTGTAGACATATTTACAAAGCCTCTATCGAAAGATACATTTGAATACTTGAGGACTAGACTTGGGGTTCATCCCCTATCTACCAATCACTAATGTGATCTGGAGGTTGCATCAACCTAATATTATTAGAAGATCATTCATGTTGATGTAGCTTAGTTCACACTTTGGATTTTTGTCTAAGGTTGTGAAAGATTTGAGAAACCAGTGGCATAATCAATATATAGAGATATAGTGAATGCACTAGACAACAAAGAGTTAGATGGCTACTACATAGTTGTATGGTTCATTTGTTTCTTTGGCATTGTTGTCAAAGGGAGAGATAAACAATATGATAATCGAGGAGAATACTGGAACATCTATCTAAGGGAGAGGCAATCTAAGAAGATAAAGGGAGAGAAATAGAAGGAACCTGAGAGCTACTATAGATCATATCTATAGAAGATAGTTTTCACATTGCAATGTTGTTATGTAATATATTCATTAAACATATTAAGCTAAGGGAGAGCTTACCGAGCTACATCATTTGTTTACAGAGTTGTAGAATACATGTTTGGTATGTGTATAGTATACTTCATATTGCTTGAGTTTCCATCAATGCCAAAGGGAGAGATTAATGAACTACAACTGATTGAGAACCTGATTGAAGAACTTCAAGTGATTAGAGATCAATGAGCATTGACCTATTATGTAAGATAATTGAATCAATTTTATGTTGTCATTGATGTCAACTAGCTTTGATAGTACTTATCATGGAGTTGCAAACATCTAACACATCTATAGAAGAGAAGAGAAAGATGAAGAACCAATATATCTACATGGAGAAAGATGGATATGATAGATGAGGATAAGGAATACCTTTGGTAACTTATTGATGAGTCTATGACTTCATATTGTTGACTTGATTATGTTTCATTAATCTTTTATGGAGTTGGGAGTAAAATGTTACAAAGTAGTGTTGTCGGTTAATGAAGCATTCCAGTATACACCACATAGTGTAGTATATACTGAGAATAGTATAAAATGAGCTTGTTTTTACTAACACATTTCTTTGTTAACTGAGTATGGACAAAAGAACAAAATTATTTGTGTAGCCGATAGAATTTGATGAGCTGGAAAGTACCTCATGATCGGAGTGAAAGATAAAGTTTTTTATGAGATCAACGGCTAGCAAAATTCAAGGAAGATCTAAAGGAAAAATTTGAAACATGTTACTGACACATCAGCTGAGGAAGGTTTAAGCAGAAAAACCAATGAAGGAGATTAAGCGAAAAAATTTGTTGGATGAAAAGAAAATGGTTTACTTGTCTATTTAAGAGACTAGGGTTTCATTATGAAACTTATGCTAGAGGAAAGGATACTATAGAGATATCATGTGAACAAGCTTCATGCATGCCTGATCAAACTAGTTAAGGAGAACCAAACTATAGAGATTACCGAGCATCAGAAAGCTATAACCAAGAGACAGTAAATTATTGAATATTATTGAAATAGAATTGATATATTGATCAAAGATTTGAATGAGCATAATATAGATTTGTACATTTTCAAATCAAGTTGTATTGTAATCAGATCAACTGTTGTTATAGTTTAACCATTGTAATCAGATAAATCTCTTAACCAAGTAGACTTGAAAGTGTTAGAAAGTAAAGATCCCCAAGATAACTGAGAGGGGGGGGGTGAATTAGTTATCAGATAATTTATCCATTCAACAGCTTTAAACAATATAATCAATGTACTAATCAACCATAGAAATATAATCATACACAATTGCACAATAACACAAGATATGTTAACTAGGGAACCTCTTGAAAAGAGTAAACCCTGGTGGGAATGATGCCCACAAAATGATGCACTAATATGAAAGTTCCTTGTTAGAGGATGGACCCTATTAGGAGTCTTATGAAATACATTCAGTACATATAAATCCCTGTTAGGAGATTTTGAATCCCTGTTAAAAGATTCTAACCCGGTTAAGAGTTTATGGAAGACAGAAGGACCCACTGCCCAAACAGCTTCAAGGCAAGATCTCTGAACCCACTGTCCAAAAGATCTTAGAATTATTCAATAGAATAATATGAAATATATTACCTCCTTCACACTATACCAAAATTGCACTCTCTTCTACACAAGATCACAACTTCAGATCTCTGTACTCACAAGTCTTCCTTCATCACTGAATTAGCTCTTTTCTTCACTTCATGCATTTATTCGCATCAAAATCTTCATAGTACACATTAAAATAAGGAAAAAATTCCTTCTTATATACCAAACTCAAATAATTACAAATGAGTCGGTCATCAATTACAAAATAATAAATTCTACATGCTACACACAGAATTCACATAAAACTGTCGGCTTCCAGTTACTGTAACTTTCTCCAAACATGTCCTTGAAGTTTGCACTATGAACCACATCATCATTAATGAGTCTCCAACATCCCTTTAACTACACAAAATCAGATTCCATCCCAGCTAAAAGATATCCTCCGATTTCCAAACATCGCTACTCAAAAACACTGTCTAAACACTGCTTTCACCAAAATGCTCATAACTCTTACAAATGAATGAATTTATTTTTGTGCTATTAACCATAGAACATACCAAAGAAAACACCAAAGAACATACCATCAACTATACAAAATCCAATCTACAATACAACATGTGCGCAAAACAAAACTGTACCTACTTTCCTGCTAATATCCAGAATATCACTGTGTTGACATCAATGACAATCCAAGTCATGAATGCAACAACAACTGCTACAGAATGACTACCAAAACACTTTGCATTCATTCCTAGCAATCTCCCCCATTGGCATTGATGGCAACATAGATGAAAAACATCCAATGTTCCAAAAATCCAATACTGCAACATCACTGCAAAATATCAAATCAAATCTTGCTTCGTTTTCCTATTCAGCTCTCTCATACAATCTACAATATTTTTCATGTATATCTCTCCCCCGTTGACATCAATGATAGAAATTCTATCACTAAGTCAACAACAACTTAATGTCAAAAGACACTTTTTAGAAAAATACAATAACAAGTGTCCTCATGACTCAGCTCATAAACTCCCCCATAGAGGAAGTTCCAACATCCAATCCAGAAGAAAGATAGGGCTCATATACCACTGGATAGATGCAATCATCAGCATCAATTCTCAAAAATAGGTTGGGGCATAACCCCAAGCATACCTCTCAAATACATAAATGTATCCTTAGGTAAAGGCTTTGTAAATATATCTACTATCTGCTCCTTTGTACTTATGTGCTCCAATCTTACTTCTTTTTCTGCAACTTTCTCTCTTACAACATGATACTTGATCTCAATATGTTTAGTCTTAGAATGTAAAATAGGATTTTTTGACATAATCACTGTACTGGTGTTGTCACAATGTATAACAATAGGCTCATCAAACTTTATTCCAATATCTTTCAACATCGGCTTCATCCAAATAATCTGATTATAATTATTTGCTGCTGCAACATATTCTGCTTCTGTTGTGCTTTGTGAAGTACAATTCTACTTCTTAATTAGCCAAGAGACCAATTTGCCTCCAAGAAAAAAGGCTCCACCACTGGTGCTTTTCTTTCCATTAACGCTACCTCCCCAATCTACATCAGTATAGGCACATAAAGTAAAATCATCAGAATTCTCATACCATAATCCATAATCCATTGTTCCTTTCAGATATCTCAGTATCCTCTTTACTGCTGCATAATGTGATTCTCTACATTCTGCTTGAAATCTTGCTACAATCCCCACTGAATGTGCTATATCAGGTCTTGTATGTGTCAAGTACTGCAATCCTCCAATCATAGATCTGTACTTTTTTTGCTCAACTGTTGGTATCTCATCTTTGCTAGATAACTTATGTCCAGTTACCACAGGTGTTCCAACAGGTTTAGAATCTTCCATTCCAAATCTTTTCAATAATTCATTTAAATACTTAGTCTGACTTACAAATAAACCTTCCTTACTTTGTGTTATCTATAATCCCAAAAAATATTTCATTTCTCCAATCATGCTCATCTCAAATTCAGTCTTCATTTCATCTGCAAATTTTTCACTAGCTTCATCTTCTCCTCCAAAGATAATATCATCAACAAATATAACTATAACCAAAAAACCATTCTCAATTTCTTTTGTGTATAAGTTTCTATCTGTTGTTCCTTTTATAAATCCTAATTTTAATAAATACTTATCCAATCTTGCATACCAGGTTCTAGGTGCTTGTTTTAATCCATATAAAGCTTTCTTTAACTTACATACCATATCTCCTTCTTGTGTCAAAGGAAAACCTCCAGGCTGCTCAATGTAGACTTCTTCTTCCAATTCACTATTCAAAAATGCTAACTTCACATCCATCTGATACACTCTGAATTTCTTGTAAGTTGCATATGCTAGAAACATTCTCACTACTTCAAGTCTGGCCATAGGTGCAAAAGTTTCTTCATAGTCAATTCCTTCTTATTGTGAATATCCTTTACATACTAATCTTGCTTTATTTCTTATCACTTCTCCTTGTTCATTCATCTTGTTTCTGAATACCCACTTTGTTCCAATCACATTCTTGTCTTCAGGCCTAGGGACCAATTCCCATGTCTTGTTTTTTTCAATCTGCTCTAGTTCTTCTTTCATAGCATTGATCCAATGTTCATCTTCACAAGCTTGATTAGTAGTCTTAGGTTCAATTTGAGAAATCAAACATAAATGTACCTTATTCCGAGTCAAAACTCCTCTATCTAAACTTCCAATAACTTGTTCAATAGGGTGATGTCTTGAATTATACCTATTAGGTGTCATAGTTACTGATCTTGTTCTGACTGTAGATTCTTCTCTGCTTTCTTCTCTGTTTTCTTCTATGTTTTCTTCTGTGTTTTCTTCTCTGTCTTCTTCAGTATGAATTTCATTTAACAAATCACTGTTAGTTTCAAAAAATAATTCTGCATTTTCAATGTTAGGCTGAGGTTGTGCTTCTCCATCAGATTCATAATCAAGCATTCTTTCCTGAATTTTAAACTTCTCATCAACTTTTACATTTGCACTTTCAACAATAGTCTTAGTTCTTTTGTTATAACATCTATATGCTTTTCTTTTTAAAGAATATCCAAGAAATATTCCTTCATCACTTCTAGGATCAAACTTTCCTATATCATCATCTATCTTAATATAACATTTACTTCCAAAAATTCTAAAATACTTAACTGAGGGTGTATGTCCAAACCATAATTCATAAGGTGTCTTGTTTGTATTTTCTCTGATTTGTACTCTATTCATAGTGTATATTTTTGTGTTCACTGCTTCTCTCTAAAAATTTTTAGCCAAATCATTCTCAAATGACATAGCTCTTGTTGCTTCAGTTATTAACCTATTTCTTCTTTCTGCAATACCATTTTGTTCTGGTGTTCTAGGGGCTGAAAGTTGTCTCTTAATACCATTAATTTCACAAAAGGTGTTAAACTCTCTAGATGTAAATTCACCACCTCTATCAGATCTTAGACACTTAATCTTCATTCCAGATTCATTCTCAATTTTTCTTTTCATGATCTTAAACTTATCAAATGCTTCAGATTTTTCTTTCAAAAATGCAATCCACATCATTCTTGTAAAATCATCAACAAGAATCATAAAATACCTTTCACCATAAAATCCTCTAGTCCTAGTAGGACCACTCAAGTCTGTATGAACAATCTCCAACTTCTCTACCAATGTGAACTTCTTATTGGGAAATGAACTCCTTTTCTACTTTGCCATCATACATTCTTTGCAAATCATGTTAGTAGGTTTCATAATTCTAGGTAAATCTCTTACCGCAAGTGTAGTGCTCACCTTGACAATATTATCAAAGTTTATATGACAAAACCTTTTATGTCATAACCAATTATCATCAATCCTAGTTATCAAACATGTCATCTTAGTAGGATTCAACTGAAATACATTACCTCTAGTTCTGGATCCATTTCCAATCAGATTTGCATCTTTATCTTTTATCACACAAATTTTCTCAGAAAACCAAACTTGATAACCCTTATCAGCCAATTGTCCAACACTTAGTAGATTATGTCTTAATCCATCAACAAAGTAAACATCATCAGTGTTAGTCTTTCCATCAAGAGTAATAGATCCTATACCCTTAATCAAACAAGGTATATTGTTACCAACTCTAACAATTCCTCCATCATAATTATCTAACTTAACAAACTTTCTTTTATCTCCAGTCATATGATGTGAACAACCACTGTCTATAATCCAATCAAATTTATTTTCAACTTGTGAAACTAATGCTTTTTCTTCCCTTTTATCAAATTCAGAACTTTCTTCCTTAATTGCTACAAATCCTATTTCCTCAAAGTTATCATTATCACTGTCACTTAAATGTTTTTCAATTCTTGCTTCAAAATCTTCATCATTTGCATAATAACATTTTTTAGATCTTCTAGGTTTAAAGTTGCTTCTATACTTCTTAACTCTTTTAGAACATTTAGCTACAAAATGACCATATTCTTGACAAGTCCAGCATTTAAAGATTTTCTTACCATCTGGTTCTCTTTTTACAAGTAATGCAATACCTTCTTCAATCTTCTTATCTTCCTCAGATCTGCTACTGCTGGCATAATCTACATTCACACTAGTACTTCTTGTAGGTCTGATGCTAAGAGCACTGAATGTTGTTTCCATTTTAGGTAGCTCTCCTGATAATCTCAAGTTCATCTCTACTGTTTCTAATCTTCCAAGAAGAGTCTCTCTTGAAAAGTTTGATGTACAAGGTATCACTTGTTCAATTATCTGTGTTGTCTGCTTGAATACTGGTGTCAAAGTTCTCAAAATTTTCCATATCACTTCATTCTTTGTCTTATCACCTCCACAAGACTTTATTCCTATCACAATCTCAGACATCCTACCAATATAACTTCTAATAGATTCATCTTCCATCATTCTGATATCTTCAAATGCACAAATCCAATTATGTAATCTAGCCTTCTTTGCATGTTCATCACCTTCAAAAGTAGAATGTAAAGCTTTCCAAATTGCATGAGATGTTTTCAAACATCTTACCTGACTATATTCATTCTTCGGTAGTGCTGACAAAAATGCTTCTCTTGAAAGTATGTTACACATGAATAGATCTAGTTCATCTTTAGTTTATGGAAGACAGAAGGACCCACTGCCCAAACAGCTTCAAGGCAAGATCTCTAAACCCACTGTCCAAAAGATCTTAGAATTATTCAATAGAATAATATGAAATATATTACCTCCTTCACACTATGCCAAAACTGCACTCTCTGCTACACAAGATCACAACTTCAGATCTCTGTACTCACAAGTCTTCCTTCATCACTGAATTAGCTCTTTTCTTCACTTCATGCATATATTCACATCACAATCTTCATAGTACACATTAAAATAAGGAAAAAATTCCTTCTTATATACCAAACTCAAATAATTACAAATGAGTCGGTCCTCAATTACAAAATAATAAATTCTACACACTACACATAGAATTCACATAACTTCCAGTTACTGTAACTTTCTCTAAACATGTCCTCAAAGTTTGTGCTATGAACAATGTCATCATTAATGAGTCTCCAACATCCCTTTAACTACGCAAAATCAGATTCCATCCCAGCTAAGAGATATCCTTCAATTTCCAAACATCGCTACAAAAAAACACTGTCTAAACACTGCTTTCACCAAAATGCTCATAACTCTTACAAATGAATAAATTTCTTTTTGCACTATTAACCATAGGTTAATAACACACCAAAGAACATACCATCAACTGTGCAAAATCCAATCTACATACAACATATGCGCAAAACAAAATTGTACCTACTTTCCTGCTAATATCTAGAATATCACTGTGTTGACATCAATGACAATCCAAGTCATGAATGCAACAACAATTGCTACAAAATGACTACCAAAACACTTTGCATTCATTTCTAATAGAAAGTCTTGTAATGCCATTCATAGAATGAACATTTGTTATCTTGTCAACCCTATAGTGAATACTGGTTGGATGATAATGGTTAGTGTTAAATCCTCTAACAAGGTCACACTTACAGTGTGTTTTGTAACCTTTAATAGGGTTGGGTCTTCACCAACCTCACTTCAAAAGAGTGAACAATTTTTAGGTTGTCAATCCCAGGTGGTTTTTCCCTTTAGAGGGTTTCCATGTTAAATCTCTTTTGTCATGTGTTGATTGTGATGACTGTTTGTTATCATACTTTACATATTGCATATTGGATTTGATCGGTAGTTACTGTGTGTGAATTTTGTACCTAGCTGTAGACACAACACTTCAGTAAAATATTAGAGGTTAGCCAAAAACCAAAATATGTAATGAAATGGAAACTAAACTAACCAGGCAATTTAGTGCCTTCTAGTAGATGCGAGTATGATACTCTTAGATCAGACTAAGATAAGTGACACTGCAACACCTAAATGGAGGATTTGAATGCAAAATATGAAAGACTATGAATGTAGATTAAGCTATATTTTTTCAATTTTTCTATGCAATAATATGAAATCTGTATGAATCTAAACTATATGAATGAAATGGAATGTAGATTTAATCTAAGGATACTATGAATGATATGAAACTATGATATGAAATTATGATATGAAACTATGTAAAAGCTATGAAAGATTATGATCAACTATGAAAGATCTCACAAATCGCCTGTCGCAAGTGCTCAATCCTTCAATTGCTAATTCGCCAAAGTAATTGTGCAAATTCGAGTGTTGATAAAAATGAAGAGTTAAGCCTTGTTTTTATAGAAATCCAGGGCTTTGAGGATGCAGGAGAAAAGCCATAAATCACTCTTGATAAACTCAGGTTGATTTTTGAGTTATCAGGAAATTAGAGATAATTAACTCATAAAAATCATGCAAAAGTAGATTTTTACTCAAAATAGAGCTTTATTTCTCTTTTTCAACTCATCATCAGATGTTGAGTTTCAATTTTAAAATTGATTGTTAATTTCTAGTTGCCTACTTTTCTAGTTGTGCATGATTTAATTATAAATTAATTTAAAAATAAAGTGATTTATTCTCAACTTAACTGATTTTTGAAATTAAAATAATTGATTTATGGGTTAATTGATTATTAAATCAAACTTTATTCCAAAACTATATTATTAAAAATTGTCAATTGACATGAATTAATTAAATGAGAATTTAATCAATTAGTCATAAGATTTTAGATTTATTGTCAAAATTAAATAATACAATTTAGAAACAAATTAATTAAATCTAATTAAATAATTAAGTAGCAGTATTAAATCTGATTAATTAAATATTTAGAATGTTCATTTAATCAAATTTTAGGATAAATAAGATTTATCGCCAAATAATTATGAAATTAAAGCTAATTAGCATAAATAGGAATATTGCTAGGAATATTCCCCGATGCAAAATTTAAGATAATCAATTAAATTTGATAATGTACAGATGTGCCTTAGGTTAGGACTTTGATGTTGATTTCATTCAAATTGTATATGTAAGAGGTTAATGAAACTATAGCCCATTTTGGGGGTATTACATTTTACCCTCTTTGAATCACTGTGCAAAGTACAGTGGTTCAAAGAATAGTCTATGTTTGATATATGTATGAAATTGATTTGATTTGAAAGATGAACCAATTCTGAGATAGAAACTAATTGAAAAATTGGAAAAGATGTCGACCCAGGTCCAGAATGACTAGGAATCAAGATGATGCTAGCTATATCAACAATGAACCGGTGATTATGAAAAAAGTGTCAAAACACCCAATTCTGAACCTTATGATTTCAAAGAAGTGACTAACCGATTCTAGACCTCAATGTCCTTGTATGAATCATATTGGTATCACATCTTGAACCCATCAGCTATGAAGAACCAAAGAAATAACACTAATGAGCTGATGGTTATGAAAAGTTGATACAGTTTAGAAGATACATTAGGATACCAGATTGATATGGATCTCGATGGATTTGATATGCCCCAAGTGATGATAGATTTGCCCCAAGTGATGAGGTCTTTTGATGAATCAATAACTAGATGTGGTTGTTGTCTTGATTATTGAGGAAAGATTTGATTACAGATTTAGATTTACAGACTTTGAATGATGTGAAATACCATGCCCCCTTTGGGAGTAAAATTGATATCTAACAAGAAAAGTCAGTGTTATAGTTTAGAAGCATGTTAATTGATTTGAGAAGTGGTTATACATGTTTGAGAATGCATTCTGCATCATTTAGAGGTCCTAAAGACCAAGTTTGACTAGGTTTGACCATGAGTTGACCATGGTTGACCAAGTTGAAATTTTGATAGTTTGATGTGAGATAATCAGTTAAGTTGATTTCTAGATTTCTATGATGTTTAGAAGGTTGATTATGCAAGTAGTTAATAATATAAATGATCTTAGATTTCAATTTTGATCCCGAAAAAGGATTCTACTTGCTGTTTCGTTGGAGGAACCTTCATACAATGCTCAGTCCTTGTGTCATGTTTAGCATTTTTGGTTTTGTAGAATCGTTTAAGTGTTCAAGCAATTTGTGAGATCATGCAAAGTGCAAACTGTAAAATGACATGCAACCTAAGACCTAGGACCTAGTCACTGATCATGTGTTGGTCATTTGTCATCATTGAGTTTTTAGGTAACCAGATAAATCAATACAATGCCCACTAGTTTATGAAACCATAGACATATGAATATCGATTTGTATGTGTAAGCATCAATACAACACCCACTGGTTAGACAACCATGGACATGAATATTGATTTTGTTTTCAGAATGTCGGATTAGATATAAGCACCAAAGCATAAACACTAGGATGACTTGAATATCATGTCTATTTTGATATAGCAATTTGTATAAGCATCAAAACATTAACATTGTGATGACCAGAATACACCTTGCTTAACAAACACATCAAGCAGTCAAGAGATCATTCTAAATCCAATGTGAATTACCCATAGTGACCCTTTATTGTTCACATCCTTAGGCAAGATCACATTTCACAGTAGGAGAAAGAACTCACTCAAAAAGACCATAGTTAGATCAAACTTCCTTGAATTTTTTGGGTATCAATGATCGAGGTATGCATGGCCATCCAATACGAGATAGAGGCTCTTACAGACGGACACCATTTCAATCCAAAATTTCCAAAGTTGTTAGATTTTCACATACAAGAAGAAAACAAATAAAATAGTATGTCCCCAGTCACCACTCTCTAAATCCTGTAAAGGACATCATTGAAGAGCTTGAAGGGACACAATAGGCAAAAATTTCAATGTGAATCAGTAAGCATACAAGGAGATAAAAGCATGTAAAAAGCATAGATTGTTTTCAATTTGTGTTGATGTTTGATTGCATTGTTGTAGATGCAAAATCCTTTCTAGAGAGGAGACTGACTGACTAACCCAAATAAAGCTTCAAAGGACTCTAACTAGATATGACTCATCTAAGATGTACTGGAGGCCATAGAATATGACATTGATTTCCCCCAAGTGTTAAGCATTGATAGGATACATATGTTTGAGCTGATTGGTTTACAGTTTGACTTTATTGAAAATAGGAATATATACAGACTAAAGCAGACTGAAAGTCAGGAAAGACAAAGATTGCACTGATAGATGGAGCATTTTGAACAAGTGGTGCCCATTTGCCAAGTTTTCACCATCTTGGTAGAGATTCTATTTTTGCTACCAAAGTGCCTATTTCCAGGTTTTCACCAAGGCACTTTTTTTTCTCATTTTTTTGTATTTTTCATTTTTTCAATTTTTTTATACTTTTGGTATTTTTTTATTTTTTTGTGAATTAGCAGGGTGTCCATTGCTAGGTTTTCACCAAGATGTTCATTTTTTCAAGACTTTTGTAGATTTTTTAGATTTTTTCAGGACATTTTACCATAGACTGAATGCCTTAGGCATAGAATTTATTTAGATGGAGAATGTTGATTGGTTCTTAGAGATGTTCTCCTTCAGTCGTTGAGAGTTGGTAGGGTCCAGAGCCAAAAGTAGAAGTGATAACAAAAGGACCTAGCCAGTTGGGTTCAAACTTCCCCTTGCATTCTTGATGTGATTGATTTTTAGGATTCTCTCTCAAGACTAGATCACCAACCTAAAATTTTTCGTGTCTAACTTTTTTGTTGTAGCCTCTAGACATTCTCTTTTGATATACTCTAAGATGATCATATGTTGCTTGTCTATGCTCATCTAGTATTTCAAGTTCTTGCAACCTAGACACTTTGTAGTCATCATCAGTTACTAGACCATGCATTCTAATTCTTAGTGATGGGATTTCAACCTCAATAGGTAGTACCACTTCGGACCCATAAACTAAAGCAAAAGGTGTAGCCCCAGTGGGTGTTCTAATACTTGTTCTATAGGCCTAGAGAGATGGATTGATCATGAGATTCCAGTCTCTTCTTGTCTTATTAACTGTACGATGCAAGATTTTTAATAGATTCTTGTTTGAAGCCTCTGCTTGTCCATTCCCTTGAGGATAGTATATAGAAGACCAATGTTGTGTAATCTTGAATTTGGCACATAGATCATCTAAGTCTTTGTTTTTGAATTGACCACCATTATCTGTGACTATAGAGTGTGGAATACCATACCGGCATATTATGTAGTTCAAGATGAACATAAATATTTGTTTTACAGTTTCTTGTGTCAAAGGGACAGCTTCTACCCATTTTGTGAAATAATCTGTAGCTATAATAATATGGGTATGTCCATTAAAAGAATGAGGATGTATGGATCCTATAAGATCAAATGCCCATTGGTGAAAAAGCCATTATGTAGTAAAGGGAATTAGATCTCTCCTTGGTGCATGAATTAAGTTACCATGTACTTGGTACTTTTGACAGTTCTTAGCAAACTTGATAGCCTCTTTCTCCATTTTCAACCAATAGTACCCAACCCTAATAAGATTTCAAGCTAGTGTTAAACTGTTTGAGTGTGACCCACAAATACCATCATGGACTTCCTCTAACACATGTTGAGACTATTGGAAATATAGATGGAGTAACTGAGAGGGGGGGGGGTGAATCAGTTAACCACAAAAAATATTACCACAGATCCATTAGATGTTTTATTAAATCATTTACTGTTGTTATACTGAAAACTTAGTTATTGCAGTGAGTATTAATTATAACTATTCTTAAGCATTCATCAATGATTAACATACATGAATAAAGAAAGTATCATGAACACAAGAGACACTAGATTTAACATGGAAACCCAATATGGGAAAAACCACCAATGTAACTAGTTACTATTTTTCACTCTTCTAAAGTGAGCCCTGTTAGGAGCCAACCCAGTTAAAGGTTAAAAAACACATTGTTAGGTGTGACCTTGTTAGAGGATTTAATCACCCTATTAGGAGTGGCCTTGTAAGAGGTCTTGAAACAATTCAATAGAACTATCACCTTGTTAGAGGATTTACAAAATGGCTGTTAAACCAACTCGGTTAGGAGATTTTGAAATCACTGCTAAAATGGTAAGAAAGTAACAATGAAGTGACCTAAATAATGATGCAACTGAATTGCTGATTATAGATCTCTATTCTACTTCACTAGATCCTTCCTTATCAAATATATCTCTACTACTCTTCAAGGATATCTAATCATCCTTCAAAATTCACTCACACTTTCCTTCTTTTCAATTGCACACTTTTTAAATCACAACTTGACCTTCTATATATACCATTCGAATTGTCCATTCAGATTGTCAAGTCAACACTAATAACATTACTAATCATTACAATAGTTGGCTGGAATAAACAAACTTTATTTCTCAAAATAACAAAATCCTTCACTAGGCCGACCTTGCTCAGTAAACACTAATCCGAAGAGATTTCCTTTGGTGACCAAGAGAACTCGGTAAGCACTGTGAATTCTGCAACATCCTTTGGAGACTAAGTGAACTCGATAAACACTAACTTTCCTTTGATAACCATGGAAGCTCAGTTAACACTATTTTCTGCCATACTTTTCTTTGATGCCCGAAATATCTCAGTAGATACTGAAAACTGCCTGCAGACCGACTGAGCTCGGTAAATGCTAGGAACTACTTTGCTGACCAACTAAGCTTGGTAAATGATATGACATTTGTGTGACATTAAAGACAACACACAATTAATCCAACAATCTCCTTCAGACAATTGTATCCAACAATCTCCCTCTTTGGCATTGATGGCAACACAACATGTCATAGCACAATGAAATTTCATAGAAAACATAGAGTAAGGAACATATCCTTAGCTTCATTCTAATTCTCATCTATGAGAACTCCCTTTATCAACAAACTTCTCTTTCTGACTGAAAACTCTCCAAGAAAACTCTCCCTCTTAGAAATCTTAAGAAATTTCTTGAAGTATGACAGCAAACTCTCCCTCTTTGACAACACATACCAGGTGAATAGCAATGTACCTTGAGTACTAATTCATATGCAATGATTCCTTGACTAAGCTGCATCAACTAACTGATCTTCAATATGCTCTAGTTGATGCATCACTAAAACTTCATTTAGTGAGCCTCGAATAGGGGAATGACCCCTAACTTACCTCTTAGATACAAGAATGCATCCTTAGGTAGTGGCTTGGTGAATATATCTACAATTTGTTCTTTTGTATGAATATATTCCAATTTGATTTCCTTGTCCTGCACCAATTCTCTGACAAAGTGATATTTTATAGCAATGTGCTTGGTTTTGGAATGCATTATTGGATTCTTTGAAATATTTATTGCACTTGTATCATCACAAAATATAACAACTGGTTCTTTGATCTCAACCTTCATACCTTCCAATAACTATTTAAACCAAACAATATTAGAGCAGTTTACTACTGCAGCAACATATTCTGCTTCTGCTGTGGATTGGGATGTGCAATTTTTCTTTTTACTAGTCCAAGATACCAACCTCTTGCCAAGAAAGAATGCTCCACCACTTGTACTCTTTCTATCATCAATGTTTCCTACCCAATCAGCATCAGTAAACACTTTTAATTCCAGATTGCCTCCAAATTTATACCACAAGCCATAATCTTTAGTTCCTTTCAAGTATCTCAAGATTCTTTTGATTGCCATCATATGATTTTCTCTAGGTTTTGCTGAGAATCTTGCTACTATACCAGCTGCTAAGGCAATATCAGGCTTTGTATGAACTACATACTATAATTTTCCAATCATTGATCTATATAAGCTCTGATCTACTTCTTTTGAATCATCATCTTTTGTAAGCTTTAGTCCTGTACACATGGGTGTACCAACTGGTTTTTCATCTTCCATACCAAACTTCTTAAGTATTTCTTTGATGTATTTAGATTGAGTAATGTAGATATCATTCTTGCTCTGCTGAATTTGAAGACCAATAAAAAACTTTATCTGACCAAACATAGACATTTCAAATTCTTTGTTCATTTGCTCTGAAAATTCTTTGCACTGATCATCATTACCTATAAACACAGTATCATCCACAAATATTTTTGCCAAAATAATTCTATTATCTGGTCCTTCTTTGATGTATAAACAACTATTATCATTAGCTCTTTGGAAACCAATCTGAATAAGATAGTTATGTAATCTTTCATACCATGCTCTAGGAACTTGTTTCAAACCATACAATGCTTTGTGTAACTTGCAGACCATATCCTTTTTGTCTGGATCAACAAAACCTTCAGGTTGCTCAATGTAGACTTCTTCATCAAGAATACCATTGAGAAATGCAGATTTTACATCCATCTGATATACCTTAAATCCTTTATGTGCTACATATGCAAGTAGAGTTCTTACACCTTCTAATCTTGCAATAGAAGCAAAAGTCTCTCCATAATCTATACCTTCTTCTTGAGAATACCCTTTACACACTAATCTAGCTTTGTTTCTAGATACTTGACCATCTTCATTTAGCTTGTTTCTGAATACCCATTTCATTCCAATTAAATTTTTGCCTTTAGGCCTAGGTACAAGAGTCCATGTCTTTTTTTTCTCTATTTTTTCTATTTCTTCATTCATAGCCTCAATCCAACTTTCATTTTCCAATGCATTTTTAACATTTCTAGGTTCAAAATCAGCAAGTAAACATGTACCTTTTAGTTTACTTCTTGTCATAGTACCATCTGATTTGTTTCCAATAATCTGATTTGGTATATGATGCTTTCTGACATACTTGGCCAATACAGGTTCCTTGCCTCTTGAATGAGTTATATTGTCATTTTCTTGAATTTCATCTTCAAGTTCAGTTTGCTCGGGCTCGGTAGATATTTGCTCGGTAGCTTCAGGCTAAGACTCGGTTTGAACTTCTTCTTGTGACTCAGTTACTGTACTGGGCTTGGTAGATGCAGTTTCCTTATTGACAGATGTGTCTAGCAATGTATCAGGTTCAATGTAAACAAATCTTTTGTAATCCTCCGGTTCCTTTTTTCTTTCTTCTTCAGTCTTTTCTGCAAACTCATCAACTTTCACATGTGCACTTTCTATGATTTTGTGAGTAGACAAATTCAGACATCTATATGCTTTACTTTTGCAAGAATATCCCAAAAATATTCCATCATCACTTTTTACATCAAATTTTCCATTTCTAGATTCTTTTAAGATGTAACATTTACTACCAAATACTTTCAGGTAACTTACATTGGGTTTATAGCCATACCATAACCCATAAGGAGTTTTGAATGTGTCTTTCCTCAACTGTACTCAATTCAAGGTATGAACTATAGTGCTAATAGATTCCTTCTAGTATTTCATAGCAATGTTCTTTTCAATCATTAGAGTCCTTGCACAATCCATGATAGATCTATTCCTCCTTTCAGCTATTCCATTCTGCTCAGGAGTTCTTGGGGCTAATACCTATCTTTTGATTCCTCTTTCAATGCAAAAATTATTGAATTCATGGGAGATGAATTCACCACCTCTGTCTGATCTTAAGCACTTCATTCTTTTTCCTATTTCCTTTTCTACTCTTGCCAAATACCATTTGAATTTTTCAAATGCTTTTGATTTTTCTCTTAAATACATAACAGTCATCATTCTAGAGTAATCATCAACAAAGAGAATAAAGAATTTTTCTCCAGTATAGCTTTCAATTCCAATAGGTCCACATAAGTCAGTATGCACAATATCCAAAATATCTTCAGACTGATAGTTTTTACTTTTAAAGCTAGTCTTTCCCATTTTACCAATCTAACAATTCTTGCATAGACCAACATTAGGTTTCTTCAAAGTAGGAATACCTCTTACTTTCTTGAATTTGCTTATTTTCACCATATTATCAAAATTTACATGACATAACCTTTTGTGCCATAACCAACTTTCTTCAATTTGAGCAATAAAACATGAGCATTCACTAAGATCAAGATAAAATAGGTTACCTTTGATTTGTTTGCCTGAACCAATCAGTTTTCCTTTGTCATCCAATAGTCTTGCTTTGCCATTCATGAATTCAACCTTGAATCCAATGTTGATTAGTTGTGCTATACTTAGAAGATTATGCTTTATTCCTTCAACCCAATATGTATTATCACATATAAGTTATTTGGTTAATGAAATTCATCCTCTTCCTTTTATACAACAAGGTTCATTGTTTCCAAACCTTACATTACCACCATCATAGTCTTCAAGGTGTTCAAAGTTTGTTCTGTCACTAGTCATATAGTGTGAGCATCCACTGTCTATAATCCATGTATCATCTTTGCTTATATGAGAGATAAGTGCCATCTCATCTTCATCATCATCAGATTCATCTTTTACAGCAATGAAGACAATTTCTTCTTCACTATCATCAGAATCCTTAGCCAAAAAACATGTTTTCTTACCTTTATCCTTGAATGACTTGAAATTCTTCTTGCCATTGTACTTGTGACCTTTCTTCTCATCCTTGCTTTGCTTGTTTGGGCACCTAGTTGCAATATGACCAATTTTTTCACATGAAAAATAGATTAAAGGAGTTTTACCTTTGTATTTACCTCTGCCTCTAGTATATTTCTTTGCAAGTAATGCTTCAATAACTTCAAGATCACTATCTGAACTTTCCTCTAATTCTTCTTCACTTTCTGATTGGATTTTCTTTCCCTTCTTAAGTGAAAGTTTGGCCTCAAAATGCTGATTCAATATTTTTAGAAGTTGGAACATAGTTGTCATAGTTATCTAATTCAAAAGTTGTCAATCTTCCAACTAAGGCATCCAAAGTTATATTGTGATTTTGTTCACATCTTCTTTCTTGAATAGAAGATACTCTTATTGCATAGATAGGAAGCAATGTTCTAAGAACCTTACTTATAACAGTTTCATCATCAATTTTTCTTCCAAAAGCTATGATTGCACTAACACTCACCTTGATCCTTTCAACATATTTTGCAATGTTTTCATCTTCTTTCATCTTCATGTGATCAAACTGTCCTCTTAGGCTTTCTGCTTTGGCTCTCTTCACATTGTCATCACCACCATAAATTTTATTCAGCTTGTTCCACATTTCATAAGTAGTTGTGTAGTCTTTGATCTCATCAAATTCTTCATAGCTAAGAGCTGATGCAATGTCTATCATCATGGTGGTATGGTTCTTTTTCTCTGCAATGTCTTCAATAGTTAATGTGCCAGTAGGAACTGTATATTCTTGATCAATATATTTGCATCCTGAATCACCAATGGAAGCTAGATGAAGTCTCATGAGACCTTTCCATGCTAAAAAGTTATCTCTGTTAAGCCTTGGAATTTCTCTTTTGTAAGACATCCTGATCTTTAGCTTAGGTCCTTGAAAACCTTCCTGCAAGCACCAAAAGCTCTGATACCAATTGTTGGAAATATAGATGGAGTAACTGAGAGGGAGGGGTGAATCAGTTAACCACAAAAAATATTACCACAGATCCCTTAGATTTTTTATTAAATCATTTACTGTTGTTATACTGAAAACTCAGTTATTGCAGTGAGTATTAATTATAACTGTTCTTAAGCATTCATCAGTGATTAACATACATGAATAAAGAAAGTATCATGAACACAAGAGACACCAGATTTAACATGGAAACCCAATATGGGAAAAACCACCAATGTAACTAGTTACTATTTTTCACTCTTCTAAAGTGAGCCCTGTTAGGAGCCAACCCAGTTAAAGGTTACAAAACACATTGTTAGGTGTGACCTTGTTAGAGGATTTAATCACCCTATTAGGAGTGGCCTTGTAAGAGGTCTTGAAACAATTCAATAGAACTGTCACCTTGTTAGAAGATTTACAAAATGGTTGTTAAAACAACTTGGTTAGGAGATTTTGAAATCATTGCTACAATGGTAAGAAAGTAACAATGAAGTGACCTAAATAATGATGCAACTAAATTGCTAATTACAGATCTCTATTCTGCTTCACTAGATCCTTCCTGATCAAATATATCTCTACTTCTCTTCAAGGATATCTAATCATCCTTCAAAATTCACTCACACTTTCCTTCTTTTCACTTGCACACTTTTTAATTCACAAATTGACCTTCTATATATACCATTTGGATTGTCCATTCAGATTGTCAAGTTGGCACTAATAACATTACTAATCATTACAATAGTCAGCTGGAATAAATAAAATTTATTTCTCAAAATAACAAAATCCTTCACTGGTCTGACCTTGCTCGGTAAACACTAATCCAAAGAGATTTCCTTTGGTGACCGAGAGAACTCAGTAAGCACTGTGAATTTTGCAACATCCTTTGGAGACCGAGTGAACTCGGTAAACACTAACTTTCCTTTGATAACCATAGAAGCTTGGATAACACTATTTTTTGCCATACTTTTCTTTGATGCCCAAAATATCTCGGTAGATACTAAAAACTGCCTACAGACCAACTGAGCTCAGTAAATGCTGGGAACTACTTTGCTGACCGACTGAGCTCAGTAAATGATATGACATTTGTGTGACATCAAAGACAACACACAATTAATCCAACAATCTCCTTCAGACAATTGTATCCAATAGAGACTCTTCCTATTCTAAGCATCTAAGTAGTGTACCATCTAGACCTCATTTGTACAGATCGTGACCAGTGATAACATATCGAGAGGCATTGTGGATAAGGTATCTATTTTCATGGCAGTTAAAGGTATTGGGAATGATTTGGTCTTTGAGATAGGAGAATAGGTTTTTATATCTAGATGAATCATGACCTACAATAGTGCAAATCATGTGGGTTTCAAGGGAATCATAGGTAGGATAAGATAGTGCTTCCACCAGGAACTTGTAGTGTAGCTCATGTTCAGGCTGCTGTAATAAAGTAGATAGCATTGCCATTGCATCAGCATCCTTATTCTCTATTCTAGGTATTTTCTCAAATGTGATAAATATGAAGTATTTCTTTAGATCATCTACCATTCTTTTGTATGGAAGGATCTTTTCATCTTTCATCTGATACACGTCATTGACTTGGTGGATTACAAGTTGTGAGTCTCCATGAATGTGTAATTATGTGACTCTCCACTCAATTGCTAGTTTCATGCCATTAAGAAGGGCTTCATATTCAACAATATTATTTGTGCAAGGAAACTTGATTCTAAATGCTTTTGGGATTGATTATCCTTGATGAGTTATGAACAATATGCCTGCTCTAGATCCATTCTATGTATAGGAACCGTCAAAGAATAACTGCCATTCTCTAGAAGAAAGATTCATGATAGAGGAATCTGGGAATTCCATTTGCATTGGTGTATCATCAAATAAAGGTGCAGCTGCTAACTGATCAGCAATAACTTGGCCTTTAATAGCTTTTCTTTCAACATATTCAATGTCAAATTCACTTAAGAGCATGACCCATTTGGCTAATCTCCCCATGAGGGCAACTTTGCTTAGTAGGTATTTTAGTGGATCAATATTAGCTACCAAATGCATGGTATGAGCCAAAATATAATGTCTTAGTTTTTGTGATGCAAAGATCACAGCTAGAAAAGCCTTTTCAATCATAGAATAATTCTTTTTGTATGCCACCAATGTTCTACTGATATAGTATATAGCTTTTTCTTTCTTGTTCTCACCATGTTGTGCAAACAATGCCCCCAGTGATGTATCTATAGAGGAGACATATAAGATCAATGGATTCCCTTGAATGGGAGGCATCAAGATAGGAGGATTTGATAGATATTTCTTAATATGATTAAAGTTCTTATCACATTCTTTGCTCCATGCAAAGGTCACACCTTTATATAATGTCTTTGTAAAAGGTTGTGATATGTCCACTAGCTGAGATATGAAGTGTCTGATATATTGTACTCTCCCTTGTAATGTCCTCATTTAACTAATGTTCTTCGAGGGTTGCATCTCCATTATAGCCTTTACTTTAGCTGGATCAACTTCAATGCCCTTCTTTGAAACTATGTATCCTAAGAGCTTTCTAGAAGTAACACCAAAAGCACACTTCTTAGGGTTCAGTCTAAGACTAAATTTTTCCATTTTGTTTAGTATTTTGCTCAAGTCATTTAGATTTTCATCTCTAATCATAGATTTTGCTAAAGTATCATCAACATAATCCTCCATCATTTGATGCATTGTGTCATGGAAAATATATGTCATAGCTCTCTGGTATGTAGCACCAACATTTTTAAGCCCAAATGGCATGACATTCTAGTAGAAGGTACCCCATGCACATGTGAAAGTAGTTTTATCTTGATCCTCTGGAGCAATTTTTATTTGATTATATCCAAAAAAACCATCCATTAAAGAATACATCTCGAAGCCCACAGTCATGTCCACTATCATATCAATGTTAGGTAGTGGGAAATCATCCTTAGGGCATGCTTTATTTACATCTCTGAAATCTATGCATACTCTTATAGATTTGTCTGGTTTTGAAATAGGTACAATATTAGAGATCCATTCAGCATAGTCAATAACATGGATGAATTTGGCTTTTAGTAATTTCTCTAACTTAGCTTTGACCAAGAGTGCAACATGTGGATGCATCTTTCTCAATTTTTTCTTAACAGGTTTGACATTTGGAGCTATAGACAAATGGTGCATTATAAGATCAGGATCCAACCCTGGCATATCTGAATATTTCCATGCAAATTTGATCTTCTTTTCTATTAGGAATGTTGTAAATTTTTTCTTTTCTTCTCCTGATAAGGATTGTGCTACATGGATCAACTGTGGTTCCTCTGTTGTTCCCAAGTTGATAGATTGAGTGGGCTCAATTAGAATTGGAGATATGTCCTATAAATGACTTGAAAGGACATCAAATATCTCATCCTTAGGTGCCTCAAAGAGGTTTTCACCTTTGGATATGTCTTTTATTTTTACTTTTTTAGGTTCTGAGACTGCCACAAAGTGGTTTTCACCCTCAAAACTCTTTTTATTTTTATTTTTCTGACTAAGATACTTGATGTCCACCTCCATCATGCTAATGCTTAGTTTACTGATGGAAGTCCTCATAGGCTCAACTACATTTAGGTAGCAAGCAAGGTCATAGTCATTGGGAAAGGTATAAATACCTTGGCTCATATCTATAGAGGTTTGGTCAAGAAGTCCAGGATTTTGTATAGTCAAAGTGGTGAAAGATTGGGAAAGAATGTTTACAGATATGGATATGTCATCATTTGTCCTAACTTGATGCTCGAGTTCAAAGGTGATATTACAACTTAAGACATTCATTTTGTGAATAGGCTCAATGTCATTGTAGAAGTCCACTTCATCCATTGGTGGATCAGACTCTATAAGTTCATCATTTTGCCCTAGACTTACATTGGGTTTAGGTGCATATTGGTGAATAACATCAACATATTTCTCTGTAATAAGCTCATCTTCCTCTGGAATGGCTCCCCATTCATAGTCATTAGATTCTTCATCTATGACTCTAGAAAATCTAATAACATGAGTAAAGTTAGGATGAATACCCCAAGAAGGGTTACCCTCAGATTCTGATTTGAATTCATACTCATGGGAATCTGTCTTAGAATAACTACCACCTTCCTCTTTGTCTATTTGATTTTCTTCAAGATTAGTTGGTTCTTGTGTTGCAACTACCTCTTTCTCTATAGTATGTTCTTGTGTTTCTACTACATTAATTCTTTTTATTGGATCATCTTTAGCTTCAAGGAGGTCTTTTATTTCTTTAAGAAAACACTCATAGGGAATGAGATCTTTAGTGATGTCTAAATCATCACTATCAGATTATTCTATTGTTTCTCCCTTTAGTTGATTTGTTGTGGATGGTTCAACCTATTCTAAGGCATGTGGGGAGTTCTTTCTAAGAAAAAAAGGCTTCTTCTTATATCCTAGACTTTTTGTATTCTTGTTTGCTCAGCCATGATGGTCAAGAGGTGACAGAAGACCTTTACCCTGTAGTCCTAGAGGTCCTTTTCCATTATATCCCATTTTTGTGATCAATTTATCCCCTAGTCCATATGACTTAGAAGGGATCTTAGGAGCTTCAACATCACACTTTTGAATGACTTGAGACTTAGGTTTGTCTTTGTATAGCCATGCAAGAAAAGCTTCATCCTCTTCGAACTCTTGTTTAGATACTTGTTCTGCAACAAAATTCCCTTTATACGCTTCAAGAGGTTCTTTAGACTCTAGTTTGGATTGTTTCAGAGTTTGCCCATAAGATTTAGGTGAGATAGGGAGAGATGTCAAAGATAAGATTGGCTCTATAGTATATTCTCCCATACCATTTTCTTTGATCTTGACCTCTTTAGCAATGTCTTCCATCTTGGATGTTGAAGCAACGTCTAGTTGCTTAGTGGAAGATTCTCTATTATTAGGAACAAGTTTATCAGCACCCTCTTTCAAGGTATTGCAAGTTGTATATAGATCAGTGGGGATCGTCACCTCTACTCCTTCATAGGGAAATTTTAAACACTGATGGTATGTAGAAGGAATAGCTTTCATTTCATGTATCCAGGGTCTCCCTAGAAGGATATTGTAAGCCAAAGGTAGATCAAGAACTTGACATATAGTATCTCTAATGACAAGACCTGCTCTAATAGGTAGGACAATTCTTCCTTTTGAAGATATTTCTTGCTCATCATATGCTTTTATAGTTATCTTCTTTCTAGGGTCAATGGCCATTTCTAAAAATCCCAATTGTGTAATCAAGCTAAAAGAAAAAGTTTTTAGACTAGCGCCCCCATCTATCAACACATGTTTGACACGACAGTTTTGGATCAAGACTTCAATATGAAAGGGCTGGTTATGTGGATGACTCAAGGAGTTATCATCTTCCTTTGAAAATGAAATATATTGTGGAGACGTAAGATGACCAACCATAGTTTGGAATCTATCCAAATCAAGGTCATCAGGAACATTGGATCTGAGCATAGCTTTGTCTAGAATGGTTCTATGAGCTGGAGATATCTGAAGCAACTCAAACATGGAGATTTTTGCATTTGTGTGTTGGAGTTGTTGGACAATACTGTATGAAGTAGGCCTTGTATCTTTAGGATTTGAAGATTTAGATGTAGCCTTCTGTTTAGAAGCAGATGAAAGATTGAAAGGAACCTTAGGGACATTGGATGAATCTGGTATTTGTCCTTGTAGGTGTGCCCAAGCTTGTGATTGAGTAACTACATTAGTGGATTGATTTTCTCTATCTTTTCTAACAATTGTGATGACATTGCAATGCTCAGATAGACATGGTTCAACCATATTGATGACAACATTGTTTCCAGAGTATGCACAATTGACTTTAGCACCCATATTGGGCTGAGAAGAAGAATCTTCTTACCATGTTTAGGAAATGGTTCTATGAATGTTGTATGATCATTATTTCTCTTATGATTATCAATCATGATGTCTCCATTATAAATTTTGTCTTGTATGATGTGCTTCAAGAGAATGCAGTTATTAGTCTTATGACCTTTATTGCGATGGAATTCATAGAAATCATTCTCTCTCCACCATTTTGGTTTAGGTTTAGGATCAAAGAATTTTATCTCAGGAAAGTAGATGAAATTATTTGCTAATAGATTTTTCATGGTAGATTCCAAGGATTCTCCAAGAGGAGTGAATTTGCGATTAGGATCTGTAGCCCAAGGTTTGTAATCAGATGACTTTTTCTTGGACTCTGTTGCTTTAGCTTAGGAAGCTTTGATGGCTTGGGTACCAACAGTCAGATTGAAAGTAGGTGCCTTAGATGGGGCATGAATATTATCAACAACACCATATGTGACAACACCTTTATTCTTGTTCCAATTTTTGTTCTTTTCCTTGGAACTAGATCCAGATTCATACTTGTCCTTGTGAAGTGTGATGTCTCCTTTTTTCACTAGTACTTTCTCAATTTTGATTGCATTATCTACCATCTTATCAAAAGATGTATGATTTTGCATTTGTAAAGGGTAGTTGATTTTTGGAACAAGATTGTTGATGAAGATTTCCAGCTTCTCAGTTTCTGGAATGGGTCTAGCATATAGAGAAAATTTCTTCCTCCATCTCTTGAGAAATGTTAGGAATGGTTCACCTGGATATTGTTTCAGATTGTAGATGTCGATCATGGTGACTGAATGTTGAATATTGTAGGAGTATTGTTGATAAAACAATTTTATTAACTCCTCAAAATTTTTGATAATAGGAGGCATTCTAGAGAACCAATGAATGGCGGACCCTCCCAAAGACCGAGGGAAAAGATGCATTAAGTAAGTTGGTTCATGGATGAACTCCATATATTGAGTACATAATTCCCTGACATGATCTTGAGGGTTAGATTTTCCATCATACTTATCATATTTAGGCATCTCCACTCTTTTAGGGAATGGTGGCATGTACAAGTCTTTATCAAATGGAAAAGGGCATAGAGCTTCCATGGAGAACTCCTTAGGTTCCTTTTCTTTTTCAAGTTTGTTAAGTTTGACATGCATGGCATGTATCTATTTCATCATAGCCATGATAGGACTTTCTTCCTCATGTGTAATGATATCTTCCACATTAAATTTTGGAGGAATTTTAGCTCCTTGATGAGCTAACTCTAGAAAGTATGCTTATCTATCTTCTTTCAAGAAATGTTTCATCATTCTTTTGAAGTTATCATCATTTTGATATTGGGAAATCTTGGAAGGTGTAGGTTCTTGATCCATATCGTGTTGCGGTTGATGTCCTTGAGACTCATGATGTGTCCCTCTGTGAGACATGTTAGGAGTTTTAGGACTCCCTGGATTAGATTGAGGTGGATTTTGTTGATTACCTTTGTGAGTTGATGGAGGGGGTATGTAACCAGTTTTCAATCAAAAATTGCCAAGACCGTCATCTTCGTAAAGACCAAAATTGTAGAGTTTCTCAAGAGTTGGACATATGTGGGTAGAAAAAGTTGTGGTGTTAAGTGCTTTGGATTTCTTATGTGAGGAAGCTCTAGTTTCCACCATTAACCTTGGGTGAAGCTAGAAAGAAAGATGAAGAGAATTGAAGAATGACTTGATTCAAGAAGATCAAATGACACAACCTTGTCAAGATTGAAGTGATTAAAGATTAGATTGGATGTAAATGAAGGACATTGTGCCACAGTAGTGTGGGTAGATGCCCAAAAAATGGTGGGAATGAGCTCACAACACTTAGCTATTTTACCAAGAAGACTGAATTTGAAGATAATTTTGACAAGGTTTTGACACAAGATGAAAAAGACTCAAATCGATAAATCAGAATGCAAAATTAGACTCAAAGGCTCACTTAAGGAAAATAAATGAATTTTTTCTAGTTTTTGCTCTGTTCTTGACATAGTGATTTGTTCGACAGATTCTCGAAATAGGTTGTAAAAACTAATTTTTTGACAATTTTGACCATTCTCTAGCAATTTTTCAAAATTTCTCAAACAAATTTCTGCAAGATCATACGACAGTGGGTATGATATGAAATGATAGTTGACAAAAATTGTATGATAAATGCAAAGCTCACATGATAGTTGATAGAAGGATTTTGGATTTTTCTTTTGATTGGTGGCAAAACTCGTACGACACTATACAAGTTGTCATATGACAATACAAGGGTTCTGAAATGACAATTTCTAAAACTCGTATGACTTTCTGACCTTGTGGGATGACTTTTGACTCCAGAAAAGAATTTTACTTCAGATTTTGCAAATTTTTGGTTTTCAGTTTCAGATTGTTCACAAATTTCTCTATCCAGGATTGAAGATTATTCTAGGATCGTTCATTTTCAGTAACCAAATAGATAAACAAGCATGCAAAAAAACAAGCAAGTGATTCCAAGCACGTCTGAAAAAAATGAACAGGGGACAAAGCAACCCTGTGCATGAAAAATCAAGTGACTGGATGTGCTAATCTCTAGGAGTGCTAATTGTGTATATTCCAAAAAAAATTTCAATAATGCACACATTCCTAAAAAAATGAAAATTTGGCCTCACTAGGGTTTGTAGTAATGTTCTGACTCTGCAACTTTTGTGATCTCAATAGGGCGAACTCCAATCTAGGTGCACCAAGGTTTTGACACATTCTAAGAAATTTATCAATCAGGAGCTGCTAGGGAGATCTAACAACCCAACAAGAGACCACATCTGTGAAGATTTCCTCCACAAGGACATTTATATAGCGACTGTTGCTACCATGGAAAAAATGGCTATTACCACTTGAGGTTCCATCCACATGGTTGACCCAATTAAGGGAATGTCCACTATAGTTAACCCTTTGTAAAGGTGACTCACAAAAGATACCACATGGAGACTGGTTCCAGATTCAAGGATCTGAGTTTCTGATACTACCCAAAAAGGGAGTAGAGCATAGTCCTCTAGCCTTTTCACTTTTAACCAAAACAAGGTAGACAGATTAATCCAACATGATAAGACCAAGATTATCTCACAAAGATCTATGACGTCAACTGCTTATGATCTATCAACCTCTCTGGAGAGAGAATGTATCAATCAAAAGTTGAAGACACACGAATCTAGTAGAATGTGAGACTCTCTCAATAACCTCCCTACCTACAAGGGGATCCTTCATCAAGAAGAGCTTCACATGCATGAACAAGTAGAAGAAGCCCACTCTCTTGAGACCATCCACAAATAGTGTTCATAGGGCCTATTTACTATGTGTAACAAATATGCAGAAAGCAAATCTATGTTTGTTTTATAGCCCAAAATGAAGTCTGTGATATGAAAGCGAGAAAAGTCACACAAGCTTGACACATGAGAGTTCATTTTAATCCAAATTGAAATGTTATCAACTTGAGAAGAATACTTGAATTCCTCACAATGCACTTAGTAGATTTTTTTACTTGTTTTAGAAATTTTGTTGTGCTTTTTCCAATTAGATTCAGCAAATATCAGTAAAAAACTGAAGATTTCAATTGTTAGGGTTAGCTGTTAGTCCAAATCTAAAAATCAAATCTGAAAAACTACCAAAAATTCTAAAATGACAATTGAATTCTAGAGTCAAAACTCGTATGACAATGGGTTACCTCCCAGATGATAGTCTGGAAACTCGTACAACAGTGGGTATCTTCTCATACGACAATCAAGCTTCCAAACAATAGTTTGTAATTTCTGATATGAGCCTCGATAAGATCACCTATCATATGACAACGGATACCTCTTGATACGACTTTCTAACAAAAGTTGTACGAAAAATGTATGGACATAAAATAAAAGATCATAGTTTTAACTAGAAAATGACAAGAAATTGATAGAAATTGATAGAAATTGAATGGGAACCCATTTCAGGGCCCACAGTGGGTGCCAAAAATGTGTGTGTGAATTTTGTACCTAGCTGTAGACACAACACTTTAGTAAAACATTAGGGGTTAGCCAAAAACCAAAATCTGCAATGAAATGGAAACTAAACTAACCAGGCGATTTATTGCCTTCTAGTAGATGCGAGTATGATACTCTCAGATCAGACCGAAATCAATGACAATGCAACACCTAAATGAAGGATTTGAATGCAAAATATGAAAGACTATGAATGTAGATTAAGCTATTTTTTTAAATTTTTCTATGCAATAATATGAAATCTGTATGAATCTAAACTATATTAATGAAATGGAATGCAGATTTAATATAAGGATAAATGAATGATATGAAACTATGCAAAAGCTATGAAAGATTATGATCAACTATGAAAGATCTCACAAATCGCCTGTCACAAGTGCTCAATCCTTCAATCGCCAATTCGCCATAGTAATTGTGCAAATTTGAGTGTTGATAAAAATGAAGAGCTAAGCCTTGTTTTTATAGAAATCCAGGGCTTTAAGGATGCAGGAGAAAAGGCATAAATCACTCTTGATAAACTCAGGTTGATTTTTGAGTTATCAAAAAATTAGAGATAATTAACTCATAAAAATCATGCAAAAGTAGAGTTTTACTCAAAATAGAGCTTTAGTTCTCTTTTTCAACTCATCATCAGATGTTGAGTTTCAATTTTAAAATTGATTGTTGATTTCTAGTTGTCTTCTTTTCTGGTTGTGTATGATTTAATTATAAATTAATTTAAAAATAAAGTGATTTATTCTCAACTTAACTGATTTTTGAAATTAAAATAATTGATTTATGGGTTAATCAATTATTAAATCAAACTTTATTGTAAAACTATATTATTAAAATTTGACAATTGACATGAATTAATTAAATGAGGATTTAATCAATTAGTCATAAGATTTTACATTTATTGTCAAAATTAAATAATACAATTTAGAAATAAATTAATTAAATCTAATTAAATAATTAAGTGGCAGTATTAAATCTGATTAATTAAATATTCAGAATATTCATTTAATCAAATTTTAGGATAAATAGGATTTATCACCAAATAATTATGAAATTAAAGCTAATTAGGATAAATAGGAATATTGCTAGGAATATTCCCCAATGCAGAATTTAAGATAATCAATTAAATTTGATAATGTACAGATGTGCCTTAGGTTAGGACTTTGATGTCGATTTCATTCAAATTGTAGATGTAAGAGGTTAATGAACCTATAGCCCATTTTTGAGGTATTACAGTTACTATATGTTATTGGCTGGTAATTGGTAAAAGCACAAATAGTTTACTATTATATGTTACCAAGCTGCAGAAATTTGTTTAAATTATTTTTGGATATACATTTTGTATTTGGGATAGTGGATAATTGATTCACCCCCCTCTTAGTTATTCTAACAGAACCTTGATTGGTTCTTGAAGTTGTTCTCCTTCAGTCGTTGAGAGTTTATAGGCTCTAGAGCCAAAAGTAGTAGTGACAACAAAGGGACCCAACCAGTTGGATTCAAACTTCCCCTTGCATTCTCTATGTGATTGATTTTTAGGATTCTTTCTCAAGACTAGATCACCAACTTTAAATTCTCTATGTCTGACTTTCTTGTTGTATCCTCTAGACATTCTTTTATGATACACTCTAAGATAATCATATGCTTCTTGTTTGCGCTCATCTAGTAGGTCAAGTTCTTGCAACCTAGACATTCTGTAGTCATCATCAGTTACTAGACCATGCATTCTAATTCTTAGTGATGGGATTTCAACCTCAATAGGTAGTACCTCTTCAGACCCATAAACTAAAGAAAATGGTGTAGCCCTAGTGGGTGTTTTGATACTTGTTCTGTAGGCCCAAAGAGTTGGATTAATCATGAGATGTCAATCTCTTCATGTTTTATTAACTGTGTGATGTAAGATTTTCAATAGATTCTTGTTTGAAGCCTCTACTTGTCCATTCCCTTGAGGATAGTATATGGATGACCAATGTTGTGTAATCTTGAATTTTGCACATAGATCATCTAAGTCTCTGTTCTTGAATTGACCACCATTATCTGTGACTATGGAATGTGGGATACCATACTGACATATGATGTAGTTCAAAATGAACATGGAAATTTGCTTGCTGGTTGCTTCAGTCAAAGAGACTGCTTCTACCCATTTTGTGAAATAGTCTATAGCTGTAATAATATGGGTATGTCCATTAGAAGAATGAGGATGTATGGCTCCTATAAGATCAAATTCCCATTGTTGGAAAGGCCATTGTGTAGTAAAGGGGATGAGATCTCTCCTTGGTGCATGAATTAAGTTTCCATGTACTTGACACTTTTCACAGTTATTAGCAAACTTGATTGCATCTTTTTCCATGTCAGGCCAATAGTACCCAACCCTAATAATTTTTTGAGCTAGTGTTAAACCATTGGAATGTGATCCACATATACCCTCATGGATTTCCTCTAATTCAAATTTAGACTCTTCCCATTCTAAAAATCTAAGGAGTGTACCATCTAGACCTCGTTTGTACAAATTGTTACCAATGATGACATACGGAGATGCATTGTGAATAAGGTATCATTTCTCATGGAAGTTGAAGGTATCAAGAATTATTTGGTCTTGGAGATAGGAGAAAAGGTTTTTATGTCTGGATGAATCATGACTGACAATAGTGCAGATCATGTGGGTTTCAAGGGAATCATATGTAGGATAAGATAGTGCTTTCACCAAGAACTCGTAGCGTAGCTCATGTTCGGGCTGCTATAATAAAGTAGATAGCATTTCCATAGCATCAACAACTTTGTGTTAGGAACAGTCCCAAGAGATAATTGAGAGGGGGGGTGAATCAGTTATCTACAAGTTCCAATTCTTTATCTAATTAAGTATACTTAAACATAAAGTATAAACACAATTAGAGAACACTTGAACACAACAACAATATTTTGGTTACAGGGAAACCCAAATAGGTAAAAAACCCAATGGGAATTGACACCCACTAACATTTTGTACTAGTGTATTATGATCCTTGTTAGAAGATCCTTAACCATGTTAGGAGTTTCTTTACAATATGTTTAGTACAATAGAACTAGTCAAGGGTTGGACCCTGTTAGGAGTCTTTTACAATTAACCCTGTTAGGGGTGAGGACACATTTTCCAAGAGCACATTGCTCAAAGGGTGAAGGCTACAACCTTCTGAATAATAGATACACACTATATCTGGATCTTGGTGAATTGCACTTTGACCTGCTATCTGAATCAGTACCAATGTATAGCACAAATACTTTACTTGGTCACATAGACCTTCTTTTTATGGCTCAATACTTCACACACTCTGCTATGCTCTTCACAATCAACTCTAAACCACACTTTAGCAATCACAAATGACTGCCTATAAATATCTTTCCTCTAAATGATATAATCAAGTCGGCCTATTAGAACCACCTTGAAATCATTTTAGAGAAACCATAACATACTCCAATAATAATTATGTTAGCTCTACTAAGCATGCAACATAATCTGGGACCTGTCCAAGGTGTAAACGCACACTACACACTTTCAGCTCTACCAAAGTAATTGAAAATTTCTCCACAAGCTGAATTACATTATGCACTCTTAACCAAACATTAATAGCTCTTCTCCAAGTACTAATCCAAGGGTGCATACCGATATGATAGGTGCAACTCCAAAACCAATATAATCTTTGTCGGCTCTTCTAAATAAACATAGGAAATTGCTATTACTGAATAGCGACTGCATAACTTTACTTCTACTGATCATCAAACTCTGCATTCATGAATGTAACATCACTCTTCATCACATATCCAAAGGTGCAAGGCTCCATGATGACTTTACGAATAATCACCCATTGAACACTGCTTGTAACTCTATCAGGAACACTACTAACACAAGCTACTATATAATTGTCTGTACCAATAGTTAACCTATGTGTCCTTGATATCATGCTGATAACATGTCCATGCAACATATACTCAAAGCTTACTACATAAGTATTCAATGCATGTTACTTACCATATGTTGTCATTAATGACAAACATAAAGTCAGTACTAGCTTGCTAGCAAATCTCCAACAATCTCCCCCTTTGGCATTGATGAAAACATATGGAATAAAAAACACCACCAACCCAAATGAACATTTCTTTTATAACATTCTCCATTTCCTCTTCAAAACTCCCTGAAGGATGAATCCTCCATCTCCTACAATATTCTTCAACATTCTCCATTTCCTCAACTAAACCACTTTGATAACTGAATACTACTCCCCCTTAGTATAATACTCCTTTTACTTTTATTTTTCATGACTATATTTTACTCCCCTTTTCAAATCAATGACAAAGGGTGCCAAATAGTTTAAGCACTGATACTACTCCTGAGGTAGAGTAGTCAACCATCCATAAGTCCTTGAGGATTGATGCTCTTTCTTCTTTCTTCTAGGTAGAATCAGGGGAGGGAATTACTCCCAACTTCTCCTTGAGATACTCAAAAGTATCCTTTGGCAAGGGCTTTGTGAATATGTCTGCTAGTTGATCTTTAGAAATCACATAGTCCAACTTAACTTATTTTTTTTCTACTTTCTCTCTTAGGAAGTGATACTTGATCTCAATGTGTTTTGTCTTTGCATGCATCATAGGGTTCTTTGACATATTGATAGTGCTAGTGTTATCACAATGTATAAGAATAGGATAGTCAATCTGAATTCCAAAATCCTTTATCATTTTCTTGATCCAAAAAATTGTAGAACAAGTCAGGGCTACTGCAACATACTCTACTTATCTTGTTGAGTGAGAGAAATGATTTTGCTTCTTGCTTGTCCAAGTGACAAGTTTGTCACCAAGAAACACTGCTGCTCCTAATATACTCTTTCTATCATCAACGCATCCTACCCAATCTGCATCACTATATACATGAAGCTCAAAATTTTATGAATTGGGATACCATAGACCATAGTCTATAGTTCCTTGAAAGTATCTAAATATTCTTTTTACTACCATGAGGTGACTTTGTTTAGGCTCTACTGCAAATCTTCCAACTATGCCAACTGCATTGGAAATATCAGGTTTAGTTTGAGTAAGATAAATGAGTTTTCCAATCATAGACTTGTACAATGTTATATCTACTACTGGTGAGTCATCTTATTTTGTAAGCTTGCATCATGTTATCATAGATGTCCCTACTAGATTGCAATCATCCATCTTGAATTTCTTTAGTATCTCTTTCACGTACTTGGACTAATTAATGAAAATACCTTTCTCTATCTGCTACACATTTAATCCTAAAAAGTATTTGATAGGTCCAATCATTCTCATCTCAAATTCACTCTGCATCTCCTTATAAAATTCAACACTAAGTTTTTCATTACCTCCAAAGATAATGTCATCAAAAAATATAGCTACAAGTAGTAAACCTTCAGATGTCTCTCTTATGAATAGGTTACAGTCTGGCACTCCTTTCTTGAATCCAATATTTGTTAGATATCCATCCAGTCTTTCATACCATGCTCTAGGGGCTTTCTTAAGTCCATAGAGGGCCTTCTTCAATCTACATACCATATCAGGTTTGTCTGATAAGGTGAATCCTTCTGGCTGCTCAATGTATACTTCTTATTTTAATTCTCCATTCAAGAATGCTAACTTGACATCCATCTAATAGACTTTGAAGATTTTGACTATTGCATAAGCTAGAAATAATTTAATAGATTCTAATCTTCTCAGAGGTGCAAATGTGTTTGAATAGTCAGTGCCTTCTCTTTACACATATCCCTTACATACTAACCTTTCTTTATTTCTTACTACTATACCATCTTCATTCATCTTATTTTTGAATATCCATTTTGTTCCAATCACATTCTTATCACTAGGTCTTGGGACCAGTTCCCAAGTATCATTCTTGATAATCTGATCTAGTTATTCTTTCATAGCATCATGCCAATCTGAATCATTACATGCATCTTCAACACTTAAAGGTTCAATCTGAGATAGTAAACATACTTCCTCATTGCTAGCTGAATTCTTTTCTTGTGATCTAGTTAAGACTTTGCCGCTCTGATCTCCAATGATGTCATTCTTGGAATGGTTTCTAGATGTAAACTTTGGAACTTTAGGTGATACTATCTTATCTTCCTTTTGAGTTTCTTCTTCACTTGTTTCAGGGTCATTGAACAATACATTGATACTGTCAAACATCTCTTCAACAACTGCCTCACTAGTGGAAGGTCTAGGTTCTTCTTCAATCATAGGTGAGTAATCATGATATCTTTCTTGAACCATAAAATTTTCATCAATCTTAACATGAGCACTTTCAATGATCTTCTTCAATCTTAAGTTAAAACATCTATAAGATTTACTTTTAGTAGAGTAACCAAGAAAAATACCTTCATCACTTCTTGCATCAAACTTTCCTACTGCTTCATCCCTCTTGATGTAGCACTTGCTTCCAAAGATTCTAAAGTATTTCATTGTGGGAACATTACCAAACCATAGCTCATAAGGTATCTTGTCAATGCTAGGCCTTAATTATATTCTATTGATTGTATATAATGTTCTATTGACCTCATCTCTCCAATAGGTGTGTGCAACTTTTCCTTCAATCATGATGGTGCGTGTTGTGTCAAGGATGATTCTATTCCTTCTCTCTGCAATCCCACTCTGTTGAGGTGTTCTAGGTGCACTTAACTATCTCTTTATGCCATGTTCTTCATAGTACTCATAGAATCTGTTAGAGGTGAATTATCCTCCTCTATTTGACCTTAAACATTTTATCTTAAGTCCAGATTCATTCTCAACCTTAGCTTTGAATATTTTGAACTTCTCAAATGCTTCTGACTTATCTTTCAAGAACACAACCCACATCACTCTAGAATAATCATCTACAAACAAAATGAAATACCTTTCACCATAGTATGATCATGTTTGAGTTGGTCCACATAGGTCTATATGAATCAGATCCAAATTGTTCTTTGCTGAATTATGCTTTCTCCTAAATGAATTCTTTACATGCTTTCCCATTACACATTCCTTGCATATAGTATCAACTAGATTTGCTATGCAAGGTAGGTCTCTAACTGCCTTAACATTACTGATCTTAAATATATTATCAAAGTCAATATGACATTGTCTTTTGTGCCATAGCCAACTATCATCTACTTTAGCAATAAAACAACTTGCTTCTGGATTAAGATGAAAAACATTACCTTTAGTTTTTTATCTTGATGCAATTATTTCTCCTTCCTTGTTTTTAATGATACACTTGTTTCCATTGAACTCCAATTTGTATCCTTTGTCAAGAAACTTCCCAACACTGAGTAGGTTATGTTTCAAACCATCAACATAAAGAACATCATTAGTGCTATTCTTTCCATCTAGGGTGATGGCTCCTCTACCAATGATAGGTTTAGGAGTGTTATCTCAAAATCTAACCATAACTCCTTTTTATCTATCTAAATGAACAAATCTATCTTTTTCACCTATCATGTGATGTGAACAACCACTGTTAATGATCCAATTTGTCATGATGTCTGCTTGTGAAATCAATGCTAACTCTTGTGAATTATTTTCATCTTCAAGAGAAATGAATCCAATCTCCTCTTCTCCTAATTCTTCATCTGATACTCCATCTCCAGCATAGTAACATTCCTTTTTATACTTAGGATTTTAGTTATTGTTGAACTTTTTAACTCTTGTAGGACACTTAGAAGAAAAGTGACCAATCTTATTACATGAAAAAAATTTGAATGGTAATTAACCTTCATATTTTCCTTTTCCTTTCTTTTCTCTTTTAGCAATCATAGCAATGAAATCATCTAATGTTTTCTCTTCATCATCATCATCAAAATTACTAGAGGTGTTTTCATATTTCTTACCATGGACTGATGCTTTGAAGGTTGTTTCACTTTTAGGTTATGTTTTCAATCTTGAAATCTCAAAACATGAAATTTTTTTGATCAAGGTCTCTCTTTTGAAATTTGATGTAAGCTACATGGTCTCATCCAGTATGTTGATTTTGTTTTCATACTCTACTCTGAAAGTGGTCATCAATTTATCCATAATGTCTTCTTCCAAGATCTCTCCACCATTGTTCCTGATTCCTGCAACTACTTCATTAATCCTTTGGTTGTAAGCTTTGATGTTGTCTTTGGGTAGCATCTCTAATGCATTGTATCTTTTCTTCCAAGTTTTTATGCATCCATCATTTTCTTGTTTATCTCCTTCAAATATGTCTTCTAGGTACTTCCATATTTTGTGGGTTGTATCTACTTTCTTTATTTCTGAAAACTCACTATCAGATAGGGCACTAATAAGGGCTTCTTTGGCTATTGTATTCTGATGAAAAAATTCCTTTTTCTTTTTAGTAACATCATCCTTTGCAAGGTCTTCTAAAGTAGGGATCTTGACTTCTTTGATAGTTACATCAAAAACTTCAAAAGAAATGCATTGCAAATGTGTCACCATCTTGTTCTTCCAGTCAAGATAATTCTCTCCATCAAACTTAGGACTTTCTTCTCTAAAGAATGCCATATGATCAACCTCAAGCTGTTAAAATTTCTCTCTAAGGCACTTGGCTCTGATACCAATTGTTAGGAATAGTCCCAAGAGATAACTAAGAGTGGGGTGGGGGGGGTGAATCGGTTATCTACAAGTTTCAATTTTTTATCCATTTAAGTATACTTAAACATAAAGCATAAACACAATGAGAGAACACTTGAACACAAACACAATATTTTGGTTACTAGGAAACCCAAATAGGTAAAAACCCTAGTGGGAATTGACACCCACTAATATTTTGTACTAGTGTATTATGATCCTTGTTAGAAGATCCTTAACCCTATTAGGAGTTTCTTTACAATATGTTTAGTATAGTAGACCTGGTTAAGGGTCAGACCCTAATAGGAGTCTTTTACAATTAACCCTGTTAGGGGTGAGGATGCATTGTCCAAGAGCACACTACTCAAAGGGTGAAGGCTACAACCTTCTGAATAATAAATACACACTATATCTAGATCTTGGTGAACTACACTTTGACCTACTATCTAGATCAGTTCTAATGTATATCAAAAATACTTTACTTGGTCACATAGACCTTCTTTTTATGGCTCAATACTTTTCACACTCTTGTCTTCTCTTCAAAACCAACTCTGAACCACACTTTAAAAATCACAAATGACTACCTATAAATATCTTTCCTCTAAATGATATAATTAAGTTGGCCTATTAGAAACACCTTGAAATCATTTTAGAGAAACCATAACATACTCCAATTATAATTATGTCAGCTCTACTAAGCACACAACACAATCTGGGACTTGTCCAAGGTGTAGACACATGCTACACACTGTCAGCTCTACCAAAGTAACTAAAAATTTCTCCACATGTTGAATTACATCATGTGCTCTTAACTAAACATTAATATCTCTTCTCAAAGTACTAATCCAAGGGTGCATACCAAAATGATAGGTGCAACTCTAGAACCAATATAATCTCTGTCAACTCTTCTAAATAAATACAGGAAACTAGTATTGCTGAATAGAAATTGCATAACTTTACTTCTACTAATCATCAAACTCTGGGTTCATGAATGTAACATCACTAACATGTCTTCATCACATATCCAAATTCACAAGGCTCCATGATGATTTTATAGACAATCACCCATAGAACACTACCTATAACACTGTCAGGAACACTACTGACAAAAGCTGCTATATAATTGTCTGTACTAATAGTTAACCTCTACATTTATGATATCATGCTGATAAAATGTCCATGCAACATATACTCAAATCTTATTTCATAAGTCTTCAATTCATGCTACTTACCATATGTTGTCATCAATGACAAACATACAGTTAGTACTGGCTTGATGGAAAATCTCCAAGACTTTGTTCTCTAATCTAGGAATTTTCTCAAATGTGATAGATATGAAATATTTCTTTAGATCATCGGCCATTCTCTTATATGGAACTATCTTTTCATCTTTCATTTGATACACATCATTGACTTGGTGTATTACAAGTTGTGAGTCTCCATGAATGTGTAGCTCTGTTACCCTCCATTCAATTGCTATCTTCATGCCATTAAGAAGGGCTTCATATTCAACAATATTGTTTGTGCAAGGAAACTTTATTCTGAATGCTTTAGGTATTGAGTATCCTTGATGTGTGATGAACAATATGCCTACTCTAGATCTATTTTGTGTAGAGGAATCATCAAAGAATAACTTCCATGCTCTAGAAGAAATATTCATGATAGAGGAATCTGGGAATTCCATTTGCATTGGTGTATCATCAAACAAGGGTGTGTCAGCCAATTGATCAGCAATGAATTGTCCTTTGATATCTTTTCTTTCAACATATTCAATGTCAAATTCACTTAATAGCATCACCCATTTATCTAATCTACCTGTGAGGGCAACTTTTCTTAGTAGGTACTTTAGTGGATCAATCTTAGCTACCAAATGTGTGGTATGAGCTAACATGTAGTGTCTTAGTTTCTTTAATGTGAAGATCATAGCTAGAAAATCTTTCTCAATCATTGAATAATTCTTCTCATATGCTACCAATGTTGTACTAATATAGTATATAGCTCTTTCCTTCTTGTCCTCATCATGTTGTGCTAGCAATGCCCCCAATGATGTATCTGTGGTAGAGACATATAAGATCAATGGCTTCCCTTGAATATGAGGCATCAAAATAGGAGAATTTGATAGATATTTCTTGATATTATTAAAGTTCTTTTCACATTCCTCATTCCATGCAAAAGTCACACCTTTATGTAATGTCTTTGTGAAAGGTTGTGACATGTCTGCTAGCTGAGATATGAAACATCTAATAGATTGCACTCTCCCTTGCAATGTTCACATTTGACTAATGTTCTTATGAGGTTGCATCTCCATGATAGCTTTAACTTTAGCTGGATCTACTTCAATGCCTTTCTTTGAAACAATGTAGCCTAGGAGCTTTCCAGAAGTTGTACCAAAAATACACTTTTTAGGGTTCAGTCTAAGACTAAACTTCTCCATTCTATCTAGTATTTTTCTCAAGTCACTCAAATGTTCAAATCTTATCATTTATTTAGCTAAGGTGTCATCAACATAGTCTTCCATAGTTTGATGCATCATATTGTGAAAGATAGATGTCATAGCTCATTGATATGTAGCACCAGCATTCTTAAGGCCAAATGGCATGACATTCCAATAGAAAGTACCCCATGCACATGTGAAAGTAGTTTTCTCTTGATCTTCTGGAGGAGTTTTGATTTGGTTATATCCAGAGAAACCATCCATTAAAGAATACATTTTGAAACCCATAGTCATGTCCACTATCATATCGATGTTAGGAAGTGGAAAATCATCCTTCATGCATGCCTTGTTTACATCTCTAAAATCTATGCATACTCTGATAGATTTGTCTAGTTTTGATACTGGAATAATGTTAGAGATCCATTGTATATAATCAATAACTCAGATAAATCTAGCTTTCAATAGTTTTTCTAATTTAGCTTTGACCAAGAGTGCAACATGTGGATGCATCTTTCTCAATTTTTGCTTAACAGGTTTGACTCCTGGAGCTATAGATAAATGGTGCATTATAAGATCAAGATCTAATCTAGGCATATCTCAATATTTCCATGCAAAATTGATCTTCTTCTCTATTAGGAATGTAGTAAATATTTTCTTTTCTTCTTCTGATAATGATTGTGCTACATGGATCAACTGTGGTTCTTCTGTTGTGCCCAAGTTGATAGATTGAGTGGGTTCAATGAGTACTGAAGATCTATCATGTAAATGACTCAGAAGGACATCAAATATCTCATCCTTAGGTGCCTCAAAGGGTTTTTCACCTTTGGATACATCTTTTGTTTTTACTTTTGTAGGTTCTGAAACTGCCACAAAGTGGTTTTCACCCTTAGAACTATTTTTCTTTTTCTTCTTATTCTTATTCTTTTGACTAAGATACTTGATGTCTGACTCTATCATGCTAATGCTTGGTTCACTAATGGAAGTCATCATAGGCTCCCTTGCATTGAGGTAGCAAGAAAAGGCATAGTCATTTGGGAAGGAATAGATACCTTGGCTCGTGTTTATGGAGGTTTGGTCAAGACGTTCAAGATGTTGGATAGTCAAAGTGGGGAAGGATTGGGAAATGGTGTTTATGGATATGGATTTGTCATCATTGGTCCTAACTTGAAACTTGAGTTTGAAGGTGATATTACCACTTAAAATGTTCAATTCATGAATAGGCTCAATGTCATTGTGGGAGTCTACTTCAGCCATAGGTGGATCAGACTCGCTAAGTTCATCATTTCTCTCTAGACTTACATTGCGTTTCTATGCATATTGGTGAATAACATCAATATGTTTTTATGTGATAAGATCATCTTTCTTTGGAATGAATCCTCATTCATAGTCATTTGATTCCTCATCTATGCCTCTAGGAAATCTGAGAATATGTGTGAAATCAAGGAAGATTCCCCAAGAAGGGTTTCCTTCTGATTCTAATTTGAATTCATACTCATGAGATTCTATCTCAGAATCACTATGTCATTCCAATTGTTCAACTATTTGGATAGTTTCAATTGATTCCTCTTGTTTGATTTCAGTAGTAGGTTCTTGTGTTTCTACTACATTGATATTCTCCTTAAGTTTCTCTTCATCTTTAAGGAGGTCTAGTATTTTTGTAGGCAAATGCTCAAAGGGAATGAGCTCATTAGTGGTTTCTGAATCATCACTATTTAATTGAACTACTATTGATGGTTCAATATGTTCTAAGACATGTGGAGAGTTTTGGATTAGATAGAAAGGCTTCGTCTGATATCCTAGACATGTTGTATTCTTGTTTGTTCAGCCATAGTGGTCAAGAGGTGATAGAAGACCTTTACCTTGTAGTCTTAGAGGTCCTTTTCCAGTGTATACCATTTTTGTGATCAATTTGTCTCCTGGTCCATATGACTTCTGAGGAATTTTTCTTGAAGTAGAGTCACATTTCTGGATTGACTGGGATTTAGATTCATCCTTGTATAATCATGCAAGCACAACTTCTTCTTCCTCAAACTCTTGTTTAGATACTTTCTCTATGACAAAGCTTCCATTGAATATGACCTGGGACTATTTAGCATTGGATTTGACTTTGTCTAAAGGTTGTTCATAAGATTTTGGGGACAATGGGAGAGAGGTGAGGGATAAAACTAGTTCCATTGTGTATTATCCCATACCCTTGTCTTTGATTTTGACCTATTGTACAATGTCTTCCATCTTGGATATAGATGCAATATCTATTTGCTTAGTGGAAGATTCTATGTTATTCAAAATAAGTTTTTCAGCACTTTCTTTCAATGCATTGCAAGTTGTAGATATGTTAGTTGGAATGGTTACTTCTACTCCTTTATAAGTAAATTTCACACATTGATGGTATGTGGAAGGAATAGCTCACATTTCATGTATCCAAGGTCTCCCTAGAAGAATGTTGTAAGCCAAAGGTAGATCAAGAACTTGACATGTGATATCTTTGATAACTTGACCTATTCTGATAGGTAAAACAATAGTTCCTTTGGAAGATCTTTCTTGTTCATCATATGCCTTGATAGTTATCTTCTTTTTAGGATCAATGGAAGCTTCTGATAATCCCAGTTGTGTGATCAACCTGTAAGAACAAATGTTGAGACCAGTGCCTCCATCTATCAACATGCGTTTGACATGATGGTTTTAGATTAAGACTTCAATGTGCAAGGGAAGGTTATGCAAATGACTCAAGGAGTTATCATCTTCCTCTAAAAAGGAGATATACTAGGGAGACATCAAATGACCAACCATAGTTTGGAATCTATCTAAATCAAGGTTTTTAGGAACATTAGAACCGAGTAGAGCTTTGTCTAGAATAGCTCGATGAGCTGGAGATATTTGAAGCAACTAAAACATTTGGCATTGGTATGCTAGAGTTGTTGGATAATACTGTATGATGTTGGTCTTGTGTCTTTAGAATTTGATGATTTAGAGGCAGCCCTTTATTTAGAAGCAGATGAAAAATTGAAAGGCATCTTAGGGACATTTGATGAATTTGAGATTTTTCCTTGTAGATGTTCCTAAGCTTGTGATCGAGTAACTACATTCTTTGATTGATTATCTCTATCTTTTCATACAATGGTAATAACATTACAATGTTCAGATAAGAAAGGTTTTGTTGGATAAAATTGTCTAAAGGACATTGTTGGATTAGCTATGTGTTGTCTTTGATGTCACACAAATGTCATATCAATTATCGCTCTCAGTATCTACCAAGCTCAGTCAGTCAGCTAGGTAGTTTTTAGTGACTATCGAGTTCTCTCGAGTGTCTAAAGGAAACATGACAGGGTAACAGTGTTAACCGAGCCTCCTCGGTTATCAAAGGAAAATTAGTGGTTACCGAGCTCTCTCGGTCTCCAAAGGATGTTGCAAAATTCATTGTGGTTACCGAGTTCTCTCGGTCACCGAAGGAAATCTTTTCAAGATTAATGTTTACTGAGCAAGGTCGGCCCTTTCAAAGAATTTTGTTATTATAGTTTTTTTATCCCAGTCGACTGTTATAATAATTATTAGTGCCGACTTGACAATCTAAATGATTATGAAATGGCATATATATATAGAAGGTCAAGTGGTGAATAAAAGATATACAGCATGTAGAAATCATTTTGAAGAAAGGTGTGTGCGAATTTTGAAGGATGGTAAGATATCCTTGAGGAGCAGCAAAGATTTAGTTGATCAGTAAGGATCTAGTGAAATAGAACAGAGATCTATATTCAGCAATTCAGTTGTAGGTCATTTCATTGTTAGTCTCTAGCAATTATAGCAGCGATATCAAAATCTCTTAACTGAGTTGGTTTAACAACCATTTTGTAAATCCTCTAACAAGGTAACAGTTCTATTGAATTGTTTCAAGACCTCTTACAAGGCCACTCCTAGTAGGGTGATTAAATCCTCTAACAAGGTCACACCTAACAGTGTGTTTTGTAACCTTTTACCATGTTGGCTTCTAACCGGGCATCACTTCAGAAGAGTGAAAAATAGTAACTAGTTACATTGGTGGTTTTTCCCATATTGGGTTTCCATGGAAAATCTGGTGTCTCTTGTGTTCATGTTATTTTCTTTATTCATGTAAGTTAATCAGTGATGAATGCTTAAGAACAGTTTAATTATTACACACTTCAAGGATCAAGTTTTTAGTATTTCTCTGTATATTTACCAAGTGGCACAGTAAATAATTTGTTAAGATATTTAAGGGATCAGTGGTAATATTTTTGTGGTTAATTGATTCAGCCCCCCCCTCTCAGTTACTGCATCTATATTTCCAACAATTGGTATCAAAGCTTTTGGTGCTTGCAGGAAGGGTTTCAAGGACCTAAGCTAAAGATCAGGATGTCTTACAAAATTGAAATTCCAAGGCTTAATAGAAATAACTTTTCAGCATGGCAAGGTCTCATGAGACTACATCTGGCTTCCATTGGTGATTTAGGATGCAAATATATTGATCAAGAATATACAATTCCTACTGGCACATTAACTGTTGAAGACATTGCAGAGAAGAAGAACCATAACACTATGATGATAGACATTGCATCAGCTCTTAGCTATGAAGAATTTGATGAAATCAAAGACTGCACAACTGCTCATGAAATGTGGAACAAGCTGAAGAAAATCTATGGCAGTGATGACAATGTGAAGAGAGCCAAAGTAGAGAGCCTAAGAGGACAGTTTGATCAAATGAAAATGAGAGAAGAAGAAAACATTGCAAAATATGTTGAAAGGATCAAGACAAGTGTTAGTGCAATCAGAGCTTCTGGAGGAAAAATTGATGATGAAACAGTTATAAGTAAGGTTCTTAGAACATTACTCCCTATTTATGCAATAAGAGTTTCTGCTATTCAAGAAAGAAGATGTGAAGAAAATCACAATATAACTTTGGATGCCTTAGTTGGAAGATTGATAGCCTTTGAACTGGATAACTATGACAACTATGTTCCAAGTTCTAAAAATATTGAATTAGCTTTTGAGGCCAAACTTTCACTCAAGAAAGGGAAGAAAATCCAATCAAAAAGTGAAGAAGAATTAGAGGAAAGTTTTGATAGCAATCTTGAAGTTATTGAAGCATTACTTGCAAAGAAGTATTCAAGAGGCAGTGGAAAATACAAAGGTAAAACTCCCTTAATCTATTTTTCATATGAAGAAATTGGTCATATTGCAGCTAGGTGTCCAAACAAGCAAAGCAAAGATGAGAAGAAAAATTACAAGTACAATGGCAAGAAAAATTTCAAATCATTCAAGGATAAAGGTAAGAAAACATTTTTTTTAGCTAAAGATTCGGATGATAGTGAAGAAGAAATTGTTTTCATTGCTGTAAAAGATGAATCTAATAATGATGAAGATGAGATGGCACTTATCTCTCATATAAGCAAGAATGATACATGGATTATAGACAGTGGATGTTCACATCATATGACTGGTGACAGGACCAAGTTTAAACACTTTAAAAACTTTGATGGTGGTAATGTAAGGTTTGGAAACAATGAACCCTATTGTATAAAAGGAAAGGGATGAATTTCATTAACCAAAGAACTTATATGTGATAATGCATATTGGGTCGAAGGACTAAAGCATAATCTTCTAAGTGTAGAATAGCTAATCAACATTGGATTCAAGGTTGAATTCATGAATGGCAAAGCAAGACTGCTGGATGACAAAGGAAAACTGATAGGATCAGGCAAACAAACCAAAGGTAACCTATTTTATCTTGATCTTGGTGATTACTCATGTTTTATTGCTCAAATTGAAGAAATTTGGTTATGGCACAAAAGGTTATGTCATGTAAATTTTGACAACATGATGAAAATAAGAAAATTTAAGAAAGTAAGAGGTATTCCTACTTTGAAGAAACCTGATGTTGGTCTATGCAAGAATTGTCAAATTGGTAAAATGGGAAAGTCTAGTTTCAAAAGTAAAAACTATCATTTTGAAGATATTTTGGAAGTTGTGCATACTAATTTATGTGGACCTATTGGAATTGAGAGCTATACCGAAGAAAAATTCTTTATTCTCTTTGTTGATGATTATTATAGAATGATGACTATTATGTATTTAAGAGAAAAGTCTGAAGCATTTGAGAAGTTCAAATGGTATTTAGCAAGAGTAGAAAAGGAAATAGGAAAAAGAATAAAATGCTTGAGATCAGACAGAGATGGTGAATTCATCTCCCATGAATTCAATAATTTCTACATTGAAAGAGGAATCAAAAGATAGGTATCAGCCCCGAGAACTCCTGAGCATAATGGAATAGCCAAAAGAAGGAACAGATCTATCATGGACTGTGCAAGGACTCTAATGATTGAAAAGAACATTGCTATGAAATACTAGAAGGAAGCTATCAGCACTGTAGTTCATACCTTGAACTGAGTACAACTGAGAAAAGACACATTCAAGACTCCATATGAGCTATGGTATGGCTACAAACCAAATGTAAGTTACCTAAAAGTATTTGGTAGTAAATGTTACATCTTAAAAGAATCTAGAAAAGGAAATTTTGATGTAAAAAGTGATGAAGGAATATTTTTGGGATATTCTTGCAAAAGTAAGGCATATAGATGTCTAAATTTGTCTACTCACAAAATCATAGAAAGTGCACATGTGAGAATTGATGAGTTTGTAGAAAAGATTGAAGAAGAAAGCAAAAAGGAACTAGAGGACTACAGAAAATTTGTTTACATTGAACCTGATACATTGCCAGACACATGTAAGGAGACTACATCTACCGAGCCTAGTACAATAACTGAGTCACAAGAAGAAGTTCAGACCGAGTCACAAAGTACCGAGTCTCAGTCTGAAGCTACCGAGCAAGTATCTACCGAGCCTGAGCAATCTGAACCTGAAGATGAAGAAGATGACAATGTAACTCATTCAGGAAGCAAGGAACCTATATTAGCCAAGTATGTTAGAAAGCATCATAAACCAGATCAGATTATTAGAAACAAATCAGATGGTACTATGACAAGAAGTAAACTAAAAGGTACATGTTTATTTGCTGATTTTGAACCTAAAAATGTCAAAGATGCATTAGAAAATGAAAGTTGGATTGAGGCTATGAATGAAGAAATAGAGAAAATAGAGAAAAATAAGACATGGACTCTTGTACCTAGGCCTAAAGATAAAAATGTAATTGGGACAAAATGGGTATTCAGAAATAAGTTGAATGAAGATGGTCAAGTATCAAGAAACAAAGCAAGATTGGTATGTAAAGGATATTCTCAAGAAGAAGGAATAGATTATGGAGAGAATTTTGCTCCTATTGCAAGATTAGAAGGTGTGAGGACTTTAATTGCATATGCATCACATAAAGGATTTAAGGTATATCAAATGGATATCAAATCTACTTTTCTCAATGGTATTCTTGAGGAATAAGTCTACATTGAGCAACCTGAAGGTTTTATTGATCCAGACAAAAGGGATATGGTCTGCAAATTACACAAAGCATTGTATGGTCTAAAACAAGCTCCTAGAGCATGGTATGAAAGATTACATAACTATCTTACTCAGATTGATTTCAAAAGGGCTAATGACAACAAAAATTTATACATCAAAGAAGGATAAAATAACAAAATTGTTTTGGCAGAAATATTTGTGGATGATACTATGTTTACAGGAAATGATGATCAATGCAAAGAATTTTCAGAGCTTATGAACAAAGAATTTTAAATGTCTATGTTTGGTCAGATAAAATTCTTTGTTGGACTTCAGATTCAGCAGAACAAAAATGGTATCTACATTACTCAGTCTAAATATATCAGGGAAATACTTAAGAAATTTGGTATGGAAGATTCAAAACCAGTTGGTACACCCATGTGTACTGGACTGAAGCTTACCAAAGATGATGATTCAAAAGAAGTAGATCAGACCTTATATAGATCAATGATTGGAAAATTATAGTATGTAGTACACACAAGGCCTGATATTGCCTTAGCAGTTGGAATAGTGGCAAGATTCTTGGCTAAACCCAGAGAAAATCACATGATGGCAATCAAAATAATCTTGAGGTATTTAAGGGGAACTGAAGATTATGGCTTGTGGTATAAATTTGGAGGCAATCTAGATTTAAAAGTGTTTACTGATGTTGATTGGGCATGAAACATTGATAATAGAAAGAGTACAAGTGGTGGAGCATTCTTTCTTGGCAAGAGGTTAGTATCTTGGACTAGTAAAAAGCAAAACTGCACATCCCAATCCATAGAAGAAGCATAATATGTTGCTGCAGCAGTAAATTGCTCTAATATTATATGGTTTAAATAGCTTTTGGAAGGCATGAAGGTTGAGATCAAAGAACCAGTTGTTATGTTTTTTGATAATACAAGTGCAATAAATATTTCAAAGAATCTAGTAATGCATTCCAAAACCAAGAACATTGCAATTAAATATCACTTTGTCAGAGAATTGGTGCAGGACAAGGAAATCAGATTGGAATATATTCATACAAAAGAACAAATTGTAGATATCTTCACCAAACCACTACCTAAGGATGCATTCTTGTATCTAAGAGGCAAGTTAGGGGTCACTCCCCTGTCCGAGGTTCACTAACTAAAGTTTTAGTGATGCATCAACCAGAACATGTTGAAGATCAATCAGTTGATGCAACATAGTCAGGGAATCATTGCATATGAATCAGTACATAAGGTACATTGATATTTATCAAAACTATATAAGTTGTCTTCGGCATGTGTTGTCAAAGAGGGAGAGTTTGCTGTCATTTCAAGAAATTTCTAAGAAGAATAATTTGAGAAGTTAAGAGGGAGAGTTCTTAGTCAGAGAAAGAAGTTTGAAGATGATGGGAATCAGAATGAAGCTAAGGATATGTTTCTTACTCTTGGTTTCTCTATGAAATTTCATTGTGCTATGACATGTTGTGTTGCCATCAATGCCAAAGAGGGAGATTGTTGGATACAATTATCTGAAGGACATTGTTGGATTAGCTACGTGTTGTCTTTGATGTCACACAAATGTCATATCAATTATCACTCTCAGTATCTACCGAGCTCAGTCGGTCAGCTAGGTGGTTTTTAGTGTCTACCAAGTTCTCTCGGGTGTCTAAAGGAAAAATGATAGGGTAACAGTGTTAACCGAGCCTCCTCAGTTATCAAAGGAAAATTAGTGGTTACCAAGCTCTCTCAGTCTCCAAAGGATGTTGCAAAATTCACTATGGTTACCGAGTTCTCTCGGTCACCGAAGGAAATCTTTTCAGGATTAATGTTTACCGAGCAAGGTCAGCCCTTTCAAAGAATTTTGTTATTATAGTTTGTTTATCCCAGCTGACTGTTATAATAATTATTAGTGCCGACTTGACAATCTAAATGATTATGAAATGGCATATATATATAGAAGGTCAAGTGGTGAATAAAAGATATACAGCATGCAAAAATCATTTTGAAGAAAGGTGTGTGCAAATTTTGAAGGATGGTCAAATATCCTTGAGGAGCAGCAAAGATTTAATTGATCAGTAAGGATCTAGTGAAATAGAACAAAGATCTATATTCAGCAATTCAGTTGCAGGTCATTTCATTGTTACTATCTAGCAATTGTAGCAATGATATCAAAATCTCTTAACCGAGTTGGTTTAACAACCATTTTGTAAATCCTCTAACAAGGTAACAGTTCTATTGAATTGTTTCAAGACCTCTTACAAGGCCACTCCTAGCAGGGTGATTAAATCCTCTAACAAGGTCACACCTAACAGTGTGTTTTGTAACCTTTTACCGGGTTGGCTTCTAACCGGGCATCACTTCAGAAGAGTGAAAAAAGTAACTAGTTACATTGGTGGTTTTTCCCATATTGGGTTTCCATGGTAAATCTGGTGTCTCTTGTGTTCATGTTATTTTCTTTATTCATGTAAGTTAATCAGTGATGAATGCTTAAGAACAGTTTAATTATTACACACTTCAAGGATCAAGTTTTCAACATTTGTCTATATATTTACCGAGTGGCACAGTAAATAATTTTTTAAGATATTTAAGGGATCAGTGGTAATATTTTTGTGGTTAACTAATTCACCCCCCCCCCCCCCCACCTCTTAGTTACTACATCTATATTTCCAACAGGTTCCACCATGTTTATGACAACATTATTCCCAGAGTAAGAATAATTGACTTTAGCACCCATGTTAGGTTGAGAAGATGAATCTCCTTGACCATGTTTTGGAAATAGTTCCATGAATTCTATATGATCATTATTGATTTTATGATTGTCAATTACAATTTCTCCATTATCAATTTTGTCTTGTATGAGATGCTTCAAGCATATGCAGTTATTGGTTTTATGACCCTTATTTCAATGGAAATCACAAAAATCGGTCTCTTTCCACCATTTGGGTTTAGGTTCATTATCAAATGGTTGGATCTTACACAATGTGATGATTTTGTTGGCCAACAGAGTTTTCATGGAGGACTCTAAAGATTCTCCAAGAGGAGTAAACTTGCATTTAGGATCTATAGCCCAAGGTTTGTAGTCAAATGGCTTCTTGTTTGATTCTATTGCCTTGACCTCTGAGGCTTTGATGGCTTGGGTACCATTAGTGAGATTGAAAGTGGGTGCCTTAGATGGGCTACGAACATTGTCAATAATGCCATCCGTGACGATGCCTTTAATCTTGTTCTAGTTTTTGTTCTTGTCTTTGGAACTAGATCTAGATTCATACTTCTCTTTTTGGAGTGATATGTCTCCTTTTTTCACAAGGACTTTCTCAATTTTGATTGTATTATCTACCATCTTATCGAAGGATGTGTGATCTTGCATTTGTAAAGGGTAGTTGATTTCTAGAACAAGATTGTTAATGGAAATTTCCAGCTTCTCTATTTCTGGAATGGGTCTAGCATATAGAGAAAACTTCTTCCTCCATCGTTTGAGGAAAGTCAAGAATGGTTATCCTGGGTATTGTTTCAGATTACAAATGTTGATCATGGTGACCAGATGTTTGATGTTATAGGAGTATTGTTGACAAAATAGCTTGATTAACTCCTCAAAATTTTTGATTCTTGGAGGCATTTTTGAGAACCAATGAATGGCTACTCCTCCCAGAGATCGAGGGAAAAGATGTATTAGATAGGTTGGTTCATGCATGAACTCCATGGATTGAGTACATAATTCTCTAACATGATCTTGGGGATTAGAGTTTCCATCTTATTTGTCGTATTTACGCATTTCCACTCTTTTTAGGAATGGTGGCATGTACAAGTCTTTATCAAATGGAAAAGGACATAGAGCCTCCATGGAGAAATCTTTAGGTTCCTTCTCTTTTTGAGTTTGTTGAGCTTGACTTGAATGACATGCATCTATTTCATCATTGCCATGATAGGAGTTTCTTCCTCTTGAGTAACAATATCTTTGACATTAAAGTTTAGAGGAAGTTTAGCTCCTTGTTGAGCTAACTCTAGAAAGTATGCCTCTTTCTCTTCATGCAAGAAATGTCTCATCATTTTCTTGAAGTTATCATCATTTTGATATTGGGAAATTTCAAAAGGTGTGGGTTCTTAATCTACACCATGTTGAGATTGGTGTCCTTGGGAGCCTTGGTTTGCTCCACCTTGAGACATGGTGCTATTGTGAGGACTATTGGGAATTGATTTAGGTGGGGTCAGTTGATGACCTACATGAATTGATGCAGGAGGGGTGATGTAACCACCTTTCAAGAAAAGATTTCCAAGAGCATCTTCTCCAAAGATATTTGTGTCGTAGGGTTGATGAAATGTCTCAGCAATCATAGAAGATGTAGATGAAGAGAGTTTGGGTTTTTCTCCTTTTTTTCATTGTGATGAAGCTCTAGTTTCCCCCATTAACCTTGGGTGAAGAAAAAGAGCAAGATTAAGACAACTAAAGAATGACTTGATTCAAGAAGATCAAATGACGCAACCTTGTCAAGATTGGATTGATTGAAGATTAGATTAGATGTAAATGAAGGATATTGTGCCCTATTAGTATGGGTAGATGCCCAAAAGATGGCAAACATGATTTCGCAACACTTAGCCATTTTTTATGAAGATGGCATTGAAGATGATTAACAAGGTTTTGACACAAGATGAAAAAATATTCAAATCAATAGATCAGAAGGCTAGATCAGACTCAAGAGACCACTTTTTGGAAAATAATTGGATTCTTTCTGGTTTCTACTCTGTTCCTGACACGATGATTTTTTTGATAGAATCTGGAAGTAGGCTATAAAAATTGGATTTCTGGCAATTTTGGCAAGTTTCTGGCAATTTTTCAAAATTCTCATACAAGTTTCTCCAGGCTCGTACGAGTCTGGGTAAGCTCTAGCATGACAATTGACAAGACTCGTACGACAGTTGACACCAAGGTTTGATTTTCTTTGACTTTTCCTGACAAAACTCGTAAGACAATATGCAAGCTCTTGTATGACAATTTGGGAGTTCTGATATGACTTTTGGTGAAATTCATATGACTTTATGAGACTGTGGACAACTTTTGGACTCCAAAAAGGAATTTTGCTTCAAATTTTGCAATTTTTCAATTTTTTAGAATCAGTTTATTTGTAAGATTTTCTTTGTCCAAGTTTGCAGATTCTTGTAATAGTTCAGGATTGTTCGTTTCCAAAGGACCAAGTAGATAGCAAACATGTAGAATAACAAGTAAAGGGAAGCAATCAGTTGTCTCAAAACAATGAGCAAGGACAAATGCAACTTTTCACATGAACAAGCAATAGTGACTTATTATGATAATCCCTAGGAATGCTACTTGTGTATGTTCTCAAAAGTTTTTCAATAACGCACATAGTCCCAGAAAATGAAAAATTGGCCTCGCTAAGGTGTTTAGTAATGGTCCGACTCTGCAAATTTTATGATCTCAAGAGGGTGAACTCCAATCCAGGCACACCGGGGTTTTGACACAATCCAAGAATTTAATCAATTAGGAGCTGCTAGGGAGATCTGATAACCCAACAAGAGACCACACTTGTGGAGATTTCTTCCATAGAGACATTTATACAGCAACTGTTGCTACCATGGTGAAAATGGCTATTACTACTTGAGGTTCCATCCACGTGGTTGACCCAATAAAGGGAAAGTCCACTATGGTTAACCCTCTCTAAAGGTGACTCACAAAAGATACCACATGGTGACTTGGTCCATATCCAAGGATTTGAGTTTCTGATACTACCCAAAAAGGGAGTAGAGCATAATCCTCTAGCCTTATCACTTTTACCCAAACATAGCAAATAGATTAATCTGACACACTAAGACTAAAATCACCTCACCAAGGCTTGTGATGGCAACAATGATGTCTATCAAGCTCTCTAATAGGGACCAAGAGAGAACGTATCGATCATAGTTGAGGACCAAACCAAGTAGAATGTGAGATAATCACAGTAACCTCCCTACCTACAAGGGGATCTATCATCAAGAAGAGCTTTGCATGAAAACAAGTGAATGAAGCCCACTCTCTCAAGATCATTTGAAAATAGTGTTCATAGGGCCTATTTACTATGTGTAACAGAGATGCAAAAAGAAAATCTATATTTGTTTTATAGCCCAAAATTGAAGTTTGTGATATGAAAGTAGGAAAAGTCACACAAGCTTGACACGTGAGAATTCATTTTATGTCCCAAAAATGAAGTGTCATCAAATGCAATAGAATGTCTGAGTTCCTCGCAATGCGCTTAGTAGATTTTTACATTTTTGTAATTTTTGTTGTGCTTTTCCAATCAGAATAAAAAATACCAATCAGAAATAGAATATCTCAATTGTTAGGGTTAGCTGTTAGTCCAAATCCAAAAATTAAATCTAGAAAATGGCTTGAAAATCTTAAATGAAAATTGAATTCTGATGCCAAAACTCGTACGACAATCGATTACCTCCCGTATGACAATCCAGACCTAACACGATAGTGGGTCTCCGCGCACATGACAAAGTAACCTCCAAATGACAATGTGTAACAACTGATACGAGTCTCAAAAACATAGACTGTCGTATGACAGTCAGAGGGTCCTGGTATGATTTTTTGACAAAACTCATACGAAAAATGTACGAACAAAAAACAAAGATCGCAGTTTTGACCAAAAAATGACATAAAATTGATAGAAATTGTTAGAAATGAAATGGAAACCCATTTAAGGACCCCATGGTGGGCACTAGAAATGTGTGTGAAAATTGTACCTAGCTATGGACACAACACTTCAGTAAAACATTAGAGGTTAGCAAAATTGAAATCTGCAAATAAATGAAACTAAGCTAACTAGGCAATTTACTGCCTTCTAGTAGGTGCGAGTATGGTATTCTCAGATTAGACAGAGATCAATAACGATTCAACACCTAAATGAAGGATTTAATGCTAAAAGATGAATGTAGAATGAATTCAGATTAATCTATTTTTTTGGATTTTGAATGCAATAAGATGAAAAATTGTATGAATCTAATCTAGAATTGAATTGAAATGATATGCAGATTATTCTAACAATGATATGAATTGATATGAAAAACTATTTAAAGCTATGAAGAATTATGAATGATCTCACAAAGTCTCCTATTTGCAAAAGCTTGATTCTTCGTATGTAATTTTGCCAGAATAATTGTGCAAATTCAAGAGATATTTTGTGAAGAGCTGAGCCTTGATTTATAGAAATCCAAGGCTTGAGGATGCACTGAGAAAAGCCATAAATCACTCTTGATAAACTCAGGTTGATTTTTGAGTTAACAAGAAATCATAATTAATTAAGTCACAAAATCATGCAAAATCATGCAAAAATAGCTTTTTGACTCAAATCAGAAGTTTAGATCAGCTTTCAACTCAAAATAGATGTTGAGTTTCAAAAAGATAACTTGAATTGATTTTCTGATTTAAAGTTTAACTGCTCTTTGAATGTGCATAGATAATTATGAATTAAATAAATAAAGTGATTTATCTTCAAATTTAACTAATTTTTGAATTAAAATAACTGATTTATGGGTTAATCAATTATTTAATCAAACTGATATTCAAAAACTATATTATTAAATATTGACAACTTGAGTTTAATCAATTAAATAAAAATTCAACTGATTCCTTATAAGATTTTTGATTTATTGTCAAAATTAAATAATACAATTTAGGAATAAATGTAATTAAATCTAATTAAATAATTAAGTGGTAGAATTAAACTTAATTAATTAAATATTCAGAATATTCAATTAATCAAATTTTAGGATAAATAATGACATCTATCGCCAAATAATATTTAATTAAAAATAATTAGGATAAATAGGAATATTCAAGGAATATTCTCTGATGTAGAATTAAGATAATCAATTTTTGATAAACTGATGTGCAGATGTGCCTTAGGTTAGGACTTTGATGTCAATTTAGATCGAATTGTTGATGTAAGAGGTTAATGAACCTATAGCCCATTTTTGGGGTATTACAGTAGCCATATGCCTTGCAAGAGTATTAATTAGATCTTAACACTTTCTTCCTAATATTAATAATGTGAATATGTATGTATTGAAGGTTGTGTGTGCATTAATCATTTTGTAGGTAGTAGTCATGATGTATTTAAAGATCGGCATTGTGGTGCTGATGAAGTCAAAGCCAGCCATTACTGCAAGATCTTCACATGAGGAACAAGTTAATACCCTTTCATGTTAAATGTAGCACGCAGATCTAGTACCCACAATGCACCATATTCTAGGAGGACTTATTCTTGATAAATGTTATTTCTGTTATAAGGCATTATGAATCTGTAATGATCCTCATTAATGGAGTGATCTTAGATTTATGGAGTATTTATATTTTTCCTTTAAATAAGATGATTATTGTAACTCTTTGGAGTTAGTCAATTTTCTGAATAGAACTATTGTAGTTGTAATACTGTTTCAGTCCAAGTGTACTTATTTTCCATAAATGAATAGAATGCACAATTTGAGTTCAATCTTTTTATCTTGATTGTGTTTCTATTCACTCATCCAAGGGGGCCCACTTGGTGATTGAATTGTTTAGTTAGAGTAGGAATCATTTTCATGCTTACTTAGAAGTGAAGTAGAACTATGTTGTTCCTGCAGCCACTAGTAACAGAACTAGTAGATTGTTCTCGCAGCATAGGTGGTTAGAGTAATTCCTATCTGTGATTACTTGTTTTGCTATAATAATTCATTTACTGGTACTAGCATAGATTTCTTGAAGCTCAATGTATTTTAATTCCATAGATTAGTCATGAAAATCAAGAGAGTTTGAAGTGTATACTTTGCGAATGCCATTCCAAGTTTACGTCCCTGGTCGATAATTAAATGAGATTGAATGATCTAATTAGCAACCATTTAGGGTGTCCAATCCTAAAATAAGCAATCTAGTGCTATGGGTTTCTAATACCATTTTTTATCCAAGCAATTTGCATTACATCTTCATCCTCTAATCATATCCATGGTAAAGTAAATGAACTTTCATTGCTTTTCTACATCTCATCAATAGCTTAATTTGGATCTTGCATTCAGTTGCATCATATGGGTCTTAGGGGAAAAAATAGCCTCCTATGCTAGCTTTTGTGCCATTTTTTAGACTTCTAGGGCTTGCAATAAATCCTAATCACCCTCAATATGCATTAGGGACATGCTGCAAGTGTTTTGAGAGCACACCCACATCCCTAAATTGAGAGAAAATGGAATGGTGACAAGGTGCTCTCGTTGAGCTTTATCTGAAGTGTCTTTGCAAATAGAATTTACTATATGTTAGGAATATGCTCTTAAACTAATGTTTGAATGTCTACACTTGTTTCAAACAAGTTAGGTTTTCTCTAATCACAGTTACATGGTGCACTTGGCAAATGTCACTTGTCTATGGGTTCTCCAGCATCATTTCCACCATGAACATTTTTTGGGCTCACACATGATGCTTGGGAAATCCTTGTGTGTTTTTTGAGTTAGTCCTATGCAATTTTGGTGACAAGGCCTTGAATTCCTAGTAACCTCTACAAGTCTCTGATATTTCTATATAAAACTAAGTTCTCAAAATTACATGGTGGTAATCCATCTCAAAATACCCCGTACCTAAGCTTCAAGAAAAAATTCCCCCCATCAATCCCCATATAAAATCCCATCAAAGACCCTAAGAAATCTTAACAATCCATGAAAGATCCAAATTCGTAGAAAAAATCATTGCAACTCCAAACCTATCTCCCTCAAATCCACCCCCCTCTAAAAAACCACATATCCTAATGCAAACCTGAAGCACTAACCCCATCCTATTGCCTAAATTATTAACCCATGGATTTTGATTGTGAAAATGTTTCCCCCCCATCCTAGTTAACCTCTCACAATGAGGGTTTAGTTGGGTTGTGATATGCTGCATATATTCATCCTACCTATGCATTTTCATCCCCCATTGCCATCCCATTCATATTAGCTTTTGCACACACACTGACGTACACTTTGATTCATTTTAGGATTGCATTCATTTTAGTGTGTATTCATCTTTAGGTTGCATTGATTTTAGTGTGCATTCATCATTAGGTTGCATTCATTTGTAGTATGTATTCATTTTAGGTTGCATTTATTTTATTATTTTAGAGTTATAATCATATCCTTAATTAGTTCAGTAATCATTATCTTTTAAGTTCATTCTTTTCATTTGCATTGAGTGCACTTATTTTCACCTTTAGTTCATTATCATTAAATTATTTTAGTTTCCTCATTTTAATTGCATTTAGTATAGATTTTTGCATTCATTGCCTATCTTTTTGTATTCAATCCATTTTAAGTGTTCATTTTAGGTGATCATTTAATAAGAATTACATTCATTTACTCATTTTTAGTTCTCTTGCATTTTTAATCACTGTCTAGCTTGCATTAGATACATGCCTAGACATATAGAGTTGCATCATACATATACAAACATCATAAGTTGTATCATAAATAAATCAAATGCACTACATACATCCATCACATGTATAAACATAAAATTATCAAATGCACACATATCATATCCACCCTACATCCACAAAGTGTTAATAGGTGTATCTTGCATAGACCACATATTTCACATAATGCATCACATAGATATCAGAAACATACATTAAAATACATCAACACATCACATTTAGCATCACAAATATGTTAGTATCATATCATAATAACCTAAAGAATCACATCCTACATAACACATGTCAGTACATCATAATCTATACATCCATACATTTGTATCCATAAATATAAGAAATTGAGCTAATAACACAAAATGCCACCCAACTCAACATCATATTTATATATATCTCGCAAAAATAAAGAATTACCTCAAAACCCACATGAACAAATCAATAAATATCCGAATGTCTCATAGTGTTCATTAAAGAAAAAAAATGTCTAGGAAAATGCCCTCAAATAATAATATACATTATAATGTGCATCATATAGTATAAACAACTATGTAGCATATCACTTCCCATCTCTCTCCTAGGGGAGGTAGAATAAGGATATATAAACCTATGGGGGAGGTTGTGTCTTGTGTGGGATCTAGGATTGGGACAATAGATGAAGGATTATGTGGAGGTGCACTTGTAATATGTATCCTCATAACCCTAGGCTATGGTCTCCCCACTGAACTATTGACAATTTTAACCTATATCTATCCTGTATTGGCCCTATCACATCTCTCTCCTGCCCTATAGTATCTACATCCATCCCAATCCCTAACCCCTTAGCCTCAGGGATATTTACCAAGCCATCAGTTGACCATTGTTGGCTCTATGTCTGTCTTGGCTGGTGGCTCTCTCACCCTATCCTATGAGAAGGACCCGATCCAAAAGTGCTGCCACCTATACATTGGCTTCTCCCCCCTTTGATCCCTATCCTTATACCTATGGCCTCTAATTGAATGGCCCACTTGTAGTGAACTATCCTCTTCTATGAAAAAACATGTGATACATGGCTCTATACCACCCCACCTACTCTCTAAGATCTACCACCTCCCTATGTAACCTTAGGACCTCCTAGGAATCACTCATCGATCTCCCCCCTCCCCTAGCTTGTGCTACTGCTAAATCTCACATAAGTGAGTCTTTCTCCCCATGTAATCTATTCCTCTCTCCCTAGAGGTTGACATTCTTTTTCCTTAATTTATCCCTCTCTTATAACCTCTATCCCATCCTTTAGTGCCTCTTCTAGATCGATAACAGAATTTTCCCTCTCCCTCTATGTATCTTATTGCATTTGGTTGACTATGGTGTGTGCTTCCTAGAGTGACACAAACTGCATCGTGAGATCTTTCCCTCCCCTACTCATGGATGATCCTACACCTGAGCCCCCTCCCAATGCATGTCCTCTTGGTGGGACCTATGGCCCCTATCCCCTATTTCCTCCCTAATATACTCCTACATCTACCTCCATTTTATCCCCCCTCCACCAACCTCCTCATGTCCCATAGCCTCCTGTCCCCTCTCCTTATGTCCACTATCTCCTCTCCCTACCCTCCTCAGGGCCCATCTCTCTAGCAATGCCACTGGTTCTCTCCTAACCCTAGGTTGTATGACTTCTCTTCACCCTCTCTAAACCCTCCCCCTTCTCTCCCCCTCACCACCTAGGATGCTACTACCCTTACCCTCTCTACCTCTAGTGGCAATCCTCTCCTCCCCACCACCCATGGCCTCCTAAACTGAACCCTATACTCCTAGGTTATCCTTGCATTAGTCTCCCCCCTACCAATCATAGTGTACTAGATGAATCCCCCTCCATGCCACTAGTAACCCTTTCCTATTGAGAGAAGGCCCATACTCTGAGCACCTTTCATGTGTAGTTTTCTAGTACTAATGATCTACGTCTAGAACCCCTACGTAAAACCAAACTAGAAATCTATATGATAAGGTTTGTATTACTCTACTATATACTCCCATCACCTAGTCAGATATGTCAAGGTCATGGCATATGGTAGCTGCATTTGATCCTTGGGCCATGGTCCCACCCCCTGTATGGCTTCCATATGATTCCATCCCTAACTCCATCTAGAACCTCTCTCTAGAAATAAATATCATATGTGTCATGATATGTCAGTGACCCCCCTCATCTATAAACCATAGGTTTATCTTCCTATATATCCCTACTCCCCATTGGATTTAGCACTACAATGTACTCCCACCCCCATACCTATAGTAAGGTGGCTTTACCACTTCATCCACTATCTACATGACCATGGGGATCAACACTAGAGTCACACTCATCCCTCTTGTGTCAAGGGAAATGTACCCTGAAACAAACCCACACACATAAAATTAAACTCATTAAGCCATAGGAAACAAAAAATGGATATGACACCTGGCCCCACTAGTGCTATAACTGCATGGTACTATGTAGTATCCTTGATGATCATCTTTGTGCCTCAAATCGATAGTCCGAAGATCATGTACACATCCTTAGGAGTGATAGTCATTTTCTCTAACAAAAGATGTAAGGTGCTGGTCTCTAAATGTCACTTCTCACATAGTGCCATAACCATCACCATGTATGCCCTCCTATGGGACATCCACTCTAGATACACTAGTCTAATGGTGTCCACCTTCACCTAGTCAGTAGGTTTGAACTGATCTTCCACATGTAACACCACAACTTGCCTCTCTCGTGATATCAATTAATCCATAGACTACTACAACCAACCAAACCAAGTGGTATTAGATTTTATTACCACATATCCTAGCCTAGAACCATCCAAGTTCATCCCCTTTCCCTCGTCCCCTTCAGAAAAACCTTTTCTAACCAACATTCCATTTTCCCGTAACCTAGTCCCCTTGTTCTCACAAAGCTAGTCAGTTCCTGTGTTCCCTTACTTATGGGATCAACAACCCTAATCCCATAGTGAATTTTCTACCCCTTGATCCCTCATGGGATCACATTTTTTTCCCCTCCTATCCTTTTTTCTTTGGGAACGTGATCCTACCAAAAATTCATTACAGGATGACATTCCTATGAAAAAACCTTAAACCCCACCCATTTTGGTATTCCCACCCAAAACCCTATCTATTTTCTAGTCCCATGCATTTTAGGTTGGATCATGATCCTACTAGACTCGAGGGTGATCCCATCAAACTTGAGTTGATGGGATTGTGCATTTGTAGCAAAAAATTTAAAATAAAATAAGATACACAAATTAAAGAGCCAAGTTTGAGACCCTACTTGTCTATCTGAGGCATAGTGCTATCATACACTCCTCACAATCTCTTTTCGATGCCTAAGATGGCCCCCTCTCACCATTGCTATTTTTTATATTAGTGATCAAAATGCCAAAGTCTCCTAATATTGGATATGCACAAATAACCTCTTCCTATCCCTCCTAGCCCTTATGTAGGCCACCCCCTTCACCCCCTTTTCCTCTGAAACACCCCCTAACCCCTTTTTTCTCTATTTTCTTCCCATGCCCCTCATTTTTATTCCTACATCACATTTAATTTCCATGTTTCTCCTTCTTTCTATTCTTTCTTCCTGGCCCCATTTTCCTTTCAAGACACTGCTTGGGCCCATTTTTCTTTCCCTACCTCTCTCTCTAGGGGGCATCACCTAGTCTAACTCTCTTCTCTATATTTTGGGGTAACTTTGTTACCTGTTAATTCTTCACATCATCTATTATTTCAAATGTATTCAAAATAGTATTATTTTAACACCATTTCAAAGAGGGGAAAAATGTAGACACCTAAATTCAATTACATAATTAAGTAATCTTATTTAGTTCTCTCCTAAGGTATTTATTGATTAAATATTTAATATTTATTTAATTTATGTCATCTCCCTAGTTAATTAATTTAATTAATTAGATCTAAATAGAATAGGCAACCCATAGCCTAATAATTAATTAAATATTTATTCCTATATTAATTTGAATAAATACATAATCTTATTTGAATTAATTTCCTAAATAACTCTTTTTTATTAAAAAAATCTCATTTAATCAATTAGAGCACATGGATCCTAACTTTAACCCCTAACCTAAATTCCTCTTTATTATGGTGAGTGGAGAGAGTGGAGAGAGTAGAGAGAGGGGAGAGAGTGGAAAGGGGGGAAAAAATTCAAATGGAAATTCGAGCGGGAAACTAGCAGAGCAGGGTCTATCTGATCAGGATGTGAGCTAGATGTAGGAGAAGGACAGTGGAAAGAAAGATGTGACAGATGAAGGGGACCCACAGGCCTTGCAGCTGGATCCAAGAGATCCATTGGGGGTAGCCTCATGACCGTTGGGATGCTGGACTAATTTTTTTGGAGTCAAACCCTTAGATAAGTCCTCCTTCCCTAAGATCAAAAACATCTTCAACAAAGAGAAAGTTTTTGTTGCTTTGGAAGTGCCTTCTAAGATCATTGATCACAACATTTAGAGTATGGCTACTACACTTGTTGGCAAGTTCATAGGCACAAGACCAAATATTAATTTGGTCAGAACCTTTACAAGGAAAAAATAGGATTTGAAAGGTCAAGTTGAAGTCATGGCTATGGCCAAGGGCATCATGACTTTTGAGTTCTCCTGCTCAGAAGATTTTTCAAAGATTCTTTGCATGAGCAACTAGTCGATGGGGAGATCTACGCTAATCCTCCAAAAATGGACTTCCAATCTAGATCTAAACAATGATTTTTTGACCCAAGCCCCAGTCTAGATTAGGCTTCCTGAGTTGCCTCTAGAATACTGGCATGAGGATGTTTTTGACGGCATAGCCAGCTCTTTTGGTGAGTTGTTATCCATTGATCCTATCACTGCTACCAAAAAAAGACTTACGTATGCTAGGATATGTGTGGGGGTAGTCAAAGGATAGGATATGCCTAAAGTGATAGAGTTTTAATCTAGGCTCGGAAGGCGGGTGCAGCAAATTGACTATGAAAATGTTCCTTTTGCCTGTTTCCATTGTAAAAAGGTAGGCCACAAGGCCAAAGATTTCCCTATCTTCATTGAGAAGGAAAAATTTTGTAAGGCTCAAATCAAGTAAGGAAAGAGAAAAGAGACTCAGAAGCAACAAAAGGGCCTAAATCAAGATGAAGGATCCAAGAAGGTGTGGAAGGAGAAAGCTCCCGAGGAAACTTCTCAAGGGGAGGCTCCTCAAGGGGAAAAATCCATGGGCCTTTCAGTGACCCATCCTGATCAAAGTAGGCTGGACAGTAAGGAAAACCTTGACAACAGGGTTCAGCCAGAGTCCCACAAGGAAAGTGGCAATAGGGATATGGTTGAAGGTGATGGTGGCCCTCATTCATAGGCCTCGGCTAATGAGGAGGGAGATAAATATAGTAGGTTCCTTCCTGAGGATGGGGAGTTCATCTTGGAGGAAATCATTGAGGATTCAGTAGTGCTTGAGACTCAAGAGTAGGAGGGCTTCGAGGAGGTTTAGGGCCCCTCCCAGGAATCAATCCTTAGTAGGAGCTTGTTGATCTCCCCTAGCAAGGTCAATAGAATCATTGACTTGGTGACCTCCTCTTCCCTGAGGCAAATATCTAGAATGGAAGCCCTGTTCAAGAGTTGCAAAGATGAGAAAGCTAGTCCTTGGATATTTGTCAAGAAAAAAAAGAATAGTAGGGACCTGTTGCTGGTGTCTCTGGTAGCCACAAGAAGTAGGGCCAAAGCTAATATAGGGGGAAAAGGAAGCACCCCAGGTAGGTGGAACAAGCATCAAATAAGGAAGGAAGAAACAAGAAGGAACATAGTGGATGGAACCCAAAAAACCATCCAAGATACATACCCTCAAAAGAAAATATGAAGATCATATCTTGGAATATTCATGGACTTAATGGGATCCAAAAATAGGAGGTTGTTAGGAATATGATTAGGGATCATAGGCTAGATATTTTTGTGATTTAGGAAACTAAGATGAAGAAGGAGAAGACTGAGAGTATTGTTTTCAGAAAAAGTATGAAGTTAGTAGCTACTGACTCTTCGGGAGCTTTTGGAGGGCTGTTAGTGATATGGAAGGATAGCCTTACAATGAACATCATCTTTAATGAAGGGAACATTCTGCTGATTCAATTCATGAATTCTAAGGACCAGGAAAGCTGGTTTGTGATGAATATCTATGCCCCTAACACTAAAAATGGTAGAAAGCACTTCTGGAGTAAAATCTGCAACCTGATGCCCTTGTTAGGAGGGTCTAAGGGGCTCATTATGGGAGATTTCAACACTCCTCTATTGGCTACTAAGAAGTTAGGTGGGCTCCCTCTGGACTTGGATGGTAGACAGCACCTTGCAAAGTTTATTAGCGAGTTGGCTCTCCTTGATGTTGAATTAGATGGTGGGAAGTTCACTTGATCTAACAAAAGAGTTGGGTTAGAGTGCATTCAAGTAAGGCTAGATAGAGCTTTGATCACTATGGACTAGATGAAATCTTACCATTGGAAACTCTCCACTTTGGTTAGACTTGGTTCAGACCATTCCTCGATCAATCTCACTCTTGAGCTTTGCAATAGGAAAAAGGTCTTCCCATTCAGATTTGAGAAGATGTGGATAGCTCATCCAGGTCTGCTTGATAGAATAAGAGACTAGTGGAGCATTGATGTGGAAGGGATGGCTATGTTTAAAGTGGCAAAGAAACTCAAAAACATTAAAATGGAAATCAGGAAATGGAATAAAAAGGATTTTGGTGATATTTTTAGACTAAAGAAAGGATAATGGAGGAGCTTGTTGGGGTTTGGGAGGAGATACAAAATGTGGGTTATGATGAGGAGAGATTGAATGTTGAAAAGGTTATTGTACCTAATCTTTACAACATTGTGAGAAAAGAGGAAATGTTCTGGAGGTAGCATTCGAGATCGGTGTGGCTTAAGGAAGGGGACAAAAACTCTAGATTGTTTCACCTCTCTACTATGAAGCATAGGGCTACCAACAGAATCAGTGTTATAAAAAAGGGGGATGTCTCTCTTAAAGAAGATAAGGAGATAGCCCAGGAAGCGATCAATTTTTTCTCTTCCATCCTCTCTAGAAAGACAAACTTGGGTGTTGAGGATCAGAAGGTTATTCTCAATTCCATCCCCAGAGTTATTAAGGGTAGTCAGAATAGAGCCCTAGTAGCTATACCAGATATGGAGGAAATCAAGGTGGCTATCTTCTCTCTACCTACTAAGAAAGCCCCAGGCCTAGATGGGTTCCCTACTTTCTTCTTCCAGATGTATTGGGAAGTCCTTAAAGAGGATCTTGTTAAGGTGGTGCAAGAATTCTTTGGTGCCAAGACTCTGCTCAAACAGATTAATGCTACTTTCTTGGCTCTCATTCCCAAAGTTCCAAGTTTGGACACTTTTAACTCTTTCAAGCCTATTAGTCTCTGCAACTCTCTTGATAAGATATTTTCTAAGGTTTTAACTATAAGAATGATCAAAATCCCCATAAAAAATGGGCTTTGTCCTAGGTAGACAAATCCTAGACTCTATTATAGCTATTCATGAGGTGATACACTCTTTAGAGGAAGGAAAAAAGGATGGCTTCCTACTCAAGCTTGATCTATCTAAGGCCTATGACAGGGTGGATTGGTCTTTCCTAGATCAGGTTTTGCATGCCTTTGGTTTTAATGACATCATTTGGAAGATCATTTCTCAACTGATATCCACCCCCACCTTTGTGGTTATGATCAATGGTTCTCCCATGGATTTCTTCAAATCTTCTAGAGGGCTTAGGCAAGGGGACCCCCTATCCCCCATCCTCTTTATCATTTTGGATAAATACTTGGGTAGATTGATTCTTGATAAAAGGAGTATAGGTGCTTTAGTTGGCTTGAAACCTTCCTCCAGACCCCTGGTCTTCAACCATTAGCAATTTGTGGATGATACCATCCTTGGGGGTGATGCTTTGGTTAAGGAAGCTAGACAGGTGAAAGAAATTCTTAATTCTTACTCTAATGCTACTGGTCAGCTCATTAATTGGAACAAAAGCTTGGTCTTTTTTGTCAACACCCCTGAGGGTAGACAGAGGAAAATTGATAACATCTTGGGCTGTGGAATTGGGACCCTTCCTTCCACTTATCTAGGGCTCCCTATGGGGACTAGACCACTGGACCACTTTTGGGATAACTTAATTGACAGGTTCAATAGAAAGTTGGTTGACTGGAAGGGCATCATTCTGAGTCAAGCAGGAAAAGTGCTTCTGATCAAGTCCACTCTTCAGAATCTGCCCATTTATGCTCTTAGCCTCTTCTCTATTCCCTCCAAAGTGGCTACTACTTTGGAGTCCATCCAGAAGAAGTTTTAGTGGGTTGGTCTGGAAGGTAATAAGAAGTACCCACTTGTGGCTTGGGATAATATCTACAAATCTAAAAAATAGGGGGGTTTGGGGATTAGAAACCTAAAGTAGTTCAACAAGGCTTTGCAAGCTAGACAGATTTGGAGGATTTTTATATCCAAAGGTGAATGGAGGGACATTCTTGAAAACAAGTATATCGCCAACATCAACTTAAAGCAATTTATCAACAGAGATGAGGAGCCTAAGGGATCTAATATTTGGAATGGCATCATTAAAACTAAGGGGTTAGCTTTTGAGAAGGTGAAATGGAAACATGGAAATGGTGAAGATATCAATTTTTGGCTTGATGACTAGCTTGGTGTGGGGCCTTTATGGAATTTTGATCAATACAATAGATGGGCGATGCTTTGCATGGAAAGATTTGGCTATAGGGTGAGAGACTATAGGATAAATGAGAATTGGCTTAATTTGACTGAGATATCCTAGGAGCTCAAACTGGTGATGAATATGATCAGGCTTTGCCCCTTGTCTCTCACCAAGGATGAACTTATTTGGGGGCCGACTAAGGATGGCAACTACACTATGGTTTCGGGCTATGATACTATGCAGAGGTGTGGTCCCATCCCTATCTGGGCCAATGCTTGGTTCACTGGCCTAACTCCCAAAATCAACATCTTTTTCTAGTTAATGCTTCAAAATCACATTTTGACAATGGACAACCTTATCAAGAGAGATCATCAGATTCCCAATCATTGCATCCTTTGTAAAGTGCAACTGGAAAGTGTTGATCACCTTTTCATACATTGCCATTTCACTAGGAACATATGGTCTTCTTTCCTGGATTTCTTCAAGTAGACATGGGTTTTTCCCAGTAACATAATGGAGCTATTCCAATAGTGGCATAGTGGGGTGGTTGGGGATGTGAGTCAAGGATTATGGGCTTGGTCTCTCCCTCATCTTTTTTGGGGAGTGTGGAAGGAGCGGAACAACTATATATTCAAGGAAAAAGAAGCTAATGCTAAGGTGGTGTTTCAGAAAAGTTTCAATGCTCTAGTCGAAAACTACACTGTTATCAAAGGCTATAACCCACTTACCAATGCTAAGGAGAAGGATTGTAGCAAGAGAGAGGATTGCAGATGGTCCCTTCCTCCTGAGGGCTAGTGCAAAGCCCACTTTGATGGTGCTACGAAAGGAAACCCTGGCCAGGTAGCGATAGGGGGTATAATCAGAAATGAACATGGGAAAGGCATTATAGCTATATCAGCCCCTCTAGGAGTGCAAACCAACCATGTTGCAGAGGTGACTGCAGCTCATCAAACCATAAAGCTGGCCATGGATATTGGAGTCAGAAATCTATTGTTGGAAGGTGATTCAAAGAACATAATCAACTACCTCAATGAAAAAAATATGCCGACCTGGACAATAGCCAACTTGGTAAATGAAAGTGTTCAGTTCCTCAAATCTTTTGAAAAAATCCACATGGCACATGAGTACAGGGAGGCTAACCAAGTTGCTGATAGGTTGGCCAATTGGGCTATCAGAAATAACAAGGTGAAAAGATGGATGGAGGGGCAATTAATTCCACATGAAATCAAATAATTAATGGAAAGTGAGAGAATCCCGGGCACATTCAGAAATATCAAAATTTAATGATGAAAGTTTATGTGTTAGGGAATTTGTGCCATTATATGATGTATGATAACATGAGCCAAAGTACAAATCACCTGGGCAATTGCCACCTTTGTATGTCTTGGCTTATTTTTGGGTGTTTATCTCTAAACACTAAAGGAAGGATTGAGAACATTTCTCATACCAGCTTCTTGCCCAAAACTTTGAAGAGCTCTGTCACCAAAAGCTTTGTCTATAGAACAAGAAGGAAAATGGTGGGGGAATGCCATAGAAGGGAACTTGAGGATGAGGTAGAGAAATGGAAGAGGCAGTCAAAGGTGTGGGATATCCTGATTAAAGGGGAGGTGACCACTTTCATCAAAAGACTGCATGGATGGAAACCCTTGGTCACCAAAACAATGGTTAAAAATTGGAATGAGGGGAGTGTTAAAATTGATGGGATTGAGTTCAATGTAATAGAGGAGGTTATCTCTGTGGTGATGAGCATTCTGATTGTTGGGAAGAAATTCTATAGAGATCACCGCATTTCTAGTCAGGTGATGGTAGAATTCACCAAAGGAAAGGAGGAGAAGAAGGCCCTTGAGAAGCAGGGAACTTACTACCTGCCGAGATCCATCAAACTAGTGTGGAGGTTCATGTTGAGAGTGATAGTTAAATATATATCTTTGGACACAAGGTTTGATCACATTTACTCCTACCACTTCATTCTTCTCAATCATTTTAGGTCTAGAACTAAAATATCTATTCCTTTTTACCTTTACTCATCCATCAATGAAAATATAAATGATTATAGAGAGAAACCCATCGGTAATCCCACTTTTCATGAAGGTCTGTTGTTGTTAATTTATGAGTTTTTCAAAGCTAAAACCATAGGTAACGAAATTAACCAGGGGAAAGGGGGGATGGTGGGCTCTAATGAAGAGCTCGACTCAGGTGATGAAGAGTATGCCCCTTCTGGCACCGAGGAGAGTCAAGATATGCATTCTGACTCAGATGCTGATGCTGCCCCACATACCAGAAAAGGGAAAAAGAAGATTAAGAAAAATAAAAAGGTTAAAAAGGAGAAACCTAATTCTAAGCAATTCATTGAGGTATCTTCTGATAGGGATTATGATGAGGAAGCAGACGGTATGGACACTAAGGGAGACAGCGCTGAAGTTGAGGGAGATAAAATTAGGGAGGAGGAGGAAACTAATAAGGACAAGAAGGGGAAGAAAAATTTTATCATCAAAATGCCAACAAACAAGGAAGAGGTCACGAATTGTGGTAGGAAATAGAGGAAAAAGAGGAGAATGGAAGAAGAGAATAAGGAGGAAGAACAAGAGGAAGGGAAGGATAGTGAAGAGGAGGAGGAGAGTTAGGAGAGAGAGGATGATTATATGCAGGCTGTTGAAGATCAAGGGACCAACCAGTATGAATGCAAGATAATAGACAAAGAGAAGAATGTGGTTTGGAGAGACTTCCACAAGGTGTCTGTTAGAATGGGCCTAAAAAGAGAAATGATGAGAACCCTGGTTAAGGAAAATAAGGAAGGCAAGATTCAAATGGAAGACATCATAAACCCTAACCTAGTGATTCTAAGTGAAATTACCAAAGAGCACCCTCAGATGGATGTCCTCAATAATGCCAAAAATAGTGTTATTGATAGCTACAGGACAACCAAATGAACTTTCCATGAAATTCAAGAGCTAAAATTTTGGGTGGGTATGCTGGAAAGGGAGGGAAATAGCAAAAAGATAACGCTAATGGACGAGAAGAATGAGATGGAGAGTAAAATGGAGGATGTGAAGAAGAGGATGCAAATCTTGGAGGGGACCTTGTAGAAAATAGTGGAGCAGAGCCACAATATCCTCAAAGCCTCAAATGATAACATAAAAGTCTTGATCATTAAATTTGAGGAACATAGGAGCAACAAGGAGGAGTCACCAAATAGTAGCAAAGACAAAATGCTGGAGGAAGGGGTGAGGAAGAGAACTAGGTCCAACACCATTAAGAAAGACGCACATGAACCTGACAAGGATATGGTTGAACTTAAGGATGCTACGGACAAGGTGATTGAGCTCGAGATTCAAGTGGTAGAGATACTAAGAGAATTTTCTTGATCAACTCCTCTGGCTTTTTGGACCTAGCCTGGTGTTTTGCTTTCTGTTTCTGGACCTGTTTCCTAGTTTTTACTATTTGTATTATTGGTGGACTGTGTCTAGCCTCTATTTTTCTATGGCTATTGTATCTTAGTGGATTGTAATTGCTATATCTCTATACTTGTTTAAATCTATTTGGGTTTCAGGGCCCCTTTAAAACTTGTTTTCCTTAATAAAAAACTTTAACCCCTAACCTAACTTATCCCAACCACCTAGCTCATAGTTCCAACCCAACCCATTCACACATACTAATCCTTCTTAATTAAATAATGACCCATGATTAACCTTCCACTCATTCTCTCTCCTCCCATCACATCCTCCTGATTCTCCCACTTCCTCTATAATCTAAGCCTAATAACCCACCAAACATTTACACAATCATAATTCATAGATTAAGAAATCCTAACCCAACCCATGTCAACCCTCATGTCACATCCTCCACTCTCCAACCAAAATGCATAAAATATCAATCTTAAATGCTCTTACATCCATCTTACACACTCCATCCATCTCTTACATTCTTGTCCTCTCTCACCTCTCTCCTTGTGACACTTGTCACAATAATAGACATTTGAGAAAGCACAATCTATGTGCTCTCTCTAAAATGCATCTCCACCCTTCCTCAGGTTTGCATCTTGACCATCCATTTCATCCACCATTTGTTTATAAACTTAACCCTTCACTACTTTATTTTGATCCACCATCTTATGCAAAGCTACCATGCTCTTTTGAGAATCAAATCCATAGCTAAGTAACATCCTAATGCCAAAATCATTCCTAAACATATTCATTTGAAGCTTGAAATCATCTTGAGCACACATACCTCCATCTTTGGACAACAACTCTTCAACAAAGGAGGTTTTCTTTGAGGGAGTGCAAGGTTTGCATTCTCTTAGTATTTTTGTTTCGTTTCTTTTGGTCTAATCTTAAGTGTTGCATAGTCTAAGTAGTTTATTGAATGCTTTTCTTAATTTTGTATTCCTTTGCACACTAATTCCTTGCATACAATATGTATATGTTTATGTATATATGCAGTTTTTAAACAATAAAAAAAGAAAAAAAAGAGTGAGGTTATTGTTCAAAGAATTTTATTTGAAATATATATATATATATATATAATATTTAAATAAATTATTAAGGGTAGAGGGGGGTTATTTATCCCCACCCCTTCCCCCATGTGCAAAAGAGGCTACATGATAGCCTAAGTGTGGTGGCTCATTTTCACGACAACCTAAGCTTCCATAGTAGCTGAGCAACATGACAACCTAAGTTGCTAGTGTTGTGGGTCACCAGTAGCATAAGTTTCTGGAGTAACAAGTTTCATGACAACCTATGCTATCGTAGAAGCCATGGGGTAGGACCGATTGTCACCTCACCCAAAGTTTATTTTTCATATCTTTTTTATAAATTTTTATTTTTAATTAAATTCAATTACAATATTTATATTTGTATTAATTATAAAAGGAGATTACATCATATAAGTAAAACCTCATCTTACAGTTTTAACTATTTATAAAACAACCATCCTTATTCCCAACCTCCTTTCATCCTTAACATAATAACTGAAAATAATTGACTGTATACATTCACATTTAAAATCTAAAAAGATTAATCTTAACACCTACTAAGTAGGCCTATCTGCCACTAGATAAACCATCAATGAATAAAAAGCAAAACTGTCGCCACTCACTTGCAACAAAAAGGCCCTTCTTCTCCTAGTTTATATTCTTCTACATTTTTTAGGTTTCCCAAAGCTTTCTTTTACCCCTCAAGGATACCACCTTTAATCTGAATCCCACCCCCAATCTTCACCTTCAACTTTTCTATCAGCATAGTCTTTCTTTTATCGTATTTATCCATCTACATTTCTACCTAACAAGCCCACATAAAAAAACCTTGCTTCTTGCAAAAAAACTTTAAAAATACCATGGTGGTGTTTACACCACCGGATGTCTAAAATTCCTTTGTCTTCAACCATGATGAGGAATAACTAGATTCTGAATTCTTTCCACCACCTCCCATTGTCCTTCATGCATGTTAATTTCATCCTTAATTTTCTACCATTCCATGGCCCTATCCCTTTTATATTGTGCTTTATCCACCCTTCCCCACCAATGTAAAAAGGGGATAAGGCCAAAATTTATGGCATCATCTTCATCTTTAAAATATTCCCTTATGTCTGTGCCCACACCTAGAACTGTCCATTCCAAAATATACTCCAAACCAACCAGCAACTCCTCATCAAAAAGATTAGTTACAATCCTTCACACGTCTACTTTTCTTTCACCCAGTTCTAAACCCCATGCAATAACCATGGAGATCAAATCCAAATTGACTCTCCATTTTTCTTCCTCTCTTGAAACTATGGCCCCAAAACATCGATGACTTCCTAAATCATGTTTGGATTGTTTATTTTGATTCGACCCTTCAACCTTTCCACATTTTTCGACCCTTTCAAACCTTTCTATTGCCTAGTATTAGTATCTGTGAAAATAGTTGCCTCCATCACTGCCAAAAAAGTTGTTGTCTCTCAAACTCAGCTACTTACCTAAAAATTTGAATTTCAAAATGAAAAGACTGATGTAGTCCTCTTTTTATTTATAGAGATTTACATCTCCACTCGCTTCCCATTTCAAATCATAATTATCACTACCCTTGAAACAAATTTCATTCTCATCCTTTTTTTCTATAAACAATAACTGACCACCGTCACCTCTCAAAAATTGCCCTTCTTAGACACTCTCTTATGATCATCGTGTTAGGAGATATATTATTAAATATCACACCACAACCATTAGAATTGCATTAATGATAGCATTTTTAGAGAAAAAATCCATTACTTGTCACATTCAATAACTTCTACTCTTTGTAACACAAAAACACACACTTAACCTTTTTTAAACCCCATGCCAATATAAAGCTTGAAAACCAATAATCATTTAATGATTGTTGACACCCATGTTAAATAATTTAAAGTCTTCAAAAATCATCTCATTTTTAGCTCCTAATGAAACTGACCATTTTGAAAGAGTGTCAACTTCATGATTACCTTCCTTTAGTGTGTGACTAATTCTCAAATCCTTGAATCACCTTCTAAATGTAACTTTTCAAGTTTCAAACTTAAACCTAATTTAATAGCTAACAAGTTTTCCTTAGCCTCTAAAAAATTCTTCATCCCATCACTCAATTTTATTACAACATAAGCCACCATCTCTCCATCATAATTTATCTCTATAGCCCTTTCCCTGGAAGCTCCCAAATTTCCTTGTGAGGCACCATTAAATTAATTTTAACCCATCCTTAATTTGGTCGATGCCACACCATACTCTTTCTATCCACTATACTCCCAACCTAATATTTAACATAATTATGAAATCAAATTCTAATTCTTGGCCAAAATTTATGAACTCACTATCCCATCAAGTAAAGGCTCTTGAGGGATTAATATGAGAAGTGACAATACTCATTACTTCTTCAATAACTAAATCAATTCTATATTTCACTCTATCAAGAGATTCATACTTTCTTTGGAAAATTATCTGATTGTGCTCCTTCTATATCTCCTATATGATTAATGACAAGACAATAATCCATAGCTTTGAAAGAGTAGACTTCTTTCCTAAAACTGACCAACCCTTAAAAAGGTCAAGAATAGAGTGTGCATAGGTCCTGACCATCCCAACTTCATTAAGATAGTTGTCCCACATGATTGAGTGAATTCAAATTTCACTAACAAATGATATACACCTTCAATAGTTTTTTGACACATAACACACTTAGTTGGTCCTATAAAGCCATATTTTTTTCTCCTTTCTTTAGTTAAAATTCTCCCATGTAAATAAATCCATACAAAGGCTCCTGCCTTAGGTAGACAGTCCCTATCCCAACACAACCTATAAGGCTAATCAACATTAATATCATTATGGAAAATTTAAAAATATCCTAATTTTATCGAATAACATCCACTCTTAGACACACACCATATAAGAGTATCATCCTTGTTCATCATCGTCACCTCCCTTTCTTCCAAAATATTATTCATTGTTGCTTTCTGCTATGGGTTTAAACCAAGTGTGGAAATATCCTTCCACATCCATTAAGGTCCAATGGGAGTGATCCTTTCCTCCAAATAATTGAGCATCAAGCATCAAGCATCAAGCTCAACCCAACCATCAAGTTAAAATCAAGCATCAAGTTCAAACCAAGCATAAAGTTCAAATTAAGAAAGGGTTCAAAATATCAACATCCCTACACACCAATAAAGTAAAGGCTATCAAATCATGCAAAAGATGGTTACAAAAGAAAGAGTCCCTTAGGAAAAAAAATAAAGGATTATTGGAATGAATAGAAACAACTTGGAGAGATAGAAAGAAGAAATAAGGAGTAGGTTATTTGGAAGGACACACTCAAAGAAACCATCCACAATTTTATTAATAAATTTTACAATTAATTTATCAAACTAATGAAGATTCTAATGAATGGGAATGTGATTTTTTATCTAAAGGATCTTTCCATAAAAAAGAGGTAGATGTGATTAATACCTATGCTCCTATATGTAATGCCCCTCTAACCTTGGAAAGTATTTTGAAGAACTAGGAGATGCAATCTAAACTCTAGGGTTAATTAGCAAATGAATGTGTAGTTTGTTTGAGTTGCTTGGTTCTAATTGTTATGTTATGTGATATATATATATATATATATATATATATATAGGGCTCCTTGACTAAGAGGATGATATATTGTAAGATTGAGCTTGATAATATGTTTTTTGATTAGGATCTTGAATATTACATAGTATAAGTCATTTATTGTGATTTTTGATGATCACTTGTCTGCATGATGATTTATCTTCTTGTAATACCTATCTCAATGATACTATTTATTATGTTTTTACTATCATGAATATCAACTAGATATATGTTCAAATAGTACCTATCTATTGTATAAAGGATAACATTTTTATCATTTAATGTAGATGTTTACTTTCCTATGGTTAACGATCAATTTATTTGATTATTGCATTTATTTGATTATGATTATGATTTGGGATAACCCTGCTAACCCATCATGTTTTGGTTCATACTCTACTTGGTGTGTTTGAAGGATGAGGGGAGGTAGTCATAGTCACTCCTGCGAGAGATCTACACAATGTCATACTCCTCCTTCCTTGTCTTCTATTGTTTTTACATATATATAGGTTATTATATATGTTGTTGTTCGATGATGCAGGATTGTATAGGTACTAGGCATCGACTCCACCTGGCTACATAGGTCTGAGCATGCCTTAAAACATTTGAAAAGTTGTTGATTCAGAGATGATCCCAAAGTTCACACAGGGAAACCCTAATGGCCATAGACTTTTTCTTTGATAGTTATTTTGATCCCAATGGGTGGATTGGTTATCATTTTTACTTATTTGGTCTTTCAATTTGATTTTAGGATTTGGTTTATATTGTTTATTTTTTTGTGAGTTTTCTTATTGAGGAGGTTATTATTTATATATATATTTTCTCTTGCTTGTATTGATTTATACATAAGTATGCATATATGGGTGCACACATATATGCATACCTATATATATAGATATATTTTTATATAAATATTTGGTATCCATTGTGTGTGAATCTAATAAATGAATTTAATAAATGAAGCTAAAATATATTTTGAAAGAAGTGTGCAAATAAAGGTAAATCAAACATAATAAAAGATAAGAGTATAATAAATAAAAATAAAACGTAATATCTAATCCCTATATTTTCTCCTTCTTCTTCTCTCCTACAATTTTCTCTAAGTCATGTTCTGGAGGGGATTGGAACTCGAGACCTCTTGCTTATAAGGGGCCCCAATTTAACAATTAGGTAATTATTTTCCTTGAAAACCTTATCCCATTAATATATATCTGAATAATTACTACTTGCATATGTTAATTAAAAAAAATTAAATAAAAACTATGTATATATTATGATATGGTTAATGTTTGGCATATGACTGTTATTCTTATTGGTTAGTAATTTTTTGAGATGGGAGTTAGGTAAGTTGGTTTGTTGATCCCTATAATTTTGTTTTCTATTAGTGTCTTACACTTAGTCATTTTCTAGGCAATGTTGGTTAGTCATCACTGTGACCGAGTCATCATGTATAGGTCGAGTCATGTATTGTACATTTACTGAGCAGTAGTCACTGTTGATTAAATCAGTTGTCACTAAGTAATTTTGTATTAGCCGAGTCAGTTTTTTCTGAGTTATGTAATGAAGACTATGTCGAGTGCCATAGTATGGAGAACAGTAGATGTTGAGTGCCAGAGATATCCAATGTTGAGAAAGCCAGAATTGATAGATGTGTTTGTTATGGCACAAACACTTAGGTAAACCTTTTTGGCTGGGACATCTAAATTTTGTTTACTATTTGTTGAGGGAATCATGAAGGTGATTACGCTTCTATTTTTGTAATGATTAATCCCTATGCATTGTATGGTAAAGGTTAAGTGGCAAAATGATACAATCTAGATCGTAGATCTTAAATCTTGGAGGAAGTCAAATTTCTATATAAGATGAGATCTGGACCCTAAAACATAATATGTATGAGAGGAATATAAATGAAAGGATATAGAATTGAGAGAATATCTTCAAACTAGTGAAGTATTCTAATAGAGTTTAGTGACTGAGAAGAATAGAGTCAAGCAGTGAAGAGAAGAATAGAGATATACTTGATAGATAAGATCAAATCAATACTGGAAGGAGAAGATCTGTAATCAAAAAATACAGTGCAAACTGAAGGATCGGGTATTGAGACATTCTAATAGGTGTATCAGTTTTAATCTCTTTATAGAGTGGTTTTAACTGACCTTAGTTAATCTCTTAACCAAGTGCTTACTTAGTTGTAAGTTATAAATCATTTTGCAAGGTAGATTGTATAAATATTATAGCTCTTAATAGGGAAAACCTCTCACAGGGTAGATCATATTTTGTGATCAAAATTTGTAGCCCTAACAGGCAAACTTTATACTTTAGTAGTAAAGATTTGTACCCCAGTTTTACCTTTCAAGGGTGTCTAGGTAACCAAAATCAAGGTGTTATGAGTATTTTCATGAATGATGTTTAGTTTATTAGTTTCATTATATTGATGAAGTTTATGATAATGCTATGCAAGTTTTTAGTAATGTTAAAATGGTTCAATAGGTGATATATGATTCACCCCCCCTCTCAGTATCACATTTCCCAAATAGATTTTCAACATGGTTTTCACCCAAAAGGTGAGTTGTATTTAGGCTAATTAAATATTAATTATTTAATAAATATTATTTGTGAACCTTAGGGAGCCGTTTCTTCATGGGAAGCAACCTCCATAACCTTTGCAATGAACCAAAGATTTATAAATAAGGTTGTTCAAAAAATTTTGGGAGGAGAAGATTTTTGGAGGAAAATATTGAAGAAGATATAGTAGGGTAAATAGTTAGAATTTAGATTGAAGGGATTGAACTTGGAGGGATTCAGGCCTAGTAGTGGATCTTTGAAGGCTCGAGTGCAACTAGAGGATAAAGGAAGGATTGAAGGGAGAGGAATTAGGAAGAACATAGTACGTTGGGAGGTGATCAAAATTTGAATGGAAAATTGGTAACTTTTGTACAATTATGATTAGAGAAGTATCTCTAAGTGCTAGAGCATAAGTGGAGGATCTAGTAGGCTTGTATGAGGAAATTACAATCAAAATCAATCATACTATAAAGGAATGTCTCCATAGGATCTCAAATAAGGTCTAGAAACCATGAAAATTCCTATACATAGAAATACATATGTATATACTAGTAATATTAAATCTGTGTGTGTGTGTATTTATACTTGACATAAAATAGAATTAAGGAATGTAATAGTATTATGGTGATAATGCAAAATGATAATTGGAAATGGACAAAGTATTCTGGTTTGCATACTATACATTTATTTTTCAAAAAGGAATTATGTCTTTTAAAAAGGAGTTGTTGGATTATGAATTGGTTTCATTTTTTCTATGAGGTTTTGGAACCTTTATGTTTTCAAGAGGATAAAGGGAAAATATGTTGTCTCTATGAATGTTTACAGTCTTGATCTTCTATGAAATTTATTGGTTATTTTCTAGACACGTATTATGTTGTATGTAACTTTTGAAGAAAAAAATACTTTTCAAATCTTTCTAGTGGTGATGTGTGAAATTAGGTTTACTCCAACATATCCAAAACTTAGGAAAATCCAACAGTGAAAACAAAAGTTATGCTCCCCGCACCGAGACTGTATTTTTATGACAACCATATGTATGTGTCTAGAAACACTCATGCATATATCACTGAGATAATCACTAAAATCACACATAAAAAATATCCCTTATGTTTCCAACCTTTTTTGGGGTTTATTTTGGATTATGTCATGTTTTTATTATGAAAAGTGCTTTTTGATTCCTTTTTATGTGTTTAAATCAACCTGCATATGTGGAATCTCGGGAGGGTATCTAAACTTGTATTTTAGTTTTTTTATATTTGAATTTGTTTATGTTGAGCTCTTTGTTATGGAAATATGTGGAGTAGCATCTCCAAAATGATTTGTTGAGATATTATTTCCTTATTTTCTATCATTTCTACATGTGTAGGGTCAGGGTTTGTCCTGATGATGTGAATCATGGGAAAACACCTGAGAACCCAAGGGAGGGATGTTTTGTTGAAGATTCCCAAAACTCCTAGATAGATTTTGTATGAGTATGGTTTCTAGGTACAATAGGTGAGTGGCTCACTAGAGGATTCTGGGGCCGTGGAGGTTGCTAGGATAGCCTTTGGGTGAGTTATGTGTAAAGAAAAGCTAACATTAATTAAAATGGTTTGGATGGGTAATTGTTTAATAAAATTTATTAGTAAGATAAAATACTAATTAATAGTCTACATAGGTCCTGTTGGAGTACTGGGGTCATTGTAGTTGTTGGGGAAGGTCATATGAAGGTGCAAAAGTACATGACTTCTAGGAATGATCCCAACATAAAGTAACATGCGATGGCACTCACCTAGCCCATACTCTATAGAACTCTGCTCTTATGTTTTGATATTTGTGTTGTGATATTGATGCTTTGATATTTGTACTTTGAAATTCATGTTTTGATATTTACAACTTGTTTGGGCTTCAATTTCTTTGTTGTTTTGGGAAGGGATATCCCACATCCTTAAACAACCCTAGATTTCCTGTGTGGACTTTGGTTCTATCTCCTAGCATGGGGGAGTGGGCCTTTGTGGATCCACGTGGTTGGCTGGAAATATATCAAGGTATTGTTCATGGTCTCATGGATGACATAAATTCAATCCCTTCTTGAAGCTGTTGAAGATCATTTCATTATATCTTTCATTTCAAAATATTGTGCTATAAAATTGATGTTTCTATGTAGCTTCCAAAATAACAATATCTTATGTACTGATTTTGTGAGCTCTTAAAGGAGACTCGAGACACTGTAATTTGTAAAGATATGAAAAAGGGTATCTCTAGAAGGAAGGAAAGGGTTAAAAATGTTATTTAAAATTATAGTTTTTGAAGGAAATGTCTTCCAATTCCTATTTGACATTCAATCTAAAATAATGTATATTATAAATTCCTTGTATGATCTTGTTTATATACTTGAATACTATAGAAAGTTCATGAGGTAATCTTAAGTAAGTGTGGAGTTTAATAAAGGTAACAATGGCTCCTTATTACGAATGTTAATCTATAAATAAAAAAGTTAAATAATCACAGGAAAAGTGGATAATCAAATACTTGGTCATAAGATGTGATCTAAAATTTTAAACCTTGTTGTAAGATATTCACCTATATGTGATGCATAGACATATACTCACGTTTAAGATGATAGAAAATACTAGTCATAATAGGATAAGATGAATGGATAAAAGTAAACCATATAACTTGTATACTTATGGCATAAGTAACTTATGTATCTTTAAATTGATGGCTTTATGTATGTATCTAATCAAGTAGCAAAGCATTGGATAAACTGTGAAAATAACGTTAGTAACTATGTGATGATGATAATCATCTTCATGAAATTAAGATCAAATTAGGAATAATTCTAAAGTAAATACAATGCAAATCTATTTAAAAATAAAACTAAGATCTCTAGCATCTCGTGGCTCTCTAGAAAGAGGTGGTAAGTGAAGCTCTCAGCTCAAATCTCCACTAGTGACACTTCTAAAATGAGAATGTATGCTTCTATGCTTTTACAATGCTTCTATGATGATGATTCTAGTTCAAATTAACAAAAGTATAATGCAAATGCTCTAAATGCTCTTAATTGCTCTTAGAATTCTCTTCAATTTCCTATAGTAACAATTCTTTGCAAATGAATTTCCAAGATATCAATTGCTCTCAAAATGCCTCATATTTATAGTGAATTCCCAAGGGTAGGGGGTGGAGTGAAGTAATCATGATTTACCTTTGGTTGAGTCAAATACTTTTCTTTGTTCATAAATGGGGGGACAATTTAAAGGTTTGTCTCAAAGCTTTGGACAAAAGGACAAGATTGAGTGGTTGAGATTGAAACTTTAGAATGAGTGATTGAGATTCATCCTTTTTGAGTGATTTGTGTCTTTTTGTCTCAATTTTCATTGGTTACTCAACTTTGTTGAAAGATATTAGGAATTATTAAATTCAATTAATTCATTAAATTTAGCCATGTAAGGGTAATAGGTTCATTTTGATTTTTTATTTAAACAACTATACAACTAATTGATTAAAATCAATTATGTAGTGCTTTTCACCCCTTTAAGCTTTGATTTAATTATTTAACATCCTTATTTGATTTTTACTTTTCTTTTAAATGATTTTGTCCAACTTTATTTAATTATGTCCATTTTAATTTGATTTGATCTCTTTTAGTGCATTTTGATGATTTTGAGCCATTTTATTGATTTTTGCAATTTAAAAGCACTTTGTCCATTTTTGCGTGTCTACAAATGCCCCTCTTTGAATTGATGTGTGAAGAAAATTGATTCAAAGATTCTTTTGAGTCCTGATCACTTTTAGGTCCTGATTGCTAATTCACTGATTACTATCTCTAATATGATTGATTGTTACCTCTGATATGATATTGATTGCTACCTCTGATACAAAATGTTTTGATGCCCCACTGATTCCAATGATGTTTGATTTCAATTTCAATTTGATACCCTAATGCCCCCTCAGAAATTAAAACATATTGATTTCTTGATTTGAAAATTTGTTGATGTTGATTTATATGTTTTCATTTCTAAAAAACATTGATGATATGCCATGCTTCAAGAATTGTGCCCTGGTTGATTTAATAGGTCAATATAGGTCTAAGTCAATTTTCACCTTCAAAATTAGGTCAAAATAGATTAAATAGGTTGAAAAACCTTGTTTTACTATTCATTTTTACTTTTGTCTTTGGTGATTTTGCCTTGATCCTGTGGTGAATTTCAAGATGGTAGTCCCTATTCGAGAGCATCAATTTGAGAGGTGTCGGCAATATGCAAGGCTACCTGACTATGGACCTCCAGTGAGTTATTTTGAACTCCTTTGCATTTATTGCACATTTATTAGCATTTATTGCAATATTCCATTTCATCGTTGCCTTGAATATGTAAAATCACGCCTAGGAAAATTTCACTGTCGCCTAGACCCTTTTACTGTCACATCCATGCTTTTCTCTCACGCAGACATATAGTTTAATGTCGCTTAAGAAAATTTCATCCTTTCTTGAGAATAGGATATTCACGCATAGAGCTAGGTCAAAAATGCCCATTTTCATATATTTTACCGCGTAGGAAACCCTAACAATCTACTATCGCCTAGGCCACATTTCGTTATCACCTAGCATGATTCAATGTCACGTGCAATGAGAACTATCATGTAACACCCACAAAGTGTCGCGTTACAACTTTTTGTTATCACTTTAGAGAAATGTCACATGGTATGATTAAAATCACACCTGCAGACTTTTGAAAAAAAATTTCACACTTGTACTTGATTGTGTCTAATGAAAAATTTGATGACTTCTGATGCTCGATTCAAATAATTAGATTAGGTTTGTTGCGTTCAACAAAAATAATGGATTAGGATATCAAGATAGTGGTTCCAATGAATGTGATTTGTCAATCTAATTAGGATAGGATACGGATAGGATAAATCAATCAGTGTGAAAATGATATGATTTGATACTGCTGCTTCATTCTCAGGACATACAGACATGAACAAATGGTACTTGGTGTGATTTCTTGATACTTTTGATAGAATTGATTGACTTGAGATAATTCCTTGATATTGTATACTGATATGATTCATTTTCTTTTCCAACAGGTAATCTTCCCTACTCTATACATCCAGACAGTTGCTTCTTGGGTCATTGATTTGGGTCAAACACTTACCGATGCTGAGTTTTGTGTGATTGAGTTGTGTAGATTGAGCTTCCTTCTTGATCTTCCATGGTTCCAGCTGAACCATGGTTTATTGACTACAGTGGCAGAGCAATGGCACTCCAACCATAATACATTCCATTTTCCTTATGGAGGGATGACTATCATGCCTAAGGACATGTATAGATTACTATGTATCCCATGTAGAGGAGAGGTAGTTTATTACAATTCCATATACGATTCTACTATCTATCGATGAGTGTTCATTAACAAATCTATCAATGATGACACTATCACCTAGCCTTAGTTTGCTTCATTTCCTACATTGCCAGTAGTACTTGGTGCACTAATTAGTGGTTTTCTTCTTCCCGACCGACGAGGTTGTGGTTTTTCCTTTAGATGGGGTAGGATTCTAGAGGATTTACTTGATCATCCTTGACTCTTCGATTGGGGTTCATGCATCCTTGTAGAGCTCTACCATGATTTGCACGAGGTAGTCTATAGAGAGAGTGCATCCTTGTCAGTCGGTGTAGTTATTCTTCAATTATGGATATGGGAGCATCTTACTATCACTAGGCCTATTTCTGACAGGGTTCAACCTCGTGATTTTCCATATGCTTTTCTATATACTAGTATGGTTGTTCAGCATCATTTGGGTCATCTGGATTACTAGTGATGACAGTTTGATGATCTCAATCAGGTTCTATAGAGACCATATAGGGGTTGTGAGCATTAGAGAGAGGATGATGATGAGTTACCTTACATGTTTGCCCCTTGCTGGATGATTGGTCACACTACTACTACTACTATTGAGCACTTCTACTTTGGTAGGGTTTCTAGACAGTATGGTCAAACACAAGATATGCCTCAGGGTGCAACACTATATGCTCAAGTACAGGTAGAGAGATCTATGTGGGGTCCACTCATTGATTATCAATTTTCATTGGATCAGATTGCTAGTATGGCTTACTGCAGGTGGGAGATGCTTCCTAGTATGGAAAATGTAGGTATGTCTCATGAGTTTGTAGATTGGTGGGTTCATAACAAGTTTACTCATTTCACTGATCTAGCAGAGCCTGTCCCAAGTCAGGGTGATGAGGGTGGTGGTGATGGAGGTGGTGGTGGTAGACGATGGAGACAACAAGCATAGAGAGATGCTCCTATTATTGGTCTAGTACGGGTGAGAGGTGGTCATGTGAGGGATAGAGATCAAGCTAGAGGCCATGATGATGTAGTTGATAGATGTCCTAGAGTAGCAGATAGACAACATAGAGCTCACAGACATTAGAGATAGGAGAGACATGCTCATGTTGATGTTACTAGGTAGATTCCAGGTGGATTGGATCCTTTGGTTCAGTTGCAGAGAGTTTCCTTGGCTCAACAGGATGATGTTTCAACACAATAGGATTAGGTTCTAGCATAGTAGGTGCCTTCACAAGCTCAGCAGCCATAGGATCAGAGACAAAGTTCGTAGGATGTTCCCACTATTGGTATTGTAGTATGGGAGGTTTATTCTATGAGGACAGATATGTCCACTATTGTTGGGCGTTTAGATCAGGTTGCCTCCTTGATGCAACAATTCATGTCAGTGATGGTTCAGAGATAGAGCGGAGCAAGAACTTCTCAAGATCCTCCTCCATAGGATGATAGAGGTCTAGATGCATGAGGTCCTATGGGATCTTGATTGATTGATGACAGATTCTCTCATTGTTGATGTCCTTGTATCATTTGTTTATGTTTTTATTGATCGGAACATTTGATGTATCATTTTGTATGACATGGTATCTTGATATACCGATTTGATGGATCATTGATGTACACTTTTTGATGATATATGATGATAGACTCCTTGGTTCTCCTTGATGAGTTGTTTATGTGATTATCTTTTATGCAACTATATGATGTTTTATGCGTGTACTTTGAGTTATGTTATGGATGCAATTATCTTATCTTATGAGATAAATAAATGAATGCAATTATGTATGGATTTATGACATGGTTTTCTCTATTTCTCAATGTATGGATGCAAAGTGTTTTATGGAAATGCCGCTATGTTTTTGGAATTTTTCAATGTATGCAATGCAATTCTATCCTTAGCTATATGTATGCAAATGATGTATGTTCCTTTTTCTTTTTCTTTTTCTAGTATATGGATAATGATTAATGATTAATGCTATGCATGAATGCAAAAGATAATCTCATTTATTTGTCATGATTTATCAAGAGTAAGACATTTGATTGAATCCCTCATTTCTTTAATGTTTTGATTAACCAAGATTATTGATGTACCCCCTTGCCCTTCAAAAATTGACCACAAACAAATGCAATTAATCTAACATGATAATGCAATGAATCTAACATGATAAATGCAATTAATCTAACATGATAAATGCAATTAATCTAACATGATAAATGCAATGAATCTAACATGATAAATGCAATTCAATGGAATGCAACCTAAGTTTCACTAGCTTTTAGCAAAGAAATGCCATGGAGATAAATTTTCATCATTGAGCATTTTGGGACCAGAAAGAAAGTACAGCCATCACTGACCACATCATGATGATATGAATACCACTTTTTATCTCTTTTGGTAACCTCTTTTTGAACCAAGTACAACCCTCACTAGTTGGATGACCAAATTATGGGAGTCTAAATACCAGTGTTAACAAATTCAATGTTGCATGTGGATTTTTGGTATTAAGATATGGAAGATCTAAATAGCCAAGGGATCTATTTACGTAAACAAGAAAAGGTCAATCCATCCTTTTATGAGATATTCCTCGATGGTTCTTTGATGACCATGTCATTAGATGAACTCTCATAAGTCAACGAATCTTCCTCAAAACAATCACTCAAAGGAAAATAAAATGTCATGTCTCTCTCATGGCTAATCTAGTCAAAACATCATCGTTTAGCTCAAAAGATGTGATAAAAAGTCAATTTCACAAAGATTATCAAAAAAAAGTTTCAAGTGTTTTGTAATGTTTCCTGATTTTCAAAAAGTATTTCCAAGCATTCTGATCTTTAAGGTGTTTTGTCAATTTTTAATCCTGAATTATAAAGTCAATGAAGGCTCAAGGATCATGTTGTAGGATCAAATACTTGGATTTGAACAATGATAGCCATCAAAGGTTCAATAAACTTTCCACTCTTCTGAAACTCTAATAAATCTCTCTCTGACGTGACTGATTATAGCACTTATTGAATCCATTTGGTACCAAATTTCCAATCCTCTTCTACCCCCAAGTGATAAATGTGATCATTTGACAAACTTAGGGCTGATAGGCAATGCAACAATGTGACTAAAAAACTTTATTATAACTATGTACAAATGACAGATGCAATGGCAATTGTACAAATGGGATGTTGGAAATGCAATATGGACATATGTGACTAGGAAAGACAAACTTAAGGGAAAAAAAGGTGCTTATTTACCAAGTTTTCACCTTTTGGATTTTTTTCCTGTTTTTGCTACCAAGGCACCTATTGCTAGTTTTTCACCAAGGCACCTTTTTCTCATTTTTTTCTTTTTTTTGTATTTTTATTTTTTCAATTTTTTGTATTTTTCAAGATCTCTTTGACTATGTGCAATAAATATGATGCTCCTCATCTGATACTCTTTATACTCTTTCATCTCCCTCATGTGTAGAACCTTTTGAGATGAATGCTATTGATGGGTTCTTGGAGTTCCTCTCCTTCACAATCTGATAACTTGTAGGTTCCCATTCCAAATGAAGACACTATGATGAATGGACCAAGCCAATTAGCCTCCCATTTTCCTTTCTTCTCTCTTTCAACCTGATTCTTTGGGTTTTCCCTTAACACTAAGTATCCTACCTGAAAGACTCTCAATTTGATATGCTTATTGTAGTTCCTCGAGATTCTATTTTGATACACTTTCAGGTGCTCATAAGCTTGTGTTTGGTGTTCTTCTAGCAACTCCAATTGTTGAAGTATAGTGACTCTATAGTCTTCATCTATGATCAACCCTTGCAATGACACTTGTAAAGATAGGATTTCAACCTCTAATGGTAGAACTACTTCAGCTCCATAGACTAATGAAAATGGTGTGGCTCCCATAGGTGTATGAATGCTAGTTCTATAGGCCCATAATGCTAGATTAATTTTCACATGCCAATCCCTTCCCAATTTATTGACCGATCTCTTCAAGATTTTCAAGATGTTCTTGTTTGTGGCTTTGGCTTTCCCATTTCCATGAGGATAATAGATGGATGAAGAATGGTGAGTGATGTGAAATGTAGCACAAAGTTCATCCATGTCATTGTTTTTGAATTTCTTTCCATTATCTATTATTATGGCATGAGGAATGCCATATCTACAAATGATGTGGTTCAAGATGAACATGGAAATTTTCTTACCCATGGCCATGATCAAAGGAACTACTGTGACCCACTTAGTGAAACACTCCATTGCAATTATGATGTATTTGTGACCATTTGAAGAAGGTGGGTATATGATGCCAATTAAATCAAACCCCCATTGATAGAAGGGCCATGGTGTCACAAATGGGTGCAATTCATGTGTCGGTCTATGTATCATGTTGCCATGATATTGACATTTTCTACATATCCTGACAAAGGGGCAAGCATCTTTTTCTAATGTCTTCCAAAAATACCCTAAGAGAAGGATCTTCTTAGCTAGGTTTAAACCACTTGAGTGTGACCCGTAAATGCCTTCGTGAACTTCATGCAAAGCTAACTTAGACTCTTCCTCCTCTAGAAACCTAAGTAACATCCCATCGAAACCCTTTTGATATAATGTTTCTGAGAGGATTATGTGACGGGCTGATTGGCATATAAAATTTCATTTTTGGGCTCAGGTTGGGTCTAAAGGTAGCACTTGGTCTTTGAGATATGTATATATAGGGCCGTACCAAGGTGAGTCATGTCCATGTAATGAGGCAACAATTTGGGTTTCGGGAAGGTCGAATGCCAGTTTCACCAACTCCTCCACCAATAACTTGTACTTCTCATTTTGATCTAGTTTTTGTAACAAGGAAGCCAAGGTGGCCATGGCATTGACTGCTCTATTTTTCTCTCTCGAAATCTACTCAAAAGTGATCAAGGCAAAGTACTTCTTCCATCCATCAATCATGGTCTTATATGGCATCAACTTTTTATCTTTAGTGTTATATTCATTGTTGACTTGATTGATGATGAGTTGAGAATCTCCATCTATTTGTAGCTTCGTGATGTTCCATTCTAAAGCCATTTTTATGCCTATAACTAGTGCCTCATATTTCACTATATTGTTTGTGCATGGAAAAAAGAGCTTGTAGGACTTAGGAATGGTGTACCCTTGAGGAGTGACCAATAATATGCCAGCCCTGGAACCTCCTTGAGTATATGAGCCATCAAAGTATAACTTCCACATTTTAGCCTCTCTGTTTACAATGGCAGAATCCAGAAATTCCACTTGAATAGTTTGTGTAGAAGTCATTGGATTCTCAGCTAAGTGATCTACTATCCCTTGTCCTTTTATTGCTTTTCTATCAACATACTCAATGTCAAATTCACTCAATATCATGACCCACTTCACTATCCTACCCATTAAGGCAGTTTTACTTAGCAAATACTTTAGAGGATCAATTTTTGCAATTAGCTTTACCTTGTGCATCAACATATAATGTCTCAATTTTTGAGATGCAAAAACAATTGCTAGGCAAGCCCTTTCCATGAATGTGTAGTTATGTTTATATTTGATCAATGTCCTACTCAAATAGTAGATTGCCCTTTCTTTTCCTTGTTCATCCTCTTGCACCAAAAGCTCTCCTAGAGATCTTTGGGTAGTAGATATGTAGAGTAGCAATGTTTTTCCCTTGATTGGTGGCATTAGGATAGGTGGATTTATCAAATAGGTCTTCAATAATGTGAAGGCTTGATCACATTCTTCATCCCACATGAACATAGTATCCTTGTGTAGCAACCTTGTGAAGGAATGACATTTTTCAGCCAATTGAGAAATGAACCTTCTTATGGATTGTATTTTGCCTTGTAAGGACCTCATTTGGCTGATGTTCTTTGGTATCTCCATATCCATTATTGCTTGTACTTTCTTCGGGTCCACTTCAATTCCTTTGGCTGAAACTATATAGCCTAAAATTTTTTTGGATTGGACACCAAAGGCACATTTCTTTGGGTTTAATCTGACTTTGAATTGCTCCAACCGAATGAATATCCTTTTTAAAATTTGTAGGTGTTCCTCTCTTTTGTGGGACTTGGCTAATATGTCATCCACATAATTCTCTAAAAATGTGTGCATCATGTCATGGAAGATAGTTGTCATGGTCCTTTGATATGTGGCACCAGTATTTTTAAGGCCAAAGGGCATGACATTCCAAAAAAAGGTGCCCCAAGGGCATGTAAAGGTGGTCTTCTCTTGGTCTTCAGGTGCAATTTTGATCTAATTATATCCACTAAAACCATCCATTAGGGAGTACATGGAGTGACCCATTGTCAAGTCAACTATTGCATCAATGCTTGAAAGTTGGAAGTCATCCTTAGGACAAGCAAGATTTAGGTCTCAAAAATTCATGCATACCCGAATGGATTTTTCATGTTTTCTGACTAGTACAATGTTAGATATCCATTCAACATAGGCTATTGCTCTTATGAAACCCACCTTCAACAATTTTTCTAATTCCACCTTGACTAAGAGAGCTATATGTGGGTGCATTTTCCTCAACTTTTTCTTGACGGGCTTAACCCCTAGTCTAACATTCAAATGATGCATTATAAAGTTAGGATCTAATTCAGGAATGTTGGCATATGACCATGCAAAGTTCACTTGTTGTTCTTGGAAAAACTTGATGAAATCCTCTCTTTCTAGAGGTGTAAGTGATGTTGCCAAGTGTATAAATTTTGGATATAATTTTGTCCCAATGTTGACCTTTTCTGTCAGCCCTATGAGTATAGGTGATGTTTCTTATTCATGCTCTGTTAAGGTATCCAATCTCTCTTCCTTTAATGCCACAATTGGGTTTTCACCAAAGGAAACATCTTTTATCTTTACTTTTTTGGGTTCTAGTGCTACCACATGGTGGTTTTCAGCACTAGAACTTTTCTTTTTCTTTTTCTTTTTTCATTTTTTTCTTTTGACTAAGAGATTGAACCCCCACTATTTCTATCATGTTCATTTCAAATTCATTGGTGAAAGAGGGCTCAACCACATTAAGGTATTGGTTTGCTGCTTGGTCATTTGGAAAATAAAGCAAGTCACTTGGCTCTGTTTGGTCCCAATCAATAAGATGGGGATTTATCAAAGATAAGGTTTCATTAGGCAAGTTCTCATCAATTGGGTTAATGGACATAACTTCATTTGAGGGTTTGTACATTGTATCATTTAGATCTATGATGTGCACTTACTCGAGATGGTCCATGGAAGAAGGGTCAAAATCTCCTTCACTTGAGTCCTTGTCAACTTCTATGGGAAATAGCATGGGAAAAACCACAAGTAGATTAAAACTAACATTTGAATCTCCCTCCTCCGAAGGCATCCAAAATGTATCTATCCATGGCAGATTAGTAGGTGCTTGTCCTATGTTAAGACCTTATATATTAGGCTCTTCATTGGCTTGAGTTTCTTTCCTTGGGATCTTTGCATAAGTATGTATTGTGACTACTTCTTTACCATGACATGATTCATCAGATAGGGTATCCCACTCATAATCTTGGGAGTCATCACTATCTCCATCGGATTCTAAGGCATTTACTTGAGGATAGAAATCTTGCATTGGGCTGGAGCTTTCACCTTTGTATTGGTAGCCTACTCTAGATCTTTCTTCTTTTTCCCTCCAAGTAGGTTCAATGGGTTCTAATAAGCCTCTATTTCTTCAGCCTAAGGGTCCTCTTCCCTTGTATCCCATTTTTTTGCATTATCTCAAACCCTTTCCCATATTGCTCGATTTGTACATTAACATGCTGGATTCTTTCCATGGGAATGCTTAAGGTATCCTCTTCATCATGATAAAGCCATTGAAGGACTTCATTCTTCTCCTTTTTGAATGCTACTTTGTCACTTTCTCTTACGAAGTAAGAGTTATACTTATTAGGTAAGTGTTATTTTGATGGTTTTCCTGTGTTCTTGGAGATGTGGGCATGTCAAATAGGGAAATGAAGTATTCCCCTACTCCTTTGGAACTAATTTTGCATTGTTTGTCAAATGACTCCATCATCTCACTCATTTTCCTATAGTTATCCTTTTTAGCTTCATCTTTTTCTTCTCTAGTGGGTTTGTAGAGTACTATCTCTAATTTAGGTGCTTGATCTGAACCTTCATTTGGAGTTGGACCCTTGTAGCTAATCTTTTCCTTTCCCTTAGTTGATGTCATTGAGATAGCTTAAGAAGGGTTTGGAGTAGCATTTAATGTTATCATGGGATCATCCATTTTGGTATCTTCAATGGTGGCTCTTTGAATGATTCCTTCTCAGTTATGTGGAATAAATAGCTCATGAAGGGGTTTGAGTGCATTGCAATATTGGAATGGATTTGAGTCCCCTTCAACCATAATTTCTTCACCCATGTATGTAAATTTGATGCATTGGTGGTACATGGATGGGACTGCTTGAATCTTGTGGATCCATGGTCTCCCCAACAAAATATTATAAGTTAACTTCATGTCCAATACTTGGCAATTGGTGTTCTTTTTCACAGGTCCCACTTGAATGGGCAATATGATCATGCCTTTAGAGGCCCTTTCAGCTTCATAATAAGCCTTTATGGTGATTCTTTTCATAGGGTCAATGCAAGACTCAGACAACCCTAAGGATTTGACAAGACTCAACATGCAAATGTTAAGGTTGGCTCCTCCATCAATGAGAACTCTTTTGACTCTATGCCTCTCTATCAAGACCTCTATATGCAATGGTAGGTTTTGGGGATGAGTAATAGACATGTCATCTTGGTCAAAGAATGACAAGCAATGAGGTGCAATGAGATGACCTACCATGTTTTGAAACTTCCCTTCTTCTAAGTTAGTAGGAACATTCATCTCTACTAGAGCCTTCTCTAAAATTTCCTTATGGTTAGGGGATAGCTTCCATAGCTCCAAGATAGAGATTTGTGTTGGAGTTCTTTGTAGCTGATCTACCAAGCTATACAGTTTTGCTATTGTAGAAGATTGCTTGATCACAATGTTGAACTACGGAGTGCTAATAATTTTAGGAGCAACCCCTTGTAAGGTAATCCTTGAAGTCTTCCCTCTAGTAATAACATTGGATGTCTCTTTTTGGGGCTGCTCTTTGATTATTATAGCATTCACAATGTTATCATAGGGTGGTGCAAAGTTAATGTTATTGCTGCTTTGTTTCTTTCCATTAGATGACTCCCTTTTGTCATGTTTATAGAAGGGTTGTTTGAAATCTGTATGGTCTTCATTTATTTGAGGTCCATCAATGGTGATCATGCCACTATCAATTAAGTCTTGCACTACATTCTTTAGCTACAAGCATTCATTTTTCATGTGCCCTCGAATTCTATGGTACTCATAATGTTTATTGGCACTCCACCAACTAGGCTTGTTGTGTGGCTCATAAGGCTGAATGCTAGGTAGATTAATGATGTTGTTAGCTATGATGGTCTTTAGTGCCTTTTCGAGGGGTTCACCCAAGGGTGTGAATTTCCTTTGAGGAGTTGGCACCAAAAATTTATCAAATTTATTACTCCTTTAATTATTTCCTTGGTTGCCACTATTAGCATTGTTGTTGGAAGGTGCATTGGAGGTCTAGTTTGCATTATTCACCTGATTAGGTATTCTTGTAAGAGAAAATGGAGTCATCTTCAAGTTGCTAGAATCCACAATCCCATCATTAACTACTCCCTTATTGTTGTTTTTATACTGATTATTTCTATTGAACCAATTCTTATTCTAATTGGTGCCATTGTTGGAGTTATTATTGTTAGAGTTGTTCTTATTATCTTTATACAATTTCAATTCTCCACTCTTAACCAAAACTTCTTCTATTGTTACTCCATTCTCTATGATATCTTGGAATGTCTTGGGACATTGCATTCTCAATCGGTAGTTCATCTTGGTGCTCAAACTATTAATGAATATATCCATTTTTTCCTTCTCGGGCACACTCCTAGGATACCTAGCAAATACTGTCCTCCACCTTTGTAAGAAAGTGACGAATGCCTCTCCATATTTTTGTTTAGTATTGCATAATTTTATCATCATAACCTCATGCTTGATTTTGTATGATTAATGGGCCATGAATTTTGAAGCTAGTTCTTCGAAGGTTTTTATGTCGAAGGGTAACTTAGAAAACTACTCCATAGCCATGCCTCCTAAGCTTCTTGGGAATAGTCTCATTAAATAGGTGGTATTGTGCATGAACTCTAAGCTCAATGAAAAAAAATCATGCAAGTGATCTTGTGGATCCGACATTTCTTCATACTTGTTGTATTTGGGAAACACTACATTGATCAGGAATGGTGCCATTACTAGACTCTTATCAAATGGGAATGGGCACAATGCTTCGATAGAAAAGGGTTTAGGAGCCCCTCTTTGCTTGATTGTATCCATTTGAATTTGGAATATTTTGAACTATTTTTTCATGATGTCAATGGCACTTTCTTCAACTTTAGGTGGTTTTAGTTGATTCACATCATAATCTTGTGGGAGCTTAAGACCTGCTCGAGCTAGGTCCATGAAATACTTCTCTTTATCCCTTACCATTTCTTTTTCCATGAGTCTTAAGAAATAGGGGAACTGAATAGCTTCATCAACCTTGTCATCGGTGGCATCATTGACAGTTGGTTCGGTATTAGTCCTTTGGTGAGTGGTATCAATTCCTTGGGTGTTTTGATCTGCCCCTCCACTATTGGTGTTATCTTGATTATTCATATTAATGCCCCCATTATTTTCATCACCTTGGTTGTTTGGGTTGATGCCACTATTTCTTTTATTACCCAAGCTACCATAGTACATCATGTTGTCTTCCACTTCTTGTTCGGGTGATTTTTGGGGTATTCTTGGAGTGGTAGAATTGTCTCCTGGGTAAGGGAGCTCTTGTCTTAAGTAAGTTTCATCCGCTTGTAGAGTTTTCTTGACGTAGTAGGATCTAGTAAAAGGAGGCATGAAAAAACCACTTGGAAAACAAGAATCAATCATGCCCTTGTTCAAATCCTTTGTAAAATTTACAAAAATTGTGTAGAACAAGATTTTTGATTGGGTTGAATGTTGGAGCAGTAAGAACATGAAAAGGGTATTCAAATATATGATCAAAATTTTCTGACCCCCTCTGCAAATACTCTCTATTTTCCCTTTTATATTTTTGGGCATCACTGACCTGAGGGTAGGCATGACTGAATTTTGTGTATGCGTGAATTGGTATATTGTTAAGCAGCACACTATAGGTATGTAGGCGGCACTTTCCTATTGATAGGCAATTTTCCTATTTTAGCAGGCATGTTTCAATATTTCCTGGGTGTGACTTCACTATTGCTATGCATTTGCATATAAGTCACAAGCGTGATTGAACCTCTGATAGGTGGGATTATTTTGTGCACAGGTGGCACTTCTTTGACTAGGTTGTAAGATTTTGAATTTTTTAAACTTTTAAGATCAGGTCCTTTGAAATTTTCTTGTTTGAAAATAAAAAACAATCTTAACACACACATCAATTTTTCATCATGTCCCTAAAACAATCTAATGTGTATATTCCCAATCATTTCCACAAGTATAACACAAGAAAGAATTCCAAGTAGCTTACCTAAAGTCAAATTTGGCTCTTAACATGGCTCTAAAAGGTGGTCTTGCTACTTTATCCAGGATTTATTGTAGATTCCATTCAAATAGATCTTAAACTTTCATCCCCCAAGTATGTTAAGGGGTTTCTTACATGCACCAAGGTATGATTTTGCGTAATCCGTGAAGACTACTAGAGGAAATTTGAAAAATTTAAAATCCATTTGTCACAAACCCCATTAAGGATGCATGCATTTTGTTTTATAGTGGGTTGGATTCCCGTAGCAAAAGAGAGTGTATCCCACTTTGGGTTGTCCCTCTCACCAGCCTCGTTAAGGCACAACTCAGGAGGTGAGCCCACTAATTCTCTATTTTAACTAGCATGTTCATATAAAGCAAGGAAAATGGAATTAAGGTTAAGCTTTTGGGAATTTGGTTCACCTAAAAGGTGAAGAGCATATCCCTAACTTTCCCTTTAGTTCCTCAAACACTCAAGCAACAAAGTTCTTTTTCAATCTTGTAACAAAGAGATTCTTATAATTGAGGTGTTTGGTCAAATTCCTTATTTTAATTAAGCTAGATTCCATGAATGCCACAATTTAAGCAAGTGCAAGCTTGCTTTGATGAATACCTTTTCCTTTGTAGCTAGCAATGGCTAGGCACTTTTTTGTGATTTTTGTCTTTTCTCTTGCTTTTACTCACCTAGTAGCGATCGTTCCCACTCCCTCCTCCAACAAGTTAGTCCAACATAGCCATTCAAAATGAGGGGAAACCAAAATAAAAAATTGATGAAGCAACCATTATGTATGAATTTTAGAGAGCTTATTTGCAAATTTTCAAAGGAAAACTTGATTTAAGGACTCAAAATCCAATTTAAAGAGACAAATTTTGATTTATATGCTTCAAAAATTGCAAGATAGTTCTAAAATACCTAATTTTCCTCCTCTTGTGTGGTCTCAAGAATAACCTTGATGTGCTCAAAGTTCTCCTTCTTAATCCTCTTTGCTAAAGCCTTTCCTTCTTGATTAAATCTACTTTCAGGCTTCTATACTTTCCTGTGATTGCTCATTTATTGTTACATCATGTAAAAAATGAGTTAGACAAATGATTTAATCAATTCAATAGTAAATAAAGGCAATAGGTAGCAGGTGACATTGTCCAGCTAATAGGCATAAATAAATTGTTAGCAAGCGTAACTTTACTGATAACAAGCAACACTTTGTAGTGACACATGTGATATTGAAAATTACATAGGCGTGAACAACTTATCACCAAGCGTGAATAGAATTTAAAATGGGGGAAAAAGATTTATGCTAAGTGACAATTTAATAATAGTAAGCATGAATTGAAAGATTATAAGTGTGACTATTATTTAAAATTGTGAAGCAAAGCGTAAAGATAGGCGATAACAAATTGCAGCAAAGCGATACTTCCTGAGTCACATGCATGACTTTAAGCACCAAAGGCTGAATGCTTTAATCTCATAGGTGTGAGCATATGATTTGCAGGTGACTTCAGAGTACTCAAGACCGTATAGAATTTGTATGCCAGGCGTGAATCTTCAGTTAATAGGCGTTAGGACAGAGATCATAGGCAGTAGTAAAATGACTATAGGCGTGAACAAATCTCTCGTAAGCATGACTTCACCGGTTTCCTGCAAAACATTCATGGAAAATAGACAATACAAGCATGCAAATTATGAGGAAAATGATAAAATGAGACCTAGGGCCCCACGATGGGTGCCATTTGTGTGATAATGATAATCACCTTCATGAAATTAAGATCAAATTAGCAACAATTCTAAAGTAAATACAATGCAAATCTATTTAAAAATGAAACTAAGATCTATAGCATCTCATGGCTCTCTAGAAAGAGGTGGTAAGTGAAGCTCTCATCTCAAATCTCCACTAGTGACACTTCTATAATGAGAATGTATGCTGCTATGCTTTTACAATGCTTCTATGATGATGATTCTAGCTCAAATTAGCAAAAGTATAATTCAAATGCTCTAAATGCACTTAATTTCTCTTAGAATGTTCTTCAATTGCCTATGGTAATAATGCTTTGCAAATGAATTTCCAAGATATCAATTGCTCTCAAAATGCTTCATATTTATAGTAAATTCCCAAGGGTAGGGGGTGGAGTGAAGTAATCATGATTTACCTTTGGTTGAGTCAAATACTTTGCTTTGTTCATAAATGGGGGGACAATTTAAAGGTTTGTCTCAAAGCTTTGGACAAAAGGACAAGATTGAGTGGTTGAGATTGAAACTTTAGAATGAGTGATTGAGATTCATCCTTTTTGAGTGATTTGTGTCTTTTTGTCCTCAATTTTCATTGGTTACTCAACTTTGTTGAAAGATATTAGGAATTATTAAATTCAATTAATTCATTAAATTTAGCCATGTAAGGGTAATAGGTTCATTTTGATTTTTTATTTAAACAACTATACAACTAATTGATTAAAATCAATTATGTAGTGCTTTTCACCCCTTTAAGCTTTGACTTAATTATTTAACATCCTTATTTGATTTTTCCTCTGCTTTTAATTGATTTTGTCCAACTTTATTTAATTATGTCCATTTTAATTTGATTTGATCCCTTTTAGTGCATTTTGATGATTTTGAGCCATTTTATTGATTTTTGCAATTTAAAAGCACTTTGTCCATTTTTGCATGTCTACAGTAACAATGTTAGGGAACATGGAGGAATGTTTGATTTTAACCTAATTTTAAAATGTGATATACCTATTTAAGTAAGTAAAGTTTGAAAAAATAAAAAAAATAGTTTGGATATTAGCCTTAGCCTTCTGGTTTCCCTGGAGGGGTATTACACTATATCTAGTTCAAAGAAAGAATCAAGTTCAAATAAAGGATCAAGTTTCAACCAAATACCTAGTACTAGTCAAGGACCAAATTCAAGGAAAGAATCAAGTGGAACTCAATGGGTAGCTAATCCATATGTACCTTCATAGTTAGGATGATCTAATGCTAGATCTAACCCGTGAGATTTTTATTCTCAAGAAACCCAAGAGAATTCAAGTCAGGAAAATTTTTATCCAAGTTCTATGGAACACATTGAACAAGCACATGTGATAGATTTGAATAATAAAATGTACGAACCTTCAAATGAAGCCATGTCCCTAAACCCTATGGATATCAATCTAACTAATGATCCATTACCCCTTATATATCCTGAATTAACTGATTAAGATTTGATTGAGCCAAGTAACACACCTTTATTCCAACATGACAATTCATTGGCCTTGTAGCTAAATGCAGTTGAACCCTCTTCCATCAATGAATTTCATCAAGGAGGAATAAGTTGGGGAAGTGTCCAATCTCTTAGTCTCAAAAGAAAAGAAAAGAAAAGAAAAGAAAAGAATAAATAAAAAATTAAATGGTCTAGTGGTGAAAACCACAATGTAGTCGTACTAGAGATAGAAAAATTAAAAATAAATAATATTTCTTAATGTGAAAACCCAATTATGGTACCTAAGGAAGAGAGATTCGACACCTTACTAGATCACTATGAGGAAATATCTTCTATATTAATTGAGCACACATAAAAGGTCAACATTGGTAGGGAATCATAACCTAAGATCATCAACCTTGCAACATCAATAACTCTAGGGCAAAGACATAAATTCATTGAATTGTTTAAAGAAAGACATGTGAATTTTTTATTGATGTATGTATATATGACAAGGGTAGATCCAAATATCATTGTGCATCATTTGAATATAAAACCAGGAGTTAAGCTGGTTAAAAAAAAGTAATAAAAGTGCACCCTCACATTGCATTACTAGTAAAGGATGAATTGGAGAAATTTTTAAGAGTTGTTTCTTATACCGAATGGATTTCCAACATTGTACCATTCTCTAAGCTAGAAAAATCAATCAGAGTGTAGATGGACTCCAAGGGTCTCAATCTAGCATGTCCTAAAGATGACCTTCCATTATCAAGCATTGATGCTATAATAGATTTGACAATGGGTTTGTCTATGTTATCACTTATGGATGGATTCAATGGGTACAATCAAATAAATATAGCACCTGAGGATAAGGATAAAATGAAATTTACATATACTTTGGGTACTTTTTATTGGAATGTGATGCCTTTTTGTCTCAAGAATGCTGGAGCAACCTATCAAAGAGCCATGACTACAATTTTTCATGATATAATGAAAAAATTCCTAGAAGACTACGTTGATGACATCTTGGCCAAATCCCACAAAAGGAAAGAACACTTACAAATTTTAGATAATATCTTTACAAGACTAGAGAAATTTAAAGTAAGATTGAATCATAAGAAGTGCGCATTTGGCGTGCAATCTAGAAAATTATTTGGCTCTATAGTATCTGCAAAAGGCATAGAGGTAGACCCCATAAAGGTTAAAGAAATAATAGAAATGGGGGGACCTAGAGATCTAAGTCAAATGAGGTTACTTCAAGGAAGGCTATAATCAATAAGAAGATTTATTTCTCAATTGGCTATAAAATGTCATTATTTCACTCAACTTCTTCATAAGGACACAATTTCCAAGTGGGTCAATCAAGGTGATGAAGCATTTACATTTTTTAATAAAAATTTGATGAACTCACCCATATTAATGCCACCAATAAAAGGCAAGACATTACTCCTATACATTTTAGAAACAAATAACTCAATAGGTTCTTTATTGGCTCAAGAGGATGAAACGGGAAAAGAAAAGACAATGTATTACATCAATAGGACCTTGGTTATGTGTGAGATAAATTAAAGTTTAATTGAAAGGGCATGCCTAGCAGTAGTCTTTTTCTTCACAAAAACTATGTCACTACATGTTGGCACATAAGATTAAGCTCATAGATAATATTGACCCTTTGAAGTATTTACTTAGCAAAACAACCTTTATGGGAGGATTGGAAAAATGGGTCATGGTATTGAGTGAGTTTGAAATTGAGTATGTGGATAGAAAATAAATAAAAGGGAAATTCATAGCTAATAAGTTAGTGGAGGCTCCTTTAATAGATGATCAAACTATTCAAGTAGAATTCCCAGATGTAGAGAAAATAAACATTAAGGCCAAAATATGGGAGCTTTATTTTGATGGATCCTACATACAACATGGCTCGGGGACAAGCATTCTCCTGATTACACCTTAAGGATACACCATTTTGAAGTCTTATAAACTTCTATTTTGAGGCACAAATAATATTTCAAAATATGAAGCTTTTGTTATAGGAATTAAAATGGCCTTAGAATGGAAAGTGATAGAAATACAAGTTTATGGTGACTCTCAACTTTTGATAAATAAGATCAATGATGACTATCAAACCAAAGATGACAATTTGATGCATTATAAGGGAATAGTAGATAATTCAAAAAAGTTTTTTTTCTTGATAACTTTTGAGAAAATACAAGAGAAAAGAACAAAGAAATAGATTACATGGCCACTCTTGCTTCTCTTTTTCAAATACCAGACCAAAGTGCTAGATATGATTTCTTGGTGGAAGAGTTGGTGAAACCTGCATTTGACCTTCTTGATTCCAAATTTATTTTTTTTCTAGTTGGACATGAATCCCCAAGGTATGGTTCCATTTATACCTATCTAAAAGATAATACATTATCCTTGGATTAATCCTGAAATCAAAGAAGAAATTTTATATGACAAGCTTCTTGTTATACTGTTGTTTTAGACACATGTATCATAAAATTCTTGACTAACTATTTCTTTGGTGTCTAGAGAATGAGGAATCAAAAAATGCCTTACAAGACATTCATGAGGGACTCTGTGGATCACATTCAAGAAATTTAAAATTAGCTTATAAACTCACTCGAATGGGGTATTATTGGCCAACTACGGAGAAGGATGCTTGCTAAATTGTGAAAGTATGCAAAAAATGCCAATACCATGGAAATTTGATTCATCTACTATCACAAGAGTTGAACCCAACAACCACAAATTGACCCTTCTATCAATAGGGGTTTTATACAATTGGGATGATTTATCCACCTTCATCCAATGGTCATAAGTTCATCATAACTATAACAAAGTATTTTACCAAATGGGTTGAATCTGTACCATTATCAGCTACAATAGGAAAGAAGATTTCAATGTTTATCTTGAACCACATAATTTTTAGATATGACATTCCGCATGCCATAATAATGAGCAATGCAAAAAATTTCAAAAATAGGGATATTGATGAATTGTGTGACAAGTTCCACATCATCCACCATTCTTTATCAATTTACTACCCTCAAGGGAATGGTCAAGAAAAAGATACAAACATGAATATCCTTAATATTTTAAAGACAACAATTGATAACTTGGGGAAGGATTAGTATGTACAAGTAAACCTGATATTATGAGCATGCCAAACTACTATAAGAAAACCAACCAGAGAGACACCCATTTCATTGGTCTATGGAGCAGAGGTCGTTTTACCCTTAGAAGTTGAAATTTCATCCTTGAGATTTTATTTGCATGGATTTCTGACATATGAAGATTATAAAGTGACTAGAATCCAACAACTCAAGTTACTAGAAGAGATCCTAACACAAGCATATGAATATATCATGGTTTACCAAAACATAATGTCAAGGAGCTACAATAAGAAGATAAAACCTAGATAATTCCAAGTTGGTGACTTAGTATTGTGAGAAAACCCTAGGAATCAAGAAGATAGGGAGAAGAAAGGTAAATGGGAATAAAATTGGATAGATCCTTTCATAGTTACATCTTCCTTTAGGAAAGGAACATACAAGTTAGCCAATTGTGATGGAGAAGAATTAAAAGAACCCATTAATAGCATCCACTTAAATAGGTTTTACACCTAATTAGATAAATGCTAATAAGGTTAAAGAGTATTAGATGAAAGAGTATTAGATGAAAGAGCATCGAACTTGTATAGTAAATATTGATCCTGAAGAAATTCACAAACATTAAAAAATGATGCAGGGGCATTCTAGGGTACTCGATAAATCTACATGGTGGTGTGTTTTTTTGGTTCTATGTTACTCGGTTGCAGCTTTAACCGATGGTCTTGGTTACTGAAGGAAGCTTGGTCACTCAAGGATCTCGGTGAAAACTCTTGCACTTGGTGAAATTGGTACTTGGTGATGCCTGTGGTTCTCAGTCGATGTGCTTTCTTGGTGATGCATGTGTTGCTTAGTGATGTTTGGCATGGTCAGTTGTTTCACTGGTGCTCGGTTGTTTCTCTGGCACTCGGTAGTTTTGGTTTACAGATTGGAGTTCTTGGAGATTTGGTTGGTTGACTTGGTGAATTTATTGTTGGTAGCTTTTTTTGTATTCTCCTATGTAGATCTAGAGGCCGACATGGAGAATTAAATGTTTGTAAGGCTATTTAAGAGCCAACTACTATTGTATTTAATATTTGTTTGTAATAGGAGCCAACTTGGCTTAGGAGTTAATTGTTTCTTCTAACCAACTTGTGGCTAAAGATTAGTATTTAAGGATTGTTTGGGTAGTTGTTTAAGGTAGATTTAGAAGAAGTCAGTGATGTGATCTAGATCCTATGAGATCTTGAAGATCAGATTGTTATCTAATAGTTTGGAATAGCAAAGCTAGTGGTTTTCATGTTTGGAGATAAGGAGATTGCTTGGTGGCTTGCGATCTCAAGTTCAGATCTACCTTAGTGTTTCCATCAGTTGCTGATTTGTTTCAGAGTTGGACTAGCTGAGAGATTGTAGAAATACTTTTGATTGTATTTGGCCCTAACCCAAAAGGACTTATAGCCAGGCATGTTAATGAAAATTTAGTTAAAAACATTGTCTTGCTGTGTTATTTTGTATTGTGGTGTTTGGCTTCTTGTTTGGACTATCCTTAATTGGATCCTCCTTACCTGTCATGTGTCAAGTGGTATCAGAGCTTGAAGATCTTGAGTGTGTAAACCGATCTCTGATTGAGGCTGTTTGCACCAAGACCTTGGTTGGTGATTTATTTCTTTGGGTTTTCAAAAATCTTGAAGGATGCCTTTGAGAAGATTGGAGCCTAGAGTGATTGTAGATCTCTGTGATACTATGGAATCAAAGATTACAAAGAAGGTTAAAGTTGATTTTAGATTTGAGATGGAATTGAGGAAGAATGACATGATCATTGAGGTCATGAGAGCTATTGTTAGTATGCTGAGGAATCTTGGTACTAATGATGGTGATGAGGAAGCTATTGAAGACTTTGAAGCTACTGGATCTAGTGGAGATGACCGGAGAGACAGATCTGGTGAAGATAGAACTAACCAATTACATAGATCTGGAGCTCATTTAAGTACTAGTTACCGAATGGAAGTTTCTACTTTCTCTAGTACTTTGAGACCCGAGGACTTGATTGATTGGATTGGTGAATTAGAAGATTACTTTGAGCTTGAAGAAATTGAAGATCCTCTTAGAGTAAGATTAGCATAGACTAAGTTGAAAGGACATGCTACTCTTTGGAGGAAAGAGTTACAAAGAGATAGAGAAGATGAAGGTGAAATGAAGATCAATTGGTGGAGGTTGATGGTGACTAAATTGAAAGCTAAGTTCATACCTATTGACTATGAGCTTGACTTGTTTAAGAAGTTGCAGAATTTGAAGCAAAAAGATTTGACTATGGAGGACTATACCAAGAACTTCTATAAGTTGACTATTCGGTCTGGACACAGAGAACTTAGTGAAGAAAAGGTAGCTCAGTATGTGAATGGTTTGAGATTTAATATTTAGGATGAGCTTGGTATGCTACAAATTGATTTGGTTGAAGATGATTATCAGTATGCTCTAAAGGAAGAAGCTAAGTTGAAAAGGAGACAACATAGTAATCCATAAGGGAAGGAAAAGATTGATCACTCGGCGAAGGACAAACTGACTTTTGAAGATGAACCAAAACCTATGGAATTAAAAAAGAAAGACATGTAAAGTTATATTTAAGGGTACTTGTTATAATTATGGTCAAGAAGGACATCATTCTTTTGATTGTACATAGAAGAAGTTTGTTGACTAACGGACTACTATGGTAAATGATGACATTCAGAATGAACGTGAATCTGAGAACTTGCCATTTTGGAGAACATTGCTCGGTACAAAGGAGGAACCTTGTCAAAGGAGTAATTTGATCAGAACTTGGTGCAAGTCTAGAGGTAAACTTTGTGATGTAATTGTTGATAGTGGTAGTACTAATAACCTTGTTGCTGAGGACATGGTTCAAAAACTTGGTTTGAAGAGAATGAAGCATCCTTATCCTTATAGGATTGGCTGGTTACAAAATGTTCATGCTCTAGAAGTAAGGGAGCAGTGCTTTTTTTATTTTAAGATTGGCCAGTATAAGGATCAAGTGTTGTGTGATATTTTGGAAATGAATAGTTGTAATATATTGCTCAATAGACCTTGGCAATATGATTGTAGATCTATGTATGACTGTGTCAAGAATGTGTTTACTGTTGAGAAGAATGAAAGGAAGATTTCCCTAATGCCTTTGTTGGATACAACACTCGGTAGGAGAAATCTGAGCTTTGATAGCTGAGATGAGTTGGGAAATTTTGAAAGGATTGATCAATATGGAGAACAAGCTTGTGTGTTATCAAGGAAGGACTTCAAGAGACAGAGGAAACTGAAGTGGAAGAGTATGAAAGGTTAAGATTTGAAGGACTTGTATGTGAAGAACTAGTTCGAGGATTTAGTGTTGAATCCTGGAAGATGTTCTTCTAGCCTGTTAGCACTATTCTAAAATTTTTCAACCTCATGATTAAAGGGTTTCTAAATTGAGGTCTGTAGACCTAATTATAAAGTATTATGGCTAAAACCCTAGCTTGACCTAAGCTCAGTTATGTTTAAGCATTAATTTTTTATCACTAACATTTCCTAATGACGCATGTGTAGTATTGACCCCTTTGAAATGATTGCTTGATTTGTTATGTCACTACGTTGTTGAATGGGTCCCCCTTTTTAATATTTTCTTTAAAGCCTAAGTTTTCCTATTAAAGTCTCCATATGACTAACCTTTTGAAAGTTATGGCTGTCATTAAACCTTGAGCTCCTTGTTGTCAGATTTTCTGACATGCGCTTTGGTGATGAGCTAACATCTATCCAAGCAGGCCCATCTTCAAGCCTCTACTGTCGATTAAGCATCGGGATCAATCTTACAGTTGTCATTATACCATTGGGCTAAGATGACTATCCTTTAACCATCGTGCTTTAGCAACAAGCATCTGATCAAGACCTTTTCTGACATTGCAGTGTTCTGACAGTTCTTCTTCTATGGAGGTTCTTTGTATTGACACTTGTCTTAAGTGACGTAGTAGATGTGGGGTCATACTTTTTCAAAGGGTAAAGCTTAGATGAATCTTACGGCTGTCATTAGACCATTGAAGAAAGATATGAAGTGTTTAAGCTTTGCGGTATAGCGACGACCGTCCAATTCTGTATGAAGGATGTGATATGCAATGGGCCCTAAATTGCCATGTCACCTTGATATGGTTTTTTTCTATTGGTTTAAATGGGTTGTGATGTGGCAGTCGACAGGGTGTTTGGTACTGAGAAAGAAAAAGAGACGAGCCCACCCGCCGGTTTTTGTAAACGTGGTAGTTTCTGACTCGATGAAGAATTAGTAAAGTATAAAGTGGGGCCGGTTTTCTTAGATAGATAAGGCTTGAGTTGATCTTATGGTTGTCATTATACCGCTAAGGTAAGATGTGTGATGTTAAAAGCTTGCAGTATAGCGACGACCGTTCGATCTTATAATTAGGGTGTGGACTATGTAGTGGGTCCTCAAATGCCATGTCATGTTGACATGGTAATTTTTGATTGGTTGAAGTTAGGGTGATCTGGCAACTGTCAGTATATCTAAGTGTAAAGAAAGAAATAGAGTGGGGTCCGCTTGCTGGTCTGTTCGACGTGGAAATGTTCCAATTATTAAGAGGTTTGAAAAGGCTAAGGTGAGATCATTGTTTTGGGAAATGGTAAAAGCATGATAGGTTGGAAATAGATCTACGGTGGTCATTACACTACTGATGAAAAGTGTTCAGATCTTATGCTTACGCCTTAGTGACAGGATGACACCTATTTGCTCCGATCAAAGTTGAGTTAAGTTATAAATTTTTCCACATGTTTAAATTAAAGTGTTCTCATTGGTCAAGAACCGATCTAGGGAAAATTAACATGGGGTTATGCTATTAAACTTGTTAACCATCTGATGCGCCAAAAAATAGAAGGGGTTGATAGTTCAAATTTGAATTTTTTCTCTATGATGTTGCTCGTGTCCTGTGAACATTGAAGCCACGAGTTCTCAGTAATGGTGAACTTAATGAATTTTGTGCAGATGAGTCATAAATGGCTAGCAATTATTATATACCCTGATTTGATTACTAAAGATTTTACCTCTTTTAGAATATTTTAGTGAGCGAAGCTATTCTTCTTTCTGGAGCATTTTCAAGCAAAGATTTTCAAAGTGTCTGGTAGGCCAAAAATCCTAACTTAAGCATTGCATAAAATTTTAAGAAGGAAGTGTGAAGTGATTTTTTTCTTGGTTATAGTTGGCTAGTGATATTTGAGGTTCTCTTTGGTATTTGTGCACTATTTCATAACCCTAGTTAAAAATGCCACCTAAGAGGGGATTATCAGGAAAGATAGAGTATAAAGATAGGAGCATTTTTGAGGATTTGATGAAGCTACTTCCACACTCAGACAATGGATAGGAAAAGGTAAAGGAATTAAGCCCAAGAAACCCTAGGGATTCAGTAAGTGAGGGGCTCTATGCTAGAGGTCATTGGATGAGAGATGCCAAAGTAGGGAAAGACCATAATGGCTTGATTTTGTTTAGGGTGGCATACTCACAAAGGAATTCTTGTGCCCCCCTCAGCAATATATGGTAGTTTGATATAGGGAAGTTAGTTGTCCCTGGAGTGTTCATGGATGCAGATCTCCTCATTCAAATTGCCAAGTGTTATGATCCTGTGACTAGATGTGTCAAAGACATAAATGGAGTTGACCTAATAAGCATTACAAAAGATGAGATTAGAGAGGTCTTTTCATTAAATGATCCTTCCATTGGACTAGAAAAGATTGATTTTAAAGAATTCACCGAACTATATGAAGCATAGAAACATTATTTAAGGGCAGGGCCTTTAAGGGACTTCCTTGATCAAATTGGATCAATGTGTGTGATTACCTCTAGCACACCTAAGCCTTTCAAGTTGGATTTATTTAGTTTACAGGCAAAAGTTGTGTACAAGTCTCTAACTTTGATCCTTGGACATGATGAGCCAACCCACATGCCAGTTCCATATATGTTTATGATGGTACAGTCTCTACATCAATAATTGGCTCTAATTTTTTATTTTGCCTCTCACCTTGCTGATTTAATCCATGATGGATTAATGGGGATAAAGAACATGAAGATAAGTAGGCCATTTGGATGGTCCTCTATGCTAATGCATATGTTCTTGTACAAGGTTGATCATTTTTTTTAGTTCCACGGTTAATATTATCAAGGAGAAAAATGGAGAAACCCTTCCAGTTTAGTTGTGGACAACAGATTTGTCTTGGAGAGAACAGAGGCCAGCTTCCTTGTCTTTGATAGAAATTTTGCTTCAAGACTTAGGACATTATTATATCTTGAGAATCCTAGAATCCCAAAGGAATTGTTGAGACTGATTAGGCCTAAGGAGTATTGCCAAGATATCATTATTGTTCACAATTTTGGTGATATTATGTTGTATCTAGTTCTAGAGTTTTTTGAGTCTATGGTTGCAAGAAGGCACCATTCATTTTTCCTTACCAGGTCCCACTGAAAATAGGATATGCAAAAATTCTAAGGTAGATTGGTGATGTGCAAGAATCAACACTTACTGGTAAAGGAAGGGGAACTTTGTTCCCAAATGTCACCAATTCACACCAGTATGTAATTATCAAGAAGGGATGGGTGCAATTGGATTAGGTCTTGTAGCCTTACAAGATGGCTACAACTATAATTAGATGGGTAGACAATGAAGGTTTCTTGTTAGGAATGTTTAGGGACAAGATAAGATGTGTCCTCATAGAGCATCAATTCTAATTTCCTAAAGACATAGTAAGAAATGAGTTTGACCTCCAAACTCAGGAAGTTAAGAAGGAGAAGTGGATAATCAACAAGAAGACTGTAGATTTTATTAGACATTTTGATAGAAGCTATGACCCATTAAAGAGTTTTGAGCCATGGGCTAGAAAGGTGGCTACTCTTATGGATCATTTCAAAGGGATCATGCATGTAGTGAATGAGAAAAGAGCTATGGTAAGCAAGACAGACCCTAAGAGTGCTAAGCAGATTTTAAGCCAGCTAGGATATACAAAGCTGACCCCAAGGGGAGTTTACACTCTACAAAAGAGAAGTGGTTATACTATTCTTCTACCAACATAGTAGAGAAGTGAGGGTCTTCTTTCTACTTCAAGAGGAAAGAGACCTATGGATGATCAAAAAATGCAGGGACCCTCTCCTAAGAGGCAGAGACAAGAGGAATCAAGGCTAGAACAAGATGTGTGTTCTCCTTCTCATTCCCCCTTACACTTAGATGAACATGGGGTAGCTGAACAGTTAGTACAAATGAGGAATGATGCAAAAATTTTCATTTCCAATGATGAGTTGTAGGAGGGAATGCCAGAGGCACCCAAAGAAATAGAGATGGATCTCACTATTGCAAAATTTGAGGGTAAGAAAATTGACCCTATTCTGAAGCAGGCTAGTGATTCTGTTATTGATGATGATGAATTTGTAAAGACTAGGGCATTCATTCAATTATTATGGAGAATGAAAATAGGCCAATTCAAAGAGATTTTTGAAAAGAAGAAAGAGGAGTTCCATGATAGGGACATAATAGAGATTGAAAATGAAACCAAGGGGGAGATGATGAAGCAATTTGAAAAGGTCACCCCTGAGGAGGGAAGGGCTATGGTCCACACTGCAGGAGGTTTAATTCTTCCAGAGTGGTATATTGCAGATGCAATAATTTTTTATCAAGTTAGGAAAAGAAAAGTAAAGACCCTTGCTACTACAGAACAAGAAAAACAAGTTGCTAAGGGTATTGCTTTCTCTGATGATCATGCAGCCCTGGTGATGTGGTCCGTAAAGAGAAAAGAAAATAAAGGGAAGAGAGAGGCTCTCCCTTTAGGATATGCTAGAATTTTACTAGTGCAACGAGTAGGTGAAACTTCTGGTGTAGAGTCTTCAAACCTCATTTTGGGAATGACTAAGTTTAATGTTAAAGTAGCAGAAAAGGATGCACAAGAGAAGGAAGATCTGAGGCTTAAATTTGAAACTGTCCTTAAGTCCTATAATGAGCACAAAATAGAGTTGATCCAAAAGGAAAAGTTGATTGTAGAACTGTCAAGACCATAGGATCATAGGTCACCCCAATTGATGATAGTTGATAGGCCTGCAGTGGCTTCTTCATGAAGCCCTATCATTGAATTTCCACCATCACCATACCCAGAGACAAACCTAGATACAAGGCTCAGTTGGGAAATGTAATAGTTGCTTGAAGAAACAAATCAGTTCAAATGAAAAAGGGCAAAGTTGGACAAATTGAGGGAAGAACATTTGAAAGATAAAAGCTTGTTAGAGCAAAAGTATGAGGAAAAAGTAACAGAGGCTGTGATGCAATTTGCTACAAATCTGAATCCCACAATTCTATTTGACCATGCTAGGAGATTAAGGATATTGCTAACATTATTAGATAAGCATAAGAATGAGTTAAGACCAATCTTCAGTAAATGGATTGAGAGATCTCCGAATGTGAGATTATTCAGATGGTTGTCTAATTCTCAAAATAATCCTGACCCATTGGTCAAACCATTGTATCAGAATGTGAAAAGGCTTGTAGAGCATGATATACTTTTGGGTGATTTTTAAAGAAAATCAAATTTGTTGAAAAAAGAATTGACACTTCCCTACTGTGATTTAATCTCGGGAGTTTTCAAGAAGAATGGTGAACTTAAGGAGTTGATCAAGTGGAGAGCAGAAATAGATGATGACTTTTCTGCTAGAATGAATAGCATTTTGACTTTAGAGAATACTTTATTTTTTATACATACTATTGAGACATTGATTTCTACCAAATCCAAATTTGATTTCATTCAGTGAGAAATCAGTTAGCTAGAGGACAAGTGGGAATAGTTATCTGGCAAAAATGCAGAGTTTGCAAATTTTGATTTCCCAAGTGAAGAGGTGTATAATAGGTCAAGGTATCAGTATATTCCACATGCAGAGAAAGTAGACACTCCACCTACTTCTTGAGACAAATGAAGATTTTAACTTTTTGAGTCGTAAAAGGGTTGTTGAGATATAAAGAGGTATTTATTGTAGGAATGACAATGAAGAGATGGAAATCATATTTGCTTGTGTAAACCAAGAAGAGAATTGAAGACATAAAGCAAGGTGGCTATCTACAGAATATCTCTCCAATTTTGATCGATGCATTTATTGTAAACCTAGTAGGGTTGTTGTAAAGGTTTTAGGTTAAAATTTTGTAAACCCTAGAATGATTGGTAGCTTGTTACATCTCCTTGTATATAAAGGATTTTCCATGATCATTCTAGGCATTGAGAGTTTTAGGTGTTGAAAATATAGAAACTTTGAAACCCTAGCCCTCAGTCAAGGATTGTAATATTTTACATCATTTTCTTATGAAAGAAATAGAGAAGAAGTACAGGTTGCTGTTATTGTCTTGCAATCTTGTCATTCAGGACATATTGTATACAAAGAAAATAGGTTATACTTAATACAAATATCAAAGTCTTTATCTCTCCTTCGCATTTCATCTATGAATTTCTCAAGTTTTAAAAGACTAGCATATATGTATTTTTGCTTTGAGTTCTGATCTAGGGTTGGATTAAACACTACTCAAAGTGGAATATATGTTCATTGGATTTGTATGAAGGATTCTCATAAGTAGGAAAGAGTTGGGGTATTTGTGTTTATGTTCAGAGATCATTTATTCTTGAAACATCTTTGTATTCATTTTATTTTCTAGTGTTGTATGCCCAATGGATAAGGCACTGGCCTATATGGACCTATCTTTATTTTATAAGGAATGATTGAAATCATTGTAATAAAAAATATTTAAATACCAATCATTTTACTTTATTTTACTTATATATAGTAGTTCTACCTAGTGATGGAGAGTCAATGAATAATAGGTTGTTATTTAGTACTTTCTCACTGTTATCTATTGTAAGATCCAGTATTGAGTAAAGAATAGAGTTGTATCTATTGGATTAGGTGTACCTACCTTGGTTTTGCAAAGCCACAATTGAAGAGGGTAGTCTTGTCCCTATAGTTGGTCCAGTTACTTATAGATTTCCCACATTTGGAATTAACCCCTCCTTAATATCAGTCATAAGTATATTGGTATCTCTTGGAGTTTAAAATCTTTTGAAGAACCAACAAGATGGTGACTCTGCTGGGGAAGAGAACATAAAAAAGAAATAAATTTGTTAAGAATCTCTAGTTATATTACAAACTTTCAATATTTCACTACCTAGATTGATTCAGCCCATCCAAGTCACCAACAAGATGGTGAGTTTGCTGGGGAAGTTGTAAGATTTGTGTAAAATAATGTAGGTACAAGTTGAGCTAGACTCCTAGCCTGCTTATTTTTAAGCCAGTTGGTTACCTTTGAACACATAGAGTTGATTCCTTTTCAAAAATTTTCCTACCCTTCATATTTATTTAAAATCATAGAAAACCCCATTTGGCTTGGGTCGTGACTCTAAAATATCTTTGTAACTAGTGCTAAATAAGGTGTTACTGTGTCACCATGAGTTTCAAAAATACAAGATCCTAGAGGAAGGAACACCTAGAAGAAAATCTGGAGGGTGAGCTCCCAGCTACATCTAGATGAGGTCAAATTAGAAGAGAAAAGAGTACTAATGACATGTCCTTCACTTGGAAGCAAAAAGGAAACTCAAGATAAGAAAGCCTTGCTCCTCCTAGTGAGGAGGGAAATGCCTCAGAATATGAAGAGGCTATTGATCTAGGTTTAAATTAGTATGAGGATTATTATTCCCCTATAGAAAGAGAGGGTGAAAAGTTACCCCATAATAGGAAAATAATCCCTAACAAATGGTATGGAGGGGAGAGGAGATCTAGAAGTAAGAGTAGAAGTAGACAAGATTGTGTCCCTCCTTTCACCCTTGGTTTATCATTACCCCAAGGCCTCCATGAATCTCAAGATCAACAGAAGGAGCCTCAAACATAGCAAGTTGAATCTAAAACAACTTTACCTAATTCTGAGGAGATCTTTGAAGAAGTATATGAATTAGAAAGAAGAATTCATGAACAAGCAGCTATTAGGCAGAAGAGGGAAAAGGAAAAAGAAGGGAAAATTAGGCATACCATGATAAGGGCTGATCAGTTGAGAAGACAACTACTAAATTTAGAATCCATAAATTATGTTCCCATTCCTGAATAGACAAACAAACAACCCATTGTCCAATAGGTGTTTGAAACCAGGAATCCTAGGGATAAAGGAAAGTAGAAAGTAGTGGGTATTTCAATTAATGAGTCTATAGGCCCTAAATTTCCCATAGATCTATCTTTAAAGTTAGGAGCAGACCTTGAGAATGCCAAGAGGGAACATGAATTGGTAGCCAAAGAATTGGAAAAAGCAGAATTGGAAGCTTCAACACTAGAAATGAGAAAGAAGATAGACTTTCTTAGACGGTCTACAAGACCCACTAACTTTGCTAACTCTACTATGACATAAGGAGGAAATGCTGCAAATATGGCTAATCAGACAACTAGTGTTCCCCCACTAGGAGGGCTCAGGATTTCTACCATGAAAAAAACTAATGCATCTACATCCCAAGGTGCTGGTATTTTCAATACAGGGCTTATTCATGAAAGATGTAAACAGTTGGTTTTTACAGGCATCCCTGGATATCCTAACCCCATCCTTGAAGAAATTAGGAAGAAACTTACCAAATTCACTGGAAGTAATGTTGTCACTTGTGAGGAGCACCTGAAAAAGTTTATTAATGTGATTGATGATTACAATATTGTACCAAATGATGTTATAATGAAGCCATTTGTACAATCCCTAACTAAAGATTCAAGAGATTGGTTTAGGGCTTTGCCACATGGTAGCATAGGCTCATGGGTTCAGCTTAGACATTATTTCAAGGAATAGTATGGGGATAAAACATGTGAGGGTTTTATGTTAAATGAATTTAATAACATCAAGAAAAATTTCAATGAGGATGTTGTTGAATTTAATGTCAGATTCCAAAAGGCCATGCATAAAATTTTTCAAGTCATCAAATTGGATGATAGAGTATGTCTTCTCACCTATTTAAATTCCTTTGATTCCAAGATGGGCTACCTTTTGAGAGATAAGAACCCAAGGAGTCTTGTTGAAGCTTATAAGCTAGCTGTAAACATAGAGAGTAACCGCATGATTTCAGGAAAATTAGGAAGAAGAGAAGACAACAAATCACAATTGTTGAACAGAAAATATCCAGGAAAGCCTATGAGTGTAAAACTGAAGGATGATGACAGCTTAAATAAAATCTTGAAGGCAATAAAGGATTTAAATCCTGGTGAGAATAGAAATAATAAAGTTGCAGGAGGTGATAAGCCTGCCTTTAACAATTTCAACAAGTTGCCAAGAATGCAGAACTATCCTTATAATACTCAATGGAAGGATGAGAAGCCCATTCTCCCTGAGAGAAAAGAAAAACCAAATGATAGGACCCTTGATCCATTGCAAAGGAACTCAATGAATGTGGTGAAAGATGTCCCATGGTGTATTGTTTGTCAATCACCACATGATCCTAATTATTTTGTCATATCCCAAAGTGTCTCTTCACAAGAGGAGCAAGAGTGTAATGAGGAACAACCTTATGATTACCAGGGATGTGGAATGATTTCCTCCCATGTTTTGGATGAAGTTGACTCTACTGAAGAAGATAAAAATTAGGATATCTTGAATTCTCAGGCTAAAATTGAATCATACCATCAACAAGTCTTTTCAGACGAGGATAGTGAGCTTGATAATATTCAGTGTAATGTTTTGAAGGGGAAAGAGACAATTTTTTTGAGGAGGTCATCTGATGAGGAGATTGCCTTGATAATAGCTGATATGGTTACTCAAGCTAAAACAAGTTATAACTTGAGAAATAGAGTAGTTGGTAATCCAAATCAGAAGCCCGCTGGTATTTTCATCAAGAAGATAGAGAAAGATGTAAAGACATCCCAGAGTAAGTTAAAGGATGTCGATGCTACTGATAAGGTCAAAACAAAGAAAAATGTTAAGCCTAACATTGTCTATAAAGTAAAGTTTAAACCCACAGTTGAGGTTGTTCCAGCTTTGCAGAAGGAGGATAGAGTCCGAACTGAAGAACCTGTAAATATATCCACTCAGAATGTTGATAAACAAGCTGCAAGTATAAGGCCAGATGTCTTTGATCCAAAATATGTTCCAATTGATATGAGAAAATTGTTGTCACAAATTACTGTCAAAGTCCCATTGCTGGAAATGATGAGAATAGAAGAGCATAAGGAAAAGGCCCTGAATTGGGTAAATGGTGTGGTTTCCATAGACTCCCAAAAAATAGAAAGAGTTGAGAAACAAGTAGCAACTGTGAATGATGAAAATGAAAATTTTAATGAGGAGATTTTTTCTAAAATTCCCCAAATCTATTTGGATACAAATGTTGTTAGTACTACAGCAGGAATAGTTGATCCTTTCTTTTTGACTTTGTTGATAAATGGAAAGTTGCTAAAAAATTGTATGATTGATTCAGGAGCATCAAGCATTGTCATTCCTATTGAGGTTATGAAATCATTAGGGTTAAAGTTGGATACACCTCATGGAAGATGTCAAGTGATAGATTCAAGGGAAGTACTAGTTGTGGGTACTATTAAGGCTCTACCTTATAGACTGGCAGGATACCCTAGCAAACAATTAACCATGAGCATCTTGGTAGTGGATATTTCTCCCCAATATAGGATGTTACTATCAAGAAATTGGAGTGCTTCTATGGGAGGCAGCATATAGTGTGACTTATCATTTGCTACTTTTAACTTTGAAGGATAGCATATTAAGATTTCGAGGGAACTTAGAACTCCACATATGATTGAAGAAGAAGACACCATGAATTGTTTTCTTGACACTGACATCAATGCTTTCAAAGTCAAAGATAAAGAGGTGGAGGAGGATGTTGAAAATACACATAAGTTAGAGACCCAAGAGGGATGGATTGACCTTCATAGTTTGTGGACCATGTATTTTGATGGTTCCAATAGCAAGGAATGGTCTGGAGCTGGAATATTGCTCATATCTCCAAATGGTAAAACTTTCAAATTCTCATTTACTTTGTTATTCTCATGCACAAATAATGTTTCAGAATATGAAGCTCTATTGATAGGTCTAAGGTTGGCATCAAGGCATGGTATAAAGTGTTTAAAAGTAGTGGGTGATTTTGAGTTAGTTGTTTCCCAAGTTAGATCAAAGTATGCTTCAAAAAATTAGAAATTGAAGCAATACAGAAATGCAATATGGGATGAAATTGAAAGCTTCAAAGCTTTTAACATTTTTTGGATGGAAAGAAGTCAAAATAGAATGGTAGACTTGTTAGCTAATGTGGCTCTTAGACCAGAAGATGTTACATTTGAAAATATATCAAATATAGAGGTACAAGTTAGGCCTTCCATCCTTGATAATGTAGAAAATTGGCAGGTTTTATGTGATGACCAAGACATATTAAGATTTCTCCAATGTGAATCTCATTTTGGTGATAGAGAAATGGATTTCAGTACTTATGTTGATACAGTAAATGGTAAAGATGTAATTTTGGGGAAGGAAGTTTTGCAATTGAAATCAAATAGAGTTCCCAAAGGATTGGTTGCTCTTGAAAGGGCATTTGACAATAAAGATAAAGCTTTCTATGCTAGTACTAACAAAACCAATGAGCTTGAAGAAATAAATTTGGGCAAAAAAATAGTACCCAAGAAGGTTTACATAGGTAAATGTTTGTCCCCTAGAACTAGAAATAATTTGATTGATCTTCTTAGAAAGTTTAGACATGTTTTTTCCTGGTCCTATGAAGATCTTAAAGCTTATAGAGAGGACCTCTTTCAACATGAGATTGCATTGAAGGAAGGTACAAAACCTTTCAGACAAAAATTAAGACCTATTAACCCTACCTTGGCACCTAAAATGCAAGGAGAACTTAAGAAGATGATGGATGCCGGAATAATCAAGCCTATTAGACATTCCACTTGGGTTTCAAATTTGGTTCTTGTCAGAAAAAGAATGGTGAAATCAGGCTTTGTGTTGATTTTAGGAACCTCAATATAAATTCTTTTAAGGATAATTATGGATTACCTAATATGGAGAACATGTTGTAGAAGGTCACTGGGTCAGAATTGATGTCCATGATGGATGACTTTTCTGGTTATAATCAGGTTATGGTTAAATACATAGAGCAATTCAAAATTGCATTCACAACCCCATGGGGGACATATGTTTATGTGAGAATGCCTTTTGGGTTGACTAATGTTGGTGCCACTTTCCAAAGGGTCATGGATGTAGCCTTTGCAAATTTTATTGACAAGTTCATGGTGGTATATCAAGATGATCTAACAACATTTTCAGCTAAGGAGGAACAAAATTGCCAACATCTAGAAAAGATATTCATTAGAGCATTAGAGTATGGGGTTTCTTTGAATCCAAAGAAATGTTCTTTTGGTGTGGTGGAGGGAAAACTTCGAGGGCATATTGTTTCAAAAGATGGAGTAAGAATAGACCCTGAAAGGGTGGAAGCTATTGATAGATTATCTCTACCAAAGAATGTCAAAGGAATTCAGTCCTTTTTAGGACAGGTGAATTTCTTGAGGAGATTTATTACAAATTTTGTAGAAATTAGCATTCCTATATCAAGAATGTTGAAAAAAGGAGCCAAAGTTGAATGGAATGCTGAAGCAGTGAAAGCTTTTAATGACATTAAAAGGGCTATCAAGCATGCCCCAGTTTTGAAAACACCAGATTATAGAAAACCTATGCAAATCTTTTCCTTTACATCTACCCACACTGTTGCAACAGTACTATTATAGAAAAATGCTGATGGTTTTGAACAACCTATTTCTTTTTTCAGTAAGACCTTACAAGCAGCAGAGCTAAACTATGACATTATTGAGAAGCAAGCTTATGCCTTGGTAAAGGCTATCAAAACATTTAGGTGTTATCTGGTTGGAGCCACAGTGGTTGCCTATGTTCCAAGTGTTGCAGTCAAGGATATCTTGGTCTAGCAAGAAGTTTCAGGAAGAAGATGTAGATGGATCAATAGAATTTAGGATTTTAACATTGACATTCATATTACCAAGTTGGTAAGAGGGTTGGGCCTAACAAAGTTGATGGCTCAAAGGAATTTAGCTGCAAATCAAATAAACATGTTGGAGGAAGATCAAAGACCTTTTGTTTACAATATGGATTGTTGTGAGTGGTATAAGGATATTGTTAAATACTTACAAAAGATGATTTTACCCCCTGAATTGGATGATAACAAGAAAAGAACTATTAAGCTTCATTCCATAAGATATGCAATTATAAGTGGTGAGTTATGGTGGAGGAGTAATGAAGGTTTCTTGCTTAGATGTGTAGACCAGGATAAAGTCAAGCTGTTGATGGATGAAATGCATAATGGGACTTGTGGATGACACTATATGGTAAAGACTATAGCTCACAAGATCATTAGGTCAATTTTTTGGTGGCCAACACTTTTCAAAGACACCCATCAGTTTGTAAAGAAATGTGACCCATGTCAAAGATTTGTAGGAAAATTGAAATTTAGTGGAAATTTTCCTCTCAAACCTGTTACCATTCAAGCCCCTTTCCAAAAATGGGGTATGGATTTCATTGGTGAAATCCCAAACAAGTCCAGTGGTGGACATTCTTATATCTTGGTAGCAACTAATTACTTCACCAAGTGGGTTGAAGCAATCCCTTCAAAGAAAGCAACTAGTAAGGTGGTAATAGATTTTATGATGCAGAATATCCTTACAAGATTTGGTTGCCCAAAAACCATGGTGGTTGATAATGCAATGTGCTTTAGGTTAGAGGAGTTTGTTGATTTTTGTAAAAAGAACAGTATCAATATTTCATACTCATTTCCTTACCATCCACAAGGCAATGGCCAAGCTAAATCCACTGACAAGATTCTGATAAAAATATTGAAAAGAGTATTAGATAAGAGTAAAAAGGCCTAGGATTCCAAGTTATTGCAAGCCTTATGGGCTGATAGGGTTACAATAAAGAAAGCAATAGGGTGCGCCCCTTTTAACTTAGTCTATGGGATTAATGCAAGATTGCCCCAAAAAAATTTGTTACGGATGTATTAGTTCATACAAACCTATGATGATGATATGGATGATGAAATGACTATCAGAATTAATGATCTAATCTAGTTGAATGAGGTGAGAAATGATGCACATACTAGAAATGAGAAGGTACAGGCCCAGTGCAAAGTCTTGTATGACAAAAGGACTACTCAGAGAAGTTTTGTAAGTGGTGACTTGGTCCTGATGTGGAATGCAAGATTGGAAGATAAAGGAAAGCATGGGAAGTTTGATCCCATCTGGTTAGGCACATATATCATTGAAGATAAATGGGGAACAGGTTCATATCTTTTGAAGAATCTGATAGGAGAACTCATGGAATTACCAGTTCATGGGCAATTCTTGAAATTTTACTTCTCTTAAATGATTTTTTGAATCTCTATGGAGTGTTAGGTTTAGGGTTTTATGTGTAGATCTGTGTTTCCACTTGAATTTTTGTTTTGGTCTTCTCTTCCAAGAGATTCCAATTTTCTCATTGTATCTACAGGAGATACACATCCCCAAGTATGAGCCACTATTAGCACTATTCTGAAATTTTTCATCCTCATGATTAAAGGGTTTCTAAATTGAGGTCCTTAGACCTAATTATAAAGTATTATGGCTAAAACCCTAGCTTGACCTAAGCTCAGTTATGTTTAAGCATTACTTTTTTATCACAAACATTTCCTAATGACGCATGTGTAGTATTCACCCCTTTGAAATGATCACTTCATTTTTTATGTCACTAGGTTGTCAAATGGGTCCCCCTTTTTAATATTTTCTTTAAAGCCTAAGTTTTCCTATTAACGTCTCCATATGACTAACCTTTTGAAACTTGTGCCTATCGTTAAACCTTGAGCTCCCTGTTGTCAAATTTTCTAACATGCGCTTTGGTGATGGGGTGACATCTGTCCAAGAGGGCCCATCTTCAAGCCTCTGCTATCGATTAAGCATTGGGATCAATCTTACAATTGTCATTATACCATTGGGCCAAGATGACTATCCTTTAATCATCGTGCTTTAGTGACAGGCATCCGATCAAGACCATTTCTAACATTGCAGCATTCTGATAGTTCTTCTTCTGTGGAGGTTCTTTGTATTGACACTTGTCTTAAGTGACATAGTAGCTGTGGGGTCAGACTTTTTCAAAGGGTAAAGCTTAGATGAATCTTACGGCTGTCGTTATACCATTGAAGAAAGATATGAAGTCTTTAAGCTTTGCGGTATAGTGACGATCATCTAATTTTGTATGAAGGACGTGATATGCAGTGGGCACTAAATTGCCATGTCACACTAATATGAATGTTTTCTATTGGTTGAAATGGGTTGTGATGTGGCAGTTGACAGGGTGTTTGGTACTGAGAAAGAAAAAGAGACGAGCCCACCCACCGATTTTTTTAAACCTGGCAGTTTTTGACTCGATGAAGAATTAGTAAAGTATAAAGTGGGGCTAGTTTTCTCAGATAGATAAGGATCAATTTGATCTTATGGTTGTCATTATACCACTAAGGTAAGATGTGTGATGTTTAAAGCTTGTAGTATAGCGACAACTATTTGATCTTATAATCAGGGTGTGGACTATGCAATGGGTCCTCAAATGCCATGTCATGTCGACATGGTAATTTTTGATTGGTTGAAGTTAGCGTGATCTGGTAGTTGTTAGTATCTCTAAGTGTAAAGAAAGAAATAGAGTGGGGTCCACTTGCTGGTCTATTTGACATGGTAATGTTCTAATTATTAAGAGGTTCGAAAAGGCTAAGTTGAGATCATTGTTTTGGGAAATGGTAAAAGCACGATAGGTTGGAAATAGATCTATGATGGTTGTTACACCGCTGATGAAAAGTGTTCAGATCTTATGCTTGCACCTTAGCGATAGGATGACACCTGTCCGCTCCAATCAAAGTTGAGTTAAGATATAACTTTTTCCACATGTCTAAATTAAAGTGTTCTCATTGGTCGAGAATTGATCTAGGGAAAAGTAACACAAGGTTACGCTATTAAAATTTTTAACCGTCTGATGCATTGAAAAATAGAAGGGATTGACAGTTCAAATTTAAATTTTTTCTCTTTGACATTGCTCGCATTGTGTGAATGTTGAAGCCGCCAGTTCTCAGTAATGGAAAATTTAATGAATTTCATGCAGATGAGTCATACACGACTGGCAATTATTATATACCCTGATTTGATTACTAAAGATTTTACCTCTTTCAGAATATTTTGGCGAGCAAAGCTATTCTTCTTTCCAGAGCATTTTCAAGCGAAGATTTTTAGAGTGTTTGGTAGGACAAAAATCCTAACTTAAGAATTGCATAAAATTTTAAGAAGGAAGTGTGAAGTTATTATTTTCTTGGTTATAGTTGTCCAGTGATATTTGAGGTTCTCTCTGGTATTTGTGCAATATTTCATAACCCTAGTTTAAAATGTCACCTAAGAGGGGATTATCAGGAAAGATAGAGTATAAAGATAGGAGCATTTTTGAGGATTTGATGTAGCTACTTCCATACTCAGACAATGGACCGGAAAAGGTAAAGGAATTAAGCCCAAGAAACCCTAGGGATTTAGTAAGTTAGGGGCTCTATGATAGAGGTCTTTGGATGAGAGATGCCAAAGTAGGGAAAGACCACAATGGCTTGATTTTGTTTAGGGCAGCGTACTCACAAAGGAATTCTTATGCCCCCCTCAGCAATATATGTTAGTTTAATATAAGGAAGTTAGTTGTCCCTGGAGTGTTCATGGATGCAGATCTCCTCATTCAAATTGCCAAGTGTTATGATCCTGTGACTACATGTGTCAAAGACATAAATTGAACTGACCTAATAAGCATTACAAAAGATGAGATTAGAGAGGTCTTTTCATTAAATGATCCTTCTATTGCACTAGAAAAGATTGATTTTAAAGAGTTCACCAAAATATATGAAGCATAGAAAGATTATTTAATGGCAGGGCCTTTAAGGGACTTCCTTGATCAAATTGGATCAATGTGTGTGATTAGCTCTAGCACACCTAAGCCTTTCAGGTTGGATTTATTTAGTTTATGGGAACAAGTTGTGTACAAGTCTCTGACTTTGATCCTTGGACATGATGAGGCAACCCACATGCCAGTTCCATATATGTTTATGATGCTATAGTCTCTACATCCACAATTGGCTCTAATTTTTTATTTTGCCTCTCACCTTGCTGATTTAATCCATGATGGATTAATGGGGATAAAGAACATGAAGATAAGTAGGCCTTTTGTATGGTACTCTATGCTAATGCATATGTTCTTGTATAAGGGTGAGCATTTTTTTGGTTCCACAGTTAATATTATCAAGGAGAAAAATGGAGAAACCCTTCCAGTTCAGTTGTGGACAACGTATTTGTCTTGGGATAGAATAGAGGCCAACTTCCTTGTCTTTGATATAAATTTTGCTTCAAGACTTAGGACATTATTACATCTTGAGAATCCCAGAATCCCAAAGGAATTGTTGAGATTGATTAGGCCTAAGGAGTATTGCCAAGATATCACTATTGTTCATAATTTTGGTGATATTATATTGTATCCATTTTCTACAATTTTTTGAGTATATGGTTGCAAGAAGGCACCATATGTTTTGCCTTACCAGGTCCCACTGAAAATAGGATATGTAGAAATTCTGAGGCAAATTGGTGATTTGCAAGAATCAACACTTACTGGTAAAGGAAGGGGAACTTTCTCCCCAGATGTCACCATTGCACACCAGTATGTAATTATCAAGAAGGGATGGGTGCACTTGGATCAGGTCTTGTAGCCTTATAGGATGGGTACAACTATAATTAGATGGGCAGACAATGAAGGTTTCTTATCAACAATGTTTAGGGACAAGATAAGTTGTTCCCTCATAGAGCATCAATTTCAATTTTCTGAAGACATAGTAAGAAATGAGTTTGACCTCCAAACTTAGGAAGTTAAGAAGGAGAAGTGGATAATCTACAAGAAGACTGTAGATTTTATTTGACATTTTGATAGAAGTTATGACCCATTAAAGAGTTTCAAACCATGGGCTAGAATGGTAGATGCTCTTATGGAGCATTTAGAAGGGATCATGCATGCAATGAATGAGGAAAGAGTTGTGGTAAACAAGACAAACCCTGAGAGAGCTAAGAAGATTTTAAGCTAGCTGGGATATATAAAGCTGACCCCAAGGGGAGTTTACACTAGAAAAAAGAGAAGTGGTTATACTATTCTTCTACCAACATAGCAGAGAGGTGAGGATCTTCCTTCTACTTCAAGAGGAAAGAGACCTTTGGATGATCAAACAATGCAAGGACCCTCTCCTAAGAGGCAAAGACAAGAGGAATCAAGGCTAGAACAAGATGTTTGTTCTCCTTCTCAATCCCCCTTACACTTAGATAAAAATGGGGTAGCTGAACAGTTAGTACAAATGAGGAATGAGGGAAACATTTTCATTTCCAATGATGAGTTGCAGGAGGGAATTTCAGAGGCACCCAAAGAAATAGAGATGGATCTCACTATTGCAAAATTTGAGGGTAAGCAAATTGACCCTATTCTAAAGTAGGCTAGTGATTCTTTTATTGCTGATGATGAATTTTTAGAGACTAGGGCATTCATTCAATTCTTATGGAGAATGAAAATAGGCCAATTCAGAGAGATTTTTGAAAAGAAGAAAGAGGAGTTCCCTAATAGGGACATAATAGAGATTGAAAATGAAACCAAGGGGGAGATGATGAAGCAATTTGAAAAGGTCACCCTTGAGGAGGGAAGGGCTATGGTCCACATTGCAGGAGTTTTAATTCTTCCAGAGTGGGATATTGCAGATGCAATAATTTTTTATCAAGTTAGGAAAAGCAAGGCAAAGACCCTTGCTACTATAGAACAAGTAAAACAAGCTACTAAGGGTATTGCTTTCTCTGATGATCATGCAGCCCTAGTGATGTGGCCCCTAAAGAGGGAAGAAAATAAAGGGAAGAGAGAGGCTCTCTCTTCAGTATATGCTGGAAATTTATTAGTGCAACGAGTAGGTGAAACTTCAGGTGTAGAGGCTTCAAACCTCATTTTGGAAATGGCTAAGTTTAATGTTAAAGTAGCAGAAGAGGATGCACAAGAGAAGGAAGAGCTAATGCTTAAATTTCAAACTATCCTTAAGTCCTATAATGAGATCAAAATAGAGTTGATCTAGAAGGACAAGTTGATTGCAGAACTATCAGGACCACAAGATCACAAGTCACCCCAATTGATGATAGCTGATAGGCTTCTAGTGTCTTCTTCATCAAGCCCTATCATTGAATTTCCACCATCACCATACCCAGAGACAAACCTAGATGTAAGGCTCAATTGGGAAAAACAACAGTTGCTTGACGAAGAAAATCATTTCAAAAGAAAAAGGGCAAAGTTGGAAAAATTGAGGGAAGAACATTTGAAAGATAAAAGCCTATTAGAGTAGAAGTATGAGGAAAAAGTAACAGAGGCTGCGATGCAATTTGCTACAAATCTGAATCCCACAATTTTGTTTGACCATGCTAGGAGATTAAGGATATTGCTTACATCATTAGATAAGCATAAAAATGAGTTAGGACCAATCTTCAGTAAATGGATTGAGAGATCTCCGAATGTGAGATTATTCAGATGGTTGTCCAAGTCTTAAAATGATCCTGACCCATTGATCAAACCATTGCATCAGAATGTGAAAAGCCTTGTAGAGCATGATATACTTTTGGGTGATTTTGAAAGAAAATCAATTTTCTTGAAAAAAGAATTGACACTTCCCTACTGTGATTTAATCCTGGGAGTTTTCAAGAAGAATGGTGAACTTAAAGAGTTGATCAAGTGGAGAGCACAAATAGATGATGACTTTTTTGCTAGAATGAATAGCATTTTGACTTTAGAGAATAATTTATTTTTTATACATACTATTGAGACATTGATTTTTGCCAAATCCAAATTTGATTTCATTCAGTGAGAAATTAGTTGGCTAGAGGACAAGTGGGAATAGTTATCCGAAAAAAATGCAGAGTTTGAAAATTTTGATTTCCCAAGTGAAGAGGTGTATAACAGGTCGAGGTATTAGTATATTCCACATGCAGAGAAAGTAGACACTCCACCTACTTCTTGAGACAAATGAAGATTTTAACTTTTTGAGTCATAAAAGGGTTGTTGAGATATAAAGAGGTATTTATTGTAGGAATGACAATGAAGAGATGGCGGTCATATTTTCTTGAGTAAACCAAGAAGAGAATTGAAGACATAAAGCAAGGTGGCTATCTACAGAATATCTCTCCAATTTTGATCGATGCATTTATTGTAAACCCAGTAGGGTTGTTGTAAAGGTTTTTAGGTTAAAATTTTGTAAACCCTAGAATGATTGGTAGCTTGTTGCATCTCCTTGTATATAAAGGATTTTCCATGATCATTCTAGGAATTGAGAGTTTTAGGCATTGAAAATATAGAAACTTTGAAACCCTAGCCCTCAGTCAAGGATTGTAATATTTTACATCATTTTCTTATGAAAGCAATAGAGAAGTACAGGTTTTTGTTTTTGTCTTGCAAGCTTGCCATTCAGGACATATTGTATACAAAGAAAATAGGTTATACTTAATACAAATATCAAAGTCTTTGTCTCTCTTTTGCATTTTATCTGTGAATTTCTCAAGTTTTAAAAGACTTCCATATATGTATTTTTGCTTTGAGTTCTGATCTAGGGTTGGATTAAACACTGCTCAAAGTGGAATATATGTTCATTGGATTTGTATGGAGGATTCTCATAAGTAGAAAAGAGTTGGGGTATTTGTGTTTATGTTCAAAGATCATTTCTTCTTGAAACATCTTTGTATTCATTTTATTTTCTGGTGTCGTATGCCCAATGGATAAGGCACTGACTTGTATGGACCTATCTTTGTTTTATAAGGAATGATTGAAATCATTGTAATAAAAAATATTTAAATACCAATCATTTTACTTTATTTTACTTATATATAGTAGTTCTACCCAGTGATGGAGAGTCAATGAATAATAGGTTGTTATTTAGTACTTTCTCACTATTATCTTTTGTAAGATCTAGTATTGAGTAAAGAATAGAGTTGTATCTATTGGATCAGGTGTACTTGCCTTGGTTTTGTAGAGCCAGAAGTGAAGAGGGCAGTCTTGTCCCTATAGTTCGTCCAGTTACTTATAGATTTTAGACATTTGGAATTAACCCCTCCTTAATATCAGTCATAAGTATATTGGTATCTATTGGAGTGTAAAATCTTTTGAAGAACCAACACAGCCTATGAGAACATCTTTTGCAGGGGCATTCTAGGGTACTTGGTGAATCTACATGGTGGTGTGTTTTTTTGGTTCTATGTTACTTAGTTGCAACTTTAACTGATGGGCTCAGTTATTGAAGGAAGCTTGGTCACTGAAGGAACTCATTGAAACCTCTTGCACTAGATGGAACTAGTACTCAGAGATGCCTATGGTGCTCAGATGATGTGCTTTCTCGGTGGTGCCTTTGTTTCTTGATGATGCTTGGCATGGTTAGTTGTTTCACTAGTTCTTGGTTGTTTCTCTGGCACTCAGTAGTTCCGGTTTACCGATTGGAGTTCTTGGAGATTTGGTTGGCGGACTTGGTGCATTTATTGTTGGTAGCTTTTTTTGTATTCTCCTATGTAGATCTAGATGCTGACATGGAGAATTAAATATTTGTAAGGCTATTTGAGAGCCGAATGTTGTTGTATTTAATATTTGTTTTTAATAGGAGCCAACTTGGCTTAGGAGTTAATTGTTTCTTCCAGTCGACTTGTGGCTGAAGATTAGTATTTAAGGAGTGTTTGGATAGTTGTTTAAGGCAGATTTAGAAGAAGTCAGTGATGAGATCTGGATCCTATGAGATCTTGAAGATCATATTGTTATCTTATAGTTTTTAATAGCAGAGCTAGTGGTTTGCATGCTTGGAGACAATGAGATTGATTGGTAGCTTGCAAGCTCAAGTTCAGATCTACCTTAGTGTTTCCATCAATTGCTGATTTGTTTCAGAGTTGGACTAGCTAAGAGATTGTAGAAATACTTTTGATTGTATTTGGCCCTAACCCGGAAGGCCTTACAGCCGGGCATGTTAATGAAAATTCACTTGAAAACATTGTCTTGTTGTTTTATTCCGCATTTTGGTGTTTGGTTTCTTGTTTGGACTATCCTTAATTGGATCCTCCTTACTTGTCCTACATCAAAAAAGTAGAAAATCCAAAACATCAAAAAGAAGAAATCAAAAAATAGTCAAGGGCATCAAAAGTAATTTTTTTGAAATCATCAGTGGGGCATATCAAATTACTGAAACATTTTTATCAGGCCAGTATATCAGAGTTTCATCATCATATCATTTTATAAATCAAGAAATCAGTCATTAGTTAATGAAAATGATAAGTTATTCTTTGAACTAATAGGCTTCAGACATTGATTGAAAGAGGGGCATTTGTATACACCCAAAATTGGTCAACCAAATTCAAACCAAAGTCAAAAAAATCAATTGAGGATCAAAGCATGATTTAATTGAAAATCAAAGCCAAGAGGATTATTTAAATGATAAGAATCAAATAATTATAAAATTTAATTGTATAGTTAAATAAAATTTAAATCCAACCCATTTAAATGGGAGACATGGCTAAATTAATTAATTAAATCAATTAATAAATCCAATAGTTCTCACCCACCACATATGGAAGATACTTAATCAAACAATGAGGTGAGAGTGTTTCGATCACATGGATAAAAAAATCCTTTGCTATCTCAAGCATTCAAATTGTCTTTGTAATCTTGGCCACTCATTTTATCACCTTGTATGAGCATTTGAAACACAATTGGTCTCTTTGCTCCAACATTTGAAATCAATAACTCAAATCTCACCTAATCATGGCCAATCTTCACTCTGTTGGTGCTCAAAAATGCTGAAACATTTTGAGGCCAATTAACAGGCACAAACAAGTGCCTCTACAATTTTGACTCGATCGAGCCAAGGTTGGTAGGCCTAAATCAAAAGTGCTTTCAAATTGCACAATCACGTGCATAGACAAAAGAAATTCCTTCCAAAGGGGTTAACAATCCTTGGAGGAAAAACAACCTAATATCCTAATTGTTAGATAGCTTGAAATATAAACTAAGGCTTGAAAATAATGCTAAACTTAATTGAAATTATTTGTAAAGAAGATAATAGATATGATATGTAAACCACAGAAAGAAAAAAATGACCATTACAAATGAAAAAATAGACTAGTGTCTGATGCCAAATTGGGAATAGAGTCAGTTACATTCAATCCTACGTATAAACAGAGACAATTTTAAGGTAACTCATTCATGTAAAGCGAGACCATCATCCTACTGGCTTCAAATGAAACAAAAATTTAAACAACTTATACAATTAGTCCTATGCTTTTTAACCCAACATAAGAGCCCAAGAGGAACAATAACAGGTTCTCAGACCATGCTACTGATATTCAAATTGTATAAATTAATCATAAATAAATGCATCAAATAGAGAACACAGTAGGATACCCTGGTTCACAGAGTAATCTGAAAAACTAATTGAAAATAAGAAACTATATTAACCTTAAGGCATCAGCACTTATCTAATATTTGCACTTGAGATTTTGGACATTATATTCAAATCTGTAAGTTTAGGAGAGTTTTCTAGTTTTTTGCTATGATATTGATTTGTGTCCTTAGATTACAAAATGAATCAATATAAATATATTTCCCAATGGTTCTCTGTGAAAGGACATGCCCTTTCACAGGACCTAATCCTAGCAACTAACCCTAAAATACATAATAAACCATAATAATGGTTCTTAAGAATATTTCTCGTACAAATACATTGATTTATTATTCTTTGGTGTTCCGTGCATAATAATCTGATATTTAATTTCCTGCACAAAAATACCTAACATTACATAGTCAAAATAAAATTTATTACATTCATACTATATAAGGTTCTCATAAAAACTATTATTATTTATTTATTAATTAATAATTAATCAAAATAAATTCATCCCACAGTTAATACATGCACTTGATAAATAATGTGAAGAATAAAAATTAAATATTAATTCTATGTCATCCTCATAAATTATCAAAAACATAAGCAATCACTTTAATTGTTAAATCATAAAGAATTAAATTAATGAGACAATATTAAAAAATAAAAAATAAAATGACATTATGTTAAGAATTTTGCTTTTATTTTCAAAATAAAACATAATAAATCTATTCACAAACATAATGCAATTACAATATGGAAATATTTTAAAAGAAACATTAGGGTAAAAAGTTTTATAATCCACCCTAACGAAGAGAGAATAGTATTTACCCTAAAAATCAAAACAATCCACTTAGGGCAAGTATATTAATTTTTACAAAAATAACCACCTTAATGTTTATAAATATTTTCTAGTAGAACAAAATTAAGGCTTTATTTTTAAAAATAAAATAAGAAAAACAAACCCTAAATAGAGATGAAAAATCAATTTATGTTACATTCACAACGAGATTACAATAATAATGTAAAAATACTAAAAGCCTTTTCACCTTATTAGATAATCATATTGAAGTTAAAAATACATTAAGGTGAAAATAGCAAATTACATTTAGGGATATGAAAACTAGAAACCAATATAAAAAATATATCAAAACCCTAAACAAAATAATATTCATTGAATTATACATTTACTTTATCATATATTTTTAACTTTTAGGGTTTTAGAAGTAAAACATAAATTAAGATTGAAAGAATTATTAGTGATCACAAAATATAAAATTTCTATCTCATACACAAAATATTCATTTTAATAATTTATTTCAAAGGAAATAAGATTATCTTTAACTTATACCTTTATTTACACCTACACTCTCAAGGAATAACATAGAGTAACTGGTAGGGGTAGGGTCGGGTAGTTAGGTAGGAAAAGGAATGGGTCGAGAGGTCAAGTGTTCAACTCCCTCTTTCCATTCTTTTTGCTAAAATTAGAAAATAGATAAATACATAGACAAATAATATGTTCATTATTTAATTTGAAAAGTAATTAAAGAAGAGATTACTCCATGTGTAAGAGGTTGTATTAACTTCTCACCTGCACATGAAAACAAAAATAAATAAATATCTCCTCCTAATCCTCTCGAAGAAAACAAATAGATTAACTGGTTAGGGGGTAGGAGGGTAGTTAGGTAGGGAAAAAGGTCAGCTTGAGAGGTCGAGGGTTCAACTCCATCTCGCCGCCTTTTTACTTAACTTATTTTATTTTTTAGAATAATTATTTATTTTCAAAACAAATATGCATTAAATAAATTAAAATAAAACAATTAACAACTTAATACATGAAAATAGAAAATAACAAACATACATGCCTTTTATTCTTTTTTAATTTTTTAACATAGGGAAATAATATAAAATATGAAAAATGTATACTATACTTCCCTGACGTTTTTGTTCTTTTAGGACCTAAAATTTTTAGTGTCAATAGTGGCTCTTATTGGGGACGTGCATTCATGCCTAGATGCAGCGAGATCCTAGTTATCTCTGGAAAATAGACCATAATGAGAAAAGAAACATGAGGTTTAAATAAAATAAACAAAACCACTTAACATACCAGTTAGAGAATACTTCCTATTTTTTAAAAGAAAAATGGATTCAAATACTAATCGTGAGTTGGGAACTCCTAAATGACTTCATCGGTGTCCTATAGATAATATAAATTCTCACCTTCTTTCGAGACAACCATATAAGGTCCTAGCCATAATGCCTCAAACTTACCATGTTTTCCTTTGTCTTGGTCTTTTGCATTCCATTTTAATACCCAAACACCTTCTCTAAAAGGTCTGTCTGATGCTCTCTTGTCATGAAGGGTCTTAATTTGTCATTGTTGATGAAGATTCCTTTCTTTTGCTATTCTTCTCATATCATCTAGATTGATAACTGGCTCAACCTATCTTCCATAAAGTTTACATCCTCAAGCTCTTCTTCCTGGATGAACCTATAAACCGGCAGGAGATTTGTCAATGGTAACCTCACATGTTTTCCATAAACCAACTCATAAGGAGAAAAACATGTCGATCTTTTCACTATTACTCTATCTACCCATAAAGCTAGATTTATCTTTTAGTCCCATGCCTTTTTATTGCTACTCAATATTCTTCTGATAATCTTTAGCATATTTTTAATGCTTGATTTTTCTTGACCATTCCCTTGCGGATGATACGGAGATGAGTATGATAGGTTGATGCCATATTTTTCACAAAATTCTAAAAATTCCTTGGATCTGAAACACATGCCATTGTCACAAAGAATCTTACAAGGTACTCCAAATCTAGTAAGTATGTTGTCTGTCAAAAAATTGATGACCACTTTTCTTGTAGCTTCTCTTGTGGGTATAGATTCAACCCATTTTGTAAAGTAATCTATTGCAACCAATATCCACCTATGACCTCCACTCGAAGTATCTACAATTTCCCCAATAAAGTCTATTCCCCACATTTTGAAAGGTTCCTCAGTTTGTAATAGAATAAGGGGTAAAGCACCATTGTATTTCAGTTTCTCGGAGAACTTCTCACAACCTTCACACTTTTTAACATAATCATAACAATCCTTGAATATATGGGGCCAATAATACCTAGATTTCAATATCTTATGGGTTGTTATCTTAGCTGAGAAGTGACCATCGCATACCCCATCATGTAGATCCTTAATAATTGACTTGGCCTGATAGGTGTCTAGACAAAATAAGAGGATACCATCATTATTTTTCCAATATAGGTCTCCTTGAATCAATACATATCTAGATGCTTGTAACTTTATAGTTCTTTTCTAGTTATCACTTAGACCTTCTTGACACTTCATATGCTTTAAGAAGTAGACTATGTCCATGTACCATGGACATTGTTCGATGCTCAAATCTGCACTTTCCAAATCGACTTGGTTTACTTGGGCTACATCCAAATTGGTTTTTGCCATGATTTTAGCCAATCCTTGTCCTCTTATTAACTTAGTGATCTGAATCTCAATATCAAATTCTTGAATTTGATTGATCCATTGACATTTCTTACTTGTGACTTTTGATTGCCTCAATATATCCTTAGTTTTTGCATTAGGTACATATGACACAATCTTAGCTCCAACCAGATAGGGTTTGAATGATTTCACTAATTTAACTAATGCATACGCATTCTTTTCATGTATATCATAATTTAGCTCAAAAAATTGTAGAGTTTTATTGAAGAAAGCTATGGGTTGCTCGTATCCTTCATCATTTTTCTGTAATAGGACTATTGCGATAGTGTGGAAAGAAGAAAAGGAGAATAACTGAAATGGTTTGGAAAAATCAAGAGATTTCAAAACTGGCACTTCTTTGATTTCTCTCTTAATATTGGCAAATGCTTCCAAGGCCTCATCTGTCCAATTTAGAACTGCATCTTTCTTAAACATCTTTGCAATAGGTTTTTTTATTTCTGAAAAATTTGGGACAAACATTCTCACAAAGTTGATTTGTCCAAAGAAAGATTGAATCCCCTTAACATTTTTAGGAATATGAACCCTATCAATTGCTTTAATCCTTTCTGGGTCTATTTTGACTCCTTCTTTAGAAACAATGTGACCCAGGAGTTTACCCTCAGTTACCCCAAAATGACATTTATTTGGGTTTAATGATACTCCATATTCAAGGGCTCTTTTGAAAATTTTCTCTAGATGCTTGCAATGATATTATGCCTTCTTAGAATAAGCTATGATGTCATCCTGATATATTACCATGATTATATCAATGAAATCCCCAAAAGCCACATCCATGGCTCTCTGAAAAGTAGCTCCGATGTTCGTAAGTCCAAATGGCATTCTTGCATAAACATATGTACCCCATGGTGCAGTGAATGTTGTTTTGTATTGTTCTTCTTCTTTAACCTTTACCTGATTGTACCCAGAGAACCCATCCATCATGGATAATAATTCATTTCCTATAACCTTCTATAATAATGCTTCCATGTTGGGTAATGCATAATTGTCCTTTAACGAAGATATGTTTAGTTTTCTTAAATCCACACAAAGCCTAATATCTTTGTTCTTCTTCCTAACAGGTACCAAATTTGAGACCCAAGTAGAGTGTCTAATCGACTTGATGATACCAGCATCCCTCATCTTAATGAGTTCCTCCTTCATCTTAGGAGCCAAAGTCATATTGATCGATCTTTTCCTTTGTCTAAAAGGTTTTGCCTCAGGTCTTAAGGGTATTTCATGTTGGAACAAGTCCTCTCTATAAGCTTTAAGATCATCATAGGACCAAGAAAACACATGTCTATACTTTCTTAACAAACTAACAATATCAGATCTGATTTTAGGAGTTAACTTCTTACCAATGAAAATCTCTTTAGGAGTATGTTCATTTCCTAAATTTATCTTTTCCACTTCCTCTATATTAGTATTTTCCATTTTAACCTTACTACTAGAATCGTTACTATCAAACATTTTTTCTAGTGCAACAAGCCCTTTAGGAATTTTATTAGTTTTAAGTTGAATTACCTATTTTCCAAATAAAGTATCCTTTTCATCTATTATTTCAACATAAACATTTAAATCAATAGATTGATCTTCGTACCTTTCCTCACATGCAAGGAACTTTATAATGTCTCTATCGTCCTCAAAGATTTGCCAATTATGAACGTTATCAGGTATTGATGGCCTTTGTTTGATCTCTACTTGTGCAATATCTTCACATGGAATATCATTATGCTTAACTACTAGGTTAGCCATGAAATCAGCAAGAATATTCTCAGATCTATCTATCCATGTTATCGAAAAAGAATCAAAAACTTCTATGGAATCCCACACTTCATTCTTGTACCTTTTTAGGGTATGATTCTTAGTAATAAACTTATCCCTAATCTGAGATACAACTAATTCAGAATCACCATAAATAGAAAGAATTTTGATACCATGCTTACCTACTATTTTTAGACCTAGTAGGAGTGCTTCGTACTCTATAGTATTGTTAGTACATTCAAATGCTAACAAAAAGGAATATTTAAAATATTTCCCATTTGGGGATATGAAAACTACACCTGCTCCATTACCATTTTTACTACATGATCCATCAAAAAACATTTTCCAAATGAAATCACTATTTTCCTTAGCACATATTTCAATAGGACTAGTTTTTTCAATGAGATTTTTATGAATTCTTACCTGGAAATTCTCCATGTCGGTATGGCAGAAGTGCGTAACCTAGATTGGATCAATATCTTCAATGATGTAAGTAGATCTCGGTTCCCTGTCAATCCTTATAAACCTATCATTCACTAGGATAGAAGCATAAGAAAAATCTAATTGAATATTTCCACCTACTAAGTTGGACCACTGTCTAGATAATAACATTCCATAACTAGGTGGTACTTCAACAACAGTAATATCTATTTTATAAGATTTTTCAGGACATGAAGGAAACTTAAATTCAACATTTTTCATTATTCCAATAACTGGGACCGACCTATTGTCCATAGCATAACATTTTCCATAAGTAGTATCCACATTCATTCCTAATTACTTCATTACCCCATGAGGCATAATATTAACCACTACCCTAGAGTCTAGCATACAATTTTTAACCAATTTATTGTTTATTAATAAAGTTAGAAAGAAGGATCTACTTTAGTAGCATCTTCATTAACAGAAGTTCCTAGGTAAATAACTGGTAATTCTTCATTATCCTTTTGTTCCTTTGAATCTTTTTTAACAACATCATTTATTATCTTGATCATTTCATTCTTGCAATTAGTTAATTTAACTATTTCCATTAGAGGGATAGAAATTTTTACCTGAGATAATGCTCGAGACATGAATGAAGTACAATTTGAAATTTCCTTACCATTTCTTTGCTTATCCATAGGTTTTCTTATCTTTGATGTTTGATCAACTTGCTTTTTAGGGACATCTGCCTTTGACTTCTTTATCTTAGCATTCTTGTTTGAAATCTTGTACATCCCTGCTGCTTGTTCATTGTCTAAGTTCACATTCCTATTCCTTAAGTGATAGTTTCTAAGAACATGTTCCATTGCTACCATAGTGTAAGCCTCTCTTTCCTCTTTTATTTTCCTTCTAATATATGGACTCTCATCATTATCTGAAAAGACTTGATGTTCTTGTTGGTAACCTAGCCTCTTGTAGCTTTCATCTGGCATGTATTCACCATCTAAATCATCGCTATCTCCCAACCAAAAGGGTGTAGATGAAAGAGCATTTATCACAGGCCTCTCTTCATATCCCTGGTTTTCCTCCTCCAAAATCTTTTGTGCTATAAGGCATTGTTCCCGAGGGTGAGGCATTTTACAAATATCACACCAAAGCTCATCCCCTATAAAATGATTATTTTTCTTAAGAGGGTTTGGAGTGTCTATTTTCTTTTTTAAGGGCTTTCCATCTTTCCACTCTGTATGATAAGGCATGTCCTGCAATCTGTATCTGTCATTCCTATTGAAATTTTTTTCATGCCTTCCTGCTTGAAAGTGACTTTTGTTTGGTTGCAAATTCTTCATCAAACTTACTAATTCATCCATCGTATCACTTTCACCACTCTTTTTTGCGACTGTAGGATTGAATAGCTTAGGATCATTTCTTTTATCAACTCTCCCTATAGCTATTCTATTGTTTTCAATATTTAATGCAATTTTAAAAGCCTGTTGTAAGGTTGTTGGGTTATGAGACCTTATCTCATAATTCATTTTGACATCAAAGGTTGTCAAATAAAAAGTGATTAGAAAAGGATCAACGGGGCGGATATTTTTTGGAATCTTATTCAAAACCCTGTTAAACCTTTTATTAAACTCCTTTACTATTTCATTCATATTTTTCCTTATACTAGTCAATTCATGAGTTGCAAAAGATGGGTCTCTGTGATCCCCAAACTCTTCAATAAACTGATCAACAAAATTTTGCCAATAGGTAATTGATCCATCTAGAAAATTTCTATACCACTCATCTGCACTATCTTTGAGTGAATGTACTAACATTTTCATGCGTACATCCTCATAAGTAATGTTGAATTCATGAACAATATTTTTGACGTTAATGACATGTTCTGCTAATTGGGATCCATCGCCAATAAACTTAGGGATAGCAACCTTTAACTTATTAGGTATTGGGTCAGGATAACATAATATATTTGAAAAATTCAATGGTTTATATCTTTCATTTATTTCTTGAAATTTGGCATCAAATGGATTCCTAGTGTTGTTATTTTGAAAATATTGATTTTGGGGAATAAGATTACCTCTCTGGTGTTGATTTGGCAGATTACCATATTGACCAATGTGAGGTTGCTGACCCATATTTATTGGATTTTTCGCCCATCCTCTGTATTGTTGATGATGTTGTTGTACAGGATTCCCAGATTGCTGAATTGTGCCTATATCATTTGGTTGTGCATAATTTTGGCCTCCACCTGGATAGATTTGACTATGTGCATGATGAGGTGCACCACCATTTTGCAAATTATGTCCATTCTCATGATGTCGCCTATCAATATTTTGGTATTGTGCAATACCACCAAGATATTGTGTATTCAAATAATGATGTTGATTATCATTATTAATACCTTGTGCATAATTTTCATAATGTTGTGGGATTTCATTGTCTGTATCATCCATGTTTGCATTTAAGAACTGTGTACCACCCTAGCTTTGTGCACAATTTCTTGTAAATGTATATTCTCTAGCATTCCCAACATAATTATCATTTTTATTTTCTCTCACATTAATGTTTCAGTCATGTGAATAATTACTTTGCCATGAATAAACATCTTTATTCATATTTTCAAAACCAAAATGAATATTTTTATTATCATAATCATCTTCATTGTGCCTAAATTTATAAATGGTATCTGGCATACACTTACCTCTAGTTTTTGGACGTTCACCATATTTTCATTGTGCATCATGTACTTTATATCCACCTTTCATTCCATCAAACTGATTACCATTGTGAATATCACATTCATATTCTTGCTGCACCCGTTGGTTAATATTATTTGGTACACTGTTTATCCCGTGATTATTAATGTGTTGTGTATCATTCTGTGGATAATAGTGAATGTCATCATTTCTTAAAACATAACTACTTTTCATTCCCTCAACGTGATTTTCCCCCTTCTATGCAAGCTGGCTGTTGTACAACTCCTCACATGGCTGAATACATTTATATTGCTGATTGTTACTATTTCCTTTTACCCAATCTTCATTCTACCTATCACTTAACTCCACGCAATGCTCCTTTTGATGTAGGTCACTATGAAATTATTGCTACATGTGCTGATGAATATCTAACATTTCATTACTAATTCTATAATGTTTGTTTATATTTTGCACCCACTGGTCTTGACCTTCTTGCGCAATAAAATCTGGTATGTTGTTATTACAATGCTTATTGTTTATATTTTTCTTTTCACAATCTTTCTTCCATGCAAGTTTGTGATGTTGATTATTGTTTTTTATTTTACCAGCATAACCAATTGTTTGCGTAGTATATAATCTATCTTGTGCATGCTTCTCACGTGGATGATATGTGCTCTCCATTTGCGTGTGGAATCTACAATGTTGTTGTGCACCAATCGGTAAGTCACATGTGTTATCAACTTGTTGAATGTTGTTATTATATACATCTTGCGCATACATGTTTGAATATATGACATCCGACACTTTCAACTCAACATCCTCTTGCACAAGCTGAACATTTTTACCAAGATACTCACGTGAGTTTTGATTCTGATAGTATATACTATTACTTTGTAGATTTTCAATCTCCTCCCCTTTTTGCGCAAGTTTAAAAACATCATGTTGTTTATTATAATCATTTTCCAGCATATCATTTTTTTGTTGCATTTCATCATAACTTTGCACATGGTTATGAGGCTACTCACCCAAGCCTGTAGATTGTTGTGTAAACCTCCTTTGATGAATATCATTGTGTTGTTCATCATAATATTGATAAGCCCCTTTTTGGGCAAGCTTTGGATTATGTGGTTGTTGTATATAATACTTTTGTTGATCATTGCTTTTGCAATATTCTCTTCTACCTTGCGCAAGCTGGTGAGCATCCTCGTGCATTCGATAATATATGTTATCATTATGTTGATAGGCACAAGAATGGTGTTGCATGTTCATTTCATCTCCCTGCATGAGTTGATAATTCATGCCTTGTCATTTACATAAACCACTACCACACTCCTCATTCGCGCACTCCTCCCTTTGCGCAAGCTAATGAGTCCATTTAGGTTGCTCATGTGGTTGCTGTTGTGCACCATTTTCCAAGTCATGTATGCTATCTTGTTGGTGTGCATAATCAACTTGTTGTGTTTCATAATACATATCATGTATATTCAGTAATTTATCATGTTTTTCATTGTGAGCATTTTTTAGAATATTGATATCTTCTTTTTGCACAGGTTTATAAATAAAATCATGCTGGCAACCACCTTGTTGAATTAGGTTTTGAGAAACATTATTTTCATGCTCACCATGCTTATCATAGTACATTAAATCTTGCCTATAACAATCCTCATGGTAATATTGATCATTTCTCAAATAACTTTGATTATTTTTAGGTTGACGGGCATCATCCCTTTTATTATTTATAATATCTCTTTCATATTGTTGAAATTTACAATTTCCTTCATTAATATTTATATCTCCTTGCATATTTTCATAATGCTTCTCATGATAACTTTTATCAAAACCATTAAAATTATGACCAAAATGTTAGGAATAGTCCCAAGAGATAATTGAGAGGGGTGGGGGGGGGGGGGGGGGGGGTGAATTAGTTATCTACAAGATTTAATTCTTTATCCAATTAATTATACTTAAACATATAGAATAAACACAATGAAAGAAAACAAGAACACAACACCAATATTTTGGTCATGGGGAAACCCAAATAGGTAAAAACCCTGATGGGAATTGATACCCACTAATATTTTGCACTAGAGTATTATGATCCTTGTTAGAAGATCCTTAACCCTGTTAGGAGTTGCTTTACAATATATTAAGTACATTAGACTTGGTCAAGGGTCGAAACCTATTAGGATTCTTTTACAATTTTCCCTGTTAGGGGAGAGGATGCACTATCTGAGAGCTCACTGCTCAAATGGGTGAAGGCTACAACCTTCTAAATAATAGATACACACTATATCTCGATCTTGGTGAACTGCGCTTTGACCTATTGTTTGGATCAATTCCAATGTATAACACAAGTACTTTACTTGGTCACATAGACCTTCTTCTAATGGCTCAACACTTTGCACACTCTCCTCTACTCTCCTTCATCAACTATGAACCACACTTCAACAATCAAAAATGACTACCTATAAATATCTTTCCTCTAAATGATATAATCAAGTTGGCCTATTAGAACCACCTTGAGATCATATTAGAGAAACCATAACAAACTCCAATAAACATTATATTGGCTCTACTATGCACGCAACACATTCTGGGACCTGTTTAATAAGATAATTATAGATGCACGCAACACACTGTCGGCTCTACCAAAACAACTGGATATTTCTCCTCAAGCTGAATTAACTCATGCACTCTTAACCGAACATCAATAACTCTCCTCTAAGATTAAATCCAAGGGCATATACCCAAAGGATAGGTGCAACTACATAACCAATAAAATCTCTGTCAGCTCTTCTGAATAAACACAGGAAACTGCTGCTGGCAAATAGCGACTACATAACTTCACTTCTACTTATCAACAAACTATGTGTACATAACTAAAACATCACTAACATGTCTTCAACATATATCCAAGTGCACAAGGCTCCATGAAAACTATACAGACAACCATACATAGAACACTACCTATAACTTTGTCAGGAATACTGCTGACACAAGCTGCTATACTATCTATACTAACAGTTAACCTCTGTGCCCATGATATCATGTTGATATCATGTCCATGCTACATATATTGAAAGCTTACTTCATAAGACTTCCACACATGCTACTTTCTATATGTTGTCATCAATGATAAACATACAGTCAGTACAGGCCTACTGGTAAATCTCCAACAATCTCCCCCTTTGGCATTGATGGAAACATGTGGAATGAAAATCACCACCAACCCAAATGAAAATTTCTTTTGTAACATTCTTCATTTTCTCTTCAAAACTCCCCCAAAGATGAATCCTCCATCTGCTACAATATTTTCTAATATTCTCCATTTCCTCAACTGAACTGTTCTCAAAACTGAATATTGCTCCCCCTTAGTATATTACTCCTCTTTTTACTTCTTTTTTTCATGACTCTATATATTACTCCCCCTTTGACATCAATGGCAAAGGCCTCCATTTATATTAAGAACTATTACTACTCCTGAAGTAGAGTAGTCAACCTTCCACTAGTCCCAAAGGACTGATGCCTTTCCTCCTTTCTTCTAAGCAGAATCAGGGAAGGGAATGACTCCCAACTTCTCCCTGAGATACTCAAAAGTATCCTTAGGCAAGGGCTTTGTGAATATATCTACCAACTGATCTTTAGTACTCACATAGTCCAACTTGACTTCTTTCTCTACCACTTTCTCTCTTAGGAAGTGATACTTGATCTTAATGTGCTTTGTCTTTGCATGCATCACAGGGTTCTTTGACATATTGATAGCGCTAGTGTTATCACAATGAATAACAATAGGATAATCAATCTGAATTCCAAAATCCTTTATCATCTTCTTGATCCAAACAATTGTAAAACAATTCAAGGCTACTGCAACATACTCTGCTTCTCCTATTGATTGAGAAATACAATTTTGTTTCTTGCTTGTCCAAGTGACAAGTCTATCACCAAGAAACATTTCTCCTCCTGAAGTACTCTTTTTGTCATCAACACATCCTGCCCAATCTCCATCAATGTACACATGAAGCTCAACATTTTATGAATTAGGATACCATAGATCATAATCTATGGTTCCTTGCAAGTATCTGAATATTCTCTTTACTACCATGAGGTGACTTTGTTTAGGTTCTGCTACAAATCTTCCAACTATGCCAACTGCATTTGAAATATCAAGTCTAGTCTGAGTAAGATATATAAGTTTACCAATCATAGACTTATACAATGTTATATATACTACTGGTGAGTCATCTTCTTTTGTAAGCTTGCATCCAGTGATCATAGGGGTTCCTACTAGCTTGCAATCATCCATCTTGAATTTCTTCAGTATCTCTTTCACATATTTTGACAGATTGATAAAAATTCTTTTTTCTATCTGCTTCACATTTAGTCCCAAAAAGCATTTGATAGGACCAATCATACTCATCTCAAATTCATTCTGCATTTCTTTGGCAAATTTTACACTTAGTTTGTCATTACCTCCAAATATAATGTCATCAACAAATATAGCTACAAGTAGTAAACCTTCAGATGTCTCTCTAATGAATAGATTACAACTTGTTTCTCCTTTCTTGAATCCAATCTTTGTTAAGTATCCATCTAGTCTCTCATACCATGCTCTAGGGGCTTGCTTAAGTCCATAGATGGCCTTCTTCAATCTGCATACCATATCAAGTCTGTCTAATAAGGTGAATCCTTTTGGCTACTCAATGTATACTTCTTCTTTCAAATATCCATTTAGGAATGCTGACTTGACATCCATCTTATAAACTTTGAATTTTTTGACTGTAGCATAAGCTAGAAATAATTTAATAGCTTCTAATCTACTCACATGTGCAAATGTGTTAGAATAATCAATGCCTTCACTTTGCACATATCCTTTACATACTAACCTTGCTTTGTTTCTTACTAATGTGCCAGCTTCATTCATCTTATTTCTGAATATCCACTTTGTTCCAATCACATTCTTATCACTAGGTCTTGGGACCAGTTCCAAAGTCTCATTCTTAACAATCTAATCAAGTTCTTCTTTCATAGAATCATGCCAATCTGAATCATTACATGCATCTTCAACACTTAAGGGTTCAATCTGAGATAGTAAGCATACCACTTCACTGTTAGCTGAGTTTTTTGCTTGGGACCTTGTTAAGACTTTGGCACTCTGATCTCCAATAATGTCTATCTTGGAATGATTTCATGATGTAAACTTTCAAACTTTAGGTGATGCTAACTTATCAACCTTAGGAGTTTCTTCTTCACTTGTCTCAAGGTCATTGAATAACACATCAATACTATCAAACATTTCTTTAATAACTATCTCACTAGTAGAGGGTCTAGGTTATTCTTCAATCATAGGTGAGTAATCATGATATCTTTCTTGAATCATAAAATTTTCATCAATCTTTACATGTGCACTTTCAATGATCTTTTTCAATCTTAAATTGAAACATCTATAAGCTTTACTTTTAGTAGAGTAACCAAGAAAAATAACTTCATCACTTCTTGCATCAAACTTGCCTACTGCTTCATCCCTCTTGATGTAGCACTTTCTTCCAAAGATTCTAAAGTATTTTACTATGGGAACATTATGAAACCATAGCTCATAAGGTGTTTTGTTAGCGCCTGGCATCAATTGAATTCTATTGATGGTATAGACCGTTGTATTGACCACATCTCTCCAATAGGTGTGTGCAACTTTTCCTTCTATCATGATGGTGCACGTTGTATCAAGGATGATCATATTCCTTCTCTCTGCAATTCCATTCTACTGAGGGGTTCTAGGTGCACTTAACTATCTCTTTATGCCATGTTCTTCACAGTACTCATAGAATCTATCAGAGGTGAATTCTCCTCCTCTATCTAATCTCAAACATTTTATCTTTACTCTAGATTCATTCTCAACCTTAGCTTTGAATATTTTGAACTTCTCAAAAGCTTCTGACTTATCTTTCAAGAATGCAACCCACATCATTCTAGTATAATCATCAACAAACAAAATGAAATACCTTTCACCATAGTATGATCTTGTTTGAGTTGGACCACATAGGTTTGTATGAATCAGATCCAACTTGTTCTCTGTTGAATTCTTCTTGCTCCTAAATGAATTTCTCATGTGCTTTCCCATCACATATTCCCTACATATAGTATCAACGGGCTTTTCTATGCTAGGAAGATCTCTTACTGCCTTTACATTGCTTATCTTTACTATGTTATCAAAATTGATATGACATAGCCTTTTATACCACAACCAATTGTCATCAACTTTAGCAACAAAACAACTTGCTTCTGAATTGAGTTGAAAAACATTACCTCTTATCTTTGAGCCTGATGCAATCATAACACCATCTTTGTTGTTAATGATGCATTTGTCATCTTTGAACTCCAACTGATATCCTTTTCCAAGTAGCTGTCCAACACTGAGAAGGTTATGTTTCAAACCATCAACATAAAGAACATCATTAGTACTATTCTTTCCATCCAAAGTGATGGCTCCTCTACCAACTATTGGTTTAGGAGTTTTGTCTCCAAATCTGACCATACCTCCATTGTATTTGTCCAAATGAACAAACCTTCCTTTATCACATGTCATGTGATGTGAACAACCACTATTTATGATCCAGTCTGTCCTTATGTTAGCTTGTGAAATCAATGCAAGCTCCTGATTTTCTTTCTTATCTTCATGAACTGTCTGATTATTCATTTTGTCTATAATAGAAATGAATCCAATTTCTTCTTCACCAGATTCTTCATCTGAAACTCCATCTCCAGCATAGTAGCATTCCTTAGAATACTTAGGCTTGTAATCCTTTTTGAACTTTCTAGCTCTAGTAGGACACTTAGATGCAAAGTAACCTATCTTATTACATGAAAAGCACTTAAATGGTAATTGACCTTCATATTTTCCTTTTCCTTTCTTTTCTCTCTTGGAAATCATAGCAATGAAATCGTCTAGAGTTTTCTCTTCATCATCATCATCAAAATTACCAGAAGTGTTTGTAGATTTCTTATCATGAACTGTTGCTTTGAAGGTTGTTTCACTCTTTGGTTCTATCTTCAATCTTGAAATCTCAAAAGCTGAGATTTTGCTGATCAAAGTCTCTCTCTTGAAATTAGATGTAAGCTGCATGGTCTCATCAAGGATGTTGATCTTGCTTTCATATTTAGGAGTAAGAGTAGTCATCAATTGTCCATAATGTCCTCCTCTGAAATCTCTCCACCATTGTTTCTGATTCCAACAACTACTTCATTTATCCTATGATTATAAGCTCTGATGTTTTCTTCAAGGAGCATCTCTAATGCATTGTATCTTTTCTTCCATGTCTTTCTACACGCATCCTTTTCTTGTTTGTCTCCTTCAAATATGTCTTCTAGGTGTTTCCATATTTTGTGGGCTGTATCCACCTTTTTTATTTTTGAAAACTCACCATCAGATAGGGCATTGATAAGGGATTCTTTAGCAATATCATTCTAATGAAACAATTCCATTTTCCTATCAGAAGCATCTTCTTATGCAAGGTCTTCTAGGGTAGGTATCTTGGTTGCTTTGATAGTCACATCAAAAACTTCAAAACCAATGCACTGCAAATGGGTCACCATCTTGTTCTTCCATTCAAGATAATTCTCTCCATCAAACTTAGGAATTTCTTTCCTGAAGTATGCCATCTGATCAACCTCAAGCTATTAAACTTTCTCTCTGTTGCACTTGGCTCTAATACCAATAGTTAGGAATAGTCCCAAGAGATAACTGAGAGGGGGGTGAATCAGTTATCTACAAGATTCAATTCTTTATCCAATTAATTATACTTAAACATATAGCATAAACACAATGAAAGAACACAAGAACACAACACCAATATTTTGGTTATGGGGAAACCCAAATAGGTAAAAACCCTTGTGGCAATTGACACCCACTAATATTCTGCACTAGAGTATTATGATCCTTGTTAGAAGATCCTTAACCCTGTTAGGAGTTGCTTTACAATATATTTAGTACAGCAGACCTAGTCAAGTGTCAGAACCTTTTAGGAGTCTTTTACAATTGTCCCTGTTAGGGGAGAGGATGCACTGTCCAAGAGCTCATTGCTCAAATGGGTGAAGGCTACAACCTCCTGAATAACAGATACACACTATATCTAGATCTTGGTGAATAGAACTTTGACCTTCTATCTGGATCAGTTCCAATGTATAGCACAATTACTTTACTTGGTCACATAGACCTTCTTCTGATGCCTCAACACTTTGCACACTCTACTCTACTCTACTTAATCAACTATGAACCACACTTCAACAATCACAAATGATTGCCTATAAATATTTTTCCTCTAAATGATATAATCAAGTCAGACTGTTAGAACCACCTTGAGATCATATTAGAGAAACCATAATAAACTCCAATAAACATTATGTTGGCTCTACTATGTACGCAACACATTTTGGGACCTATTTAATAAGATAATTGTAGATGCACGCTACACACTGTCGGCTCTACCAAAACAACTGGATCTTTCTCCTCAAGCTGAATTAACTCATGCACTCTTAACCAAACATCAATAACTATCCTCTAAGCTTAAATCCAAGGGCACATACCCACAAGATAGGCACAACTACATTACCAATAAAATATTTTTCGGCTCTTCTGAATAAACATAGGAAACTACTACTGGTGAATAGCGACTACATAAATTCACTTCTACTCATCAACAAAATATGCATCCATAACTAAAAAATCACTAACATGTCTTCAACATATATCCAAGTGTGCAAGGCTCCATGACAATTGTACAAACAACCATACATAGAACACTTCCTGTAACTCTATTAGGAACACTGCTGACACAAGCTGCTATATAACTGTCTGTACTAACAGTTAATCTATGCGCCCATGATATCATGTTGATATCATATCCATGCTACATATACTAAAATCTTACTTCATAAGACTTCCACGCATGCTACTTTCCATATGTTTTCGTCAATGACAAACATACAATTAGTATTGGCCTGCTGGCAAATCTTCAACACAAAATGCCTATTATTATTCTACTATAATGAACCTCCACCATACTGGGAGTAACTATGTTCATCATTTTTTATTAAACTATATAAATTTCCACTCCACACTGGCCATCCTTGAAAATCATCCAAGTCACACTCATTATCCTAATTATGATTTTCCTAATCACTATTATTCCTTCCAGTCCTTTGTGCATTGTCTTGATTTTTACAATGATTATTATTTTCTGCTCACTCATTATCAATGTTATACATTGGATTAGAAAAAACCCAGAACCAATCATTATCAATTTCTGTAACCTTTTCTCCATTATTTGGTTCAAACGTAGGATTAACATAATTGTTATTAAAAACTTAGCCATTCTTTCTTTGAGGAGGAGTATAAACCAGCACCTGAACACTTTTATTTGCAGCTTCATTATTATTTACTTCGCCATTTCCACCATCACTTCCATCAGGTGAAGTAATGCTTTCCCTTTCTATTCCCAACTTCCTAAGAGCTTCGTCAGGCTGTCTTCTAAGGGCTTTGAGCATCCTCTTATCTTTATGCTCTAATCTAATCATCCCCTCAACTATATCATCCATCCACCTATCCTCCTGCTCCTATTCACACATAGCCTCTTGATTACCAGGCTTAGAGTATGAAAAATTATTTCTATACCCACTGTTATTCATTGGGCTATGGTGATTTGAAATTGGGAACTACTCACAAGAAAATTCATGACCTTCATCTTTGTTAGGTTGCTTTTCGGGAGATACGTACAACATTTTCTTTTTCAATTTCTCATTCCTCCTATTTGGTTTCAATTCAATGAATGAATTGTTCTTTAGAGATCTTTTCCCTAACATAGGCTTCACTTGAAACTGAATTTTAGAGTCACCACCTCACCTTTTGTGAGGAATCAATAATTTCTCTAAGTTTCCTTTATCCCAGTAGAGTCTTTGTAATAGTAACTAGAGATTCTGAAACTATTCTTAATTGACAGTGATCCCTAGTAGAGTCACCAATTTGTTGGTGCTCAAAAATGTTGAACCATTTTGAGGCCAACTAACAGGCACAAACAAGTGCCTCTGCAATTCTGACTCGATCGAGCCAAGGCTAGTAGGCCTGAATAAAAAGCACTTTTTAACTACATAATCACGTGCACAAACAAAAGAAATTCCATCCAAAGGGGTTAACAATCCTTGGAGGAAAAACAACCTAATATCCTAATTGTCAGATAGCTTCAAATCTAAACTAAGGCTTGAAAATAATGCTAAACCTAATTGAAATGCTTTGTAAATAAGATAACAGATATGATATGTAAACCATAGAAAGAACAAAATGACCATTACAAATGAAAAAATAGACCAGTGCCTAATGCTAAATTGGGAATAGAGTCAGTTACATTCAATCCTACGTATAAACAGAGATGATTTTAAGGTAACTCACTCGTGTAAAGTGAGACCATCATCCTACTGGCTTCAAATGAAACAAAAATTTAAACAACTTATACAATTAGTCCTATGGTTTTTAACCCAACTTAAGAGCCCGAGAGGAACAATAATAGGTTCTCAAACCATGCTACTAATATTCAAATTGTATAAATTAATCATAAATAAATGCATCAAATAGAGAACACAGTAGGATACCCTGGTTCATAGAGTAATCCAAAAAACTAATTGAAATTAAGAAACTATATTAACCTTAAGGCATAAGCACTTATCTAATATTTGCACTTGAGATTTTGGACATTATATTCAAATCTGTAAGTTTAGGAGAGTTTTCCAATTTTTTGCTGTGATATTGATTTGTGTCCTTAGATTACAAAATGAATCAATATAAATATATTTCCCAACGGTTCTCTATGAAAGGACATGCCCTTTCACAGGACCTAATCCTAGCAACTAACCCTAAAATACATAATAAACCATAATAATGGTTCTTAAGAATATTTCCTGTACAAATACATTGATTTATTGTTCTTTGATGTTCCATGCATAATAATCTAATATTTAATTTATTGTACAAAAATACCTAACATTAGATAGTCAAAATAAAATTTATTACATTCATACTATATAAGGTTCTCATAAAAACTATTATTATTTATTTATTAATTAATAATTAATCAAAATAAATTCATGCCACATTTAATACATGCACTTGATAAGTAATGTGAAGAATAAAAACTAAATATTAATTCTATGTCATCCTCATAAATTATCAAAAACATAAGCAATCACTTTAATTGTCAAATCATAAAGAATTACATTAATGAGACAATATTAAAAAATAATAAATAAAATGACATTATGTTAAGAATTTTGCTTTTATTTTCAAAATAAAACATAATAAATCTATTCATAAACATAATGCGATTACAATATGGAAATATTTTAAAAGAAACATTAGGGTAAAAAGTTTTATAATCCACCCTAACGAAGAGAGGAAAGTATTTACCCTAAAAATCAAAACAATCCACTTAGGGCAAGTATCTTAATTTTTACAAAAATAGCCACCTTAATGTTTATAAATATTTTCTAGTAGAACAAAATTAAGGCTTTATTTTTAAAAATAAAATAAGAAAAACAAACCCTAAATAGAGATGAAAAGTCAATTTATGTTACATTCACAACTAGATTACAATAATAATGTAAAAATACTAAAAGCCTTTTCACCTTATTAGATAATCATATTGAAGTTAAAAATACATTAAGGTGAAAATACCAAATTACATTTAGGGATATGAAAACTAGAAACCAATATCAAAAATATATCAAAACCCTAAACAAAATAATATTCATCAAATTATACATTTACTTTATCATATATTTTTAACTTTTAGGGTTTTAGGAGTAAAACATAAATTAAGATTAAAACAATTATTAGTGATCACAAAATATAAAATTTCTATCTCATACACAAAATATTCATTTTAATAATTTATTTCAAAGGAAATAAGATTATCTTTAACTTATACCTTTATTTACACCTACACTCTCAAGGAATAACATAGAGTAACTAGTAGGGGTAGGGTCGGGTAGTTAGGTAGGAAAAGGGATGGGTGGAGAGGTCGAGTGTTCAACTCCCTCTTCCCATTCTTATTCCTAAAATCAGAAAATAGATAAATACATAGACAAATAATATGTTCATTATTTAATTTGAAAAGTAATTGAAGAAGATATTACTCCCTGTGTAAGAGGTATTAACTTCTCACCTGCACATGAAAACAAAAATAAATAAATATCTCCTCCTAATCCTCTCAAAGAAAACAAATAGATTAACTGGTTAGGGGGTAGGAGGGTAGGTAGGTAGGGAAAAAGGTTGGCTTGAGAGGTCGAGGGTTCAACTCCCTCTCGCCACCTTTTTACTTCTTATTTTATTTTTAAGAATAATTATTTATTTTCAAAATGAATATGCATTAAATAAATTAAAATAAAACAATTAACAACCTAATACATGAAAATAGAAAATAACAAACATACATGCCTTTTATTCTTTTTTAATTTTTAAACATAGGGAAATTATATAAAATATGAAAAATGTCTACTATACTTCCCTAACGTTTTTGTTCTTTTAGGACCTGAAATTTTCAGTGTCAACACACTCTACCCCCTACCTTTGGAAATTACTATAAATAGAAGGTCTTCTAAGAGAAAATCATATTCATTTTTGCATAACATCATTTTTAAAGTGAGTTTTGTTCTAGATCTTAGGTAATTTGAGATAATTGGATAGATTTTGATATAAATTGAACATTGATAGGGAAATTATCTCCCATGTTAACTTTTCATCTTCATCTTAGCTTAATTTATCATTTTAGGATTAATACTCAAGAGTGTTAAATTTGAGAGAATTATTTATCTTCCTAGTTAGAGAGACATGGAATGATTTTATGCTTTTTTTGAGTATCTTAGCATGTTATAGCTTTCATTTCAAAAAATTGATTAGTTTAATGTAATGTTTCATGAATATACATTTAATTGTATACATCACTACACCTTGTTAGAAGAATAACTTATTAATTAATGAGGAATGCACATACATTCAAGCACGCTGCTACAATACAAAAGGGATACAACCCTATGGAAGGATCTGTTAGCTATTTTTCTTGTTGAATCCTAAGACACAGCCCTGAGTGCTTTGATAGAATTCTTTGATTCCTAAACTCCTGATTCCAAGCAAGAAAAGACTAATTGACAAGGAGAAACTCCTTCTACACTTCGGGCTCCACAAACCCAAGCGAGTTTACCTAAAACATATGACTGATTACACAGTATATATAAAAGTGGACATTGTTCTTCTATTCACCTTTTATTTAACCAACTTATGAAACACTCTGCAGATGACCAAAATCAACTGAAAATAGAGTTTAACTAGATAAACCATGATTGTAAGAATAGCAAGAACCAGTGAGACAAGGATCTTCATCCTCCTTCCCTATTAAGAAGGGGCAACCTAGTGATTCACTCTTCAAGGAATCAACAAATGAATTGTACTTCTTGAATACAACCAAACATGAATGTTCATAACAATTGAAAAGTAAAATTATTTCAATTAATGCTTGATGAAGAAAACTACTATTCAAGCCAAGACCACTGCCTTATCTATTGGGCAACATATTCAAACAAATATGCAATCCCAGAAAACCCTAACTCCAACTCAAGAACCCAAATGGAATGCCTTGCAAACCATTCCTCTCATTTCAATACTTGGACATCAAATTCATATGCAAACCTAGAATTCTCAGAATTTGAAATCAAGACTTACTCTCCCCTTGAAAGAAACTCAAATTCAAACCCATAGATACCTTATAACTGGTATATTAACATTCCTTACAAGTCAATATACAAGAATTTAAACAATGCATATAAAGACATCAAATAAAGAACTGAACAGGGATTCCATTATTTTCATTAAAATTTATTTGAAACTATACATTGCAAAACTATGAACACAAAAATATAAGACTCAGAAGCCTAAAGCTATCCTAGCAGCATAAATTTTCAACATCTCCTTACAAATGAGAGAAAAACTAGAGATATAGCAGAATTGAGTTAGTTGAAAAACCCACAGATAGCTGTCCATTTAGCACAAAATATCTCCACAATTGCTCTCCACCATGACCTGCAACTGATTCTCCAAACTGAAACACATTCTGAAATCATTTCCAAACTGATCTGATTCTGATTCTTGTCCTCAGAATTTGAACCTGAACTACTCTCATCCATTTCACTGAAACTGAAAATCATCATTGCCATTGGATTCCTCATCCTTTCCTGTTTCTGGAAACATACAACACTTGCATGTTCTGATAAAAATTGAAATTCTAGCACATTTTTCCATGAATAAACTCTGTCTTTTAAATTTTTGAAATTTAACCCTATAGTTTGAACTATATCATCATTTAAATTCTTTTTCAAACTACAATTTTATATCATTTTTAGCACTTTTCCACAGAATGCACCAGAATCTGCCAAGTGTCATTATTTCATTGGTTTCTTGGACCTAACCATGGGTTAACCACTTGACTTGGAGATTTGGTGAATGACTTTAATCTCTTAATCTCCAAATTAATTCCTTAACCGCAGTTAAGCTCTGAGATCTAGCAAAATAGGCATTCTCTAATTCTCTAAATTTTCCTTGACCTTGGGTTAACATTTGGAGAATGGGCGACTCAGCCCATTCTCCAATTCTCTGAATGCATCTGCACTAACTACTTGAATCTAGAGAACTAGCAAACAAGCTACCTCATGAACTCATAATGCTCAAGCCTCAATCACCAAGATCCAGCGACCTAGCGACTGGCACTTAACTGACGGCTACCTCTGAATCTCCAAATTTTTGCTAACTGCCCAGTTTGATTCGGCAAATCTGTGAGCACTTGACATGTGTCATATTAAGGCCTCATCACTATTGTGCCACCTGTCCTACAAAAATCACTCACATATGTGGGCCCACCAACACAAAAATTGAGGCACCCCCAACTGGTCATGAGGGCATAGCTTCCAGTCTTCATCTTATTTCATTGTGTGTGTAGTGTTACTTATAAACACCTCATATACCCCCATCAGCATGAATGTGGGATATTAGTTTTGGTAGTTTTAAAACCCTCTTGATTTCCTATGCCAAAATTTTTTGGGGGGGGCCTACTATGCACTTAGACCTCCAGCCAAGAAGGCCCACCGATAGCCTCCTTGGCTCTTTACTTATTTCATATTGCAAGCACCTATGTATTTAAATATTTTGAAAGTCCCAGCATAGGCAATGTGGGATAATGGGTTATGGAGGGAAAACCATCAAAATCCAACTCATCTTTCATGTCTTTCTCTAGCCTACATTGTGTGAAGTGACCCTCACAACACTGCGTGAAGCCTCTCATCCTCAACCTAAACTGGGAACCTCCAAGCTTTTAACGCTAGCAGTATATGATTTCTTTCAAAATAGTTGATAGATATGTAGAAGTGACAAAAGACCTTGAAACCTAGTGCGTGTCAAAAAGAATCAATTTCTGCATCTGAAAAGGGAAGTGGAAGAAATGGTGGAACATAAACTTGGGTGTCAAGCATTTCAACCGGTTGCCTCATTCCAGGTCTTGCTCATGGAAGAGGATCACAACACAGAACTCCCAATTTCAACACACTCTCCATCTCATCCTATAGGCATGAGGCTTCCCCACTGGTGCCCTCCATTCTTTTGCATAAAGCAAGTATTGGTATTCCATTGTGTCTTATGCAAGCCGTCAACTCACGCAAAACACCAATATGAAGGTGTTGTTTCATTTCTTTTGTGTGAGTTGAGGCATTAGTAACAGCCCCTCACCTCATGTTGGCCCCCAATTTGAAAGTGTGGGGCACTTCAAGTTGTTTGTGTAGGGCCTCCGTTTCATATACTTAGTGCTGGTTATACCAAATGTCAGCCCCTTCCTATCTTCCCCAACAGTAGCTCCTTGAAAAATATCATGCCTCCTTTGCTTATGTACTTGATCTTGTTCAAAATGTGCCTTACCCTGGATCAAATTACCACTTCATACACCCATGTGAACCCCTTATGCTAGCACTCCACTCAATGCCCTATCCATTAGGGAATGGATAGCCTTCTTTCATTGTGCTTGCAGCTCCCAATTTGTATATGTGTGAGTCCCTCGTTTCTTATGCAGGGCATTACATCAAATTTCCAATACCAAGATAACTTGTGCAAGAAGCCTTTAATTCATTTCACATTGTGGGCACTCTCTTATTAATATTGTGTGGAGCCTTCCTAACATTTTATGCAGGCTCTCTTTCAATTTTCCAGCCTCCTCTAGCAAAAACATGCCTTCAAATTAGCGCAGATAGGCCTCCATGTGTTTTCTTTGGCAGCATGGGACATGACTTCAGATACAGTGTCCTCAAGGAGACCAAATTTTCTATATCATCCACCAATGTTTCCAATTTGAATCCGTTCCCTATATGATTTCATTCAACTTTTCAAATTTAATATTTTCAACATGAGAAGTGCATGGAATCCATCAGGGAACTCCTTCAGAAGAGGGCAATCTTTCACAGTTAAGTTCCTTAATGACCTTAGCCGGCCTAAGCTTTCTGGTAGAGTACGAGGCTTAATGCACTTTTTATTTTCAAATAATCTAACTTTTTCAAATTCACAAGACTTTTGGGAAGAGTAATTAACAAGTTGCAACATTTTAGTGTGAGGCGAGTCAGAGATGACATGTCCCCAAAATTTTGTGGAAGTTCATCTAAACTAAGCAACGATTCTAGATCATGGGACTTCATTTTTTCCAAATCACTATATGTACCTCTGGTCTTTGGGCACATCCATCTACATATATTACAAAAGCCTTCTCAACACTCGGTCGACTGCTAGCATTCCTTTCCCTTTGTGTTGTTTCACTTCATCCATAGAAAATAGTCTTCCATTTGACCATCCATCGATGTGTTCTCATGCACATACGACAATTTCATTTTAAGTGTCCAAGCACTTAGCACATTAAGAAAAATACTAATAGATAACAAAACATCCTAGGGTTTGATTTGATAAGCCACACTCTCCAAAATGAGTGTACTATCACTTTTCTTTTGACATGCCTCAACATGTAACACATAAGTGTGCGCCTTCACACCGGATAAGAAAATCAACCAAGACTAACCATGAAACTTCACATTCTCCTATGTTCATTCATCATGCCAAACCTTTTAAAAAATCCAAATTATGGTGTGATGGATTGAAAGTGTAACCACACTATTCACCTTTCAAAACCTTTCCAATGTTACCCAATAACATCAGGCGGCCTTTGGGAGGGCTTTCAAAAACTAACTGAACGGCCTAACAGGAACTAAAACCTGGCACATTTGTTCTTTCCAAGATACTCCATCAGCACGCTAAACCTCAGCCTATGAGGAACTTCCAGTCAAAAGATATTGATTTTCAAACATGCCTACTTCAAATTATCCTGCAAATCAAACATGTCATAAAACACAGATTGGGTTTGGATTCGGCTTTGAAAACTAGGCTAAACATGACATCAGGACCCAAAAATAGGGGCATTTATTATTTGTCATACAGAGAGTATAATTCCACAATTAGGGCTCATGATGAATAACATGGTGCATTTGGCAATTAGACAAAGATAGGCTCTCAGAATTGCAAACTGGGAAACATAGTAAAACAATGATTTGTGCACATAGAATGACCCTGGGAAAGTATGCTAAAAGATTCGTGAAGACTTCTAACTTTGCATACTTGTAGTATTTTTAGAGTAGAACATAGTGGTACAACCTGTTTAGGCTTATCTATTTCAGATCAAAAGTTATAACATGGCTAACAGGGGTATAGATCAATCTGCACATTTCACAACTTGTAAAACAACAGAAGTTGCATTTGGAATCACATTTGCAAACTAAGAAAATGGATTTTTCATGACCTCAAAATTGAAACATAGGAAGTATTTGACCCCTGGAATATGATGCAAAAGGAATTTTCTCAATAGGTTCAACTAGGTCAAAGATATGACTGGTCAAACAAGCCCTTCTAGAATTTTGAACAATTACACAAGTGCATGACAATAACAAACTACCAATTTTGAGGGGTTCAAAACCTAATAAAACGGATTTGAAATAACTTGAAAATTGGAACATAGGTTCTTTGATATGCATACTAACATCCTCAAAGTGGTGGGTCATGAAACATTTCTGGACACAAGATATTCAAAGGCAAACTGGGCTACTGTACTCTGTTTGACACTTTGGCAGAATTGTGCAATTTGACACTTCCTCAAAATGGGACTTCACCGAATGATTCAGGATGATAAAATAACATCATAGAATTCATGCACGTACTGAATGGAGTGTATTAAACACCTAAAACACCTCATAGGCTTCAAAATGATAGTCGAGTACATATGCATGAAAAGCATTTATAGGGCTTCAAACTTTTACAATTTTCTCAACTTGTGACTCAAAATGAGCATGCAATTTTGATTCCCAATAGTGGCTCTATCTGTGGATGCATGTCCCTTCTGGGCATGGCAAGGATTCAAATCTCTGGAAGAAGCAGACCACCCCATAAAACCTCTCTTGAATAGCTTTATTGAAAGCAAGAAAACTACTACTATGTACAAACGATGGCCCCGGGTCACCGGAAAGTTCTCAAAACTTCTTACCTCTCTCATATACTTGATTTTCATTTCTTTCTTCTTGAGGTGAGCTGGACATTTTATTCCCATTTTTTTCACCAAGCATATCAATACTTTCAATCAGCTCATTAGGCAAAACAAAATAACTATCTTCATTTTCATAGTGCACGTAAAAACTTGAAACACTTTCTTCATCTTGCTCACTATGAAAATAAGACTCAGCATGCTCATGAATACTACCATCAAACTGAAATTGATCTTCACCTACTGATTCATGCAATCCATCAATCAGAAATGCAAAAGTCTCATACTCTATTTGATAAAAAGCATCATTCATACCTTGACTTTACATATCCTCAAGTGTAGCCAGTTGGAGTGCAAATGAATAATCAGATTTATACTTACACATTTCATCATCATCAAATTTTGAAACCACTTCAAAACCTTCCAATGCATCTTCATAATCAAAATTCTGATTAGTATTCATATCACATAAATCATTATTAAATTTACTATAAAGTGTCGTCTGATCTTCAAATACAACTCTATCAAGCACTTCATCATCAAACTCACAAAATGCAACATCATCATCTAAAACTTTGTCACACATTGAAGAAAAACATTTTAATTTCTCACAACAGTATGACAACATGGCATCATTTACATCCATCTCAACTAAATCTGAAACCTCCATGTGTTCTTCAAACAACAGATTGATAACTCCATGTAACACTCCTCTTTGAACATTATGACAAAAAATGGGTTGATCATCATCAAAATCCTCATCATATGAAGCATTAGTAAACACTTTAAACTCACTACCCATTTCAATTTTATGGAGACTCTCGGCATATGAAGAAAAATCAGAACTATATGAAGATTCACTGTCAACATCACCTACCAAACATATAGTGTCCATAATTACATCCTCTTCATTACCTTATTTAGGATAACCATTATGGCAAGACCATGATTCACCCCTAAACTCTCTACTATATGCTGCAACTTCATTATCCAATGTAGAACCATTAGATAACCTTTCATTCAAATCTTCATGTTCAACCTCATTAGTATCACATTGAATCACTATTTCCTTATCTTCATACTTTGAGGACAAATCACTCTCGAAATCTTCATATTCAAACTGATTTGTATAATGCAAAAACTAAGATGCATTTTCATTTTTAGATTTAGAAAAAGAATTCATACCTTCACTTTCAAATGAGTGTTCACTTCCATCATTACTTTCTCCTTCCCATGTTGCATCTGACTCATACAAAGACATCTCAACATCAATGCCTTCATCATTCTCACTTGAATGACCACTTTCAACACTATGTTCCTTTGACTGTGACTAATATGCATGTGAATCACCTTCTTCATCTTGTGTTACCAACTCTTCTTGAAATATCAGATCAACAACTTCAAATTCATCATTAGAGACATAACTTTCAGCCTCTTCATTTGCACAAGACTGAGATATAGACGTAGCAACTTCATGTCTAGAAACATTAGCAACATCATGTTCATACTCAACATTACAAGAACTCACTGTTGTAGCTAATTCACAGTTCAAAATATCAACACATTGCTCAATTCTATCAAAGTCTGGAATATATCTTACTGATGTAGCATCATGAACACATGTTTCATCAATAGCAAAAGACTCAACTGCATCTATACATATATTCTGATTTGAAATTTCAACTTGATTATAAACTACAACAGAAGTGTTGATATGCTGATTTGAAACTAAGGCATCAACACTACATTCTTCTTTTCTTTCACATTCATTATACCGGCATACATTCATGGAAAAATGACCTCTTGTCAATCCATACTTCAAATTGTTTTCAATATCCATTGTAGTTATGAATGCCTGATATAATGATTTAGGTTCTTTATCCCTCAATAAGTAATTCATTTTCTTATCAAATGCATCAAAGTAAACACTTACACACACTTGATCATTGGGTCTATAACTTTTAGGGATCTCATTCAAAAATTTTGCAAATCTGATATTGAATTGAGGAACAAGTTCATCATTCTCAATATGAATCTTCAAAAACTCACTACAAGAATCAAATATGCTTACCCTTTCTCTGAATTTCTCCATGAAGGCTGAATGAAACTCACTCCAAGATGAAATAGAACATGTTGGTAGAAAAGAAAACCAGTCTCTAGCATCACCTTCTAAAGTTTGGACAAACAATTTCATATGCACATACTCATGAGCAACTTCAAAGTCACACATCAAGTCACTAAATAACTGAACATGATGACTGGCTGAAACAAGATGGTTCCCACTAAACTTAGGAAAACTTCTTCTAATATCATTAGGAATGACATTTGGGAAACCATGAATACCATCAAAACATAATGGCATATATCTCTTGGTAGAAATAGATCTAGAAACTTCACTGACCGGCTGCATGCTTGATGAAAATAAATATGACATTCTTTGAAACTTTGGAACTCATTCACCAATGATAATTTTGATTTATAACTTGCAGCAGGCCTATATACTTTCTACCAAATTAAAATCTTCAAAAACACTTCACAAACTTTTACTAACAAGCTAAAACTTATTTCAATGAAGTGTATGAAAAAATTTCAAACCTCTCTCCATCTGAGTACTGAGAATCACTTGATGGAGACATTTCTTTTCAACATTTAATTTTCATGATAAGAGAATGCATGAAAATCAGAATACCTCAAGTGTTGATGCTGGTGTAAAATACTAATTTGAAGCCTTCCTCAAATAACCTTTCAAATATTTGCAGAGCCACCACCTCTTTGTAAAGGACCAATCTTGAACAAGCTGAGAAACTTTAGCTCACACTCTCTTTATCAGCAAACATAAAACCACTTCACAGGATGCACTGTTTGTCAGGATCAAAAAATACATTGAAATTTCATCTCACAAAACACTGATCAAACAGAGATTCAGAGTCACCACTCACATTTAGTGAGAAGATATGACAATTTTTGAAAAGAATAGACTCTATAACCAAATTGGACCAGACCCTGGGATGATTCAGCAAAGCAAGGAATTGGACATCTTAAACTTGATGTCATTAATTTAACCCCAGTAGAGTTGCCAATCTGTTAGCTATTTTTCTTGTTGAATCCTAAGACACAACCCTAAGTGCTTTGATAGAATTCTTTGATTCCTAAACTCCTGATTCCAAGCAAGAAAAGACTAATTGACAAGGAGAAACTACTTCTACACTTTAGGCTCCATAGACCCAGGTGGGTGTACCTAAAACATATGTCTGATTACATAGTATACATAAAAGTGGACATTGTTCTTCTATTCACCTTTTATTTAACCAACTTATGAAACACTCTGCAGATGACCAAAATCAACTGAAAACAGAGTTTAACTAGATAAACCATGATTGTAAGAATAGAAAGAACCAGTGAGACAAGGATCTTCATCCTCCTTCCCTATTAAGGAGGGGCAACCTAGTGATTCACTCTTCAAGGAATCAACAAATGAATTGTACTTCTTGAATACAACTCGACATGAATGTTCATAACAACTAAAAAGTAAAATGATTTCAATTAATGCTTGATGAAATAAACTACTATTCAAGCCAAGACCAATGCCTTATCTATTGGGAAACATATTCAAACAAATATGCAATCCCAGAAAACCCTAACTCCAACTCAAGAACACAAATGGAATGCCTTGCAAACCATTCCTCTCATTTCAATATATGGACATCAAATTCATATGCAAACCTAGAATTCTCAGTATTTGAAATCAAGACTTAATCTCTCCTTGAAAAAAACTCAAATTCAAACACACAAATACCTTATAACTAGTATATTAACATGCCTTACAAGTCAATATACAAGAATTTAAACAATGCATATAAAGACATCAAACAAAGAACTGAACAGGGATTCCATTATTTTCATTAAAATTTATCTGAAACTGTACATTGCAAAACTATGAACACAAAAAATATAAGACTCAGAAGCCTGAAGCTATCCCAGTAGCATAAATTTTCAACATCTCCTTACAAATGAGAGAAAAACTAGAGATATAGCAGAATTGAGTCTGTTGAAAAACCCATTGACAGCTGTCCATTTAGCACAAAATATCTCCACAATTGCTCTCCACCATGACCTCCAACTGATTCTCCAAACTGAAACACATTTTGAAATCATTTCCAAACTAATCTAATTCTTATTCTTGTCCTCAGAATTTGAACCCGAACTGCTCTCATCCATTTCACTAAAATTGAAAATCATCATTGCCATTGGATTCCTCATCCTTTCCCATTTCTGAAAACATATAACACTTGCATGTTCTAATAAAAATTGAAATTCTAGGACATTTTTCCATGAATAGACTCTGTCTTTTAAATTTTTGAAATTTAACCCTATAGTTTGAACTATATCATCATTTAAATTCTTTTTCAATTTGCAATTTTATATCATTTTTAGAACTTTTCCACAAAATGCACCAGAATCTGCCAAGTGTCATTATTTCATTGGTTGCTCAGAACTAATCATGGGTTAACCACTTGACTTGGAGATCTGGTGAATGACCTTGATCTTTTAATCTCCAAATTAATTCCTTAACCTCAGTTAAGCTCTAAGATCTGGTGAAATAGGCATTCTCTAATTCTCTAAATTTTCCTTGACCTTGGGTTAACATTTGGAGAATGGGCGACTGAGCCCGTTCTCCAATTCTCTGAATGCATCTACACTAATTGCTTGAATCTAGAGAATTGGCAAACAAGCTACCTCATGATCTCAGAATGCTCAGGGCTTAACTACCAGGATCTGACAACCTGACGACTGGTAGTTAATTGACCGCTACCTCTGAATCTCTGGATTTTTGCTAACTGCCCAGTTTGATTTGGTGAATCCACGAGCACTTGACACGTGTCATCTTGAGGCCTCCTCACTATCGCCCCACCTATCCTACAAAAATTACTCACATGCATGGGCCCACCAACATAGAAATCAAGGCACCCCCAACTGGTCATGCGGACATAGCTTCCAGTCTTCATCTTATTTCATTGTGTGTGTAGTGTTTCTTATAAACACCTCATATACCCCCATCGGCATGAATGTGGGATATTAGTTTTGGTAGTTTTAAAACCCTCTTGATTTCCTGCGCTAAAAATTTTATTTTATTTTTTTTGGGGGGGGCACTCTGCACTAAGACCTCCAGCCAAGAAGGCCCACCGATAGCCTCCTTGGCTCTTTACTTATTTCATATTGCAAGCGGCTATGTATTTAAATATTTCAAAAGTCCCACCATAGGCAATGTGGGATAATGGGTTATAAAGGGAAAACCATCGAAATCCCCCTCATCTTTCACGTCTTTCTCCAGCCTGCATTGTGTGAAGTGACCCTCACAACACTGTGTGGAGCCTCTCATCCTCAACCTACACTGGGAACCTCCAAGCTTTTAACGCTGGTAGTATATGATTTCTTTCAAAATAGTTGATAGATATGTAGAAGTGACAGAAGACCCTGAAACCTGGTGCGTGTCAAAAAGAATCACTTTCTCCATCTGAAAAGGGAAGTGGAAGAAATGGCGAAATAGAAACTTGGGTGCTAAGCATTTCAACTGGTTGCCTCATTCCAGGTCTTGCTATGGAAGAGGATCACAACACAAAACTCCCAATTTCAACACACTCTCCATCTCATCCTACAGGTGTGAGGCTTCCCCACTGGTGCCCTCCATTCTTTTGCATAAAGCAAGCATCGATATTCCATTGTGTCTTATGAAAGCCATCAACTCACGCAAAACACCAATATGAAGATGTTGTTTCATTGCTTTTGTGTGAGTTGAGGCATTAGTAACAGCCCCTCACCTCACGCTTGCCCCCAATTTGAAAGTGTGGGGCACTTCAAGTTGTTTGGGCAGGATCTCCATTTCATATACTTAGTGCTGGTTATACCAAATGTAGGCCCCTTCCTATCTTGCCCAATATTGGCTCCTTGAAAAATATCATGCCTCCTTTGCTTATGCACTTGATCTTGTTCAAAATGTGCCTTACCCTGGATCAAATTACCACTTCATATACCCACATGAACCCCTTATGCTGGCACTCCACTCAATGCCCTATGCATTGGGGAATGGATAGCCTTCTTTCATTGTGCTTGTAGCTCCCAATTTGTATATGCATGAGTCCCTCATTTCTTATGCATGGCATTACCTCAAATTTTCAATACCAAGATAACTTGCGCAAGCAGCCTTTAATTCATTTCACATTGCGGGCACTCTCTTATTAATATTGTGTGGAGGCTTCCTAACATTTTATGTAGGCTCTCTTTCAATTTTCTAGCCTCCTCTAGCAAAAACGTGCCTTCAAATTAGCGCAGATAGGCCTCCATGTGTTTTCTCTAGCAGCATGGGACATGACTTTAGATATAGTGTCCTCAAGGAGACCAAATTTTCTATATCATCCACCAATGTTTCCAATTTGAATCTGTTCCCTATATAATTTCTTTCAACTTTTCAAATTTAATATTTTCAACACAAGAAGTGCATGGAATCCATCAGGGAACTCCTTCAAAAGAGGAAAATCTTTCACAGTTAATTTCCTTAATGACCTTAGCCCGCCTAAGCCTTCCGGTAGAGTATGAGGCTTAATGCACTTTTTATTTTCAAATAATCTAACTTTTTCAAATTCACAAGACTTTTGGGAAGAGTAATTAACAAGTTGCAACATTTTAGTGTGAGGCGAGTCAGAGATGACATGTCTCCAAAATTTTGTGGAAGTTCATCTAAACTAAGCAATGATTCCAAATCACGGGACTTCATTTTTTCCAAATCACTATATGTACCTCTGGTCTCTGGGCATATCCATCTGCATATATTAAAAAAGCCTTCTCAACACTCAGTCAACCGCTGGCATTCCTTTCCCTTTGTGTTGTTTCACTTCATCCATAGAAATTAGTCTTCCATTTGACCATCCATTACGTGTTCTCATGCACATACGACAATTTCATTTTAAGTGTCCAAGCACTTAGCACATTAAGAAAAATACTAACAGATAACAAAACATGCCAGGGTTTGATTTGATAAGCCACACTCTCCAAAATGAGTTTACTATCACTTTTCTTTTGACATGCCTTAGCATGTAACACATAAGTGCGCCCCTTGACACCGGATATGAAAATCAACCAAGACTAACCATGAAACTTCACATTCTCCTCTGTTCATTCATAATTGTTGGTGTAATTAAATATTTACTAATTACACTTACTTAAGTTTACTTAGGATAATGCATTTTCATATTAGTTATCATTGTGACACCTAGGAGTTTGCATTTTATTTTTGCACATGGTTAGGAGAATTTCCACTTTAGGTGTGATAGTTGTCATCACATACCTCTTTGTGTGTGAGATCCACCTTCAGTGATCTTATCACATTATCATCCTGTCATTGTTGCACATGTTGTACATACTTTGATGTACAATGGAGGATGATCCACCTTTGGTGGACATGTGATTCCACCTAGTGTGGGTGATATCTTATCATTTCCTTATCATGTAGTCTTAGTGCATTACCTATATATTCAAGCACTCCTACTTTGTAATCAATTCAATTAGCTATAATCAATTATTTGATTATTTTTCCTATCTCTCTTGTGCTATCTCTTGAGCTTCCTGATCTTGGCATTCATTCTTTGCCTTAGGCAAATTCTTACATGGTATCAGAGCCATAGGAGTTTCATTGTATAGCTTATTTTGAGAGATTTTTATTGCAAGTCAAAATTGGAGCTTGCTAGTGCGAATCAGAGGTTGGCATCACATTGAGGAGGTCCAAATGCCCCTAAATAAAATTTTGTTTCATCCAAATCGGACATTTGAAGCCAAATCTATAGCCATTTGAATTTTCAAGGTTCGGCGATGGCGATTCAGAAAAAATAATTGCAGAGGCGATTTTCAAACAACGATATCTCAGTCATCCAGACTCTTTTTTTCAAGCAATTTTTTTTTTTTGGGGTAGAATTTCATGATCTACACAATGGTGCAGGTGATTTCTAATCTCTATTTTTGATGTTTTCTAAAAATTGAAAATCCTGATTTTTACAATTTTAGAGGCTTCGTTTGGGCTCATATGGACACATTTTCATGTGCTATATTTTTTCAAAGTTCATGATTTTTTGTCTACTTTCCAGATCTGGTATCACTTTGGAAAAATTCTGAGTAGACATAGTACTTTCAAAATTTGGTCTATTTTGGCCTATTTTTGGCACTTGTAATTTGTTGGATCCTTGAGTGGTCTTGTGTCTTATTTTTTTGAGTCTACTATAGCTTCATATTTTCTATTGTTATTATCAAAATTAGAAGTCCACTTTGGTTCATTTTGGCAAGTGGCAATTGTACATGCACTATATATAAAGTGCCAAAATCATCTATTTTGGGGGGGTTCTTTGGTTCATTGCATTTTGGGGGGTGCATTGATTTTTTGATCTCATTGTTTCATGTGAGAAGTACATCATGGATGGTTTAATTAAGTTGACAAGAGGAAACTATAAGAAATGGAGTGAATTGGTTCTTGCTCATCTTACTAAGCATAACTTGTTGCCCTATTTGTGTGAGCTTAGACCTAAAAATCCTTCTTTTGATTGGGACTCTTACTCAGAAGTTATTAAGGTTATCTATTGGAATATGGATATGGATGTTATGGATTCCCTTGATGACTATGATGATGAGATAGAAAATATTCCTAATCTTTGGATTTTTCTTTGGGAAATGTACGGAGATCCACATATTCCTCCACTTCCAAAAGGTCCAGAACCTCTAGTTGCAGCTCCTTCTCCTCCTATTGAGATCACATCTATTGTCTCTCTTGATGATTCTTGTCTTCATATAGCCATTGGCTCTTCTGATTCAGTGCTGTAGGATATTCATTGTCTTCCAGACTTGGTTCCATGGGATGACTACTTGACAGACATTGCAAGTTTGTTTGTGGAGTCCTACATTTCAAATTTGGGAGACTTCATTGATGACATTCATCTTCTCTTTGTTGAGGATGATCCTTCTTCAGTTGTTGTGAGGGAGCATGTTGACCCTCATCTTCATTCTCTACTTGATCATTCTTTCAAGGGTGACATGATAATGGATACTTTGATACAACATTTGGAGGAGGTATCTTTAACTTCAAAGAAGACATTTGAGTCTTTGGAGATTAGTTTTCATGACTCTCAAACTTCACTTGAGATGTCACATTGCATGGTTCAGGTTGATCATACTCATGTGTTGGAGATTCCTATTTAGTTTTCTAAGACATCATACATTTTGAGTATTCTTCCTAGAGATTGGGGAGGATTCATTGATCCACCTATGGACTTGTTTCTTCCTAAGGGGAGGAACGTCATTCAATTTTCTTGGTGCAGTTTCTACATTGATCCAGGTGCATCTATCATGGGTGTACATTCTACATTGAGGGGGGGATTTCTTGCTTCTCTTCTTACTTCATTTGAGGAGGCATCTTTGTCTTTGGAGTTTGATCCAAATCCTTGCATGGATCAATTATCATTGGTTCCTTGTTTGTCACCTTCTTCTACTGGTCTTTCTTCTGATTGGTTCATGGCATCTTCATCAACCAAGGACATGGTGACACTTGGGCATACTTCAAAGACATCATACTTCATTTGGATTCCCCTTCCTACTTCCTATCCACAATAGGAAGCCTTCTTACATCTATACTTGGTGTATCTTCTTCCTAAGATGAGAAATGTTGTTTGTAGGCATTGGACTATGTTTTGTCTTCAAGCACTTACCATCCTTGGAGGAGATTACTCATTATGGGAGGGATATCATGTCTCCTTGTTTCCTTCCTTTGGGGGGATTTTTTATTGTATATGCATGATGTATGTCATAATTGGGGGGTCTTGATTACTCCATCCATGCATGCATCTTTTATTCATCTCTCTTTTTGGGGGAGGGTTTTTCCCATGGGGTTTTCCCTCTTTCTCCACCTTATGAGAGATTGCATTGTTCTTGCATATTGTACATGGGTACCTAACATGGCCTAGTAGCCAAGACCCATCTTGCATTGTGATCTTAAGTGCATTTCCCTAAGTTGCACTTAAAGGGGGGTGTTGGTGTAATTAAATATTTACTAATTACACTTACTTAAGTTTACTTAGGATAATGCATTTGCATATTAGTTGTCATTGTGACACCTAGGAGTTTGCATTTTATTTTAGCACATGGTTAGGAGAATTTCTACTTTAGGTGTGATAGTTGTCATCATATACCTCTTTGTGTGTGAGATCCACCTTTAGTGCTCTTATCACATTATCATCCTCTCATTGTTGCACAATTTGTACATACTTTGATGTACAATGGAGGATGATCCACCTTTGGTGGACATGTGATTCCACCTAGTGTGGGTGATATCTTATCATTTCCTTATCATGTAGTCTTAGTGCATTGCCTATATATTCAGGCACTCCTACTTTGTAATCAATTCAATTAGTTATAATCAATTGTTTGATTATTTCTCCTATCTCTCTTGTGCTATCTCTTGAGCTTCTAGATCTTGGCATTCATTATTTGCCTTAGGAAAATTCTTACAATAATGCCAAACATTTTTAAAAATCCAAATTATGGTGTGATGGATCGAAAGTACAACCACACTATTCACCTTTCAAAACCTTTGCAATGTTACCCAATAACATCATGTGGCCTTCGGGAGTGCTTTCAAAAACTGACTGAACAACTTGATAGGAACCTAAAACCTAGCACATTTGTTCTTTCCAACATACTCTATCAGCACGCCAAACCTCAGCCTATGAGGAACTTCCAGTCAGAAGATATTGATTTTTGAACATGCCTACTTCAAATTATCCTGCAAATCAAACATGTCAGAAAACATAGACTGGGTTTGGATTTGGCTTTGAAAACTAGGCTAAACATGACATCAGGGCCCAAAAATAGGGGCATTTATTCTTTGTCATATAGAGAGTATAATTCCACAATTAGGGCTCATGATGAATAACATGGTGCATTTGGCAATCAGACAAAGATAGGCTCTCAGAATTGCAAACTGGGAAACATGGTAAAATAGTGATTTGTGCACACGGAATGACCCTAGGAAAGTATGCTAAAAGATTCGTCAAGACTTCTAACTTGGCATACTTGCATTATTTTTAGAGTAGAACACAGTGGTGCAACCTATTCAAGCTTATCTATTGTGGATCAAAATTTATAACATGGCTAACAGGGGTACAGATCAATCTGCACATTTCACAACTTGTAAAACAACAGAAGTTGCATTTGGAATCACATTTGCAAACTGAGCAAATGGATTCGACATGACCTCAAAATTGAAACATAGGAAGTATTTGAACCCTGGAATATGATGCAAAAGGAATTCTCTCAATAGGGTCAACTGGGTCAAAGATATGACTGGTCAAACAAGCCTTTCCAGAATTTTGAACAATTACACAAGTGCATGACAACAACAAACTACCAACTTTGAGGGGTTCAAAACCTAATCAAATGGATTCGAAATGACTTGAAAATTGGAACATAGGTTCTTTGATATGCATACTAAACATCCTCAAAGTGGCAGGTCATGAAACATTTCTGGACATAAGATATTCAAAGGCAAACTGGGCTACTGTACTCTATTTGACACTTAGGCAGAATTGTGCAATTTGACACTTGCTCAAAATGGGACTTCACTGAATGATTCAGGATGATAAAATAACATCATAGAATGCATGCACATACTAAATGGAGTGTTTTAAACACTTGGAACACCTCATAGGATTCAAAATGATAGCCGGGTACATATGCATGAAAAGCATTTATAGGGCGTCAAACTTTTACAATTTTCTCAACTTGTGACTCAAAATGAGCATGCAATTTTGAGTCCCAACAAGATCAACATAATGATCTATTAGACTACAATTTTAAGTATATGAACTATATATAATGTCATCTAACCTATGCATAGGTCAATTCCAATGAAGTACAATTAAGATATCTATTCAAACCCTCTCTGCCTCCTACAGATGATGAATTCAATCCTAAACAAATATGACACACTTTCTCTCTAAGAAGTCTCTTCTGTAATAGAAATATTTCCCTAAGTCTATATATAATTCATCAACCATAAAAATTAAACAAGATCAACTCAACTCTAAATTCAAAATGCATCTCTACATGCCAAAAACAATATACCAGATCAATGTATGTATTTCAAAACATAGAAAATATCCTTATCTTTAACTTCAAGCTCATAACTTGACCAAAAATAATGCTTTGAACATACAAAAAATGTTTTATCGATCAAGTTGGCAAAGAAAATAAGAAAAACCACCACCGATCAAAAAATCCTCCAATCCTAATGACCATAATCGATGTGGACCACCAAATTAGTAGGAATGCAATGCAAGAAAATGCTATATTTCTTAGGTACTAAGAGGGGAGGGGGTGAATTAGTAGAAGTGGAATATGAACTACTTCAACAAAAGATGTGAATAAATTCAATATTAACTTCCAAACCATAAATCATATATCTGATATAAGAAAATAAAAAAAAGCAATATCAAGCATCTAAAAACTCATCACACATGACACATATGCTTTTCTCGTGGAAACCCAAATGGGAAAAACCACATGTGGGGATTGATACCCACTAAGTCTGTACTCTTCTAGAATACACCCTATGAGGAGCTTACCTTGTTAAAGGTTTACAAATGCACTGTTAGGTGCTACTCAGTTAAGGGATCCTTTAGACCTATTATGATCTTTTCCCTATTATGAGCTACCTATTTAGAGGACTTTAAACATTCAATACGAATGCCACCTTGTTAGAGGATTTACAAATAAGATCTGTTAGGATCTACCTAGTTAACAAATTTCACTATTATAATGGTTAGAAAGAAATAGATAAGATGATCTATAAAATTGTAATACCTCTACATGATTAGATCCTATTAAGCTTTGAAACTCTTCTCCACACACTATACTCTTTCCTAGATTGACCACACTTGATTCCTTTACTTTCTTTGTCACCACACCCTTCCGCAATTTGTAATAAAAAAATAACTCCTTTTTCAACTTTCCAATATATAGAGTTTCTTCCAACAACTTAAAATAAAACCTAGATCTAAACTAAAAATTAACTAGAACATGTTAGGTAAGATACAATGTATCTAACAACTCATAAAAAATTTCTCTGACCGTGTTGGCTTCCACATGGATTTCATCTTGGAAATTGTACCATCTTCAAAAACTTGTTTGACCAAAACAAACTTCTTGAAGAATGCACCTCAAACGCATACCTCAGGAAATGTGATGTCAAACACTTTTCAAAAATCATATAATTTCCTTTCTACTTAGCTAAAACATCACCACTCCCATTTCCACTTCAGATTTCCTCACTAATTCACAAATCTCCTTTACCTGTTCAAGAACTTTGTCTTGTTTATCTGTTCATTCTGTCAATACCATTTCTAGTCAATTAAACCATCTTCACCTATCCACAATATTAGTTGTGATCTTCAACATAGTATCTTTACATTGTTATCAATCATATTCTTTGATTGATCCATCAAATACTTTACCGATTTGAAACAACATTTAAATCACTTACTACCAGTTACTAACTATTCTAGCAGTTACACTACCAACCATCTTCCAATCATAACTTAGTTACCGGTCTACACCAATAGTAGTGGTCATACACTAGATATCTAGAGACAACCCCAAGTCTCTCATAAGAATCACAACAACTAATTTGACATATTAATCAAATCACCACTCCTTGGCTTAAAATCATTCTTCGTATCTTCCTGACATCCTTCAAACAGTCATAACTCTCTACACACATAAGATAAACTTATGTGGTCATGTCTATATCATTTAGATACATTACATAAGTATCCTTCATGATCACACACTTAAACTCATACCATAGCTCAAGATTCAACCTCTTGAAAATATCTCATCATAACAAGAATACTGTCAACCAATAGTCACTAAGTTGACATCAATGAAAAACTCATAACCGATTCACCTATCATTAAATCTGTACCAATCTTCATCAATGAAACACTTACCATCAATACATCAGTTATGCCAATAATCTCCCCCTTTAGCATTGATGGCAATACCAAATAGTGTCAACACAAACAATACCAAGAAAATAGCTTTGGACTATTCTTGAATTCTTTAACCTCTTCTTTACTAATTATCCTCCTTTGGTTTACTTCTCTTATCAGATACTTGTCTCCGTTTCTTTATACTTCTCCCTCTTTGAAAACAATGCAAAAGGTGCAACAAAATTCATCTACATCTGACTTCATCTGCTATCTATCTTCATCATCTTCTGAATGCTCACCCTTAGCCAATCAGTCTATAATGCTTCAAATATAAAGGAGAAACTAGTCCCTCTTGCAAACTTGTCTTCAATTATTTGAATCACAACCTTCTAGTTCTTCCATAGGTTCTCTAGTAAAATTGTATGTCCATATAGAAACAATGTTGACTCCTCTAATGTATCAAATGTACACACATATCTAGTAGAACTAATTTTTCTTCAACATTACCCAATCCTCTATTATCACTCAATCGTGCTTCTTCAAATGATAAGATCCTTACCATCTCCTATGAAACAAACTCCCTGATAATATAACTTCTTTAAATAATATCTTGCATCAATCACCAAGCTATCAGATTGAACAAAAAATCTAACATACTTATCATAATCATCCTCTTTCATATCACAGTCAACCTCTTTCACCAAATCTCTCCATGACATCTCTTGTTGAGTTGAGCTTCTTTCCTCTGTAACTTTATCACTAATTTCTTATCTTTAGATTGCAAGACAATAGCAATCTCTATCATCTCTCAAAGCATAGATAACAATAGCTCCTTGAAAGTTTACTTTACCATTATCATTAATATTGATACCTAAAAATTCTATTGAAATTCTCCATGCTCTTCATCATTGTATAAAATACCTTCTATTGCATAATCATTTATTCCCTCCTCACTTTCAATTTGCACAACATTAGTATGCAATTTTTTGCACTTCTTATCTCCTTTGGATGCAATATTTACTAGTACCTACAATTGAATCTTCACTAATAGGTATATTTATCAATCAATCATTTATTAATTATCTTTTCTTGATGAATTCCTGACACTACCAGTATCTCCATTGATTCCTTAGGTATATAAGAAAAAAAAAATTACCAAATGTGATCTTGTCATCTTCGTTTATTTTGTCCTTCCTTAGTGTATGAACTTTTGGTTTCCCTTGTGCTAATCTATCTCTAACAACATACACTAAATCTTCTTCTAATTTCTTCAATCCAACACATCTCATCAAAATAGCTTTAGTCACATCATGTATTGACTGAGTCTCACTAGCTGATAGAATTATCAACCTCATCTATGTCATGACCACTAGCCTGGTATTTCTAAATACAAAGACATAGGAGTTTGTGTTAGAAAGTAAAGTCCACCAAGATAACTGAGAGGGGGGGGGGTGAATCAATTATTAGATAATTATAAATTTTATCATCTTCAATAGCATTAAACCATATAAGAAATATAATTACCAACCATAGAAAGATATTCATACACAATAATGCAATGACACAAGATATGTTGACTAGGGAACCTCTTGATCAAAGAGTAAGCCCCGGTGGGAATGATGCCCACAAAAGATGCACTAATATGAATATTCCTTGTGAGAGGATGGACTTTTTTAGGAGTCTTATGAAATACATTTAGTACGTATGAATCCCTATTAGGAGATTTTGAATCCCTATTAAAAGATTCTAACCCTGTTAAGAGTTATGGAAGATAGAAGGACCCACTGCCCAAATAGCTTCAGGGTAAGATCACTGAACACACTGTCCAAATAATCTTTGCATTAATCAAGAGAATAATATTTTACCTCTTCTTTGACTATGCCAAACCGTACTCACTGTTACATCAGATCTCAATTTCAAATCTATGTACTTCGCATGTCTTCCTTCACAAATTCACTTTCATACTTAGCTATTTACTTCACTTCATGCATACAACATCACAACCACTGCTACCATATCATAATTACACACTTTCATATTACAACTACCTTACAATAAGGAAATACATTCCTTCCTTTATACCACACTCAAATAATTACAAATGAGTTGGCATACAATTACAAAATAAAAGTTTCCACACGCTACACCAAAATTACACAAAATTTTCAGCTTCCAAATACAATAAATCTTCATTCATGTGACCTCAAAGTCTATGCTATCATCTACATCATTATCAATGTGTCTTCAAATTTCCTTTAACTGCACAAAACTAGATTCCATCCCAATTAGGAGATATCATCTGATTTCCACAAACTGCTACTCAAGAACACTACCTGAATACTGCTTCCACCAAAATGATCATAACTTACATGAATCAATGAATTACTATTTGTGATCTTAACCATAGACATATGACATATCAAAGAGTATAACCTCAACATTTTATATCTCTAACTGCAATAACCCACATGCGCTAATCCAAACTCAGTCTGCTTCTCTGCAAGTCTTCGGTAAATCACTGTGTTGACATCAATGACAATCATAGTCATGAATGCAACAAAAACTACTACATAATATCTACCAAACATTTAGCATTCATTCCTAACAATCTCCCCCATTGGCATTAATGGCAACATAGATGAAAAAACATCCAATGTTCCAAAAATCCAATACTGTAACACTACTTCTTCAAATCCTCTTCAGCAATCAAATCTTGCTTCATTATCCTATTCAGTTCTCTCCAACAGATGTCTCAAATTGTTTTTAATGCATACTTCTCCCCCATTGACATCAATGATAGAAATTCCATCACTATGTCAACAACAACTCAATGTCAAAAGACACTTTTCAGAAAATACATTTACTAGAGTCCTCATGACTCAACTTAGATACACATACTACCCCATAGAGGAAGTACCAACATCCACTCCAGAAGAAAGATAAGGCTCATATACCACTTGAAGTATGCAACCAACTACATCACTTCTCAAAAGTAGGCTAGGGCATAACCCCAAGCACACCTCTCAGATACTCAAATGTATCCTTAGGTAAAGGCTTTGTGAATATATCTACTATCTACTCCTTTGTACTTATGTACTAAAGTCTGACTTCTTTCTCAACAACTTTCTCTCTTGCAACATGATACTTAATCTCTATATGCTTTGTCTTAGAATGTAATGCAGGATTCTTAGACATACTAACTGTACTGGTGTTGTCACAATGTATAACAATATGTTCAACAAATTTTATACCAATATCCTTCAACATTTTCTTCATCCAAATTATTTGGTTACAATTGTTTGCTATTGCTACATATTTTGCTTCCTGTTGTGCTTTGTGAGATACAATTCTACTTCTTGCTTAGCCAAGAAACTAAGCTTCCTCCATGGAAAAATGCTCCACCACTGGTGCTTTTCTTATCATCAAAAATGGCTCCCCAATTAGCATCTATATATGCACATAGGGTAATATCATCATACTTTTCATACCATAGTCCATAGTCCATTTTGCCTCTTAAATATCTTAGTATCATCTTTACTGCTGCATAATGTGATTCTCTAGGTTTAGCTTGAAATCTTGCTACAATTCCAACTAAATGTGCTATATCAGGTCTTGTATGAGTCAAATACTACAATCCTCCAATCATAGATCTGTATTTCTTCTGTTCTACTATAGGAGTCTCATTTTTGCTAGATAACTTATGTCTGGTCACCATAGGTGTTCCAACTAGTTTACAATCCTCCATTCCAAATCTTTTCAACAAGTCATTCAAGTACTTTGTTTGAATTACAAAGATACCATCACTGTTTTGTGTTATCTGTAATCCCAAAAAGTATTTCATCTCACCAATCATACTCATTTCAAATTCAGTCTTCATTTCATCAGCAAATTTGTCACTAGCTTCATCTTCACCTCCAACGATAATGTCATCAACAAAAATAACTATAAATAACAAACCATTTTCAATTTCTTTTGTGTACAGATTGCTATCAGTTGTTCCTTTTATAAATCCCAATTTTAACAAATACTTATCCAATCTTGCATACCAAGTTCTAGGTGCTTGTTTAAGTCCATACAAAGCTTTCTTCAATTTACATACCATGTCTACTTCTTGAGTTAAAGGAAAATCTTCAGGCTACTCAATGTAGACTTCTTCCAATTCTCCATTTAGAAATGCTAACTTCACATCCATCTAATATACTTTGAATTTCTTGTAAGCTGCATAAGCCAAAAACATTCTTACTGCTTCAATTCTTGCAATAGGTGCAAAAGTTTCTTCATAGTCAATTCCTTCTTGTTGTGAGTAACCCTTACATACCGATCTTGCTTTGTTTCTTACTACTTCTCCTTTTTCATTCATCTTGTTTCTAAATACCCATTTAGTTCCAATAACATTCTTGTCTTTAGGTCTAGGGACCAATTCCCATGTCTTGTTCTTTTCAATCTGATCTAGTTCTTTCATAGCATTAGTCCAACTTTCATCTTCACAAGCTTCATTAGTAGTCTTAGGTTCAATTTGAGAAATCAAACATAATTTTTCTTGTGCCTTATTTCGAGTCCGAACTCCTCTTTTGATGCTCCCAATAATCTATTCAAAAGGATGATTCCTTAACAAACTCTTGCTAGCTATCACTACCTCAGATCTCTCTTTAGATGTAGGTTCTTCAATAACTTCATTGTGGCTTTCATTCAACAAATCACTGTCAGTTTCATAAAATAATTCAGTAGTTCTAGTGTTAGGTTTAGGATGATCTTCTTCATCAAATTCATAATCAAGCATTCTTTCCTGAATTTTGAACATTTCATCAACTTTAACATTTGCGCTTTCAACAATAGTCTTAGTTCTTTTATTGAAACATCTATATGCTTTTCTTTTCAAAGAATATCCAAGAAATATACCTTCATCACTTCTAGGATCAAACTTTCCAATATCATCATCTCTCTTTATATAACATTTGCTTCCAAAAATTCTAAAATACTTAACTGAGGGTGCATGTCCAAACCATAATTCATAAGGTGTCTTGTCTGTGTCTACTCTAATTTGTACTCTGTTCATTGTATACACTGCTATGTTCACTGCTTCTCTCCAGAATATCTTTGCAAAATCATTTTCAAACAACATAGCTCTTTTTGCTTCAGTCACTGATATGTTCCTTCTTTCTACAATGCCATTTTGTTCAGGTGTTCTAGGGGCTGAATACTATCTTTTAATTCCATTTTCTTCACAAAAGTTTTTAAACTCTCTAGAAGTAAATTCTCCACCTCTATCAGATCTCAAACATTTAATCTTCAATCCAGATTCATTGTCAACTTTATTCTTAACAATCTTAAACTTATCAAATGCTTCAAATTTTTCTTTAAGAAATGCAATCCACATCATTCTTGTAAAATCATCAACAAGAATCATAAAATACCTTTCTCTATAGAATCCTCTAGTCATGGTAGGACCGCTCAAATCTGTATGAACAATCTCCAGCTTCTCTATAGTTGTAAACTTCTTACTAGGAAAAGAACTTCTCTCCTGTTTAGCCATTACACATTCTTTGCAAATCATGTTAGTAGGCTTCATAATTTTAGGTAAATCTCTTACTGCAAGTGTAGTACTTAGTTTCACAAAGTTATCAAAGTTTATATGACAAAACCTTCTATTCCATAACCAACTATCATCAATCTTTGTAATCAAACATGTCATCTTAGTGGGATTCAACTGAAATACATTACCTCTGGTTCTAGATCCAGTTCCAATCAGATTTCCATCTTTATCCTTTATCACACAAGTTTTCTCAGTAAACCAAACTTGATATCCCTTATCAACTAACTGTCCAACACTCAAAAGATTATGTTTCAATCTATCCACAAAATAAACATCATCAGTATTAGTCTTTCCATCAAGAGTAATAGATCCTATACCTTGAATCAAACAAGGTGCATTGTTTCCAACTCTAACAACTCCTCCATCATATTCATTCAACTTTATGAAATTTTTCATGTCTCCAGTCATATGATATGAACAACCACTATCTATAATCCAATTAGCTTTCTTTTCAACTTGAGAAACTAGGGCTTTTTCTTCCTTAACATCAGTTTCAGGATTTTCTTCTTTAATTGCTACAAATCCTATGTCATCATTATTTTCAGTATCACTTTCACTTAAAGTTCTTTCTATACTAGCTTCAAGATCTTCATCATTAGCATAATAACATTCCTTAGATCTTCTAGGTTTGAAATTGCTTCTGTGATTTTTAACTCTCTTAGGACATTTAGATGCAAAATGGCCATATTCTTGACAAGTCCAATATTTAAATATTTTCTTACCGTCTAGTTCTCTTTTCACAAGCAAGGCAATACCTTCTTCAATCTTCTTGTCTTCTTCATTTCTAGATCTGCTACTGCTAGCATAATCTCCACTCACACTGATGCTTCTTAACAAAGTAGGATGAACACTAAGAGCACTAAATGTTGTCTCCATTCTAGGTAAGTCTCCTAATAAGCTTAGGTTCATTTCTGCTACTTCCAATCTTCCAAGAAGAGTCTCTCTTGTTAAGTTTATTGTACAAGGTATCACTTGTTCAATCATCTGTGTTGTTTTCTTAAATACAGGAGTCAATGTCCTTAGAATTTTCCATATCACTTCATTCTCTATCTTTGTTCCTCCACAAGATTTTATACCTGTAATGATCTCTGACATTCTACCAATATAACTTCTAATAGATTCATCTTCACATTCTTATATCTTCAAATGCACATATCCAATTATGTAATCTAACTCTTTTTGCATGTTCATCACCTTCAAAAGTAGAGTGTAAAGCATTCCAAATTTCATGAGATTTTTTCAAATATTTTACCTGACTGTACTCATTCTCCAGAAGTGTTGTCAAAAGTGCTTCTCTTGCAAGTATGTTACACATGAATAGATTTCTCTCTTCTGCATTACATGTTTCAAGATTGTCCTCTTCAATGATAGTCTTATTATTCTTTGTAATCAACCAATAACCTGGTCCTAAACATAATAGGTGTGTCTTCATCTTTTCTTTCTAGCTGTCAAAATTTACTCCATCAAACTTAGGGCTTTCTTTCCTGAAATTTTCCATGGATCTCTTTAAGCTGTTAAACTTCTTTTTCAAGGACCTACTACTCTGATACCAATTGTTAGAAATTAAAGTCCACCAAGATAACTAAGAGGGGGCGGTGAATCAATTATCAGATAATTATAACTTTTATCGTCTTCAACAGCATTAAACTATATAAGCAATATAATTACCAACGATAGAAAGATATTCATACACAATAACACAATGACACAAGATATGTTGACTAGGGAACCTCTTGATCAAAGAGTAAACCCCGATGGGAATGATGCCCAAAAAAGATGCACTAATATGAATATTCCTTGTGAGAGGATGGACTTTGTTAGGAGTCTTTTGAAATACATTTAGTACATATGAATCCCTGTTAAGAGATTTTAAATCCCTGTTAAAAGATTCTAACCCTATTAAGAGTTATGGAAGACAGAAGGACCCACTGCCCAAATAGCTTCAGGGTAAGATCACTGAACACACTGTCCAAATAATATTTTCATTACTCAATAGAATAATATTTTACCTCTCCTTTGACTATGCCAAACCACACTCACTGTTACATCATATCTCAATTTTAGATCTCTATACTTCGCATGTCTTCCTTCACAAATTCCCTTGCATACTTAGCTCTTTTCTTCACTTCATGCATACAACATCACAACCACTGATACCATATCATAATTACACACTTTCACATTACAAATACCTTACAACAAGGAAATAAATTCCTTCCTTTATACCACACTCAAATAATTACAAATGAGTCAGCATACAATTACAAAATAAAATTTTCCACACGCTACACCAAAATTACACAAAACTGTCAGCTTCCAAATACAATAAATATTCACTCATCTAACCTCAAAGTCTACACTATCATCCACATCATTATCAATGTGTCTTCAACTTCCCTTTAACTATGCAAAACCAGATTCCATCCTGATTAGGAGATATCATCCGATTTCCACAAACCGCTACTCAGGAACACTGCCTGAATACTGCTTCCACCAAAATGATCATAACTTACATGAATCAATGAATTACCATCTATGCTCTTAACCATAGACATATGACATATCAAAGAGTATAACCTCAACATCGCATAGGTCCAAATACAATAACCCACGTGCGCTAATCCAAACTTTATCTACTTCTCTACAAGTCTTCGGTAAATCACTGTGTTGACATCAATGACAATCATAGTCATGAATGCAACAAAAACTACTATAGAATGTCTACCAAACATTTAGCATTCATTCCTAACACTTTGACCATTTAACTCATAGAACACTTTAAGTCATTCATGCCTCAAATAATCATCATTACTTCTTTTCAAAATACATGTTGATTATGACTAAAATATATCATTTACTATCCTTAACCAAAATATTTTCATCAAGAAATGAAACTTACACATATCAGATGTTACAAAATTTAACATCTTTTAGAGTTCTTCCCCATGGACTTCATCTTTTACTGGTCTTCATCTGATTCAAATCTTTCTTATTCACATCCTTTATTCCTTGATCATTCTCAATTTCCTTCACACCAATGACATTCAACAATTCAAGTGCATTCATGCTTTTTTGTCAGCCGGGAGGATCTTTTTCTAGTTGTCCACTTCAACCTATTCAACATCAACACCTACAACACTAGATGTTCTTGAAAGTACTACTTCATAACTTTCCTTCCATTATCTACTTAGTTCCCTTTTGTAAATTCCTTCAACATGGTTGATTGCTTCACTTGATTTCCTTATTTCTCTTAGTTACCGATTAAGCACAAATAAGAACCTTTTATTATTTCAAAACACTCATTCTTCTCGGGGGTCTCAGATTGATCTAACCTTAATTTCTTCCCTTAACCAAAATAGGCTAAGTTTTCTGATGAATTATCCATATTTCTTTATATTATGGAGCTTTGTATCAATTCAGAAGAATTGAGTTTACCTTTCTTAGTCCATATTGTCTTCATCTACTTCCTAATTTTAGTTACATTTGCAAATTTCTTTCCTTTTTGATCCTCTAACTGATTCATTGGTTGGTTTCCCTAATTCCTTGTTTTGCAAAATCTTGCAATGTGATTAACCTTATGGCAATGAAAACATTCAATCCTAGTAGATCTCCAAGGTCCAAAATTACCTTTTTTTTCTCTCAGTCTATAGTTATCAGTCACACGTCTATACTTGTAGCAATGGGAACATTGAACATTCCATTGGTTTTGATTATGATAAGGTCTTTGCTAGTACATAAATAATTCTTGATTGTTCATCTTAGTCCTGCACTAAATTTCTCTATGAACATACTTATTTCATTTATAACAATGACCATTAAATAAATTAGGTTTATTTATGTAAACACTTGCAGTATGACCTTCTTCATGAAAAATTAAACAAGTAGGAATAGTAGGTCTAACCTTGTAATCTCTTGCAACATGTCCTACTTTATGATAATTACAAAATATGGCTTATAAGCTTTCTTACCAAAAAAAATCTTGTTCACCTTAGGTGGAGACTTATTATCTTGATTGGACCTCTTGGATTTAGATGATTAACCAATTTCAAAAGTAGTATGACCAGTATAAGCTAGACCAATTAGTCTTTTCTCCTTTGATTTTTTAGCTGCTCATAAATCTTCTCAGACCTTTCATTAAACTTCTTTAACAACTTGTTTGCATCATCAAGTTCTTTCTTCAATTTTTCCTTCTCTTTGCATAGGCCTTCATTTTATCTTACCAAATCTTCATTTCTCATCATTAGATTTTTAAGATCACCTCTTAGATCTTTCATTTCATCTTTGGTCTCACAAAGGCATATCTTGAAGGTACCAACTTCTTGTTCAAATCTAGAAAGTTCAACCACTTTTTATTTTAGGGTATCTTTTTCCATCTTCTTAGCTTCTTCTACAGCTTTCCTAGCATCCATTTCTTGACTCATCTTAATTGAGAAACTTTCTATCTCCCTCTTCATGTTCTTCTTTTCTTGCTTTAGCTTGTCAATCTCCTTATGCATGTCCTTGTTGTACTTAGCTAGCGGCCCATTCTCTTGAGACAAGGCTTCAAGAGCTTCTTCAGATTCCTCAAATCCACTTCCTTCAAATAGTTGATCTATGTAGTCTTGTCTTTCCATCAATTTATCAGTCAATTCTTTCTTTTTTCATGTGACTACTTTAGCTTTAGGTGTAGTTCATTGATCATCTTATGTGCATTCTCAATTTTCCTCTCAAGAACTTTTTCATTTTCTTCAAATAGTCTTCTATATCTCAAACCATCCATATTTTCCTCAAAGATATTTTCCCTCAAGATGTTAAGCTTATCACAAAGAGGAATAAAGCTTTCATACCAATTGTTATTTTTCTTAGGTACTAAGAGGGAGGGTGAATCAATACAAGTAGAATATGAACTACTTCAACCACCAATCTAAATAACTTCAATATTGACTTCCAAACCACAAAGCATATAACTGATGTAAGTAAATAAAAAAAAGAAATATCAAGCATCCACAAACTCATCACACATGACACATATATTTTTCTCATGGAAACCCAAATGGGAAAAACTATGTGTGGGGATCGATTCCCACTAAGTCTTTACTCTTCTGGAATACGCCCTACGAGGAGCTTACCCTATTAAAGATTTACAAAATCACTATTAGGTACTAGCCTATTAAGGGATTTTACTTTAGACCTGTTAGGATCTTTTCCTTGTTGGGAGTTGCCTTTTTAGAGGACTTTAAACATTCAATACAAATGCCACCTTGTTAGAGGATTTACAACTAAGATCTGATAGGATCTACCCAGTTAAGGGATTTCACTGTTATAATGGTTAGAAAGAAATAGATAATATGATATATGAAATTGTACTACATCCCCATGATCAGATCCTATTAAGCTATGAAACTATTCTCCACATACTATACTCTTTCCTGGCTTGATCACACTTGATTCCTTTACTTGCTTTATCACCACACCCTTCTGCAATTTGCAATTAGAAAATAAATCCTTTTTCAACTTTTCAATACATAGAGTTTCTTCCACCAACTTAAAATAAACCTTATATTTGAAATAAGAACAATCCAAATCATGTTAGGTAAGATACAATGTATCTAACAACTCATAAAACATTTTTCTCTAACTGTGTTGACTTCCACATGGATTTCACCTTGGAAACTGCACCATCTTCAAAAACTTATTCGACCAATAGAAACTTCTTGAAGAATCCACCTCAAATGCATACCTCAGGAAATGTGATGTCAAACTATGATTAGAGAAAACCTAACCTATTCAGAACAAGAATATACATTCAAACATTAGTCTAAGACCATATCCCTAACATATAGAAAAAGCAATTTGCAAAGTCATTCAGATAGAACTTAACCGGGAGCACCCTGTCTCCGTTTGATTTGTTCTTGATTTAGGGATGTGGGGCTCTCAAAACACATGGAGCTTTTCCCTAATGATGATTAGGAAGGATTGGGATGGATTAGGGACCATGAGAACCCCATAGTGGCACAAAATTAGGTATAGAACACCTTTTTTGCCCCTAGAGCCTCAAGGAACCTAGTGATTGCTAAAAGGAAGATTGATGCAACAATGTTTAAGTTAGATTGATTTTAATCCAAATGAAACATGATATGATGCATAAATGATTAGAAAATCTTAACAAATAACTAGATTCAATTCATTAAGCTATTCTATAATGATATATTAAAGCACAAAATAGAGTTAATCTAACAATTTATGATAAAGGCTATGATGATCTAGATGTAATTTACCATTATGACAATACGTGAAGATAAAAATTAAGCTAATGATTTTCTCTTGGAAGAGAGACTATCTATAGGATTTTCTTAAGGGATTGGGTTAGGAAGGAGACTTAGGGTCAGAGTCAGGGTTTGGGTTAGAGCTAGGGGTATGGTTAGGGGACCAAAGTGTAAGAGAAGACATAGGTCTTCATTCATGGCTTGTAAGAGCCTTCAATGGTGGTGTAAGAAGCCATTAATGAGCATGTAAGGCTCATTAATGAGGGGAGTTTACCCAAAGTCAAGGAGTGAGGGTTTAGACTAAAAAGGGTAGGAATCACCTTTTAATCAAGTTTAGGAAGGGTTAAGGAAAGTTTAGAAGAGGTTATGGCTTTCTAGAAAATTTGTAGGGTTTTGATGGATTTTAATGAACAAATGATGATGTCATCGAGGGTTTTACAAAATAAAATATTTTTATTTGGAAAAGGCATTTTAGGTGTCTACATTTTTCCCCTCTTTGATGCGATCTCACAAGTGGCGTGGCATCAAAGACAAGAAAATAAGACACCCCAGGCTATAATTTAGAGGATAAGGGGGTGTGGATATTGATGGAGGATTTCTTTGGATTGCTGATAGAGGAATGCCAAAGGATTTGGATGGAGGATTTTATGAAGGATTTTATTAGGATTTTGATGGAGGAACTATTGAGGGATATTGATGGAGGATTGCTTAGGATTGTTGATATAGGAATGCTGAAGGATTTGGATGGAGAATATTTGGATGTAGGATTGCTTAGGATTTGGATTGGAGGATGAGAGGTAAGGATTTTAATGGAGGAAGATTTGGATGGGGAGATGGAAGATAAGGATTTGGACAGGGCTCCAAAGAATATGTCACCAAGGAATAAGATGCCCTTGCTTAGCATAGTTCATGCACTCAGAGGCATTTGATGGGGGTACAATTGGATGGAAGATACAATGATAAGAGAATAAGGAAGGTAGACAAAAGCTTGGATAGTTGGATTGGATAGAAGATAGGTGGAAAAAAATGTGTGATGGATGGCAATAAGGTGCCCAAAAGCATGTATACCTGGGTGCTCTCTTTTTCTTTATCAAGATCTGAAGGAGGATGACAGAGGTGAGAGACAAATGTGATGGAGGAGATACTAGATAAGGTGTGATAGAAGGGAATGTCCCCCAATTGCAGAAAGGAACTAGGGTGATTATGCATGACACCTATTTGCCAGGTTTTCATCATGGTACTTGTCCAAGGTGCCTAAATTGCCAAGTTTTCACCATTGGACACATGTTTTTATCTTTTCTTTTCTTTTCTTTTCTTTTGATTTTTTTTATTTTTCCAATTTTTATGGATTTTCTAATTTGTTGCTGACTTTTTGCTGATCTTTCTGATTTTTTGTTGACCTTATGATTTGTCTAGATGTTAATATAGCTTTATTAGGATGCAAGAATTATGAAAAGACATGGATGGGATGAGGTAGATGGGAGATATGGTGGTAGAAAGTATTTGGATGGAATGATAGAAAGTGATCATGATAGGTGGATGTTGTCAAGATCAATATTGGCACATGTTGTGAGGAAGGTGGATGAAGTGGATGGGATGTGGAAGATAGATGTGGATAGGATGGATGATTTTTGCTAGGAGATTTTGGGACATAAGGACCCAAAATAGATTGAGGAGATGGAGAAGAGGAATGAGCAACTAGTGGATTAGAAACCTTGGATGCTATTGTGGATACTTCTTTTAGATTTAGTGCATCTTTTTTCTTTGGGATCCACATAGTCTTTGATTTAGCTTTGGTGGGCCTTTGTAGCCATTAGGATGCATTGGACATTGCTTTTGCCTTGATGGACCTTTGTGGCCTTTGGAATGCATTGGATTTCTATTTTTCTTTGATAGGCATTTGTGGCCATTGCAATTTAGTAGATCTTTTGATTGGATTTTTCTTTGCTTGAGCATGTCCTTTAGAGTGGACATGGAAATCCTTAGATTTTTGTGGATAGTTTCCTTTATGCATTCTTTATATGGTATCTAAATTGTGAGAAGCATTGGAAGGAATATGAGGGGATGTGCTAGATAGAGGAGAGATGGAAGGAGATTGGAAGATAGGATATATGGGAATGTGCCTTTATTGATCCTGACTAGGGATGTTTGGATTTTAGATGAAGGATTGAGTATGATAATACAGGGGATGATATTTTGGGATGTAAGGCCCCAAAATGGATTTGGAAGATGAAGGAGGAATGTGATAGGTTGTCCTAGGATGCAATGATGGAGGAGGAATGTTTTTGTATGATTTGAAGGGATGAGGAGGATATGCAATGGTGTTTTTGGATGGATGCTTGAATTTGGCTATAGTTGTACCAACATTTCTGGAGGAAGTGCCTTCTTCAAATGTATGACCAATACCACATGATCATGGATGTTTCTTGTCTTGAATGGGCTCTAGATTTCCTTGTTCATGAGCACCCAAGCCTTTTCCTTTATGATTCCATTTCTTGAGCATTTTATCCAAGAAAGGATACTTCTAACTTGGGGAATAATATAAACATCTAGTTTTAGGTTCCATGGTGGAAGATATGGAACTTAGTGCTTCTATTTTAAGTGGGCCACCATTGAAAAATGTAACTAGACCAAGAGGATAGAGTGACAATAGTGGGATAGCTTGGATTGGAGGATCCTCAAGTGTAGAGGATGGGATGATAGGGTCTAGATTGGGATTGGAGGATGGTGATGGATCTTGAGATGGAGGAATTGGGATTGTAGGATCTTGGATTGGGGGTGATGGAAGAAATAGAACATGCAATAGAGGAAGTGAAGTGATTGGATATTGGTTTTCATCTATGGGTACTTCAACATGCTTTTGGACAATATCTTTGCTTGATAGGATTAGTGTAGATAGAATGATGGGGGATGTATGGATGGATTCTTCAGATGGGATGGATGAAATGATGGGAGATTATATAATTGTGATGGAAGGAATATGGGTGAACTCTTGAGGCTCATTGGATGTGGCTTGGATAATATTGGGAGGATAAGATGTGGATGAAGATTGGATGGAGTCAATAGATGGAAGGGACTCAATGATGCTAGGAGATGGAAGAGGATCAATAAGTAGGATATATGGAAGAAGGATAATAGATGGGGGAGGTTGATGGGGCTCATAAAAGATGGCTTCACATGAAGGATTGAGATGACATGAATCTTCAGCTAGAGGAGTGGGATTTTTTATTGGCTTCCTTGTGAAACTCCTTGGATACTTTTTTGATGGAGGTTGGGGTGAAGGATTGGAATGTGTAGAAGATGGAGAGCTAGGATAGTCCTCACATGAAGGTGGGGTGGAAGATTGTGAACTTTCTTGAGGGGATGATGGTGAAAATGAGGAGTTGGAGGATGGTATGACTAGATAGTTCACATAGGTAGGTTTAAAGGAATCTTGTGAAATTGATTGACTATTTGGTGAGGTAGGGGTGGGGGGTTGAGATATGGGATATGAAGTGGATTGAGGGATGTATTCTTCTTGTGGAAGGGGATTTGTGGCAATGCAGGTAAGAATAGAAGATGATAGATTGAGATAAGATATAGTGGATGGTGGATCAAGATAGGATGGGAGATTAGGATAATGGATTGGAAAACTAGAATTTTGGATTTTAAAATGGTTTGGAGGATAAGGAGATGGAGGATTTGGATAAGGGATGCAGCCATGAGTTTTGCTATGGAAAGATGGTGTTTGGGATATGATCGTAGGAGAAGATGGAGGTATGAAGGATGCATATAGAGGATATGTAGGCTTAATATAGGAAGAAGGTATGGATGGATAGGATAATTGATTTCCCTTGTCAAAGGTAGGCTAAGGAGTGCTAGTGGATATGCATGAGGGCATGATAGGATATTTTGGAGGAATGATTGGATTCTAGGGGATGTTTGGAGAAATATTGCTAAGTTTTTCAAAGTACTCATCATGATCAACAAGATTCTCATCATCACTCAAATAGGATGGAAACAAAGAGGAGGCATAATCACCAAACTCATCATAGTAGTTTTGATACATGTTGACTTGCGGATGAGTTGGATAGGGATGAAGGATGAAGATGGATTGGAAGACTAAGGCTTGGGATTTGGATTTAGGATGAGTGAGAAGCTTAGACTAGGATTGGATTTGGCTCAAGATAGGAGGAAAGAATAACTCTAGAGGAGGACATAAAGGGGATGAGGAATGACCAAGTTGGCTCCGCTAACCTAGGAAATGGGGAGGACAATACTAGATGCAAGATGACTGGAAGACCATGATTAGGAGACTAGGATGAAAAGATTCTTATAGCTTGGATGACTTCTAGATTTTGGAGGATTTTAACTGACATGGAAAAAGGATTTTGTGCATAGAACTCTTCATTTGTGTATGTTTCAACAAATGTTTTTCACTGAATTTGAAACTTTGAAAACATAGCAAGCATGAACTACCTAAGAGACAGGTTAGTATCAAAATCTTTACCCACAACTTGATATCCCAAAGAGGAATACAGATGGTGAGTGTCTTAAGGTGACCTAGGAAACCACTTGGATCAGTCCTTGCACAAATATTTTGATACCTTCAGGAGTAGATCAGGAAGCCTTTGATTAATAGGTATTTGATTTAGTCTGTGGTGTCCTCCCAATCAATTTTTTCCACACATGACTCACTTAAGAGCCTAGTTGACCATGCTGAAATAGTAGGGATATTCACCTACCTCATGCTACAATCAACACACATCACCCAAGCTTGAGGATATCAAGATAGAGTTTGATCAGTGCTTTATTTATATAACTGCTGGGGAAGTATTGGTTTGAAGTCATTCTCCAAAGAGGAAGCACTTTTCTCTTTGGACAGGCTTCTCTAAAAGTGAAATAAGTGAACTCGTCCAAGTTAAACTTCTTTCACATTACTTAGCTAACAAGGATTTGTAGAATGGAAGACTCCTAGAAACAACATCATGAAGAGAGCTCTTTCCCAAATTGATTAAGTGATTTGAAATTAATGTTTGCAAAAACATGTGTTTAAGATTTTTATTTATTCATTCCTTGAAGAAACAAAATCTTTGAAAGAGATTTGCAATTTTGTTTTACCTTTTCACTCAAGATTTGTGTTTTGTAAGATTCTGATTTGAAATTTTGAAATGAAATAGAGTGATTTGTTTTCACTTTAAGGCATTCAAGAATTATTTTTTCTTTCTTTTAGAATTTAAAGCAAATGGTGCTTTTCACTTTGGTTCATTCTTTAGTTTTACTCAAGATTTGGTGCTCCTAGAATTTAGTTTTTAGACCAAAAAAGAAGTTCCTAGACTGATTTTATTTATGAAAACTTGGAAAAAAGCTCAAGATTTTTCAACAAGACATTTGTTTTTACCAAGAAAAAAGATTTAGGATTTGATTAGGAACTTTTAGGTAAGATTAGGACTCTTTAGGAACCAATTAGGAAAGATTAGGAAAGATTTATAGATTTTGTTCCTAGTTTGTATGAGATTTGAAAGAGACAATGAAAATGAAGTCCATTTTAGCTAAGGATAATGATTAAAGATTGATTTGAGAATACTTAGAATTATTTAGTATAGATTTAGGAACCAAATAGGAATGACAATGCATATTTGTAATTCTTTTTAAGCCTCCAAAACTTGAAGTGTTCCTAGCTTGCATGAATGAGCCTTAAAAATTCAGGTTTGCATGAATGAGGTTCTTTTTAGCCAAATGAAAGTCATTAGAGTTGATTTTGAATGTTTTAGGACAAAATAGGAATGTTCAAGACTATTTAGGAACAAATTAGGAAAGAATAGGAAAGATTTGCAGATTAGTCCCTTAAGGGCACTAAAAAATGACTAGAAGTTCATTTTAACCCAAATAAACGAAGTGTTTGAGTTCCTAAATATTCAAAAAATTTCATGAGCCTTAATTCATTAGTGATTTGGTGAAAAAATTTCCTCCATGAAGTACCTTCAAGAGTGTGATGTCATAAATTACAAGCTTGAAGCTTAGGGTCACTAGGATCCCCAAACAAACCCAAAAAGTGAGTAAAAACCAAATTTAAGGGCTCAAAATAAGCTCTCTACCTCCCATATGATATTTGAGGCCAGGAATTATTTATATTAAAGTTTCATATGACACTCCATGCATTCCCATATGAAAATCCATAGTTTCCCACATGACACTTGAGCTAGAAGGTAAAAAATGGCTTAAAATGCAAGCAAAATTAGCCCATACAACAATTGCATGATGGTGGTCAATTTTTGTATGAGATATGGGTGCTCCCCATATTAAAATTGATAAAATTGATCAATTTTTGTATGACACTCCAGAAACATTCATCTAAGAGGTGTGAAAAAGTGATTTTTTTACCAAAAAACCCTAAAATAGGCAGTTTTGAAGGCTTGTGGAGTCCCACCGGGTGTGTCACAATGTGATAAGAGAAAAACTAGTCTATTAAAAACAATAGTATAAATTCAAAAATTAGTCTAAGATAATATCCCTAACATATAGAAAAAGCAATATGCAAAATCATTCAGATAGAACTTAAACGGGAGCACCCTGTCTCCGTTTGATTTATTCTTGATTTAGGGATGTGGGTGTGCTCTCAAAAAACATGGATCTTGTCCCTAATTCTTATTAGGAAGGATTTGGATGGATTAGGTACCATGAGAACCCAATAATGGCAAAAAATTAGATATAGAACACCTATTTTTCCCCTAGAGCCTCAAGGAACCTGATGATTGTTGAAAGGAAGATTGATGCAAGAATACTTATGCTAGATTGATTTTAATCCAAATGAAACATGATATGATGCATAAATGATTATAAAATATTAACAAATAACTAGACTCAATCCATTAAGCTATTCTAGAATGATCTACGAAAGCACAAAATAGAGTTAATCTAATAATTTATGCTAAAGGCTATGACGATCTAGTTGTAATTTACCATTATGAAAATGCATGAAGATAAAAACTAAGCTAATGATTTTCTCTTGTAAGAGAGACTATTTATAGGATTTTCTTGAGGGCTTGGGTTAGGAAGGAGAGTTAGGGTCAGAGTCAAGGTTTGGGGTAGAGCTAAGGGTATGGTTAGGGGACCAAAGTGTAAGAGAAGAAATAGGTCTTCATTCATGGCTTGTAAGATCCTTTAATGGTGGTGTAAGAAGCCATTAATGATCATGTAACGCTTATTAATGGGGGGGTTTTACCCAAAGTCAAGGAGTCAATTTTTAGACTAAAAAGGGTAGGAATCACCTTTTAATCAGGTTTAGGAAGGGTTTAGGAAAGTTTAGAAGAGGTTAGGGATTTCTAGAAGATTTCTAGGATTTTGAGGGATTTAAATAAATATTTCATTTATTTAAAAGATTTTGGTCAATTTAATAAATATTGGGGAAAATGATGTTTAAATGGGATTTAAACATTTTTGGAAGGGATTCCTTAATTAAATGTTTTTAATTAAGGTAGGAGGAATTAATGGCATAATAATTAATTAATTAATTAAATAATTAACAAATGAGGATGTCATCAGGGGTTTTACAAAATAAAATATTTTTATTTGGCAAAGGCATTTTAGGTGTCTACATAAACATTTCCACAAATCATAGAACTACCTTACTTCTTCACTAAAAACATCACTAATCCCAATGTGACTTCAAATTTCTTCACTAATTCACAAATCTTCATTACTTGTTCAAGAACTCTATCTTTTTTATCTATTTATTCCATCAATATCGCTTCTAATAAATTAAACCATCTTCATCTATCCATAATATAAGCTGCAATCTTCAACATAGTATTTGGACATTGTTATCAATCGTATCCTCTGATTGCTTCATCAAATACTTTACCAATTTGAAACAACATTCACATCACTTACTTTCAGTTACTAAATTTTCTAACAGATACACTACCAACCATATTCCAATCATAACTTAGTTATCGGTCTACACCAATAGTATCGATCACACACTAGGCATCCAAAGACAAACCTAAGTCTCACATAAGAATTAAAATAAATTATTTGACACAATAATCAAATCACCACTCCTTAGCTTCAAAATATTCTTCCTATCTATCTATCATCCTTCAAATATTTATAACTCACTACACACATAAGATTGGTAGAATAACTAAGAGGGGGGTGAATCAGTTATCCAGTGTCCCAAAACAAAATGTATAATTCAAAACTATTTCTTCAATTTATGCTTGTCGGTAAACACTAAATACTTTCACTATCTATACTTTTACCGATTACCAGTCTAATGCTATAACAATTTACCGATCAAATCTAACATGTAACATGTAAGGTATGATAACAAACAAATATCACAAACAACACATAACACAAGAGATTTAACGTGGAAACCATGTAAAGGGAAAAACCACCTGGGACCGGCAACCCAAAATTGTTCACTCTTTTGAAGTGAGGTCGGTTAAGACCTAACCCTATTAAAGGTTACAAACACACTATCAGGTGTGACCTTGTTAGAGGATTTTAGACTAGAAGTTATCATCCAACCAGCATTCACTATGGGGTTGACAGGATAACAATGTTCATTCTAAGAATGATACATCATAAGACTTTCAGAGTCCACTCGGTTAAGATATTTTGACTGTATAAAATGGTTAAATATGTAACAATAAATGACCTACCTTAATACAACTTCAATTGTAGATTACAAATCAATATTTAGTCCATACAAATCCTTATGATCAATATTTCACTTCAGATTCAATACTATATCACCTTACTATCCGTCGGTAATTTCTCTTTGTAGCTTGGTAATTGTTTTGTAGCTCAGATCTTACTAACTAGTATGATCAGAATGCATGAAAAACTTTTTCACGTGATATTCCTACAACTTCTACTTCTTTTGGCTTCTTCATAAGGAAATTCTATTCTCTTATATAGATGGGTAAATCATTTTCTTCTCCACCATCAGATTTTGCCGCTTAACCACATTCATAGATTTTGTCACTTCAAACTCTCTCGATACTTGTGTCAATAACATGATTCAATCTTCTCCATTAGATCTTTCTTGAATTTCATCAGCCATCAATCTATGTAACAAACATTATCTATTACCTTGATGTTATACTATTGCCAGCTCATCAATCTTAACAGCTAAACTAATCATTTAATTCATTCTGTTCTGCTTGGTTAACAAAGAAATGTGTCAGTGAACACTACTTGGTTAATACTGTGATCAGTATACACTACACTCCGTCGGTGTATACTAGAAATGCTTCATTTACCGACAACACTGCTTGATGTCTTTTAGCTCTATACTTCATCATAGATGAATGCAACATAGTAAAGTCAATATCATCAAGTCATAGACTCATCAACAAGTTACTCAATGTGTTCCTTATCCTCATCTGTCATGTACATCTTTCCTCATGTAGATTTCTTTGTTATTCATCTTTTTCACCTTTCCTCAGATGCCTCGGTATAGTAACTTACAAGATAAGTGTTGTCAAGATAGTTGACATCAATGAAAACATAATACTGATTTAATCATATTACATATCTAATCAGAAACTCCTTAGTGATCTTGCAATCACAAATTCTTCAATCAAATTCCAAATCAGTTGTAGTTCAACAATCTCTCCCTTTGGCATTGATGGCAACTCAAGTAATATGAAATGTACCATACACATACCAAATATATATTCTACAACTTGTGAACAAAATGTTGTAAGTAAAATAGACTTAATATGTTTAATCACTACATTACTAAACATCATTAGATAATACAGCTTTACCATTTTGTAGTTGTGTTCTTTTTAGTTCTCCTATTTCTACTTTTTTTCTCTGTAACTGATCTTCAATACTATGTCTCATTCATATTGTCTCCCCCTTAGATAATTCTCCTCGGTGCTTGTTCCTTTCCATATTATTTATCTCTCCCTTTGTCAGCAATGCCAAAGAAACAAATAAACAAAAAAATTTATCTTCCTGTATATCTCTGAATACTAATATTTCAATCGGTTCAAGTTCTCAAACTTAATCACAACCTTGAACATGATTCAAAGTGTGAACTATGTTGTATCAACACAAATGATCTTCTAATAAAAATAGGTTGATGCAACATCTGGATCACCTTAGTGACTGATAGACAGGGGACGGACCCCAAGTCTAGTCCTTAAGTATTCAAATGTGTCCTTCGGTAGGGGTTTTGTAAAAATATCTACAAGTTGTTCTTTAGATGTAACAAATTCTAACTTCACTTGCTTCTCTTGCACTTGTTCTCTTAAGTAATGATACTTAATAGATATATGTGTTGTCTTAGAGTGCATCATAGGATTCTTTGAAATATTAATAGCACTAGTGTTGTCACAATATATAATCATCGGGTCAGTGATTACCTCATTCATTCCTTCCAACACTTGTTTGATATATGCAATATTTGAACAGTTAGTAGTAGCAACAACATATTATTCTTCATCTATAGATTGAGAAATACAAGCTTGCTTTTTACTTGTCTAGGTTACAAGTATTTCACCAAAGAAAAATGCTCCTCTGGTGGTGCTTTTTCTATCATCCACATTTCCAACCCAATTAGCATTGATGTAAACTTTCAGTTCAAACTTCCCTTCCTTAGGATACCATAATCCATAATTATCTATTTTCTTCAAGTATCTTAAGATCCTTTTTGTAGCTATCATGTGTGATTCTCTGGGATTAGTAGAAAATCTTGCAACAATTCCCACAGCATGTGCTATATTTGGTCTATTGTGAACTACATACATTAACTTACCAATCATGGATCGGTAAAGTGTCTGGTTTACCTCTGTAGTTTCATCCTCCTTTGTCAATTTGCATCTAGTAGCCATTGGTGCTCCCACATGTTTAGCATCTTCCATGCCAAATGTCTTCAATAATTACTTTGTGTATTTAGATTATGTGATGAATATCCCATCACTCTACTGAATCACTTGTAGTCCAAGAAAGAACTTAATCTCTCCGAACATAGACATTTCAAATTCCTTTTGTATTTCATCAGCAAATGCCTTGTAGACAAGATCTAAGCCTCCAAAGATAATATCATCAACAAATATTTCAGCAATGATAATAGTATCATCAGTATCACCTTTCACATACAGATTGATGTTTTCACTTGTTCCAACAAATCCAATACTTAACAAGTATGTAGTCTTTCATACCATGCTCTTGGTGCTTGCTTCAATCCATATAAAGCTTTATGTAATCTACATACCATGTCTTTATTGTTAGGATCTTCAAATCCTTTAGGTTGTTCAATGTAGACCTCTTCTTCAAGTATACCATTTAAAAATGTTGACTTCACATCCATTTGATAGACTTTGAATTTCTTATGTATAGCATATGCAAGTAGCATTCTAACTCCTAATCTAGAAACAGGTGCAAATATTTCACCATAGTCAATGCCTTCTTCCTGTGCATATCCCTTGCATACCAATCTAGCTTTATTTCTTGTGACTTCACCATTTTCATTCAATTTATTCCTATATATCCACTTAGTACCGATAACATTCTTATCTTTTGGTTGGGGTACTAAGGACCAAGTTTTGTTCTTTTCTATTTGCTCTATTTCCTCCTTCATTTCATTAACCCATTCTTCATTCTCTAATGCAACTTTCATAGTTTTAGGTTCAAATTCACAAATTAAACATGTACCTTGTCTTGTTTTGCTTCTAGTTTTCATTCCAGCATGTTTGTCTCCAATGATTTGTGTTTCAAGATGATGTCTTCTAACAAAACTAGCCAGAAGTTGATTTCTCCTTTCTTGCTCATCCTACTCAGGGTCATTTTCCTTCTTGATAGCTCCATTTTGTTCCTCGGTTTGTGTTTCTTGTTGTCCTACATTGTTTCCCTATTGACTGGTTGACACAGTTTGCAGTGTCAGTAGATGCTCTGGATGTTCAATGTAAGTGAATCTACCATAGTCTTTGGGTTCCTTTGTACTTTCCTTTGTGTACTTGTCATCAAACTCATCAACATGAACATTAGTACTTTTAACTATCTTATTTGTATCCTTATTCAAACATTTATATGCTTTACTTGTAGTGAAATATCCCAAAAATATTCCTTCATCTCCTTTAGAATCAAATTTTCCATTTCTCTCATCTTTCAAGATAAAGCATTTACTTCCAAAAATTTTGAAATAGCTTACAGTAGGTTTGTGTCCAAACCATAGTTCATAAGGTGTTCGGTTGGAGTCCTTCTTCAATTGTACTAAGTTAAGAACATACACAGTTATACCGACACCTTCCCTCCAATATGTCTGAGCAACATTCTTTTGTATCATCAATGTTCTAGCACAGTCAATTATAGACCTATTCCTCCTTTCAGAAATGCCATTTTGCTAAGGTGTCCTTAGTGTAGATACCTGTCTTTTGATTCCATGCTCATTACAAAAATTAGTAAATTCATCAGAGATAAATTCACCTCCTCTATCAGATCTTAAACATTTTATTTCCTTTCTGGTTTCTTTCTCTACCTTAGCTTTATACCACTTAAACATTTTGAAAGCTTCAGATTTCTGTTTTAGGAACATAACAATCATTAGTCTAGTATAGTCATCAATAAAAAGAATAAAATATATATCACCAAAACAACTCTAAGTTCTCATAGGACCACATAGATCGATATGAACCAACTCAAGTATCTTCTTTGTTGAGTAGTCTTTTCTTTTAAAACTAGACTTAGTCATCTTACCTTTCTAGCATTCATGGCACATGGCATGATCAGGTTTTGCCAAGTTAGGAAATCCTCTAACTCTTTTCTTTCTACTAATCTTGATCATGTTGTCAAAGTTCACATGGCATAACCTTCTGTGCCACAACCAAGCATCTTCATCTTTTATTAACAAACAAGAAGATTGATCCATATCAATATAGAATAGATTACCTCTGGATTGTGTACCAGTTCTGACAAGTCTTCCTCCATCATCATATATCTTCACCTTTTTTTCTCTCAAAAGCCAATCAGTGGCCTAAATTGTTCAACTAAGCCACACTTAAAAAATTATAGTTCAATCCATCTACCCAATATGAATTTTCACATTGTAATCTGTCATTGATCATTAGTGAGCCTTTACCTCTTACCATACAAGGTGCATCATTTCCCATTCTCATAGATCCTCCATTATATTCAACAAGATGATCAAACTTCTCTACATCACTAGTCATATGATGTGTATAGCCACTATCTATGATCCATGTATCATTTCTTCTTACTTTAGAGATCAATGTTGTCTCTTCATGTTTCTCTTCTTCTTCTAAATCATCTTTCATAGCAACAAATACAACTTCTATATCATCATCAGAATCAGATTTAGTTTCAATATCTTCAGCTATGTAACATACCTTTTCACCTTTTTCATCTCAGTTGTCTCTATTGTAGTGTCGGTAGCCTCTGTTGACTCTTCTCCCACAGCTTCCTTCAGATCAATCTTTGGATCTATCATCATCTTCCTTCTGTGGACATCCAGCAATGATGTGACTAACTTCTTTACAATTAAAGCATGCTAAAGGTAGCTTACCTTTATACCTTACTTTTCCTTTGGGAAATCTTCTGGCCATAAGTGCTTCAAGCTCATCAAGTTCATCATTAGTATTGTCATCGCTATCACAATTCTTACTATTCCTGCTAGACTTTTCAATCTTCAAAGAAGACATGAAAGCAGATTCAACAGAAGGAACAACATTGTTATCAAAGTTGTTTAATTCAAAGGTTGTAAGTTTACCAATCAAAGTATCAAGAGTAAGGTTGGATGTAGCTCTTGTTTCATGAATTGCAGAAATCCTAATTGCATAAACTAGTAGCAAAGTTTTGAGAATCTTGCTTATCACTATTTTATCATCAATTACTCCATCATATGCTCTAATAGAATGTACCACCTCTTTGAGTCTATTTGAATATTGGACAATGTTCTCACCTTCTTTCATTCTCATATAATCAAATCTGCCTCTCAGACTTTCAGCTCAAGCTCTTTTGACATTCAGATCTCCACTGTATATTTGTGTTAATTTATCCCACATTCCTTTGGCAGTTGTGCATGTCTTGATATCTTCAAATTCAGCATCAGTACAGGTAGCAGCAAGTTCCATCATAGTAACATTGTGTTCATGCTTGTCCTTTAGTTGATCAAGAGTTAAGGGACCAATGGGTGGTTGTATGTAGCCATTCTCCATCAGATCTAGTGCAGAGTTCCCAATTCCAGATATGTGTAGCTTCATTCTACTTTTCCATACTACAAAGTTCTCTTTGTTCAATTTTGGTACTTCCCTCTTATACATCTTGAGACCTTTATGCTTAAGTCCTTAAAACTCCATTCCAAGAAACCAGTGCTCTGATACCAATTGTTAGAATAACTGAGAGGGGGGTGAATCAGTTATCTAGTGTCCCAAAACAAAATGTATAATTCAAAACTATTTCTTCAATTTCTACTCATCGGTAAACACTAAATAATTTCACTATCTGTACTTTTACCAATTAGCAGTCTAATGCTATAATAGTTTACCGATCAAATCTAACATGTAACATGTAAGGTATGATAACAAACAAATATCACAAACAACACATAACACAAGAGATTTAATGTGGAAACCATGTAAAGGGAAAAACCACCTGGGACCAGCAACCCAAAATTGTTCACTCTTCTGAAGTGAGGTCGATTAAGACCCAACCCTATTAAAGGTTACAAACACACTGTCAAGTGTGACCTTGTTAGAGGATTTTAGACTAGAAGTTATTGTCCATCCAACATTCACTATGGGGTTGACAAGATAACAGTGTTCATTGTATGAATGATACATCATAAGACTTTCAGAGTTCACTCGGTTAAGAGATTTTGACTGTATACAATTGTTAAATATGTAACAGTAAATGACCTGCCTTAATACAACTTCAATTGTAGATTACAGATCAATATTTAGTCCATACAAATCCTTCTAATCATTATTTCACTTCAGATTCAATATTGTATCAACTTACTGTCTGTCGGTAATTGCTCTCTGTAGCTCGATAATTGTTCTACAGCTCGATTCTTACTAACCAGTATAATCAGAATGCATGAAAACCTTGTTCATGCAATATTCCTATAGCTTCTACTTCTTTCAGCTTCTTCATAAGGAAATTATGTTCTCTTATATAGATGGGTAAATCATTTTCTTCTCCACCATCAAATTTTGCCACTTAACCACATTCATAGATTTTGCCACTTCAAACTCTCTTGGTACTTGTGTCAATAACATGTTTCAATCTTCTCCATTAGATCTTTCCTGAATTTCGTTAGCCGTTGATCTATGTAACAAACATTATCTGTTACCTCAATGATATACTCTTGCCAGCTTGTCAATCTTATTAGCTAAACTAATCATTTAATTCATTTTTTTCTGCTCGGTTAACAAAGAAATGTGTTGGTGAACACTACTCGGTTAATACTATGATCGGTATACACTACACTCCATCAATGTATACTAGAAATGCTTCATTTACCGACAACACTACTTAGTGTCTTTCAGCTCTATACTTCATCATAGATGAATGCAACATAGTAAAGTCAATATCATCAAGTCATAGACTCATCAACAAGTTACTCAATGTGTTCCTTATCCTCATTTGTCATGTACATCTTTCCTCATGTAGATTTCTCTATTCTTCATCTTTTTCACCTTTCCTCAAATGCCTCGGTATAGTAACTTACAAGATAAGTGTTGTCAAGCTATTTGACATTAATGACAACATAATACTAATTTAATCATATTACATATCTAATCAGCAACTCCTTAGTGATCTTGCAATGATAGATTCTTCAATCAAATTCCAAATCAGTTGTAGTTCAACAAAGATAAACTTATTTGGTCATGGATATATCATTTAGATATATTACATAAGATTCCTTGATGACCACCCACTTAAAATCATACCATAGCTTTAGATTCAACCTGTTGAACATATCTCATCATAAGAAGAACACTGTCAACCAACAATCACTAAGTTGACATCAATGAAAAACTCATAACTAATTCACCTATCATTAAATCTGTACCAATCTTGATCAATGCAACACTTAGCATCACTGCATCATTTATGCCAACAAAGCATCCATAAGAATCATTAATAACATACAAACATTCATAGCCACCCAAATCATCAAATTCACCATCATCTCTCATGTCGGATCTCAAGAACACTATCAACATCCAATGATACACCTTATAAATGCCATGCAAACTTCTTGACCACAAACCATTTGAAATGAGGATACATTGGAATGTCTAAATCACATCCCAAAAATCTATGAACCTCAATCTTACCATGCAAAGAAATTCTCACCACATTTCCACAACACTAGCAACACAAGAAAAGAGTGTAAGTATCGGTCACCATACATGACCTCCTAGCACATCCAATACATCATGTGGACCTCTTTAACTTGACAAGAATTAACTATAGACTAAATTCAACACCTTTCTCACATTCACAACTACTGATCTTTAAAAATCAAAACACATCATATTGAGCATATTGCACCAATGAAAAATAGATATGTTGACATCAATGACAACACATCCATCTTTTCAATAGAGTTTGTGAGTTTTTCTCATATATTGTTCATTTTAGGTGTACTTGAAAAGGAAAAATTGATTGATTTTAGATTAAAAAAATTAACATTTCTTCCATACCACAAGCTAAAAAAACAAATGTTAGTACCAAAACCCTAAGAATATAGAAAATTAATTTTGGTAATCCATGAGTGCACTAGGGTTAACATAATGTGTGTGTGAATTTTGTACTTGATTTGTAGACACAACACTTCAGTAAAACATTAGAGGTTAGCAAAAATTGAAATCGTGCAATGAATTGAAAGCTAAACTAACCAAGTGATTTACTGCATTCTAATAGGTGTGAGTATGATGTTCTCAGATTGTTATCGAGATTAGTGACCTTGACGACACCTAAATGAAGGATTTTAATGCAAAAGATGGATATGGAATATATGCAATTAATCTTTTTTTTTTTGGATTTTCTATGCAATTATGATGAAAAAATGATATGAAACTATTCTATATGAAAACTTGATATGATATGCTAATCTAGAAATGAAATTCTAATATGATATGCTAAAATATGAATGATCTCACAAAGTTGTTTGATTTGCAAAAGAAGCTTTGATTCTTCAGACACCAATTCACCAGCATAAGTTTGCACAATTATGAGATGATTTGAGATGACCTGAGGCCTTAATTTATAAAAATCCAGGGCCTTGAGGATGCATGGAAGAAAGCCATAAATCACTCAGATAACTCAGGTTGATTTTTGAGTTATTTGATTATAAAGAATAATTAACTCACAAAAACATGCAAAAGCAGAGTTGAACTCAAAATAGAGTTTAGCTTTAATTGATAATTGATAGTTGTCTGCTTTTGTGATTGTGCATATTTTATTTATGAATTAATTTAATAATAAAGTGATTTGTTTCCAACTTAACTGATTTTGAAAAATAAAACAATTGATTTATGGGTTAATCAATTATTTTTCAAACTTTTATTCAAAAATAATATTATTAAAAATTGACAACTTGCTTTAATTAATTAAATAAGAATTTAATCAATTATTCATAGGATTTCAGATTTATTATCAAAATTAAATAATACAATTTAGGAATAAATAGAATTAATCCTCAATTAAATAATTAAGTGGCAGAATTAAATCTAATTAATTAAATATTGAGAATATTCAATTAATCAAACTTTAGGATAAATAGGATTTATCACCAAATAATCATTAAATTAAAGATAATTATGATAATTAGGAATATTACTAGGAATATTCCCCGATGCAAAATTTATGATAATCAATTAGGATTCGATGATGTTCAGATGTGCCTTAGGTTAGGAATTTGATGTCGATTTCGTTCGATATGTTGAATAGGAGGTTAATGAACCTATAGCCCATTTTTGGGGTATTACATTTTGCCCCTCTTTGAATTGTTGTGTGAAGCATAGTGGTTCAAAGATAGTCTGTGTTTGATAGAGATATGAAACTGATTTGAAATTGATAATTGATATGAGACAGAAGTTGATTGAAAGATTTGATATGAAGATAATAGGTCCTAAATGACCAAAGATAATGTTAACTATAATAGCGATGAACCAATGAAACAAAAGCGTCAAAATGTCTGATTCCAAACCTTATGATTGCGAAGAAGTGAGTGAATGATTCCAAACTCAATTGTCCTTAGAAGAATCACTTAGGTATCACATCTGAACCCTTCAGTTACCGAAGAACCAAGGAAATAACACATTTGAACCAATAGTTGCAAAAACTGATATAATTTACAAGATTAGGAGAATACCAGATTGATATGGATCTCAATGAATTTGATATGCCCCAAGCGATGATAGATTTACCCCGAGTGATGAGGACTTTTGATAAATTAGCAACTAGACATGGTTGTTGTCTTGATTACTGAGGAAAGATAGGATTTCAAATTTGATTACAGACTTTGAATGATATGCAATACCATGCCCCCTTCGGGATTAAAATTGAAATCTGACCAGAAAAGTTAGCGTTGATAGTTTAGAAGCATGTTAATTGATTTGAGGAGTGGTTAAACATGTTTGAAAATGCATTCTGCATCATTTGGAGGTCCTGGAGACCAAGTTTAACTAAGATATACCATGAGTTGACTATAGTTTGACCAAGTTGAAATTTTGATAGTTTGATGTAAGACAATCAGTTAAGTTGAATACTGGATTTTTGTGATGATTGAAGGTCGATTATGCAAGTAGTTAATAATATGAATGATCTCATATTTTGATTTTGATCCCGAAAAAGGATTCTACTTGTTGTTTCATTGGAGGAACCTTCATGTGAGATTTAGCTCTTGTTAGATTTGAAGAGACAAGTGGAGAATTGTTTAAGCATTAAAGTTCATTTAGCCATTGTGAGATCATGCAAACATGCAAAAATGCAAAGAGACATGCAGTATGAAATGCAACCTTAGACCTAGGACCTAGTCACTGATCATGTGTCAATTTGTTATCATCATTGAACTTTTAGGTAACTAGATAAATCAATACAATGCCCACTAGCTATGAAACCATAGACATATGAATATCGATTTGTATGCGCAAGAATCAATACAACACCCACTGGTCAACAACCATAGATATATGAATATTGATTTTGTTTTCAGAATGTCAGATTAGATATAAGCACCAAGGCACAAGCATCAAGATGACCTGAATATCATGTCCATTTTGATATAGCAATTTGTATAAGCATCAAAACATAAATGTTGTGATGACCTGAATATGCCTTGCATTACAAACACATCAAGTAGTCAAGAGATCATTCTAAATCTGATGTGAATTACCTGTAGTGACCCTTTATCATTCACATCCTTAGGTAAGATTGCATTTCACAGTAGGAGAAAGAACTCACTCAAAAAGACAATAGTTAGATCAAACTTCTTTGAATTTTCTAGGTATCAATGGTTGAGGTACGCATGGCCATCCAATTCAAGATAGAGGCTCTTACAGTCGGACACCATTTCAATCCAAAATTTCCAAAGTTGTTGGATTTTCACATACAAGCAGAAGACAAAGAAAAGATCATGCCCCCAGTCATCACTCTCTAAATCCTGTAAAGGACATCATCGAAGAGCTTGAAGGGACACAATATGCAAGAAATCTCAATGCGAATCAGTAAGCATACAAGGAGATAAAAGCATGTAAAGCATAGATTGTTTTCATTTTGATGTTTGATGTTGGATGTTGATGCAAAATCCTTTCTAGAGATGAGACTGACTAACTGACTCAAATGAAGCTTCAAAGGACTCTGACTAGATATGATATGTCTAAGATACATTGGAGGCCATAGGATATGACTTTGATTGCCCCCAAGTTTTAACATGGATAGGATACCGATGCTTGAGCTGATTGGTGTATAGATTAACTTATTGAAAATAGGAATGCAGAAATAAACCACGAGATATGTACAAACTAAAGCAAGACTGAAAGCTGGGAAAGATGAAGATTGCATTGATAGATGGAGCATTTTGAAACAAGTGGTGCCCTTTTGCCAGGTTTTCACCATCTTGGCAGAGATTCTATTTTTGCTACCAAGGTGCCTGTTTCCATGTTTTCACCAAGGCACTTTTTTTTTCTCTCATTTTTTTGTATTTTTTATTTTTTCAATTTTTTTGAATTTTTGATATTTTTTACTTTTTTTGTGAATCATCAAGGCACCTATTGCTAGGTTTTCACCAAGATGTTCATTTTTTTCAGGACTTTTTCTGATTTTTATAGTTTTTTCCAGGACATCTTACCATAGACTAAATGCTTTAGGCATAGAATTTCTTTAGATGGAGAACGTTGATTGGTTCTCAGAGCTGTTCTCCTTTAGTCATTGAGAGTTGATAGGCACCAGAGCCAAAAGTAGTAGTGATTACAAAGGGACCCAGCCAGTTGGGTTCAAACTTCACCTTGCGTTCTCAATGTGATTGATTTTTAGGATTTTCTCTCAAGACTAGATCACCAACCTGAAATTCTCTATGTCTGACTTTTTTGTTGTAGCCTCTAGACATTCTCTTTTGATATACTCTGAGATGATCATACGCTACTTGTCTGTGCTCATCTAGTAGTTCAAGTTCTTGCAACCTAGACACTCTGTAGTCATCATCAATTACTAGACCATGCATTCTGATTCTTAGTGATGGGATTTCAACCTCAATAGGTAGTACCGCTTTAGACCCATAAACTAAAGCGAAAGGTGTAGCCCCAGTAGGCATTCTGATACTTGTTCTGATACTAGTTCTGATACTAGTTTTGATACTTGTTCTAATACTTCGTATACTTGATAGCCTCTTTTTCCATTGCAAAATCCCAAGTAAGATCATATCGTGCAGTCCCAGTGTCTAGCAAGGTGGAGAACAAGAGAGATTGGCAAGCTGGTGGAAGAGATGGAAGACAAGAGAATGAAGGAGAATGAAGGGAAGCAATCCTCAAGGGAAAACTGCTCAAGAATACCCAAGCTAGGGAAAAATTGTCATGTAAAGTGCATTGGGACAAGCAATGAAAGGCTAGCATAGGATAAGTCACAAAAGTGTAATGCCAGAGTAGGAAAGGATGCAGTCCAAAGGAGTAGACATGTCAAGAGGCTTCACAACATCGTGTTTTACTCTTTTTTTTATTAGATCAAGACCAAAGGGGAAAGGATAGCAAAAGGCTAGAATGAATGGAGGAAAATAGACATGAAGGCTAAGTAGGAAGGAAATGAAAGCAAGATCATCATAAGATAGCTCACAAAATAGCCAAATGTTCATGTAGAGATCAACATTGTCAAGCTCAAAGAGAGAAGATTGAATGGATGAAATATATAGAAGAACTACGCATGATGCTTGATTGCCAGGTTTTCATCATGGTACTTATCCAAGGTGCCACAAGGGAGTGGTTTTCACCATAGGATGAATTTATTTCTCTTTACTTTTGCTACCAAGGCGCTTGTTTCCAGGTTTTCACCATGGCACATTTTCAAATTTTATTTTTTTTCTTTCATTTCTTTTTTTTATTTTAGAAGAAGGCAAGCTCTTTAGATAATGCTCCTTGAAAGGATAAACCATGATATGCCAAGGATTCAAAATGATATGCTCAAAGATGCTGATAGGGAAAGGAATATGGAAGAAAAAAATGTAGGATAAGGTTTTATGTAAAGCGAGTGAGGTTGGAAGATAGGAGGAATATGAAAATGAGAAAAAAGGATAGAAGGTAAAAGGATAATGAATGGAAGGATTGTGAAAGGGTAGATGGAAAGGAAGGAAAGATCAACATCAACACACACCTTGAAGGGTGGCGAGAGGATGGAGGAAATGTGAATGAAGGAATATGGTGAAGAGATAGCAGATGTTGTGGTTTAGGTGCATGGAATGAAAGAATGTTTTTGGAAGAAGATGAAGTGGAAGCCTTTGGAAGCTTGAATGTCAACTTCACTTATTTCTCAACATTAGACTCTTTCAAGAGAGACTTTGGAATCCATACAGCCATAGGCTTTTTATTTCTTTTTGATGATTTAGAGAGAATGTCTTCAATGATGGATTTTGGAACCCATACTTGTCTTGTAGTTTTTTTCTTAGATATCTCTTTTGACTTTATGTTGCCATGTCGATTGGAGGAGACATGGTGATCTTCTATTTTTTATGGATTCTTGTATTGATTCTTTTTCTTGTATTGAACATTCAAGTTACTTCCAAAAGACTTAAGACTTGTGGAAGGAGGATATGACTGGTTTAGATGGGTGGGTGGATGAAAAGGATTCAAGGGTATGAATCTATGTTGATCTTGAGGAAAGATAGGAGATGGAGGGACGTAAGGACCCAAGATAGATGATGAATTACGAGAGTTAGGAGGGGAAAGTGAAGGGACATAAGGGCCCAAGATGGAAGGAAGATGTGAAGCCCTTAGTATTGGTGGAGGAGGTCCAAGGATGGATGTGGAAGATACAAAAGGATAATCAATAAGTTCATCAACATCTATATGACAACCAAAGACATCAGCATCTTTAGAGTGAGCATTAGGATTTTCAATAGGATCATGGACATCTTGAATATGAGCACCTTCTTTGATAGGATTTTTTAAAGCTTGCAAAGACTTATGAAGAGTAGATAGTGGAAACAAACATGGAGTGGTAGAATAAGAAGATGGAAGACTTTGATCTTGACAAGGATCTTTGGATAGCATAAGTGCATAATTTTTCTCTTGATTTTCAATAGGCTTAACATTGGAAGTAACAACACCATTTTTACCAACTTTAATGGAAGTATCATCTTTGGAAAGCGGAAGTGAGGTAAGGTTATTTTGATTGTCAATAAGCTCAACAGTGTAAGTAGTAGCTTGATCTTGCTTAGAAGAAGACTTAAGACATGGTGGAATGCATGAAAAAGGGTGTGCGGGATCAAAAGAACCATGAAATAGATAAGAGACATCATGAAAAGGAGTGGATGACATGGAGGTTTCTTGATCTTGATCTTTCTTTATGTTATTTTCTTTATCATTTTTAGAGTCCTCTTGACATGGAGCCACTTCTAAGGATAAGGAAGTGTGTTGGGATTGTATGGAAGACTTTGGAAGAGATGGTGGAGGACTAGCTGAAGTGGGCATTATAGCATATAAAGGTTTAGGCTATTTAGGTTTAGCATTATTGAAAGTATTTGCAGCCAAGTAAAGGTTAGCTTAAGTTTCTTTAAGAGGTAGCCCTTGAGGATAACTATAGGGAATCGTATGAAAAGTATCAGGGCTTTTGGTGGATGAAGGACTTGTGAAAGATTTGATAGGCTTGGAAGCTTTAGGAAATGTATGGGTATTGGAGGAAGTAGGGGATGGAAAGGAACCATCACAAGACAAAGGTCCATCATTAACATGATCTTTCTTGAGAGTGTAATATTTATTTTCAGCATGAGAGTTCTTAGAGGAGAGATCCTTATAGTATTGACGTTTATAATCAACTCGGTAAGCTTTCTCTTCCTCAAGTGAAGTAGATGTATAATCTAAGTATTGTTCACATAAATCATCAAAGTCTCTTTCAAAATTAGAATCATATGGATCACCATCACGATCTATCCAATGTGACATCCCATTTCCAGTAAGCAAGAACACACGACGAGGAGGATTCTTAGGAATAGAGGTGTCATAAGTATCATTATATTGTCCATCATCATAGTTATCATAGTCTTCAAAGATGGGTGTGTCACTCTCCATGGAAGAAGTATCAAAAGGATTATCACATTGCTCACATTCTATCTGAGGGCATGGTGATATGTACAAGTCTTTATCAAATGCAAAAGGGCATAGAGCTTCCATGGAGAACTCTTTAGGTTCCTTTTCTTTCTCAAGTTTGTTAAGTTTGACTTGCATAGCATGTATCTGTTTCATCATAGCTATGATTAGAATTTCTTCCTCATGTGTATTGATTATTTGAGACATGTGCACTAATTCTCAATGGCTACTGCTCTATTCTTGACACAGTGATTTGTTTGACAGATTCTAGAAATAGGCTAAAAAAGCTAAGTATCTAGCACAATAGTTGCAAAACTCACACGACAGTTGCTAGCAAGATTTGACTTTTTGAATTCGACTGGTAGAAAGACTCATATGACACTGGGTTCTTTACCATATGATAGATGGGCAGTAATGAAATGACACTTGATAGAAACTAGTATGACTTTCTGACCTCCTAAGATGACTTTTGACTCCAGAAAAGAATTTTACTTCAAATTTTGCAAATTTTGAGTTTTTAGATTCAGATTGTTTGCAAATTTTAATGTCCAAATTTGAGGATTGTAACAGATTTGTCCATTTTCAATAACCAGGTAGATAAACAAGCATGCAAAATAGCAAGACAGTGATTTCAAGCATGTCTAAAAACAATGAACAAGGGCAAAAGCAACCTTGTACATGAACAATCAAGTGATTTTATTCATTCTAATCCTCAGAAGTGCTAATTATGTATGTTCCAAAAATCTTTTGCAATAACACACATATACCCTAGAAAATAAAAATTTGGCCTCGCTAGGGTTTTTAGTAATGGTTTGACTCTACAACTTTTATGATCCAAAGGGGTGAACTCCAATCTTGGCACACCAAGGTTTTGACACAGTCTGAGAATTTAATTAATCAGGAGTTGCTATGGAGATCTGACAACCCAACAATGAACCACACCTATGAAGATTTCTTCCACAAGGACATTTATATAGTGGTTGTCACTACCATGGCAAAAATGGCTATTACCGCTTGAGGTTCCGTCAACATGGTTAACTCAATTAAGGGAATGTACACTAAAATTAACCCTCTCTAAAGGTGACTCACAAGATATACCACATGGAGACTGGTTCCAGATTCAAGGATTTGGGTTTCTGGTACTATCCAAAAAGGAAGTAGAGCATAATCCCCTAGCCTTTTCACTTTTAACCCAAACAAAGCAGACAAATTAATCTGACATGCTAAGACCAAGATTATCTCACAAAGATCTATGACATCAACCCCTTATGATCTATCAACCTCTCCAGAGAGAGAATGCCTCGATCAAAAGTTGAAGACACACGGATCTAATGGAACGTGAGACTCCCTCAGTATCCTCCCCACCTACAAGAGATCCTTCATTGAGAAGAGTTTCACTGGAAACCCACTCTCTCAAGATCCACAAATAGTGTTCATGGGGCCTAATTACTATGTGTAACAAAGATGTTGAAAGCAAACTATGTTCATTTTTATAGCCCAAATGAAGTCTATGATAGGAAAGCAATAAAAGTCACTCAAGCTAGACACATGAGATGTTCATTTTAGATCCAAAATCGAAGTCTTATCAGCTGAGAAGATTACTTGAATTTCTCGCAACGTGCTTAGTAGATTTTTACCTATTTTTAGTAATTCTTGTGTTTTTTGTCTTTTATCTTTTGTACCCACAAGATGTACCTGCACCTGCACTTGCAACCCACTGTTATGAAAAACTTACCTATTCTTGTACATGAAACCCAATGTTATAAAAATCCATCAAAAAAATAAACACAACTTTTCAACTCCACGTGGTAGAAAATCATGTTAGTCAAAGATAATATGTCATTTGATAATCGAAAAACCTGTTGTCATAAAAAAATTAAATTCTGACCAATCTGCACTAAATTAACAATAACTTTTGAAAATCAAAATGAAATTAATCCAAACCAATGGAAAATGAAATCTAACTCAAATACCTTTCCAAAAATATAAATTTTAGATCTGTATCATGTCATATGTGCATGTACCAATAAAAACATCAGTCAGATTTCATAAAATCAGGTTCAAACCAGTATTCACTAAAATGATCATAACTTTTGCAAATAAAAATGAAATTAATCCAAACCAATGGAAAATGAATTATAACTCAAATACCTTTCCAGAAATATAAATTTTAGATTTTTATCATATCATATGTGCATGTACCAATAAAAACATCAGTTGGATTTCATAAAATCAGGTTTAGACCAGTCTTCACTAAAATGATCATAACTTTTGCAAATCAAAACTAAATTAATCCAAACCAATGGAAAATGAAAGCTAACTCAAATACCTTTACAAAAATATAAATTTTGGATTTTTATCATGTCATATGTGCATGTACCAATAAAAATGTCACTCAGATTTCTGGAAAAACAGCCTAGATATTTATCACAAAACTCACAAAAATTAACCTTGTGGTCCTAGGTTTGAGAAAAATGATAGAAATTTGATAGAATAGAATGGAAACCTATTTTAGGGCCCCATGGTGGGTGCCAAAAATGTGTGTGTGAATTTTGTACCTAATCTGTAGACACAACACTTCAGTAAAATATTAGAGGTTAGCAAAAATCAAAATCGTGCAATGAATTGAAAGCTAAACTAACCAGGGATTTACTACCTTCTAATAGGTGCGAGTATGATGTTCTCAGATTGTTATCGAGATTAGTGACCTTGATGACACCTTAATGAAGGATTTTAATGCAAAAGATGGATATGGAATATATGCAATTAATCTATTTTTTTTGGATTTTCTATGCAATTATAATGAAAAAATGATATGAAACTATTCTATATGAAAACTTGATATGATATGCTAATCTAGAAATGAAATTCTAATATGATATGCTAAAATATGAATGATCTCACAAAGTTGTTTGATTTGCAAAAGAAGCTTTGATTCTTCAGACACCAATTCACCAGCATAAGTTTGCACAATTATGAGATGATTTGAGATTACCTGAGGCCTTAATTTATACAAATCTAGGGCTTTGAGGATGCATGGAAGAAAGCCATAAATCACTTAGATAACTCAGGTTGATTTTTGAGTTATTTGATTAGAAAGAATAATTAACTCACAAAAACATGCAAAAGCATAGTTGAACTCAAAATAGAGTTTAGCTTTAATTGATAATTGATAGTTGTCTGCTTTTGTGATTGTGCATGTTTTATTTCTAAATTAATTTAATAATAAAGTGATTTATTTCTAACTTAACTGATTTTGAAAAATAAAACAATTGATTTATGGGTTAATCAATTATTTTTCAAACTTTTATTCAAAAACAATATTATTAAAAATTGACAACTTGCTTTAATTAATTAAATAAGAATTTAATCAATTATTCATAGGATTTTGGATTTATTGTCAAAATTAAATAATACAATTTAGGAATAAATAGAATTAATCCTCAATTAAATAATTAAGTGGCAGAATTAAATCTAATTAATTAAATATTGAGAATATTCAATTAATCAAACTTTAGGATAAATAGGATTTATCGCCAAATAATTATTAAATTAAAGATAATTATGATAATTAGGAATATTACTAAGAATATTCCCCGATGCAAAATTTATGATAATTAATTAGGATTCGATGATGTTCAGATGTGCCTTAGGTTAGGACTTCGATGTCGATTTCATTTGATATGTTGCTATAGGAGGTTAATGAACCTATAGCCCATTTTTGGGGTATTACACATAACGATAATCAAAATTTTGAGTGATTCTACTTACCTTGTCCGAGTATATGTTAAAATTCCTTTCATCTCTAATTTCTACTTCTAATGTTGCCATCTGTAATCTAATAACTCATCTTTTTTTTTATTAATTTCCCTCTCCTTTTTCATTGTTCTATTGGTTTTTATATTTTAACATTTTTGTGTTTAAGTAGTTGACTATGTCGTTTCATGTCTGCATTTTCATATTTTTAATAGTGCAAGTGCATGGTTTTACAAAAGAGAAGTAAAATTTGAAGATAGAGAAGGGAATTTTAGATAGGAAAGTGTGTCATTTCAAAGTAGTAGGTTCATCGCTTCAGTAGGGTAATTGCATCAATTTATGTTTCCTGACTTTAGTGAAAAAATATATGACTGCGATGAAAGAAATTGTTAATTGTGTTGTTTATGGGATTTGACTACGATGATTGTGAGTAGTGACTTCCTTGATTTATTATTGTTACCCATGAAAAATTAAAAACCAAAATAAAAAAATAAATATCTTGATTATTAAAATAAGCAGGTCAATATCTAAAAAAGTGTAGATCTCAGGAAGGAAATCGACTATTAGATAAATTAACATAGATATAAACATATAAAAGATGCCTGAAAATGCACTTAATGACAACATAATATAAAATATTAAAAATAAAATTTATCATATGTGTGAATAATGTGTTCCATTTGAATACAATGATTGTGTTGATTTTTAATGATGAGTGCATTATTTTGAAGTGTAAGTGCATCAATTTTCTCTGTATTTGCATCAAATCATTCTATAAGTTGCACAAATTTGAACTTGTGTCTATGTAAAATAGAGAGAAGGTCATATTTTTAGAAGCCTGGTGCTTCATGTTGGGTTCACCATTTGTAATCGAGGTAATTCGGTATCTGTAGGCCTACAATAACAACATAATCTCAACAAGAACAAGATCTATTAATAGCAGCTAGTACCCTAATCTCAAAAGAGGAATTACTGAAAAATAGAAATCATAAACATTCGATAATATGAAATCATTTTCAAACACATGAATATGCAAACTGGTAATCCTCCTTTGTTTCTCTCCTTCTTGAAGCAATGTTGGGCTCTTAGTTTTAAGCTCAATTGTGACAACATAAGTTTTCAAAGCATAATGTGGTTTTAAAATAAGAAAATTTTAGCTCTCTATTTATAAGAATTTTGGGCTTTCAATCAAGATTCCTTGATTGGTGGGATTGATTATATTTGTAACTAAAGAGTTAAACTCAGATTGATTGGGAGTTTAACTCACTTGATTTCCTTGTTAGTAGATTTTATTAATCTGTGAAGAGAATAGACTCGAGAGTTGATTGATTATATGGAATTGAAGATTGAATAGATTGATCATGTTAGTGTTCAAACTTTTAGATGATAAATAGGAATCAGATACCTCTGATATACAACTCTAACACTTTGCAACATATGCATCTAACAAAATTTAAACACTAAGGTATTAAGGTTAAAAATCTTCTTCACTTTCAGCCTTAAGCTCAGGTAGGTTTACCCTTCAAATCTACTTCTCTAAAGCATGACAACATTTATCCATGTCCTCAACATGGACAATGCATATTCAGATTATACAACAAAACTTAAAATGAATTGATTATTTGAATTGTTGATGGTGAAAATGAAAATAAAGCTAAGACCAATGCCAAATCCTAGGGAATCAGAGTCAGAAAACATACATTAACAAAAAACCCTTCAAAAAATGTATCCCAAAACTCAAATGAGGTGCTTTACACTCCATTCTCCCATTTTCTTATCCTACTATCAAATTCTTATACAAACCATAAATTCTCAGAGATCTCCCTTAAGATTTACCCTTCCCTTGAAAGAAACTGAAGCTTAACCCCTATATCTACCTTGTAAATAAAGTATCAAAATGCCTTAAAATTTAATACATAAAGGAATTCAACATCCATACATGAAGAAAAACAGAATATGCAAAGGAGTTCCAGTATATTGTATTGATATTTTTACTATATCAATACATTCTTGATAGAGAATTGTAGGCCAAAAGTACTATTATCAGAACTCTCTTTATAAAATAATATTCACCACCTCTACAAAAGAAGAAAACTTTCTATTTATACCACTAGCTATCTTGGAATCCTTGGAGAAAGGATGCAACAAGCTTTGAATAGCCAGGATAGTGACTTTCACTAAAGACAAAAGTACATTACATTATGACCAGAAACCACAAGAAATAAAAGTTGATTCTCATCATACTGAATCTTCATAGGTGACACCTTCATCTGATGATATTTCTAAGTAACTACATAAGGTTGTTACATGAATGATGACCACCATTTCAGGCTAACATACATCATTCTATGAATTATAGTTACACTCCCTATATTAAGGATTGGGTGCCATGTGTAATTCATTCCTCTTCTACTACTCCTAGTTCAAAGGTATTTGGCTTCTTTGTATTCTGGTCCACTATAAAAAAAACCCTAGAAAGAAACCCTCCATCATTTCAAATATTGGAAGCAACAACCAACTGATCAAATTTAAAATGTGACTGTCGATTCATCTCCTTCCCGACACATCGAGCAGTTCTCATTAATCATCAAACAATCAACTAAGCTTTGAAAAATAACTAACCACATCATCTTTTCCTGGCAACCAATTGGAAATAGGCACATCAGCAACACCTAGCAAGTAGACCCATTGTTGCATCTTCATCATTCTTTAAATCAGGACCATCGATCCTCTCTTAAGAGAGAATCAACAGCTGTCACAACATTGCGATCAGTAAAACTTCGTGCATCTCCACTTTTCATTGATATGAAAACTGTTAGATCAAGGCAAATCTACAGTGACTTGACACCTGTAGCATCCCAGCCCCACTTGACAACTGGATATATCACTACTGTCAGATGAAAGAATCCAAAGCTCGATGTTCTTTTTCCTCCCAATTGGACCCACACTGGTAACTCATGGCTTAATACAAAATTGACAGTTGTCGCGACATCATGATCACAAATGTTTGATCACCTTTTTATTGTGGACATACAACATTGGTTAGATAAAATGCAAGATGTCAGTTCATTACTCCCTTTATTAACTGGGCCTAATGAATTCACATCAATAGATCTTCACAATCGGATGGTTGTGATAAATCCAAGGTAACCGATCCCACCTCACAATGAAGCTTATTTTTTTACCAAATCAACGGTTGTTGCAATGCTGCAATGGTTAATCACCCTGCATCTTTCCTTTGCGGCCATGTGACCACCATCAAATCAAAATGTGAGATAAGCACTTCAATGAAGTGCCAAAAACTTAGGAAAATTTATCATCGAGACTTAGGGAAAATATTAAAGGTCGTGAAGCTTTAGACTTAAGAAAAATAAGGCATCGGGATAGGTAGATAAAAACTTAGGAAAAAGAACCCGCCAAGAGGAATATTACAACACATGCATTAAAAGGACTTTGGTGATTTCCAAAAAGTAATGAAGAAACATAAGAACTACCAAGGAACTAGGTTTTTTTAATTAGACAAATTTCAAAACCCTTTGCATGGATAAACCCTAGTTCCTCATCAACTTGAAATGACTGGATCTCATTGGTTTTTACACCAAAATTCATGTGATCTGAACTAAAGTTTGAACACATTCTAAATTATCCATGGCTAAGATTGCAAGCTATAAAACATTATACATCTTCTTCATAGATCAAAATTGTGTTGTTGCTAGGGCATGGCAATTTCTTAGGGGTTTTCACCAAAAATAGACCATTTTCTTAGGATTTTTGCAATGACAGGAAAATGGGCTAACACTAGCTCTACATGAGGATGCTTGAATGCAAGTTCATAGCAAGTAACCAAGAAACTCTGGGTGGTAGACCACAATTTTAGGAATGGGAACACTGAAAGGGGGAGGTGAATCAGTGTTCACTATATTTTATCTTTTTACTTAATCTTAAACTGAACTTAAATGCTTAAGTACTGAAATGAACATCCACATAAACATGAAACATGAAATCAACACATAACACCAATATGGTTATGGGGAAACCTAAATAGGTAAAAAACCTGGTGGGAATTGACACCCACTAATATTATGTACTAGTGTTTTATGATCCTTGTTAGAAGATCATTAACACTGTTAGGAGTTTATTTACAATGTATTAAGTACAGTAGACCTTGTCAAGGGTAGGACCCTTTTAGGATTCTTTTACAATAAACCATGTTAGGGGTGTGGACTCACTATCCTAGAGCTCAATGCTCAAGTGGTGAAGGCTGCAACCTTCTAATCTCAGATACACACTATATCTATTGGATGAACTATTACTATGACACTGCTTGTCTGATCAATTCCTTTGATTTGCTGATGCTTTGACCTCTTGCAAAGCTCTAATACATCTTATAGATTCTTTGCACACTTTTTCTCTACTTTTCTCAACTCTATAACAACTCTCATACTAATTACAATGGGTGCATCTCATATTTATGTGCGCATACAAAACAAATAACTAGGTTAGCCCTTTAACCAATTACATACAATGCTTCCAATTGAATTGGCTCAAGCATGTTTACAAACACACATATTTACATGTCAAAAACCTAATTACAATAGGTGCATGGCCTTTACATCATAAGAATATAATGGAAAATCAAAATGCCAACAATCAATTGCTTACTATGTTCTTCTCTGGCATACACTAGCTGTATAACTTCAACTATTTGTAACTTTGTCATACTTTCATATTTGATCATGCACTCATAGACTAAGTATGAATATAGTCTAAGAAAATTATCTTCTAGGGCACATACCATAACTCAGTCATACGCATGTGCGCTGATGCTCTGAGCTTTAGGTACTTTGTACATTGTCCAGTCTTCAACACTTAGCCAATTTCTGATCTTCTCATCAAGTGGGCTAACTCCAAACTACTATATGAATTAGTTGCCATAATGAAAACACTATACTAAGTCATATACACTAGTATAGCCAACTTGCCAATAATCTCCCCCTTTGTCATTGATGGAAACAAAGGAATATGGCCAAGTTGCTAACTGTTCCTTAATACAAAAAACTTTTGTCTTATATCTCCCTATACATATCTATAACCATATTCTATACATACTCCCCCTTTGACATTAATGAAAGAGGTGCTTCAAAACTATATATACAACTACTTACTATGAGAGAACATCTAGATATGCTATCTACAAGTTTTGGATCTCCTTCTTCTAAAATGTGATCAAAATGTGATCAATGAATTTACAATCTTCTCCAAATCTGTGCTAGGACCTTGATCATATGTCACCATGGTGGCATTGATCTCCTTGATATTTTGATTGAGTATATTTAGTGAGGGTGCAAGAGCATTCCTTAGCTATGTTTTCCTTAACCTGATCTTGGACATCTCCTTTTTTGCCTTCTCAATCTTATCAATCTTCCCTTGATATACATTGATGCACATGTTTACATCAGTGGAGGGGTCTTCTACTGATTTCTTTATACTTTCTATCATTTTTTCTGCTTCTTGTATCTTCTTGAGATGATCATTAATGAGCTTGTCTTGATCCATATAGTCAGCAATAATCTTTCTTCCTTTTGCTGCAAATTATTTCAAAGTTGCTTGTCCAACTTTGAGTGAACTGAGGTCAAGTGAGAAGTTGCTAACCAATTCACTTAGCCTTTTCTTCAAATATTTCTCCTCTGCAACTAGGGATGCAGATTCTTCTAGGCTAGAGAAATTACTCTTGCACTATGAAATAACTATACTCACATCATCAATGGAGTGTAACTTGGACACTTTCTTGTTTGCTGGTAACAAGTTATTCAAGATGTTTACTGATTCTACAAGGAGGGGATTCCTCTTTACCTATTTCTCCTTGGCTTTCTCCATAGCTAAGATGCTGAATTTGATCAGGTATTCTTCTCCCCATGAATCCAAACTAGTTGTGTCAGGTGTCAAACTTGACAATAATGTTGTTGAGGGAAGTGGAGTGATAGGAGTACTATCCATAACTTCCTTTTTGACTCTTATTGTCATTGGTTCATTTATTTTCTCTGTACTTCTTCTTCTTTTTTTTTTGCTTCTTTTTCTATTTTTTCTTCTTTATCATATGTTATATCCTCAATCAATACTTCTTCTTGTTGATTGGGAGGAGTGTTACTACATAATTTCTCAGCCTCTTGAGTGCTTACAAATGCCTCTTTAAATTTTTCTAGATCCATGTCTGTGGCCACCATAGTGACTTTTACATTGTCAATAAAGATAGAATCATCCTTGAGTGTCTTTGTTATGGGTGCAAACTTATCTGCCTCTGTGGATGCATCAATTGCATGTGCTACATCTTGTGGACCTATTTATGGTATATTAGTAGTCTCAGATTCTTTTGCAACCATTATGGGTACTTGAGCTTTGGGCACAGTAGCTGGATACATGTGCCTATTCATGAAGACCTTCTCAAATGCCTTCTATGTTTCCTTAGTAACTAAGTAATAATTCTTGTCCATTATGTGCAGGGTCCTTGACTTGGTGCTAATATGTGGTTTCATAAGGTCTAGTAACAAATATTTCTCCTCTAGAGAACATACTAGAAGGGTTTCATCTAGAATCTTTTCTCTTATCCTTAGATCCTCTTCAATAGCTTGTCTCCTTTGGAATTATGTATCTCATCTACATCTTGACTCTAAATGTCTTCAACTCCAATGTCATGTAGTCTCTTAGAGTGCTCTCAGTAAATGTCTTGAAGGATATTTGTGGCATGGTAGGAATAGTCTTGTCTAGGTATGAATCTGACACCTTTCCAACAATATGGAAGTACATATAGATATTTAGGGACCCAAACCTAAATATCTTGGTCTTGTCATGCTTGATTTGCTTAATGTTATCTATTAACTATGCGTACAAGATCTCACATAGATTAAACTCTCCATTCTCTTACACAAGTCTTATTGTTGCAAGAATTATGGCCGTAGACATGTTGTTTAACCTGTTGGTGTGTTGGAACCTGTAACCTAGTATAATGGACATCAATTTTATGTCATGCTCAATAGGCTCTATAGTCATTCCATGCCTATCACTTCTTGACTTGCATGTTTTCTAAACAAGTTTCCTTACATCCTTTCCCACTGGAAGAATGATGCCTATCTTTGAGAGGTCTATTATCTCATGAATTAGGTCACTAGTAATTGTGACTAGTACTTCACCCACCCAAAATAGGTCATCATGAGTCCTGATCAGGAGAATCTTGATCCATTCTAATTTTTAGAACTCATATGTCGTAGCATACTCCACTATAGGGTGATTATTCCACTGTGCATGCTCATCCATGAAGGTTTTGTTTGGTTTCAACATAGTTTCTATGTGCACTCTTAATCTGTTCAATCCTACTAGTTCTTTCTTACAATGTATGTATGCCCTAATGTCTTCAACATGCATAACACCCATAGGTGTGTGGGAGAATGCCCCTTCTAGGTCATCTAAAGTGGATTTGAATAGGTGCCTCTTACATACATATATTTTCTTCTCTGCAACATCAAATACTATAGGAGTAGCCATCACTTACTTGTATAACACTTTCTTAATGGTTTCCAAGATATTCTGAATTGCTGCAATGAACTAGGGTTTCCACAACCGATCAAATGCACAAAAAATCACTTGATGAATCAATCTAAAATCCTTCACAATCAAATGCTAGGGCTATTCTTCTCTCCAATCACTCTCAATTTGAATGCAATGAGAGATCTACAAACTTTGGTGTACTTTAAAGTAGAAATTCTGCCATTAATGTTTGTCGTGTAAACCAGGCTATCACTTGAAAATTTCTAACTTCCATTCTGCAAACAATTAGCTAGTGTTCTCTTGCACATAGGTTCTACTAGCCTCCAAAAGCTTAAGTCCAAAGGCACATACTCTAAAAGTGAGTATACCAGTCGCACAGGGATCTAGAGATGAATTAGCTCCCCCTATGACCCTAAAGGCCATTCATCCAGATGTAGAGGGTGCATCCAATGTGCATGCATCCAATACATTCTCATCAACCTTATCCTTCTTTGCTTCTGACCAAATTAAGCTCGCATCCTCTAAAGCTTTCACAAACTTGACTTCTCCTTAGGGATCTAATAATGGTCTTCGATATTTTTAGGGATTTCCTGACCTTGTGTCCTTGATCTAAAAAACTTTGAGATGTGTCCAGCCTTGTTACAAGAGTGACAAATGAATAGAGGCCTTATATTCCTTGGCACATTGACATGGGTCACCATTTTACATTGTCTAGCCAAGTGACCATTATAGTTACATATCTGACATGTAACATTCTGAGAACTTCTTACATTTGGATGATTTTGATTTCTCTAATTATGTTGAGTCTTGTTCTTCTGACTTGTCTTACAATTCATAGCTCTATGACCAAATTTATTGCATGAATAATAGAAATCATTGAAAGGTCTTACCTATGTACAGTTCCTTACTATATGACCATGCTTGTTATATGCATAACAAGTTCGATCTACTGGCTTGCACTCATTCTTGGATGGTTCAATATGATCTTTATTCTGACTTCCAGTTACCTTAGCATCAAAGGTGTCTTTTGGTGCTTTCATTCTTGCTCACATGTTGTCAATCTGATTTTGTGCTTCATTGTATCCAATGCAGCTAGTATCTCCTTTAACTCTTCTTTCATACAACTAAGATTCTATCAAATAAGAATTGGTGTGCAACTTATCAATGTGATTCTTTACATCTTTCAATTCAGATTCCAATCTTTCTTTTTTTGTTTCTTAGCTCCAAGATTTCCATCTTTGCTTGCCTTAATTCTTCATTCAGTTGAAGGTTCTCTTTGATCTATTCATCATAGACTTCTTGATTGTTAGTCATCTTATCATCTAATTCTTCAATTTGTTCCTTTAGAGATGAATTTTCTTTACTGAGCTTTTTGATCATAATCCCTAAATCTCTGGTAGAGCATTCTTTCAAATATTTTCTTAGCCTTTTGATGACTACTTGAGCATCACTAACTTTTTCATTAAGTTCTTCAATTTCTTCTTCAAATTTGTCTAGGTCTTCAAGAGCAGCTTCAAGATTTATTTTCAAATGTTTCATTTTTGCTTTGTCCATGATCTCCTCAAGTGGTTAAACTTCTTTGCTAAGGACCAGAGCTCTGATACCAATTGTTAGGAATGGGAACACAAAGGGGGGGGAATCAGTGTTAACTATATTTTATCTTTTTACTTAATCTTAAATTGAACTTAAATGCTTAAGTACTAAAATGAACATCCACATAAACATGAAACATAAAATCAACACATAATACCAATATGGTTATGGGGAAACCCAAATAGGTAAAAACCCTAGTGGGAATTTACACCCACTAATATTTTTTACTAGTGTTTTATGATCCTTGTTAGAAGATCCTTAACCCTGTTAAGATTTGATTTACAATGTATTAAGTGTTAGGAATGGGAACACTGAGAGGGGAGGTGAATCAGTGTTCACTGTATTTTATCTTTTTACTTAATCTTAAACTGAACTTAAATGATTAAGTACTAAAATGAATATCCACATAAATATGAAACATGAAATCAACACATAACACCAATATGGTTACAAGGAAACCCAAATAGGTAAAAACCCCAGTGGGAATTGACACCCACTAATATTTTGTACTAGTGTTTTATGATCCTTGTTAGAAGATCCTTAACCCTGTTAGGAGTTGTTTTACAATGTATTAAGTATAATAGACCTTGTCAAGAGTCAGACCCTGTTAGAAGTATTTTACAATAAACACTATTAGGGGTTTGGACACACTGTCCTAGAGCTCACTGCTCAAGTGGTGAAGGCTGCAACCTTCTGATCTCAGATACACACTATATCTGCTGGATGAACTGTCACTATGACATTGTATGTCTAATCAGTTCCTTTGATGTGTTGATGCTTTGACCTATGGAAAATATCTAATACATCTTATCAAATCTTCACACACTTCTTCTCTTCTTATCTCAATTATATAACAACTCTCATACTAACTACAATGGGCACATCTCATATTTATATTCGCATACAAAACAAATAACTAGGTCAGCCCTTTAACCAATTACATACAATGCTTTCAATTGAATTCGCTCAAGCATGTTTACAAACAAACATATTTACATGTTAGAAACCTAATCACAATAGGTGCATGGCCTTTTCATCATAAGTATATAACCGCAAATCAAAATGCCAATAGTCTGTTTCCTACTCTGTTCTTCTTTAAGACACATTAGTTGTGTAACTTCAACTGTCTATAACTTTGTCATACTTGCATATCTAATCATGCACTCATAGAATAAGCATGAATATAGTCTAACCAACTTATATTCTAGGGTGCATACCATAACTCAATTGTACGCATGTGCGCTAATGCTCTTAGCTTCAGGTACTATGTACACTATCCAGTCTTCAACACTTAGCCAATTTTTGATCTTCTCATCAAGTGCGCTAACTCCAAAGTACTATATGACTTTGTTTCCATAATGAAATCACTATATGAAGTCATATACACTAGTATAGACAAATTTCCAACAATCTCCCCCTTTTTCATTGATGGCAACAAAGGAATATGGCCAAGTTGCTAACAGTTCCTTAATACAAAAAATGTTTGTCTTATATCTCCCTATACATATCTTTCTATATTATATCTCCTTATATATATCTATAACCATATGTTGGAAAGTTGGCTATACTAATGTATATGACTTAATATAGTTTTTTCATTATGGCAACAAAGTCATATAGCAGTTTGGAGTCAGTGCACTTGATGAGAAGATCATAAATCAGTCAAGTGTTGAAGACTGGACAGTGTACAGAGTTCCTACAGCTCAGAGCATCAGCGCACGTGCATACGGAATAATTATGGTATGTTCCCTAGAAGTTAAGTTGGTTAGACTATATTCATGCTTATTCTATGAGCACATAATCAAATATGCAAGGATGAGAAAGATATATTTAGTTGAAGTTGCACAGCCAGTGTGTGCCGGTAAAGAACAGAGTAAGTAGCCAATAGTTATCATTTTGAGTTGAGACTATATTATAATGTTGTAAACACTATGCACATATTTTAATTAGGTTTTTGACATGTATATATTTTTTATTGTAAACACGCTTAAGCCAATTCATTTGGAAGTGTTGTATATAATAGGTTTAAGGGCCGACCTAGTTGTTTATTTTGTATGCACGTATAAATATAAGATGCACCCATTGTATTCAGTATGCAAGTTGATAGAGAGTTGTGATAAGTAGAGAAGAAGTGTGGAAAGACACTATAATATGTATTAGAGCTTTTCTAGAGGTCAAAGTGTCAGCACATCAAAGGAACTGATCTAACAAGTAGTGTCATAGTGATAGTTCATCCAGTAGATATAGTGTGTATCTGAGATCAGAAGGTTGTAGCCTTCACCACTTGAGTAGTGAGCTCTAGGATAGTGCATCCACTCCCCTAACAAGGACTATTGTAAAAGACTCCTAACAAGGTCTGACCCTTGACAATTTCTACTATACTTAAAGCATTGTAAAGAAACTCCTAGTAGGGTTAAGGATCTTCTAACAAGGATCACAAAATAGTAGTGCTGAATATTAGTGGGTGTCAATTCCCACCAAGGTTTTTACCTATTTGGGTTTCCCCATAACCATATTGGTTTCATGTGTTGATTTCATGTTTCATGTTTATGTAAATGTTTATTTCATTTCTTAAGAATTTAAGTTCAGTATAAAGATTAAAGTTAAAAGATAAAATACAGTGAACTTTGATTCACCCCCCCCCCCTTTCTCAGTGTTCCCATTCCTAACAATTGGTATCAGAGCTCTGGTCTTTAGAAAAGAAGTTCAACCACTTGAGGAGATCATGGAAAAAGAAAAAATGAAACATCTGAAAAGAAATTTGGAAGCTTCTCTTGAAGACCTGGACAAGTCTAAAAGAGAAACTGAAGAACTAAGGGATAAACTCGGTGATGCTCAATTAGTCATCAAAAGGCTAAGGAAAGATTTGAAGGAATGCTCTGCCAGTGATCTAGGGACAATGGTCAAGAAGATGAATGAAGAAAATAAATCCTTAAAAGAACAACTTGAAGAGTTTGATAATAAACTGACTAACAATCAGGAAGTCTATGAAAAACAGATCAAAGAGAACCTTCAACTAAATGAAGAATTAAGGCAAGAAAATATGGAAATATTAGAACTAAGAAACAACAAGGAAAGCTTGGAATCTGAATTAAAGGAAGCAAAGAATCACATTGAAAAATTACACACCAATTCTAATTTGATAGAATCTCAATTGTATGCAAGAAGAGCCAAAGGAGACACCACCTGTATTGGATACAATGAAGCACAAAATCAGATTGACAACATGTGAGCAAGAAAGGATACACAAAAAGACTCTATTGGTGCTAAGGTGACTGAAGATCAAACCAAAGATAATGGTGAACCACCTAAGAATGAGTGCAAGCCAGTAGACTACACTTGTTTTGCATGTAAAAAGCATGGACACATAGCAAGGAACTGTACAGAGGTAAGACCTTTTAATGGTTACTATTATTTATGCAATAAATTTGGTCATAGAGCTATGAATTGCAAGACTAGTAAGAAGAATAGGATTCAACATGATCAAAGAAATTAGAATTTAAAAAATGTAAGAAATTCTTAGAATGTTACATGTCAGATATGTAACTATAATGGTCACTCAGCTAGATATTGTAAAATGGTGACTCATGTCAATGCACCGAGGAATATAAGACCTCCAGTCATTTTCCACTCTTGTAACAAGGCTAGACATATTTCAAAGTTCTATAGATCAAGGATGCAACGTCAAGAAAGCCCTAAAATGGTCAAAGAATCAGTATTGGATCCTGAAGGTGAAGTTAAATTTTTCAAAGCCTCAGATGATGCAAGCTTGAATTGGTTAGAGAAAAAGAAGGACCAAACTTATGAGTATGTAATGGATGCATCCATAGTGGATGCACCCTCTACATCTGAATGAATGGACCTTAAGGTCATAGGGGGAGCTAATTTAGCTCTAGACCCCTACGTGGCTAGTATACTCACTCTCAGAGTATGTGCCTTTAGACTTAATCTTTTGGAGTGTAAAGGAACCTTCATGCAAGAGTGCACATACTGATTGTTAACAGAACAAAAGTTGGAAATGTTTAAGTGACAGCCTAGTTTATGTGGAAAGCATTAATGGTGGAATTTTCACTTTAAGTACACAGAAAGTTGTTTGATTACTCATTGCATTCAAATTCAAAGAGATAGGAGAGAAGAAAGAGCCTTATAAGTTATTGTGAAGACTTACATATTGATCTATCAGTGATTTGCAGTACACCTGATCAGTTGCAGAAACCCTAGTTCACCGTGTCGATTGAGAAGTCTTCGAATTATCTTAGAGTATAGTTGGAAAGAGATAAAACATGTAAGTGATGGCCACTCCCATAGTGTTTGATGTTGCAGTAAAGAAAATATATGTCTTTAAGAAGCATCTATTTAAGTCTACCCTAGATGACTTAGAGGGAGCATTCTCTTGCACACCTATGGGTGTTATGCATGTGGAAGACATTAGGGCTTACATCTACTATAAGAAGGAACCAGTGGGACTGGACAGGTTAAGGGTGCACATGGAAACAATGTTAAAACTAGGTAAAACCTTCCTGGATGAATATGAAAAGTGGAATGATCACCCCATAGTAGAGTATGCTACAGCATATGAATTCTATGAGACAGAATGGATTAAAATACTTTTGAGAAGAATTCATGATGACCTATTTTGGATAGGTGATGTGCCAGTCAAAATTACCAGTGACTTGATATATGAGATGACAGGCCTATCTAAGATTGGTGTTTTCCTTCCTATGGGCAAGGATGTCAGGAAAATTGTTGACCAAACATGTAATTCAAGGAGTGATAGGTGTAGAATGACAATTGAGCCTATTGAACAAGCTGACATCAAATTGATGTCTATGATACTTGGATACAGATTTCATCACACCAATAGGGTGAATAGTGTGTCTGTAGGCACAATTCTAGCAGCCATTAGACTTGTAAAGGAAGATAGAGAGTTCAACTTGTGTGAGATCTTGCGTGCACAATTGATTGATAACATCAAGGCAATCAAGCATAACAAAACCAAGATATTTAGGTTTGGGTCATTGATCATTTACATGTACCTTCATATAGTTGGGAAAGTATCAGATTTGTATTTGGACAAGTCCATTCCAACCATACCACATATATCTAACAAAGCATCCACTGAGAGTACATTGAGAGATTATATAACATTGGAATTGAAGACCTTCAGGGCCAAGATGCGAATGAGGTACAAAATTCCAGAAAACATTGTTGAAAAGTACAAGGATACCATTTTTTTTATGGTTGAAACAAATACATGTATGGAGGTTGTTGTACCTAGAACAAAGTGGATTCATCCACTTGGATATGAAGTAGAGGAACAAGTTCTGGAAGCATATGCTCAAGTATTGCTCTCAGATCCTACTAACCCTAATGAGCCTAGATGGGGAACTTATGAGGAGAAGACAAGAGAAATAGATGCAAAACTAAACAACGTAGGAACTAAGAGGAAAGCCTCTAAGATTACATCTTAGATACTCAGAATTCATGGAGTAACACAAGCATACCTAGACAAAGTAAGGGAAGAAAAGATTTCTTTGGAAATTGAGAGTGCATCTATAGTGAAAGCTAAGTCTGATGATCCCAAGATGAAAAAGGTATAGATTGAGAAGACTAATGATCCAAAGGATAAACATGGTAAAATTGATGATATTAGTCATGTGCCCACTGTTACAGTTGATATTGAGTCCATAGATGCATCTCCTAAGATGCCCAAGAGGAGAAAATAAACCACCACAAGTCACCCTTCATCTAGAGCCACAAGAAGCAAATTGAAAAATGTGTAGCCACCTCCAGAAGTAGGATTCATACCTAGTCTTCAAGTGTTAAGGACTAGAGTAGTAGAAGAAGGAAGGCTAGATCAAATAGCCAAATTCTATGACAGCTATCATGAAATTGATAAGTCAAAGATTCATGAGATGCTGATCAAACACATGATAAAATTCAAGAAGATAGCTTTTGAATTGAAGATAGCTATCCCAGATAAGGTATGGGAGATTATGGATACCTTGAAGAGACAAGCCATTAAAGCAGACTTTAGAATCAGGGAACAAACACTTGATTCCAATATTATAGTATGTGTTGTTGAAGAAAAGACATTGTTATTGAATTTGGTGAAGCCACACTTAAGGACAAAGATGAGAACACTACACATTATGAACAAAGACTATGAGCTGATAACTAAGGAAATAGAGAAGGCCTTTGAGAAGGTATTCTTAGAGCAGCACATGAAACCTAAGTCTACACCCATCACTCAAGCACTTAGTGAGCAAGACAAAGTAGTAGAGAACTCCAATATACCATTTATAGGTCCTCAGGATTTAGCACCTATAGTGGTAACACCTACAGAGGTAGTAAATTCTGCACCCATAACAGATACACAAAAAGATGATACAATCCTCATTGACAATGTAGAGATTGCAATGGCGGCCATAGACAATGGCTTGGATAAGTTTGAAGAAGATTTTGTGAGCACACAAGAAGCTAAAATGTTATGCAGCAACACACCACCCACTCATCAAAAAGAAGCATTGATTGATGATGATAAAGAAGAAGAAAAGATGGAAGAAAAGAAAGAACAAGAAAATGAAAAAGAAAAAGAAAAAATACAAAAAGAGGAAAAAAAGAAAGAAGAAGAAAAGATAAAAGAAAGTGAGAAAAAGGATGAAATGTTAGTAGAGCAAGAAGTGTTGGATAGCACTCCCATCACTCCTTCAGCATCATTTTTGTCAAGTTTGACACCTGACACATCCAATTTGGACTCATGGAAAGAAGAAGATCTGATAAAATTTAGCGTCCTAGCCATGGAAAAGGCCAAAAAAAAAACAAGTGATGAGGAATCCCCTCCTGGTAGAATCAGTAAACATTCTAAATGATTTATTACCAGAGGACAAGAAAGTGTCAAAGATACATTCTGTTGATGATGTGAGTACATTCATCTCACATTTCAAAAGTTCAAGCCTTGAAGAATCTGCATCCCTAGTTGCAGAAGAAAAGTATCTAAAGAAGAGATTGAATGAAATGATCAGTAACTTTGCACTTGACCTCAGCTCACTCAAGACTGGTCAAGCATCCCTAAAAGAGTTTGCAAATCAAGGAAGAAGAATCATTACAGAATGCATGGATCAAGATAAGCTCATTGATGATCATTTCAAGAAAATAAAAGAGGTAGAAGCTATGATTGAGAAAGTAAAGAGTTTGGTGAAAGACACATCCACAAATGTGAATATGTGCAATAATGTCTACCAAGGTCAGATAGACAAAATTAAGAAGGCAAAAAAAGAGATGACAAAGATAAGGGCTAAACAGACTCAGTTGAGGAATGCTCTTGTGCCGTCATTAGAAATTCTAAATCATAATATCAAGGAGATTGATGCCACCATGATAACCTATTATCAAGGTCCTTCCATAGATTTGAATAAGATGGAGAAGCTTTAGTATGCATTATGTGCCCATCTCTAGATAGTAAACTCTTTGATCTCATTTTGGAAGAAGCAGATCTAGAACCTAAAGATTGCATATTTGGATGTTTTCCCTTAGTATGTATAGATACAATTTTTGTAACACCTTTGTCATTAATGTCAAAGGGGGAGTTGTATATAGAATATGGATCATAATATGTATAGGGAGATATAAGTATATGTATAGAAGACAAAAGTTTTTTGTATTAAGAACAATTAGCAACTTAGCCATATTCCTTTGTTTCCATAAATGACAAAGGGGGAGATTGTTGGAAAGTTGGATATACTTATGTATATGACTTAATATAGTTTTTTCATTATGGAAACAAAGTCATATAGCAGTTTGGATTCAGCACACTTGATGAGAAGATCAGAAATTGGTTAAGTGTTGAAGACTGGATAGTGTACAGAGTTCCTATAGCTCAAAGCATCAATGCACGTGCGTATGGAAGAATTATGTTATGTGCCCTAGAAGTTAAGTTGGTTAGAATATATTCATGCTTATTCTATGAGTGCATAATCAAATATGCAAGGATGAGAAAGATACAGTCAGTTGAAGTTGCATAACCAGTGTGTGCCAGTAAAGAACAGAGTAAGCAACTGATAGTTATCATTTTGAAATGTGGCTATATTATAATGTTGTAAAGGCTATCCACCTATTGTAATTAGGTTTCTGACATGTATATATGTTTGATTGTAAACACTATTAAGCCAATTTATTTGGAAGCATTGTATGTAATAGGTTTAAGGGCAGACCTAGTTATTTATTTTGTATGTGCGTATAAATATAAGATGTGCCCATTGTATTCGGTATGGAAGTTGATAGAGAGTTGTGATAAGTAGAGAAAAACTATGCGAAGACAATATATGATGTATTAGAGCTTTTCTAGAGGTCAAAGGACCTGATTTGACAAGCAGTGTCACAGTGACAGTTCATCCAGCAGATATAGTGTGTATCTGAGATCAGAAGGTTGTAGCCTTCACCACTTGAGCAGTGAGCTCTAGGACAGTGTGTCCACTCCCCTAACAAGGACTATTGTAAAAGACTCCTAACAGGGTCTAACCCTTAACAAGGTCTACTGTACTTAAAGAATTGTAAAGAAACTCCTAACAGGGTTAAGGATTTTCTAACAAGGATCACAAAACACTAGTGCAGAATATTAGTGGGTGTCAATTCCCACCGGAGTTTTTACCTATTTGAGTTTCCCTGTAACCATATTGGTGTCATGTGTTGATTTCATGTTTCATGTTGATGTGAATGTTTATTTTAGTTATTAAGTATTTAAGTTTAGTATAAAGATTAAAGTTAAAAGATAAAATACAGTGAATTTTGTGTTGGAGCTCAAAAAATCTATGTTTTGACTCCATATTTTGCAAAGTTGTTTAAGTGTCAGAATTATTGCTTTGAAAGTTTTTAAAAGAGACTGAGTTTGAAGGCATTGAACGTGAAGGCTATTGAATTTCATGAGAAGTCACTTGGATAGGGTCTTCATCACCTATTATTTGACATATGTAATAGGTTCTAGGTCTCAGTTTTCAGTTCTGACATGTTTTAGAAGTGGTCACTTTAAGGTGTTCCCGAAAGTCTGCATTTAGTGTGTTTCCTAAATTTTACTGATTAGCTCACTTTGGAGGTTTGTATCTTTTTCCCTATGATTGTTCATGATGTGTCAATTATGGCATCATACTATAGGCATGAGAGTGATTCATCATGCCAATTTTCAGCTCCCCATGTGCCCGTTTAGTCACTTTCCCAGGCCATTTCCAAATTAGATTTCTATGATTTTCACTGTTTTAAAATTTGAATATATCTAATAGGCTGACTTTGGCATTTTATTGTGATCGGCATTTCGACTTTCTAAGGAAGCTAGTTAAGGATTCATGTTCCTTTTATGAGGGAGAATCAGTGCTTAAGATTCTAGTTCATGAAAGTTTCAGTGGGTGAGTTTTTTAGGCCAACTCCGGAGCTGACTTGTGTGATTCTGGCAGTGCGGACAGACAATTTTTCTAAGTGGCCAACTTTGATTAGTCTTATCTTTTGGCTCAGGTCTCTTTGATATTTCTTCTTTGGCGGGAATGATTGTTTGTTGGGGGTTAGTGTGTGTTCCCGACGGTGTGATCCTATGATGGCATTTTGTTAGTTTTTAAGGCCACTCCCGGATGCCAACTAATGTTATTTGGCAATATTTGCAAAGGATAAAAGTGAAATATATGGAAAGGAATGTGTCACAGTGAGCTTTAATGTTTTCAATGGTTGGGGTAACATTTTAAATTGATGTGTCAAGTGTAAGGACTATGGATTGACACATATAACTTATGCATCACTCCCAATGTTCCATCTTACACTATTATTATTTGTTGCTTTTCAAGCTGATGAATTGTTTGAAATCTTGGATTGCAAGAAAAAGATGTGCACCTCCTTAACTACATCAGTACATCTTCAAGGAGGGGAGAGAGAGAAGGAAATTTATGAGCACATCGCATAAAGTGGCAATGGAAATCTTCAATATAAAAGACAACAATAATGGTATCAAATTGTCACCATGAAATTTAAAAGAAAGTATTTAAATGGCCCAGACAAGATAATGTCATGATGTGTGAGAGAAAAGGAGTGTGTCGCCAGTGTGAGTTATCACTAAGATTGGGCACAGGATGTTTGTGTATGTAGAAATGGCTAGTGTTACTGGTGCTCCTTTATCATTGTTGTTTTCTAGAGGGCAATGCATCAAGGTCTTGTCTCAGATTTTGAGAAAATCAAAGAAAAGTAATGTTGTGATGCCAAATATCATAGACAAATGCAAAGCATGTAGAGAAGAAGAAGATAAAAAAAAAGGTTGAAGGCAAGAGCTAGTTGAATGCAAAAAAAAAGTGTGAATGCATAGCCAGTCACGTTTTTTATCATAACTCAAAAAATACAAACTGGGTTGAGCTGAATTTTACATATGTTTGAGATGAATATGTGTGAATTGTACATAAATTTTTTTAGAAAAACTTAGTTTGAAATCAAAATTTATGGTCCTCTGAGTATTGGAAAAAATAAAAAATCAACATTGCTTACAAACGTTTAGTCCCACATTGCTCAAGAAATGACCATTTCAAGTGTTTAAAAGATATACCAATCACATAATGAAATGAATAAAGAGAAGAAGGCTCTCAAGAGTGTGCACAACTAGTGCATTGGGGTGCATGCTAGTGACCACAAAGCACTAAATTTTGCAAAAAAATGCTGGTGAAAAATGCTAGTGGTTAAGTCCCTAACATTCAGAGAACTAGAGAATGCTCAGTCTCCAAGTCTCCAAATGCTAGTGGTTAAGTCATTGACATTTAGAGAACTAGAGAATGCTTCAGTCTCCAAGTCTCCAAATGCTGGTGGTTAAGTCATTGACATTTAGAGAACTAGAGAATGCTTAGTCTCCAAGTCTCCAAATGCTGGCAGTTAAGTCACTAACATTCAGAGAACTAGAGAATGCTCAGTCTCCAAGTCTCCAAATGCTGGTAGTTAAGTCACTAACATTCAGAGAACTAGAGAATGCTCAGTCTCCGAAGTCTCCAAATGCTAGTGGTTAAGTCATAAACATTCAGAGAACTAGAGAATACACTTGGTCGCTAGTTCTCCCATTCCCTGGCAGTTAGTGAAAATGATTCAGAGAATTGGAGAATACACTTGGTCACTAGTTCTCCCAATGCCTGGTAGTCAACAAAAATTATTCAGAGAATTGGAGAATGGGCTCAATTGCCCATTCTCCAAATATTAACCATGGTCAAAGGAAAATTTTGAGAATTAGAGAATAGACCATTTCGCCAGTTCTCCAGAAGTAACCATAGTTAGAGACATCATTTGGAGATTCTGAGAGTGCATATGGTCGCTAGTTCTCCAAATGAGGGGGTTAGCCTATGGTCAAGTCCAAGCATGCAATGAGGTGATGACACTTGGCACTTCCCAGTGGTTCCTAAGGAAAATCCAAAAAATGATATAAAATTGCAGACTTTCAAAGAATTTAAAAATTGATATAGTCTGACTATTGGCAAAATATTCAAAAATTTAAATGCCATGACCTGCTCACGGAAAAGTGTCCTGGAAATTCATTTTTTAGTGAAACATGTAAGTGTTATATATCATCGGAAAGGTCTCAGAACAAGGAATCTAATGGTGATGATGTTTTTCAATTTCAGTGAAGTGGATGAGAGCAGTCTGAGTTTGAAATCTAGGGATCAGGATCAAAATCAAATCAGATTGGAAATGATTGCAAAATGTGTTTCTATTTGGGAATTAGTTGCAGATCAGAGTTGAGAGGAATTTGGGAGATATTTTGTGCTAGATGGACAGTTGTTAGTGGGTTTTTTTCAACTGACTCAATTCTGCTATATCTCTATTTTCTTCTCATTTGTAAAAGGATGTTGAAAAATTTATGCTGCTAGGATAGCTTCAGGCTTCTAAGTCTTGTATTTTGTGTTCATAGTTTTGCAATGTACAGTTTCAGATAAGTTTTAATGAAAATAATGGAATCCCTATTCACTTCTTGTTGATGTCTTTGTGTATCTGGTCTTAGTTCTTGTGTTTCAGTTTGTAAGGCATTTTGATGCATTGGCTATAAGGTAGCTGTGATCCTATTTTTGAGTTTCTTTCAAGGAGAGAGTCAATCTTGAATGCAAGTTCTGAGAATTCAAGGTTTATATATGAATTTGATGTCCAAGTGTTGAAATGAGAGGAATGGTTTGCAAGGCATTTCATTCAAATTTTTGAGTTGGTGTTAAGGTTTTCTGGGATTTCATATTTGTTTAACTCTATTGCCCAATAGATAAGGCACTAGTCTTGGCTTGAATGGTAGTTTTCTTCATCAAACATTAATTGAAATCATTTTACTTTCCTGTTGTTATGAACATTCATGTTTGATTGTATTCAAGTAGTACAATTCATTTTTTGATTCCTTGAAGAGTGAATCATTAGGTTAGCCTGCTTGACCTCAAAGCTCAAAGAGAAGAAGGATTTTATCCTTGTCATCACATTGGCCATTTTCCTAGTTCTTAGCAGATCATATAGGTGGGATCCTGTATAAGACTGGTTGAGTTGAACTCCCATGTTTTATAAGTCTGAGAACTATCCACTGATTTTCCTATTTGCATAAAAAGTTTTAGTAAGTGTTTATGTATGCAGATTTAGTGTGTTTTAGGTGTACCCACCTGAGTATGTGGAACTTGAAGTAGAAGGAGGATCAAATCCTCATCAATTAGCCTTTTCTTTCCCCTTAGTTTGTATGAACAAGTAGATTTGTGGTACTAGACAAAGATCCTCGAGTCTGGTTTTCATATTTCTCTTTTAGAGCTGAGGGATATAGAAAAAATAGCTAACACACTGATTCACCCACCCCCCCCCTCTCAGTGTTCCCATTCCTAACACCATATTTGATACATACTCCCCCTTTGACATTAATCAAAAAGGTTCTTCAAAACTATATCTACAAATACTTACTGTGAGAGAACATCCAGATATGCTATCTGCAAGTTTTGGATCTCCTTCTTCCAAATGTGATCAGTGAATTTACAATCTAGAGATGGGTGCATAGTGCATACTTTAGTTTCTCCATCTTCTCCAAATCTATGCTAGGACCTTGATCATATGTCACCATGGTGGCATCTATCTCCTTGATATTCTAATTAAGTATGTCTAATGAGGGCACAAGAGCATTCCTTAACTGAGTCTGCCTAGCCCTTATCTTGGACATCTCCTTTTCTGCCTTCTCAATCTTATCTATCTATCCTTGGTAGACATTATTACACATTTTTACATCAATAGATGGATCTTCCACTGATTTCCTTATGTTGTCTATCATAGCTTCAGCCTCTTGTATCTTCTTGTATAGATCATTAGTCAATTTGTCTTGGTTCATACAATCTGCAATGATCTTTTTGCCCTTTGCTGCAAACTCCTTTAAGGATGCTTGACTAGTCTTTAGTGAGCTCAGATCAAGTGTATAGTTGCTAACCAATTCAATGAGCCTTTTCTTCAAATACTTCTCTTCTACAGCTAGGGATGCAGATTCTTCTAGGCTATAGAAATTACACTTGAACTGTGAAATAACTGTACTCACATCATCAATGGAGTGTACCTTGGACACCTTCTTGTCTGCTAGTAACAAGTTGTTTAAGATGTTTACTGATTCTATGAGGAGGGGATTCCTAATTACCTATTTCTCCTTGGCTTTCTCCATAGCTAAGACGCTGACCTTGATCAGGTATTCTTCTCCCCATGAATCCAAACTTGTTGTGTCAGGTGTCAAACTTGACAACAATGTTGCTGAGGGAAGTGGAGTGATAGGAGTACTGTCCATAACTTCCTCTTTGACTCTTATTGTCATTAGTTCATTTTCTTTTCTCTCTACTTTTTTTTTTCTTCTTCTTTTTCCATTTGTTCTTTCTTTTCTTCTTCTTTTTCTATTACTTTTTCTTTTCCTTCTTTCTTTTCTTCCATCTTTTCTTCTTCTTTTTCATCTGTTATATCCTTAATCAATATTTCTTCTTGATGAGTGGGAGGAGTGTTACTAAATGAGTTCTTAGCCTCTTGAGTGCTTACAAATGCCTCTTCAAACTTATCCAGATCCATAGCTATGGCCACCATAGTAAATTTTACATTGTCAATAAAGATAGAATCATCCTTGAATGTCTTTGTTATGGCCGCAGACTTATCTTCCTCTGATATTATTTCAACTGCAGGTGCTGAGTCCTGGGGACCTGTCATAGGTAAATTTGTAGTCTCTGACTCTTTTGCAACCATTTTGGGAACTTGAACTTTGGGCGCAATAGCTGGATACATGTGCCTATTCATGAAGACCTTCTTGAATGCCTTCTCTATTTCCTTAGCCACCAGTTCATAGTTTTTGTCCATTATATGCAGGGTCCTTGACTTGGTTCTAAGAGGTGGCTTTACTAGATCTAAAAATAGAGATTTCTCCTCTAGAGAACATACAAGAAGGGTTTCATCTAGAATCTTTTCTCTTATCCTTAGATCCTCTTCAATAGCTTGTCTCTTTTGGAACTCCAAGATGTTCCATACATTGTCAGGGATCATAGTCTTCAGTTCTAGTACTGTCTTCTTAAACTTCAACATATGTTTGAAAAGCATTCCATGTATCTCTGATTTGTCAATCTCACTGTATTTCTCATAGAACTTTCCTTCTTGATCAATCCTACCTTCATCAATGATTCTTGTACTTATCACACTGAGACTAGGTTTGAAACTTACTCCGGGAGGTGCTTGAGAGTTATTTTTGTTCCTTTTTACTCATGAGGATGGATGACCAATGCTAATATCTTTCTTCCTCTTAGGCATTGCCTTATACTCAAGAGGATCAACAAGGTCAATGGTTTCTTTGGGCGCAGAAGGAGTAACATCTATCTTACCCTTCTTATCATCTGATTTTTCTATTTTTACCTTCTTCAACTTAGGATCCTCTGATTTTGTCTTTTTTGTTGTTGTGCTCTCAATTTCCAAAGCAATCTTTTCTTCCCTTGCTTTGTCTAAGTCTGCTTGTGATACACCATGAATTCTCAAGATTTCTGAAGTACCCTTGGCAACTTTTCTTTTTGTTGCTGCCCTGTTTAGAACAACATCAACTTCTCTAGTTTTCTCTTCATAGGTTCCCCATCTTGGCTCATTAATGTCTTTAGGGGCTGAAAGCAATACTTTTATATCACTTTCTTAATGGTTTCCAAGATATTCTAAATCAGTGCGATGAACTAGGGTTTTCACAATTGATCAAATGCACAATAAGTCACTTGATGAATCAATCTGAAATCCTTCACAATCAAATTCTAAGGCTCCTCTACTCTCCAATCTCTCTGAGTTTGAATGCAATGAGTAATTTACAAACTTTTGTGTACTTTAAAGTAGAAAATCTTCCATTAGTGCTTGTCAAGTAAACCAGGTTGTCACTAAAAATTTTCTAACTTTCATTATGAAAACAATCATCTTGTGCGCTCTTGCACATAGGTTCTTCAAGTCTCCAAAAGCTTAAGTCCAAAGATGCATACTCTGAAAGTGAGTATACCAGCCGCATAGGGGTCTAGAGCTGAATTAGCTCCCCCTATGACCCTGAGGGCCATTCATCTTGATGTAGAGGGTGTGTCCACTATGGATGCATCCAATACATTATCATCAACCTTATCCTTCTTGGTCTCTGACCAAATAAAGCTCGCATCCTCTAAAGATTTTATAAACTTGACTTCTCCTTTGGTATCCATTATTGGTTCTTCGGGCTTTTTAGGGCTTTCCTGACCTTGCGTCCTTGGTCTACAAAACTTTGACATGTGTCTAGCCTTGTTATAAGAGTGAAAAATGACTGGAGGACTCACATTCCTCGACACATTGACATGGGACACCATTTTATATTGTCTAGCTGAGTGACCATTATAGTTGCATATCTGACATGTAACATTCTGAGAACTTTTTACATTTGATTGATTCTCATTTCTCTAATTATACTGAGTCTTGTTTTTTCTGACTTGTCTTACAATTCATAGCTCTATGACCAAATTTATTGCATGAATAACAGTAACCATTGAAAGGTCTTACCTCTGTACAGTTCCTCGCTATGTGTCCATGCTTGTTACATGCATAACAAGTTCTATCTACTGGCTTGTGATCATTCTTGGATGGTTCAATATGATCTTTAGTCTAACTTTTAGTCTCCTTAGCATATGAGGTGTCTTCTAGTGCTTTCATTCTTGCTCAAATGTTATCAATCTAATTTTTCACTTCATTATATCCAATGCAACTAGTATCTCCTTTAACTCTTCTTGCATACAACTGAGATTATATCAAATCAAAACTAGTGTGCAACTTATCAATGTGATTCTTTGCATCTTTCAATTCAGATTCCAAGCTTTCTTTTTCATTCCTTAGCTCCAAGATTTCCATGTTTTCTTGCCTCAATTCTTCATTCAGTTGAAGGTTATGTTTGATCTGTTCATCATAGACTTCCTGATTATTAGTTAGCTTATCATCTAATTCTTCAATCTATTCTTTTAGAGATGAATTTTCTTCACTGAGATTTTTTATCATAATCCATAAATCACTGGTAGAGCATTCTTTCCCTTTTCATGACTACTACAGCATCACTGACTTTTTCTTTAAGTTCTTCAATTTCTTTTTTAGATCTGTCCAAGTCTTCAAGAGCAGCTTCAAGATTTCTTTTCAGATGTTTCATTTCTGCTTTGTCCATGATCTCCTCAAGTGGTTAAATTTCTTTGTTGAGGATCAGAGCTCTGATACCAATTGTTAGGAATGGGAACACTAAGAGGGGGGGGTGAATCAGTGTTCACTATATTTTATCTTTTTACTTAATCTTAAACTGAACTTAAATAATTAAGTATTGAAATGAACATCCACATAAACATGAAACATGAAATCAACACATAACACCAATATGGTTACTGGGAAACCCAAATAGGTAAAAACCCCGGTGGGAATTGACACCCACTAATATTCTATACTAGTGTTTTATGATCCTTGCTAGAAGATCCTTAACCCTGTTAGGAGTTGCTTTAAAATGTATTAAGTGTTGGAGATTTTCCAGCAGGCCAGTACTGACCGTATGTTTGTCATTGATGACAACATATGGAAAGTAGCATGTGTGGAAGTCTTATGCAGAAAGATTTCAGTATATGTAGCATGGACATGATATCAATATGATAGCATGGGTGCAGAGGTTAACTGTTAGTATAGAGAGTTATATAGCAGCTTGTGTCAACAGTGTTCCTGACAGAGTAACAGACAGTGTTCTATGTATGGTTGTTCGTGCAGTTATCATGGAGCCTTGCATGCTTGGATATAAGTTGAAGACATAGTAGTGATGTTTTAGTCATGGATGCATAGTCTTTTGATTAGTAGAAGTGAAGTTATGCAGTCACTATTCACCAGTAGCAGTTTCCTATGTTTATTCAGAAGAGCCGACATATATTTTATTGGTTTTGGAGTTGCGCCTATCCTCTAGGTATGCACCCTTGGATTTAATCTTAGAGGAGATTTATTGATGTTTGGTTAAGAGTGTATGAAGTAATTCAGCTTGAGGAGAAATATCTAGTTGTTTTGGTAGAGCCGACAGTGTGTAGCATGTGTCTAAAATTATCTTATTGAACAGGTCCCAGAATGTGTTGCGTTCTTAGTAGAGCTGACTGAATTATTATTGGAGTTTGTTATGGCTTCTCTAATATGATTTCAAGGTGGTTCTAATAGGATAACTTGATTATATCATTTAGAGGAAAGATATTTATAGGCAATCATTTGTGATTGCTTGAGTGTGGTTCATAGTTGATTAAGCAGAGAAAAGTATGCGAAGTGCTGAGCCATCAAAAGAAGGTCTATGTGACCACATAAAGTATTTGTGCTATACATTGGAATTGATCCAGATAATAGGTCAAAGTGTACTTCACCAAGATTTAGATATAGTGTGTATCTATTAAACAGAAGGTTGTAGCCTTCACTCCTTTGAGCAGTATGCTCTGAGACAGTGTGTCCTCTCCCCTAACAGGGACTATTGTAAAAGACTCCTAATAGGGTCTAACCCTTGACCAAGTCTACTATAATAAATATATTGTAAAGAAACTCCTAATAGGGTTAAGGATCTTCTAACAAGGATCATAATACACTAGTGTAGAATATTAGTGAGTGTCAATTCCCACCAGGGTTTTTACCTATTTGGGTTTCCCCGTAACCAAAATATTATGTTGTGTTCAAGTGTTCTTTCATTGTGTTTATGCTTTATGTTTAAGTATACTTAATTGGATAAATAATTTAAACTTGTAGATAATTTATTCACCCCCCCACCCCTCTTAGTTATCTCTTGGGACTATTCCTAACAATTGGTACCAGAGCCAAGTGCCTTGGAGAGAAATTTTAACAGCTTGAGATTGATCAGATGGCATACTTTAGGAAAGAAAGTCCTAAGTTTGATGGAGAGAATTATCTTGATTGGAATAACAAGATGGTGACTCATTTTTAGTGCATTTCTTTTAAAGTTTTTGATGTAACTATCAAAGCAGTCAAGATCCCTTCCTTGGAAGACCTTGCAAAGGATGATGCTACTGATAAGAAAAAGGAATTGTTTCATCAGAATGCTATAGGTAAAGAAGCTCTTATCAACACTTTATCTGATGGTGAGTTTTCAAAAATAAAAAAGGTAGATACAACCCACAAAATATGGAAGCACCTAGAAGACATATTTGAAGGAGACAAACAAGCAAAGGATGCACGCAAAAAGACATGGATGAAAAGATATAATGCATTAGAGATGCTTCCTGAAGAAAATATCAAAGCTTACAATCAAAGGATAAATGAAGCAGTTGTTGGAATCAGAAACAATGGTGGAGAGATTTCAGAGGAGGACATTATGGACAAGGTAATGACTACTCTCACTCCTGAATATGAAAGCAAGATCAACATCCTTGATGAGACCATGCATCTTACATCTAATTTCAAGAGAGAGACCTTGATCAGCAAAATCTCAGATTTTGAGATTTCAAGATTGAAGACAAAACCAACGAGTGAAACAACCTTCAAAGCAATAGTTCATGGTAAGAAATCTGCAAACACTTCTGGTAATTTTGATGATAATGATGAAGAGAAAACTCTAGATGATTTCATTGCTATGATTTCCAAAAGAGAAAATAAAGGAAAAGGAAAATATGAAGGTCAATTACCATTTAAGTGCTTTTCATGTAATAAGATCGGTCACTTTGCATCTAAGTGTCCTACTAGAGCTAGAAAGTTCAAAAAGGATTACAAGCGTAAGTACTCTAAGGAATGTTACTATACTAGAGATGGAGTTTTAGATGACAAATTAGGTGAAGAAGAAATCAGATTCATTTCTATTATAGACAAAATGAATAATAAGACAAATCATAAAGATGAGAAAGAGGAACAAGAGCTAGCATTGATTTCCCAAGCTGATATAAGGACAGACTGGATTATAGATAGTGGTTGTTCACATCACATGATAGGTGATAAAAATAGATTTGTTCATCTGGACAAATACAATGGTGGTATGTTCAAATTTGGAGACAATACTCCTAATCCCATAGTTGGTAGAGGAGCCATCACCTTGGATGGATAGAATAGTACTGATGATGTTCTTTATGTTCATGGTTTGAAATGTAATCTTCTTAGATGATGTTCTTTATGTTCATGGTTTGAAACATAATCTTCATAGTGTTGGATAGTTACTTGGAAAAGGATATCAGTTGGATTTTAAAGATAACAAATGCATCATTAACAACAAGGATGGTGTTATGATTGCATTAGGTTCAAAGACTAGAGGTAATGTTTTCCAACTAATTCAGAAGTAAGTTGTTTTGTTGCTAAAGTTGATGACAGTTGGTTGTGGCATAAAAGACTATGTCATATCAATTTTGATAACATAGTAAAGATAAGCAATGTAAAGGCAGTAAGAGATCTACCTAGCATAGAAAAGCCAGTTGATACTATATGCAGGGAATGTGTAATGGGAAAGCATGTGAGAAATTCATTCAGGAGCAAGCACAATTCAGTAGAGAACAAGTTGGATCTGATTCATATAGACCTATGTGGTCCAACTCAAACAAGATCATACTATGGTGAAAGGTATTTAATTTTGTTTGTTGATGATTATACTAGGATGATGTCATTTTCATTTTTTAAAGATAAGTCAGAAGCATTTGAGAAGCTCAAAAATATTCAAAGCTAAGATTGAGAATAAATCTGGACTAAAGGTAAAATGTTTGAGATCGGATAGAGGAGGAGAATTCACCTCTAATAGATTCTATGAGTACTATGAAGAACATGGCATAAAGAGACAGTTAAGTACACCTAGAACCCCTCAGCATAATGGAATTGTAGAGAGAAGGAATAGAATCATTCTTGATATAGCGTGAACCATCGTGATAGAAGGAAAAGTTGCACACACCTATTGGAGAGATGTGGTCAATACAGCAGTCTACACCATCAATAGAACTTAATTGAGGCTAGGTGCTAACAAAACACCATATGAGCTATGGTTTGGTAATGTTCCCATAGTAAAATACTTCATAATCTTTGGAAGAAAGTGCTACATCAAGAGGGATGAAGTAGTAGGCAAGTTTGATGCAAGAAGTGATGAAGGTATTTTCCTTGGTTACTCTCCTAAAAGTAAATCTTATAGATGCTTCAATTTAAGATTGAAAAATATCATTGAAAGTGATCATGTTAAGATTAATGAAAATTTTATGGTTCAAGAAAGATATCATGATTACTCACCCATGATTGAAGGAGAACCTAGACCCTCCACTAGTGAAATAGTTATTGAAGAAATGTTTGACAATATTGATGTGTTATTCAATGACCCTGAGACAAGTGAAGAAGATACTCCTAAGGTTGATGAGTCAACATCACCTAAAGTTCCAAAGTTTACATCTAGAAATCATTCCAAGAAAGACATTGTTGGAGATCAGAGCGGAAAAGTCTTAACAAGATCACAAGCAAAGAAATCAGCTAGCAGTGAAGTGGTATGTTTACTATCTCAGATTGAACCTTTAAGTGTTGAAGATGCATGTAATGATTCAGATTAGAATGATGCTATGAAAGAAGAACTTGATCATATTGTTAAGAATGACACTTGGGAACTTGTCCCAATACCTAGTGATAAGAATGTAATTGGAACAAAGTGGATATTCAGAAACTAGTTGAATGAAGATGGTAAAGTAGTAAGAAATAAAGCAAGGTTAGTATGTAAGGGATATGCACAAAGAGAAGGCTTGATAATTCATACACATTTGCACCTATGAGTAGATTAAAAGATATTAAGTTGTTTCTAGCCTATGCTACAGTCAAAAACTTTAAAGTATATCAGATGGATGTCAAGTCAACATTCTTGAATGGAGATTTGAAAGAAGAAGTATACATTGAGAAGCTAGAAGGATTCACCTTATTAGATAGACCTGATATGGTATGCAAATTGAAGAAGGCCCTCTATGGACTTAAGCAAGCCCCTAGAGCATGGTATGAGATACTAGATGGATATCTAACAAAGATTGGATTCAAGAAAGGAGTAGCAGATTGTAATCTATTCATTAGAGAGACATCTGAAGGTCTACTACTTGTACCTATATTTGTTGATGACATTATCTTTGGAGGTAATGACAAACTAAGTGCAAAATTTGCCAAAGAAATGTAGAATGAGTTTGAGATGAGTATGATTGGTCCTATCAAATGCTTTTTGGGACTAAATGTACAATAGATAGGAAAAAAGAATTTGTATTAATCAATCCAAATATGTGAAAGAGATGCTGAAGAAATTCAAGATAGATGATTACTAGCCAATAGGAACACCTATGATCATTGGATGAAAAATTACAAAATAAGATGACTCACCCACAATGGATACAACATTGTACAAGTCTATGATTGGTAAACTCATATATCTTACTCAGACTAGACCTGATATTTCCAATGCAGTTGGCATAGTTGGAAGATTTGTAGCAGAACCTAAGCAAAGTCACCTCATGGCAGTAAAGATAATATTTAGATACCTATAGGGCACTATAGATTATGGTCTATGGTATCCTAATTCAGTAAATGTTGAGCTTCATGTATACACTGATGTTGATTGGGCATGATGCATAGATGATAGAAAGAGTACATCAGGTGGAGCAGTGTTTCTTGGTGATAGACTTGTCACTTGGACAAGAAAGAAAAAGAATTGTATTTCTTAGTCAATATTAGAAGTGGAGTATTTTGTAGCAGCCTTGAACTATTCTACAATTTTTTGGATCAAGTAGATGATAAAGGATTTTTTAATTCAGATTGATTATCCCATTTTTATTCATTTTGATAACACTAGCACTATCAATATGTCTAAGAACCCTGTGATGCATGAAAAGTCAAAACATATTGAGATCAAGTATCACTTCCTAAGAGAGAAAGTGGTAGAGAAAGAAGTCAAGTTGTACTATGCGAGTACTAAAGATCAGTTGGTAGATATATTCACAAAGCCCTTGCCTAAAGATACTTTTGAGTATCTCAGGGAGAAGTTGGGAGTAATTCCCTTCCCTGATTCTACTTAAAAGAAAGAAGGAAAGGCATCAATCCTTAGGGACTAATGGAAGGTTGACTACTCTAACTCAGGAGTAGTACCAATGCTTAAAATGATTGGAGCCCTTTTCCATTGATGTCAAAGGGGGAGTAATATATAGTCATGAAAAATAGAAGTAAAAAGGAGTATTATACTAAGGGGGAGTAATATTCTGTTATGACAATAGTTCAGTTGAGGAAATGAAGAATGTTGGAAAATATTGCAGCAGATGGAGAAATCATCTTTGGGGGAGTTTTAAAGAGGAAATGGAGAATGTTATAATTTGGGTTGGTGGTAGTTTTTCATTTCACATGTTGCCATCAATGCCAAAGGGGGAGATTGTTGGAGATTTTCCAGTAGGCCAGTACTGATTGTATGTTTGTCATTGATAATGACATATGGAAAGTAGCATGCATGGAAGTCTTATGCAATAATATTTTAGTATATGTAGCATGGACATGATATCAGCATGATATCATGGGTGCAGAGGTTAACTGTTAGTACAGACAGTTATATAGTAGCTTGTGTTAGCAGTGTTCCTGACAGAGTAACAAACAATGTTCTATGTATGGTTGTTTGTATATTTATCATGGAGCCTTGTGCACTTGGATATAAGTTGAAGACATATTAGTGATATTTCAGTCATGGATGCATAGTCTGTTGATTAGTAGAAGTGAAGTTATGCAGTCACTATTCACCAGTAGAAATTTCCTGTGTTTATTCAGAAGAGCCGATAGAGATTTTATTGGTTCTAGAGTTTCACCTATCCTATGGGTATGCGCCCTTGGATTTAAGCTTAGAGGAGAGTTATTGATGTTTGGTTAAGAGCACATGAAGTAATTCAGCTTGAGGAGAAAGATCCAGTTGTTTTGGTAGAGCTGACAGTGTGTAGTGTGCGTCTACAATTATCTTATTGAAAAAATCCCAGAGTGTGTTGTGTGCTTAGTAGAGCCAACTGAATTATTATTGGAGTTTTTTATGGCTTCTCTAATATGATTTCAAGGTGGTTCTAACAAGCTGACTTGATTATATCATTTAGAGGAAAGATATTTATAGGTAGTCATTTGTGATTGCTTGAGTGTGGTTCATAGTTGATAAAGCAGAGCAGAGTGTGGGAAGTGTTGAGCCATCATAAGAAGTTCTATGTGACCAAGTAAATTATTTGTGCTATACATTGGAACTAATCCAAATAGAAGGTCAAAATGCAGTTCACCAAGATCCAGATATAGTGTGTATCTGTTAAACAAAAGGTTGTAGCCTTCACCCCTTTGAGCAGTGTGCTCTCAGATAGTGCATCCTCTCCCCTAACAGGGACTATTGTAAAAGAATCCTAAGGGTATGACCCTTGACTAGGTCTACTATACTAAATATATTGTAAAGTAACTCCTAACAGAGTTAAGGATCTTCTAACAAGGATCATAATACACTAGTGCAAAATATTAGTGGGTGTCAATTCCAACCGAGGTTTTTACCTATTTGGGTTTCCCCGTAACCAAAATATTGTGTTATGTTCAAGTGTTATTTCATTGTGTTTATGCTTTATGTTTAAGTATACTAAATTGGATAAAGAATTGAAACTTGTAGATAACTGATTCACCCCCCCCCCCTCTCTCAACTATCTCTTGGGGCTATTCCTAACATTAAGTATAGTAGACCTTGTCAAGGGTCGGACCCTGTTAGGATTCTTTTATAATAAACCCTATTAGGGGTGTGGATGCACTATCCTAGAGCTCACTTCTTAAGTGGTGAAGGCTACAACCTTCTAATCTCAGATACATACTATATCTATTGGATGAACTATCACTGTGACATTGTTTGTCTAATTAGTTCCTTTGATGCGTTGATGCTTTGACCTCTTGCAAAGCTCTAATACATCTTATCAACCCTTTGCACACTTCTTCTCTACTTATCTCAATTATATAACAACTCTCATACTAATTACAATGAGTGCATCTCATATTTATATGCTCATACAAAACAAATAACTAGGCCGGCCCTTTAACCGATTACATACAACGCTTCCAATTGAATTGGCTCAATCGTGTTTACAAAAAAACATATTTAAATGTTAGAAACCTAATTAAAATAGGTGCATTTCCTATTCATCATAAGTATATAACTACAAATGAAAATGCCAACAATCGGCTGCTTACTCTTTTCTTCTTTGACACACACTAGTTGTGTAACTTCAACTATCTGTAACTTTGTCATACTTGCTCATCTGATCATGCACTCATAGATGAAGCATGAATATATTCTAACCAACTTATCTTCTAGGGCACATACCATAACTCAGTCGTACACACGTGTGATGATGCTCTGAGCTTCAGGTACTTTGTACAATATCTAGTCTTCAACACTTAGCCAATTTTTTATCTTCTCATCAAGTGCGCTGACTCCAAACTACTATACAACATTGTTGCCATAATGACAACACTATAATAAGTCATATACACTAGTATAGACAACTTTCCAACATTAAGTATAGTAGACCTTGTTAAGGGTCAGACCCTATTAGGAGTATTTTATAATAAACCCTGTTAGGGATATGGACTCACTGTTCTAGAGCTCACTGCTCAAGTGGTGAAGGTTGCAACCTTCTGATCTTAGATACACACTATATTTGTTGGATGAATTGTTACTATGACACTACTTGTCTGATCAATTCCTTTGATGCGCTGATGCTTTGACCTCTTGCAAACCTCTAATACATCTTATAGATTCTTCACACACTTCCACTCTACTTTTCTCAACTCTATAACAACTCTCATACTAATTACAATGGGAACATCTCATATTTATATGAGCATACAAAACAAATAACTAGGTCGACCCTTTAACCAATTACATACAATGCTTCCAATTGAATTGGCTCAAGCGTGTTTACAAACAAACATATTTACATGTCAGAAACCTAATTACAATAGGCACATGGCATTTACATCATAAGAATATAACCTCAAATCAAAATGCGAACAGTCGGCTACTTACTCTGTTCTTCTCTGGCACACACTGGTTGTGTAACTTCAATTATCTGTAACTTTGTCTTACTTGCATATCTGATCATGCACTCATAAACTAAGCATGAATATAGTCTAACAAACTTATCTTCCAAGGTGCATACCATAACTCGGTTGTATGCATGTGCGTTGATGCTCTAAGCTTCTAGTACTCTATACACTATCCAGTCTTCCACACTAAGCCAATTTCTGATCATCTCATCAAGTGCACTGACTCCAAACTACTATATGACTTTGTTTCCATAATGAAAACACTATACTAAGTCATATACACTAGTATAGCCAACTTTCCAACACACAAAACACTAACCTACTCTAAGAAACTAACACACAACTAAAATAAACACACCTATACATATTTATAGAGCTACTGTGCATGGAAAAGATTGAAACTTAATTGAAGAAATATTTCAAAAATTATCCATGCACTAGCAATTTTTGTTCTTCACCATCCAGATTTCTCAAGAAATATGAATCATTTCCATCACTCTGATGGATAACATATGGTCCTAACCACAAGGACTCAAATTTATTATGCTTGCCTTTATCTTCATCCATGACATTCCACTAAAGAATCAAATCACCAGGCTAGAATTTTCTAACACTTGGTCTTTTGTCAAAAAGATATTTCATCTTTTTCTATAGTTTCACATTTTCCTTCTAACTTTCCCTTCTTGTCTCATCCAATTTAATCAACTGGATCATCCTATCTTGGAAAGGATCACTAATTTCCATCTCTTCTTCTTGCATAAATTCATAGATAGGCAACAAATTATTTAGAGGAAGTCTGGATTTCATACCATACACCAATTCAAAACAAGATTTCCCTATAGCTCTTTCTCTACAATCCTATATGCCCATAATGCTAAATTCATTTTTACATGCCAACTCCTCTTATTATTTTCCAGAATTTTCTTCAAAATTTGCAAAAATGCTCTTATTACTACATTTTGCTTTCCCATTGGCCTGTGGATGGTATGGGGATGAGTATGATAGAATTATACCCATTTCTGAGCAAAATTCAGTGAATTCTTATGATCTAAAGCACATGGCATTGTCTATTACTAACTTAATAGGGACTCCAAATCTAGTAATTATATTATTCATCAAGAACTCAGTTACCACTGTTCTTGTATAAGTTTAGTTGGGATTGCTTCAATCCATTTATTAAAATAATCAGTAGCAACCAATATCCAACTATGTCCTCCACTGTATTTCTCATCAAATTCTCCAATAAAGTCCATCCCCCACATAGCAAAAGGAGCTTCTGCAACCACAGGGTTTAGTAACAATGCACCTAAGAATTTCAACTTTTTTGAGAACCATTGGCATGGCTCACACTTTCAGAAAAATGAATGAGTGTCCTTAAATAGGACATGCCAATAGTAACCAACCCTTAGAATTTTATGACCTATAGCCCTAGTTGAATTATGTCTTCCACATAGTACATAGTGCATATCTTTTAAAACTTTTTTAGATTTCCCTTTGTGCAAACACAAGAGAAAAATCCCATGATTTTCTTTCTAGTAAAAGTCACCCTACAACAATATGGACCTTTGAGGCTGCAATTTAAGGCTTCTTTTTTTATTATCATTCAATTCCTGTGGGCAACTAGCATTCTTAATAAAATGAACAATGTTAGTATACCAAGGTTGCATCTCAATGCTAGTAATTTTTCCTCCACCAATGGCAACATTATTTACTTGTATAAGGTCTGTATTTTCTTATGTCATTAACTTTTCAAGTCCCAAAACCCTTACAACTTTAGTAATATGGAGCTCCAAGTCAAATTCATGGATTCTATTGATCCATTTACATCTTTTTCTTGTGACCTCACTCTGAACCAAAATGTCCTTTACTGTAGCATGGGGGACATATGCATTAACCTTTGCACAAACCAAATAATGTCTAAAATCCTTGACTGCCTTAACCAATGCATAAGCCTACTTTTCCATCAATTCATAATTTAACTTAATTGATTCAAATGACTTGCTGAAGAAAGCAATGGGATGCTCAAAACCTTCCCCATCTTTCTATAATAAAGATGTTGCAATGGTATGAAAAAATGCAAAGGAAATAAAAGTGAAAGGCTTGGAGTAATTAGGAGATATTAGGATGGGAGCTTCTTGGATTGTTTGTTTGATTTTCTCAAAGGCTTCTTGAGCTTCAATATTCTAGTCAAAGTTTACATCTTTCTTTAAAAGCTTAACTATGGGTTTAACCAACTCTGCAAAATTTGCAATAAACCTCCTGAAAAAATTGATTTGTCCTAAAAAGGACTACACACCTTTAAGGTTCTTTGGAGGAGGGACCATTTTTATTTCTTCAAATCTCTCAGGGTCAATCCTAACTCCCTCTTTTGATACAATATGTCCTAGCAATTTTCCCTCAGTAATAACAAATTGATATTTTTTAGGATTCAATGAAATGCCAAAGTCTAAAGCCTTGACTAGAACCTTTTCCAAGTGATTACAGCAATCATCACCCCTCTTGGAATAAGTTTTCAAATCATCTTGATACACAACCATAAGAAAATTAATCAAGACTTTGAAAGAAACATACATTGCCCTCTGAAAAGATGCTCTAACATTTTTCAAACCAAAAGGCATACGGACATAAACATAGGTTCCCCTTGGAGTAGTAAATGGATTCTTGAATTGTTCGAATACTTTGACTAATACCTAGTTGTACCCTGAAACACCATCCATCTTAGACAATAATTCACAACCAGTCACTCTATGCATCATAGCCTCCATGTTTGGTAGTCCATAATTGTCCTTTAGTGAAGAAACATTTAGATTCCTAAAATCAACACAAAGTCTTACATCACCATTCTTTTTCCTGACTGGCACCAAATTAGAAACCCATGAAGAATTCCTAATAGGCTCAATGATGCCAGCATCCCTTAACTTAGTCAAATCTATTTGCTTTTTAGTGGCTAGTAGGGGATTAATAGGCCTTTGTTTTTGCCTAAAAGGTTTCATGTACTCTTTTAAAGGGATTTAATGTTGAAACAAGTCTTCCCTATAATATTTGAGGTCATCATAAGACCAGGAAAACACATTTTTATACTTTTTCAATAACCTTATCAAATTTTACCTTACCTCCCTACTCAGCTTTTTTCTAATGTATACCACTTGAGGGGATGTTTTTGAACCTAAGTTTATTTCCTCTAGATCATCAACCTTAGCATTAGACTTTTGTGACATGTACCTATCATTAATCTTAAACATTCCCTCTAGTTCAACCAACCCTTTAGGAATATGATTTCAGGCTAACTAAATAATCTCATTTCCCATGATACATTCCTTTCCATCAACAAACTACTATGAGTTATTAAAATCAATTTGTTTCTCATCATATTGATCTAGACTTTGAATTAATTTAAGGATATCATGATCATCCTCAAAGACTTTCCAATTATACACATTATCAGGAACTGCATGCCTACTTTTGATCTCTAACATTGATAGACCAGTTAGAGTAATATCATTGTTCTTTAATGCAATATTAGCAAGGAAATCTGCCATAATATTATTTGACCTTTCCACCCAAAGAATATTGAAAGAATCAAACAATTCTAATCTATCCCAGACAACATGTTTAAACAATTTAACCTGTCATCTTTGGCAACATATTTAGATCTGATTTTGGCTATGATTAATTGGGAATCACCATGGACTTTTAAGCATTTTATACCATGTTTTATAGAAACATCTAAAACCAATATCAAAGCCTCATATTCAGCAATATTATTAGTACACTAGAAAGTCAATAGAAATGAATATTTGAAGGTAATACCTGATGGGGATATAAGAAAAAGACCAGCTCATGATCCTTCCTTTGAACATCCTCCATCAAAGTACATTTTCCACAATCCATCTTGCTATAGTAGAAACTCATCAACTATAGGATCAATATTTTTTAATTGTGGCACAGCCTCTTCTACCATGAAATTCTCCATGTCAATATACACACCATAATTCAACTCCTTAGGTGCAACAATCTCAACCATTACTAAGGAACGAGGCTCCCTATACAACTTCAATTCAGTTCCATTGATAGGAATAATGGCATATGATAAATCCAACTATAATTTTCCTCCTACAGCTACTTTCCACTATCTTGATAGAAGCATGCCATAATGGGTCTTAGTATCAACTACCACCACATCCATCTTTTATGTGGCCTCAAGGAAAGAAAAAAATTTCACTTCTATCCCCAGTAAGGTTCCTACCACAAGAACTACTCTATTATCCATAGCATAACACCTACCATTGGATGTATCAACTTGAAATCCTAACTCCTTCATGACATGATAGGGCATCACAGTGGCTGTAGCACTAGAGTCTATCATGAAATTATTTAGCAAGAAGTTATTCACAATCAGTGTAACATAGAAAGGGTCAATGGAAGATGTTTATTGTGTTACAATATTCCCAACACAAAAGTTATAAATATCTTTATTTGTTTCAGGTCTATCCATTGAGTTTCCCTTTTCTAATATAATAGGATCAACACCTTGTTCATTTATCAGAGCTAGAGTAGTTGTCTTATGCTCTTTAATTTTCAACATTTCCAACATGGGACTAGAGACCTTCATGTGAGACAAGGAATGTCTCATGTCAAAATTAGGGGGGTCAATAGAAAGATCAGCAATATCCTTTTCTATACCAATCCTCCTATTTACCCTATCCATCATAATTTCTTCATTCTTTTTACCCTCAACAATAGGTTCCTCTTTCCTATTATTACCACCTTTTTCTTTAAAAATATTTGTTCTGAGGAGCTCTTTATGATGAGGATCATCTTTAACAAATATTGACCTAGGTACCCCTTGATCAGCTTCCACTCTTATATTCCTCAAATTGTATGAGGACCTTGCCTGAGAAATAGTAGCCACAATTAAAGTTTTGATTTCTTCTTCACTGGGCTTTCTCCAATGAGCTCTATCCAATTCTAATTTGATCATATTAGTTTTGTATATATCACTATCAGACTCATCATAATCAGATTGAGTAAACACTTGTTGCTCATAAATTCGGAGAATCCTCCTTTTATGATCAACATCAACACAAATCTCTTCATCATTTGAAGCTATAAGTTTTTCCACATTTTCAGTGGTAAAAATATTAACTGTAGGATTTTTAGATTCTTCATAATCTCCTACATGTGAATTATCAGCTTCTTCTTCCAAAGCTTTAGCTAAAGCACACTGGTAAGGTGAATGAGGCATATTACAAGCAACACACCAAGGAATTTTTTCCACATTATGTGCAGCATTTTTCTTCAAAGGATCAGGGTTATCTCTCCCTTTTTGAGTTTCATGGTTATCAAAGATAGGTTTCCCATCTTTCTAATTTGTCTTGTAAGGCTGATCATGTAACCTTGGGAACCTTTCCTACCTTTGATAAGGTGTTCTAGTGTCCTAATAATTCCTCCCACCCTTTTCAATCTTGGTTGAGAGATCCTTGACCACACTTGCCAACCTGTCAACCTTATCATCTTCCTTGGTTGGTCTCACAACATGTGGCTTAGTTTCCTTCCACAATCTGCCTTCATCCCTTTTATACATCTAACCAAACACCTTCCTATTAATTTTAATATTTATAGCCAATTTGAAAGCATCTCTCAAAGTATGAGGACTTTTATCTCTCAAAAGATATGACATCTTTCCATCCAAGGAATTAAAATATGTGGTCAAGCAAACTACATCATTTAGTCTTAAGACTTGAAACAATTTGTACATTGCCTTTTGAAACTTGCCATTGAATTCAAGCATGCTCTCATTTTGATGCTTCTTGATGTTATTAAATTCATTGAGCATATAACTTGAATTAACATGTTATGCATAATGTTCCTTAAAACACCTGAAAAATTCATCCCATGATGCAATACTATTTTCAGGAAAGCCTCTATACCAATCCCTAGCATCTTCAATTAACGATTGAACAAAAAGCTTCATTACAACATCCACATGTTCAATTTCATAGTCATTAATTTTATCTATAAAAAAATTCAGATGCTCTTTACATGTAACAACATTGTTTTTAGTAAACTCAGGGATCTTCTCTATTACCTCATTTGGGATGACATTAGGCTGACCAGGGATACCATCAAAGAAAAATGGTCTATATCTATCCAAGTGAACTAGTCTTATTTGGCAATTTTGTGGGCCTTGTATTCCTCGGCCAATAATTTGACACGAGACATTTCCCATTGTGCCACCAATCAATGGGACTATTGGATTGGCATTTTGAACTAGTGCAGGTGCATATTTTTTAGGAATTGAAACTTGGGGATTGGGAATTGTACTAAAATGTTGGTTTAGTGGTATTGTGCTTATAGTAACAGGGACTAAGCTACTAGATGTTGTATTCATGTTAGCATGAAAGAAAGAAATGTTCCTTTTAATTTCATCTGTAGTAGCCTCCAACTCCATTTTCTCTAACTAGATAGCTAAATCCTCCTTAGCTTTTCCATACTTCTCCAATTATAAATTGGCTTGGGACACAACATTAGGAATAACAATATTCCTCTTTGGTTCATTTATATTTATACCAACCACCTTTTGTTTTCCTTTGTTAGATGGTTCCTTTATAGCATTTCTGAGATCTTTATTTCTTTCAATTTTTGATGGATGAAATTGTTCTAGGACAGGGCCTTATCCTTCAAACTCATATTTCTTTGGATTAGGCTTAATGCCATCAACTTGTTTTCTCAGAGATCCCATATCACCAAATAATTCACTGTCTAGACCCTAGAAATCTTGATTTAGACTTTTAGCCTAGATCTCATTATGCTTTTTTTTTTCTCATGAGATCTTGTCTCTCCATGAGTAACTCATAGATCTGTTGTTCCCGCACCTTTCTTCTATTGGTAATTTCTAACAATTTCTCATGCTCTTTCTTCCTCAAGGCTATTACTTCCTCCCTCAACTTTTTAGAATCATAAGAGGTAGTCTCTATAGAAAAGGTTTCTCCTGGTGGATCCATACTTTATCTTCCAGGGAAAAACCCTATGTATGTGGCTTCATCTTCCTGAGAAGGATTCACTACACTAGGTTTGGTTTTCCTAATAAGTTTAGGATCATCAGAAGAAGAAGAGATCTCTTTAGGAATAGGTATGGGAACTCAATTTCTAGAAGGTCTGGGAGACTTAAGATTGAAAAGACCTCTCCTATAACATTTTTTTCTACTAGGTGTATGCAGCTCATCAACCATATTACTCTCTAGATGATCTTTATAATAGGACCTAGTGAATCTTTGTTGACTCATGGTGTTCTCAACAAAAGATATATCTAAGTTTTATCAAAAATACTAGCCACTGGTAAACACAAATTTTAGAGTCACCACCTAATAAAAAGTGGGGATAGAAATTTATAAACTAGTCTGCAACAAAACAATAGATGATTAACAAAAATTTAAGAAGTCCATTGTGCATTATCTATCCCCAGTAGAGTCACCAATTTTGTTAGTGCTCAAACTTGTAGATGATAAATAGGAATCAAATACCTCTAATATACAACTCTAACATTCCCAACATATGTATCTAACAAAATTTAAACACTAAGGTATTAAGGTTAAAAACCTTCTTCACTTTGAGCCTTAAGCTCATGCAGGTTTACCCTTCAAATCTGCTTCTCTAAAGCATGACAATAGTTATCCATGTCCTCAACATCAATAATACACATTCAGATTATACAACACAACTTAAAATGAATTGATTATTTGAATTGTTGATGGTGAAAATACAAATCAAGCTAAGACCAGTGCCAAATCCTAGGGCATCAAAGTCAGAAAACATACATTAATAGAAAACCCTTCAAAACAAGTATCACAAAACCCAAATGAGGTGCTTTACACTCCATTCTCCCATTTTCTTATCCTAATATCAAATTCTTATACAGAAAATAAATTTCCACAGATCTCCCTTAAGATTTACCTTTCCCTTGAAAGAAAATTAAGCTTAACCCCTATATCTACCTTGTAAAAAATTTATCAAAATGCCTTACATAAAGGAATTCAACATCCATACATGAAGACAAATAGAATATACAAAGGAGTTCTAGTATATTGTATTGATACTTTTACTGTATCAGTACATTCTTGATAGAGAATTGTAGGACAAAAGTACTATTATCAGAACTCTCTTTACAAAATAATATTCACCACCTCTACAAAAGAAGAAAACTTGTAATTTATACCATTGGCTATCTTGGAATCCTCAAAGAAAGGATCCAACAAGCTTTGGATAGCCAGGATAGTGACTTGCACTATAGATAAAAGTACATTACATTATGACTAGAAACCACAAGAAACAAAAACTAATTCTCATCATACTGAATCTTCACAAGTGGCACCTTCATCTGATGATATTTCTGAGTAACTGCATAAGATTTTTACATGAATTATGACCACCATTTCAGGATAACATACATCATTCTCTGAATTATAGTTACACTCCATGTATTAAGGATCGGGTGCCATGTGTAATTCATTCCTCTTCTACTACTCCTGGTTCAAAGGTATTTGTCTTCTTCGTATTCTAGTCCACTATAAAAAACCCTGGAAAGAAACCCTCCATCATTTCAAATACTGGAAGCAATGGCCAACTGATCAAATTTAAAATGTGACTTTCGACTCATCTCCTTTCTGACACATAGGGTGGTTCGAGCATTAATCATCAAACAATCAATTGAGCTTTGAAAACTAACTGTCCACATCATCTTTTCTTGGCAACCAATTGGAAACACACACATCAGCAACACCTGGCAACTAGACTCACTGTCGCATCTTCATCATTCTTTAAATCAAGACCGGTGATCCTCTCTTAAGAGAGAATAAATGACTTTCATAACATCACAATCAGTAAAACTTCATGCATCTCCACTTTGCGTTTATACGACAATCATTAGATCAAGGCAAATCTATGATGACTTGAAACTTATAGCATCCCGGCCCCATTTGATAACTAGATATATCGCTACCATCAGATGAAAGAATCCAACAGTCGATGTTCTTGTTCCACCCAATTGGACCAATAGTTGTAACTCATGGTTTAATACAAAATCAATGGTTGTCACAACATCATGATCACAAACCTCTAATCACCTTTTTTATTGCGAACATACGATAGTCGTTAAATCAAACACAAGATGTCAGTTCATTACTACCTTTATTAATTGGACCTAGTGAATTCACATCGATAGAACTTTGCAATCAGATGGTTGTGATAAATCCAAGGTAACCGGTCCCACCTCACAAAGAAGCTTAGTTTCTAACCAAATCAATGGCTGTCACAATTGCGCATTGGTTAATCACCCTGCATCTTTCCTTTGCGGCCATGTGACCAACATTAAATAAAAACATGAGATAAGCACTTCAATAAAGTGCCAAAATCATAGGAAAATTTATCATTAGGACTTAGGGAAAATATTAAAGGTCACGGAGCTTTAGACTTAGGAAAAATAAGGAGTCGGGTTAGGTAGATAAAAACATAGGAAAAAGACCCCGCCAAGAGGAATATTACAACACATGCGTTAAAAGAACTTTAGTGATTTCCAAAAAGTAATGAAGAAACAGAAGGACTACCAAGGAACTGGGGTTTTTTACTTAGACAAATTTCAAAACCCTTTGCATGGATAAGCCCTAGTTCCTCATCAACTTGAAATGACTAGAACTCACTGGTTTTTACACCAAAATTCATGTGATCTGAACTAAAGTTTGAGCACATTCTAAATTATCCATGGCTAAGCTTGCAAGCTGTAAAACATTATACATCTTCTTCGTAGATCAAAATTGTGTTGCAGCTAGGGCATGGCAATTTCTTAGGGTTTTTCACCAAAACTAGACCATTTTCTTAGGATTTTTGCAATGAAAGGAAAATGGGATAACAGTGGGTCTATCTGAGTATTCTTGAATGCAAGTTCATAGCAAGTAACCAAGAAACTGTAGGTGGTAGACAACAAAACACTAACCTACTCAAAGAAATAAACACACCTATACATATTTATAGAGCTATTGTGCATGGAAAAGATTGAAACTTAATTGAAGAAATATTTCAGAAATTATCCATGCACTGGCAATTCCTATTCTTCACCATCCAGTTTTCTCAAGAAATATGAATCATTTCCATGAATCTGATAGATAACATATGGTCCTAACCACAAGGACTCAAATTTCTTGTGCTTTCCTTTGTCTTTAGCCATGGCATCCCATTGAAGAATCAAATCACCAGGCTGGAATTTTCTAACACTTGCTCTTTTGTCAAAAAGATATTTCATCTTTTGCTACAATTTCAAATTTTCCTTCTGACTTTCCCTTCTTGTCTCATCCAATTCAATCAACTGGATCATCCTATCTTGTAAAGGATCACTAATTTCCATCTCTTCTTCTTGCATAAATTCATAGATGGGCAAAAAATTATTCAGAGGAAGTCTGGATTTCATACCATACACCAATTCAAAATGAGATTTCCCTGTAGCTCTTTTCTCGACAATTCTATATGCCCATAATGCTAAATTCAATTTTACATGCTAACTCCTCTTATTCTTTTCCAGAGTTTTCTTCAAAATTTTCCAAATTCTCTTATTACTAGATTTTGCTTGTCCATTGGCTTGTGGATGGTATGGGGATGAGTATGATAGAATTATACCTATTTCTGAGCAAAATTCAGTGAATTCTTGTAATCTAAACCACATGGAATTGTCCATTACTAACTTAACATGGACACCAATTCTATTAATTATACTATTCATCAAGAACTCAGTTACCATTATGCTTGTAGCCTTTTTAGTTGGGATTGCTTCAATCCATTTAGTAAAATAATCAGAAGCAACCTATATCCAACTATGTCCTCCCCTGGATTTCTCAGAAAATTCTCCAATAAAGTCCATCCCCCACATAGAAAAAGGAGCTTCTACAACCACAAGGTTTAGTAACAATGCAACTAAGAATTTCAAATTTTTTGAGAACCTTTATCATGGCTCACACTTTCAGACAAATGAATGAGTATCCTTAAATAGGACAGGCCAATAGTAACTAGCCCTTAGAATTTTATGAGCTATAGCCCTAGCTGAATGATGCCCTCCACACAGTCTAGAGTGCATATCTTTTAAAACTTTTTAAGATTTCCCTTTGTCTAAACACAAGAGAAAAATCATATCATTTTCTTTCTAATACAAGTCACCCTACAACAACACATACCTTTGAACCTGCAATTTGAGGCTTCTTTTCTGATTATCATTCAATTCCTGTGGGCAACTAGCATTCTTAAGAAAATGAACAATGTTAGTATACCAAGGTTGCATCTCAATGCTAGTAATTGTTCCTCCATAAATGGAAACATTATTTACTTGTATAAGGTCCATATTCTCTTCTATCATTAACTTTACAAGTCCCAGACCCCTTATAAGTTTAGTAACATGGAGCTCCAAGTCAAATTCCTGGATATCCATTTACATCTTTTTCTTGTGACCTCACTCTAAACCAAAATGTCCTTTACTGCAGCATGGGGGAGATATGCATTAATCTTTTCACAAACCAAATAAGGTCTAAAAGCCTTGACTATCTTAACCAATGCATAAGCTGACTTTTCCATCAATTCATAATTTAACTCAGATGATTGCAATAACTTGCTGAAGAAAGCAATGGGATGCTCAAAACCTTCCCCATCTTTCTGTAATAAAATTGTTGTAATGGTATGAAAAGATGAAAAGGGAAAAAAAAAAAAAAAAAAGGCTTAGAGTAATTAGGATATATTAGGAAGTGAGCTGCTTGGATTGTTTTTTTCATTTTCTCAAAGGCTTCTTGAGCTTCAATATTCTAGTCAAACTTTACATCTTTCTTTAAAATCTTAACTATGGGTTTAACCAACTCTACAAAATTAGCAATAAACCTCCTGACAAAATTGATTTGTCCTAAAAAGGACTGCACACATTTAAGGTTCTTTGGAGGAGGGACCTTTTTTATTTCTTCAACTCTCTCAGGGTCAATCCTGACTCCCTCTTTTGACACAATATGTCCAAGCAATTTTCCCTCAATAACAACAAATTGACATTTATTAGGATTCAATGAAATGCGAAACTCTAAAGCCTTGACTAGAACCTTTTCCAAGTGATTACAGCGATCATCACCCCTCTTGGAATAAGTTGTCAAATCATCTTGATACACAACCATAAGGACATTAATCAAGTCTTTGAAAGTAATATCCATTGCCCTCTTAAAATTTGCTCCAGCATTTTTCAAACCAAAAGGCATATAGACATAAACATAGGTTCCCCAGGGAGTAGTAAATGCAGTCTTGAATTGTTTAGATTCTTTGACTAATACATGGTTGTACCCTAAAACACCATCCATCATAGACAATAATTCACAACCAGTCACTCTATGCATCATAGCCTCCATGTTTGGTAGTCCATAATTTTCCTTTAGTGAAGCAACATTTAGATTCCTAAAATCAACACAAAGTCTTATGTCACCATTTTGTTTCCTAACTGGCACCAAATTAGAAACCCATGAAGAATTCCTAATAGGTTCAATGATGCCAGCATCCCTTAACTTAGTCAATTCTATTTGCATTTTAGTGGCTAGTAGGGGATTAATAGGCCTTTGTTTTTGCCTAAAAGGTTTATTGTCCTCTTTTAAAGGGATTTCATGTTGAAACAAGTCTACTCTATAAGCTTTAAGGTCATCATAAGACTAGGTAAACACATGTGTATACTTTTTCAATAACCTTATCAAATTTTCCCTTACCTCCCTACTCAGCTTTTATCCAATGTATACCACTTTAGGGGATGTTTTTGAACCTAAGTTTATTTCCTCCAGATCCTCAATCTTAGCATTAGACTTTTGTGACATGTACCCATCATTGATCTTAAACATGCCCTATAGTTCAACCAACAATTTAGGAATATGATTTTAGGCTAACTAAACAATCTCATTTCCCATGACACATTCCTTCCCATCAAAAAATGGCTATGAGTTATTAAAATCAATTTGCTACCCATCATATTGATCTAGACTTTGAATGAATTTAAGGATACCATGATCATCCTCAAAGACTTTCCAATTATACACATTATCAGGCATTGCAGACCTACTTTTGATCTCTCACCTTTGATACACCAGTTAGAGTAACATCATTGTTCTTTAATGCAACATTAGCAAGGAAATTAGCAAGGAATTCTGCCATAACATTATTTGACCTTTCCACCCAAAGAATATTGAAAGCATCAAACAATTCTAATCTATCCCAGACAACATGTTTATACAATTTTAACCTGTCATCTTTGGCAGCATATTTAGATCTGATTTGGGCTATGATTAATTAGGAATCACCATGGACTTTTAAGCATTTTATACCATGTTTTATAGCAACATCTAAACCCAATATCAAAGCCTCATATTTGGTAGTATTATTAGTACACTAGAAAGTCAATAGAAATGAATATTTGAAGGTAATACCTGATGGGGATATAAGCAAAAGACCAAATCCTAATCCTCCCTTAGAACATCCTCCATCAAAGTACATTTTCCACAGTCCATCTTGCTCAACTAGAAACTCATCAATTATAAGATCAATATTTTTTAATTATGGTACAACCTCTTCTACCATGAAATTCTCTATGCCAATATCAACACAATAATTCAAGTCCTTGGGTGCAACCATCTCAACCATTACTGAGGAGCAAGGCTCCCTATTAAAACTTCACTTCAGTTCCATTGATAGGAATAATAGCAGCCACGTGTTGGGAAAAGTGGGACCACAAACCTCTACCATGATCTAATCGATCGATGTGTTAGGTAGCTACGAGAGACTGATTAGATTAGTCAACCTAATCTAATATCCCATCCTTAATGCAAAAAGATCACCCAACCATCCCATCCTTCATACAGAAAGACCACACCAAATTGTAATAGGTAATATAGTTCTATACATTATACCCACCACTTTCATCAATATGGCACCACTTTCATCAATATGAGACCCCCCCTTTATATCAGCAAATATTCTCAAGGAGGCAGGGAGGTAGGTAGAGAGGGGCATTATAGCAGCCTATAATATGGTCATTATAGAGGGGGAGGGGTATTTTTCCCCCCTGGCCTCCCCGAGTCGACACGCTGCCCGCGGCAGGAGGCAGGGAGGCATGGAGAGAGAATTACTTGGCCTTATTCCATCTCCCCCTATCGGGTGGTATGGGGCTGAGGGGAGGATAAGACTATGAGAAATAAATGGGTAGGTATATTACATATAGAATCAGAACCCTATACATTGATATTAGTTCACTGAAGGTCCTCTCATAATTGTGAGTCGAGGCAGAAGCCAAAATCAAATAGGTTTCAGTTTTAGGTGGGTTCATATTGTTGATTTTGGTTTCACCAAAAAGGTAGAGAAGGTAGTAAGCTTCAGGTCCTAGCCCATTATAGTTGTGCATGCAGATATTTTTCCCCCCCTAGTGGAAAAAAGAATCGAAGGATAGTGGAAGGACAAAAAGGAAGAATAGAAGGTTCTATAGTAGGTGGAAACCAAAGAATAGCGAAAGCGGGAAGGAAGGTGGGAAGATATTAAGCCGGCCCAATGCAAGCAAAACCAACAAGACAACCTATCTATTTTTATTGCCGGATTGGGGAGGGGGACCCCCCCAACACCCCCCCCCCCCGTTCCCCCCCAACACCCTGATTTACCCACCTTTTTTGAAAGCGGCCAACGAAACCAAAGTTGGCCGCACCCAACAAGACAAGACAAAAGGTTCTAAATACTATTATTTCCATTGTGAATGAAGTAATACTAGGCAGCAAAGCAACCTTATTCATGTTATGCTGTGAATGAAGTAATACAAGGACAAGTACGAAGGGAGGCAATTCCTTGTTACGTATAGAATTGGTTTCAAGCGAAGCGGCGGGAGACAAAAAGAGATTTTAAATTGGCCCTAGCCATGGGGGGGGTCCCCATAAACCCCCCCTAATGGGTCCTACAAGGACAAGTTTTAAAGATTTCCCTTGCCATGGGGGGGGTCCCCCAAACCCCCCCAACTTGGTCCTGCAAGGACAAGTTTTAAAGATTGCCCTTGCCATGGGTGGGGTCCTCCCAAACCCCCCCTACTTGGTCCTACAAGGAAAAGTTTTTTTTGATTTCCCTTGCCCTTGAATTTGAATGAGATTAAATCTTGAATTCGAAGAATGAGAAAGCAGGAAGCGAAGCATAGTTCCTATCGGGAATCGAAGACAAGGAGAAATAATATAAGCTAATATGGGAATATTATGCTTCGAGCCTCTCTCTAGAGTGCCATCCCTCACTCCTTAGGTCACTCCAGATATCGCTCCTGTGTTCAGAGATCATTTTTTTGTTGGGACTGGCCTAGCCTGTACCCCCCATAGTTCATGCTGGGCCCCATTCACTTTTATGTGCTACGAGGCCCAGCCCTCCTTGGGGGCAGGTAGGCCAATCCTAAATCAAAAAAACTTTCTATGTTAGGGTATCCAGGTGGGGCCCCTCTTGGGAGGTTCCCTACATATCTACCCCTGCATAACCCCACTTGCCCAACAAAGTTGTTACCCGCCAGACAAGTTTTTTTTATTTCCCTTGCCCTTGCCCTTTCATTCCCTCCCACCCCAATGAAAGGACCCTAGGACCCCAAGCACAAGTGGCAAGGAGGGGAGAAGGAAGGGGGGAAGGAAGGCAGGAAGACAGGACCCCAATAAATTACTCAACCTTATTCCATAGCCCTCGGAGGGGTATGCGGCCGAGGGGTATGATAAATCCAACTACAATTTTCCTCCCACAGTTGCTGCCCACTATCTTGATAGAAGCATGCCATAATGGGGCTTAGTATCAACTACCACCACATCCATCTTGTATGTGGCCTCATGGAAAGCATCAATTTTCACTTCTATCCCCAATAAGGTTCCTACCATAGGAACTAATCTATTATCCGTAGCATAACACCTACCATTGGATGTATCAACTTGTAATTTCAACTCCTTCATGACATTGTAGGGCATCACCATGGCTGCAGCACCAAATTCTATCATGCAATTATTTAACAAGAAGTTATTCACAATCAGTGTAACATAGAAAGGGTCAATGCAAGATGGTTCTTGTGTTACAATATTCCCAACACAAAATTTAGAAATATCTTTAGTTGTTTCAATATTTTCCATTGACTTTCCCTTTTCTAATATAACAAGATCAACACCTTGTTCATTTATCAGAGCTAGAGCATCTTTCTTATGCTCTTTGATTTTCAACATTTCCAACAAGGTAATAGAGACCTTCATGTGAGATAAGGCATGTCTCATGTCAAAAGTAGGGGGGTCAGTAGAAAGATCAAAAGTATCATTTTCTTTACCAATCCTTCTATTTACCCTGTCTATGGCAATTTCTTCATTCTTTTTACCCTCAACAATATGTTCCTCTTCCCTATTATTACCACCTTTGCATTTAACAACATTTGGTCTAAGGAGCTCTTTATGATGAGGATCATCTTTAAAAAATACAGACCTAGGTACCCCTTGATCATCTTCCACTCTTATATTCCTCAAATTGTATGAGGACCTTGCCTAAGAAATAGTAGTCACAGTTAAAGTTATGATTTCTTCTTCACTAGGCTTTCTCCAATGAACTCTATCCAATTTTGATATGACCATATTAGTTTTGCATATATCACTATCAAACTCATCATAATCAGATTGAGTAAACACTTTTTTCTCATAAATTGGGAGAATCCTCCTTTTATAATCAACATCAACACAAATCTCTTCATCATCTGAAGATATGAATTCTTCCTCCTTTTCAGTGGTAAACATTTTAAATGTAGGATTTTCTAGATTCTTCATAATCTCCTGCATGTGAATTATCAACTTCTTCTTCCAAAGCTTGAGCTACAACACAATGGTAAGGTGAATGAGGCATGTTACAAGCCACATACCAAGGAATGTTTTCCACATTATGTGCTGCATTTTTCTTAAAAGGATTAGGGGTATCTCTCCCTTTTTGAGTTCCATGGTTATCAAAGACAGGTTTCCCATCTTTCCAATTTGTCTTGTAAGGTTGATCATGTAACCTTGGGAACCTTTCCTACCTTTGATAAGGTGGTCTAGCATCCTAATAATTCCTCCCACCCTTTTTAGTCTTGGTTGAGAGATCCTTGACCATACTTTCCAACCTTTCAACCTTATCATCTTCCTTGGTTGGTCTCACAGCATGTGGCTTAGTTTCCTTACACAATCTACATTCATCCCTTTTATACATCTGACCAGACACCTTCCTATTACTTTCAATATTTATAGCCAATTTGAAAGAATCTCTCAGAGTATGAGGACTTTTATCTCTCAAAATATATGACATCTTTCCATCCAAGGCATTAAAATATGTGGTCAAGCAAACTGCATCATCTAGTCTTAAGACTTGAAACAATTTGTACATTGCCTTTTGAAGCCTACCATTGAATTCAGACATCCTCTCATTTTGATGCTTCTTGATGTTATTAAATTCATTGAGCATATAACTTGAATTAACATGTCTTGCATACTATTCCTTAAAACACCTGAAAAATTCATCCCATGATATAATACTATTTTCATGAAAGCCTCTATACCAATCCCCACCATCTTCAATTAATGACTAAACAAAAAGCTTTACTACAACATCCTCATCTTCAATTTCATAGTCATTAATTTTATCTATAAAAAACTTCAAATGCTCTTCACATGTAACAACATTGTTTCAAGTCAACTTATGGATCTTCTCTCTTACCTCATTTGGGATGACATTAGGCTGACCAGGGATACCATCAAAGAACAATGGTCTATATCTATCCAAGTGAATTGGTCTTCTTTTGAAATTTTGTGGGCCTTGTATTACTCCTCCAATAAGATGAACTTGTCCAGTGCATCTTGTTTAGGAATTTAAACTTGGGGATTGGGCATTGTACTACAATTTTTGTTTAGTGGTACTGTGCTTATAGTAATAGGGATTGAGCTACTAGTTGTTGTATTCATGTTAGCATTCAAGAAAGCAATCTTCTTTTTCATTTCATTTGTAGCAGCCTCCAACTCCATTTTCTCTAACTAGATAGCTAAAGCCTCCTTAGCTTTTCTAGCCTTCTCCAATTATAAATTGGCTTGGGACATAGCATTAGGAATAACAGTATTCCTCTTTGGTTCATTTATATTTATACCAACCACCTTTTTTTTCCTTAGTTAGATGGTTCCTTTGTAGCATTTCTGAGGTCTTCATTTCTTTTAAATTTTGATGGATGCAACTATCTTAGGATAGGTCCTTCTCCTTCAAACTCATATTTCTTTGGATTAGGCTTACTGTCATCAACTTGTTTTCTCAAATCTCCCATATCACCAAATAGATTACTTTCTAGACCCTAGAAATCTTGATTTAGGAGTTTATCCTGGATCTCATTATGCCTTTTTTCTCATGAGATCTTGTCTCTCCATGAGTAACTCATAGATCTATTGTTCCCGCACCTTTCTTCTATTAGTAATTTCTAACAGTTTCTCATTCTCTTTCTTCCTCAAGGCTATTACTTCCTCCCTCAACTTTTTAGAATCATAAGAGGCAGTCTCTACAGCAGAGGTTTCTCCTCATGGATCTAAACTTTCTCTTGTAGGGAAAAACCCTATGTTTGAGGCTTCATCTTCCTAAGAAGGATTGATTGCACTAGGTTTGGTTTTCCTAATAAGTTCAACATCACCAGAAGAAGAAGAGGCCTCTTTAGGAATAGCTGTGGGAACTCAATTTCTAGAAGGTCAAGGAGAATCAACATTGAAAAGACTTTCCTAGACCATTATTTTCTACTAGGTGTATGGAATTCATCACCCATATTATTCTCTGGATGATCTTTATAATATGACCTATTGAATATTTTTCAACTCGTGGTGTTATCAACAAAAGATATATCTAATTTTTAGCACAAATACTAGCAACTGGTAAACATAGATTTTAGAGTCGCCACCCAGCAACAAGTGGGGATAGAAATTCATAAACTGTTCTACAACAAAATAATAGATGGTTAACAAAAATGTAACAAGTCCATTATACACTATCTGTCCCTAGCAGATTCACCAATTTTGTTAGTGCTCAAACTTGTAGATGATAAATAGGAATCAGATACCTTTGATATATACTCTAACACTTCCCAACATATGCATCTAACAAAATTTAAACACTAAGGTATTAAGGTTAAAAACCTTCTTCACTTTGAGCCTTAAGCTCAGGCAAGTTTACCCTTCAAATCTGCTTCTCTAAAGCATGACAACAATTATCCATGTCCTCAACATGGACAATACACATTTAGATTATACAAAAAAACTTAAAATGAATTGATTATTTGAATTGTTGATGGTGAAAATGCAAATCAAGTTAAGACCAATGCCAAATCCTAGGTCATCAGAGTCAGAAAATATACATTAACAAAAAAGCCTTCAAAACAAGTATCCCAAAACCCAAATCAGGCTCTTTAAACTCCATTCTCCCATTTTCTTATCCTGCTATCAAATTATTATATAGACCATAAATTCCCACAAATCTCCCTTAAGATTTACCCTTCCCTTGAAAGAAACTTAAGCTTAACCCCTATATCTACCTTGTAAACAATGTATCAAAATGCCTGACAATTTAATACATAAAGGATTTCAACATCCATACACGAAGACAAATAGAATATGCAAAGGAGTTCAAGTATATTGTATTGATATTTTTACTGTATCAGTACATTCTTGATAGAGAATTGTGGGACAAAAGTACTATTATCATAACTCTCTTTACAAAATAATATTCACCACCTCTACAAAAGAAGAAAAATTTCTATTTATACCAATGGCTATCTTGGAATCCTTAGAGAAAGGATGCAATATGCTTCAAATAGCCAGGATAGTGACTTGCACTACAAACAAAAGTACATTACATTATTACTAGAAACCACAAGAAACAAAAGTTGATTCTCATCATACTGAATCTTCACAAGTGGCACCTTCATCTGATAATATTTCTGAGTAACTGCATAAGGTTGTTACATGAATTATGACCATCATTTCAGGCTAACATACATCATTCTCTGAATTATAGTTACACTCCCCGTATTAAGGATCAGGTGCCATGTGTAATTCATTCCTCTTCTACTGCTCCTAGTTCAAAGGTATCTAGCTTCTTCATATTATGGTCCACTATAACAAACCCTGGAAAGAAACCCTCCATCATTTCAAATATTGGAAGCAACGGCCAACTGATCAAATTTAAAATGTGACCGTCGATTCATCTCCTTCTCGGTACATCGATCAGTTCTCATTAATCATCAGATAATCAACTAAGCTTTAAAAAATAATTGGCCACATCATCTTTTCCTAGAAACCAATATGAAATAGGCACATTAGCAACACTTAGAAATTGGACCCACTGTCGCATCTTCATCAGTTTTTAAATTAGGACTGTTGATCATCTCTTAAGAGAGAATCTATAGCTGTCGCAACATTGTGATCAGTAAAACTTCATGCATCTCCACTTTGCATTTATATGACAACTGTTAGATTAAGGAAGATCTACTATGACTTGAAACCTGCAGCATCCCAGCCCCACTTGACAACTAGATATATCATTACCATCAAATGAAAGAATCCAAGGGTTGATGTTCTTGTTCCTCCTGATTGGACCGATAGTGATAACTCATGGTTTAATACAAAATCGACGGTTGTCGCAACATCATGATCACAAAGGTCTAATCACCTTTTTACTATGGATATACAAAAACCATTAGATCAAATGCAAGATGTTAGTTCATTACTTCCTTTATTAATCAGCCTGAGTGAATGCACGTCGATAGATCTTTGCAATCAAACAGTTGTGATAAATCCAAGGTAACCAGTCCCATCTGATAAAGAAGCTTAGTTTCTGACCAAATCCATGGCTGTCACAATGTTGCATTGATTAATCACCCTGCATATTTCCTTTATGTCTATGTGACCACCATCAGATCAAAATGTGAGATAAGTGCTTCAATAAAGTGCCAAAACCTTAGGAAAATTTATCATCAAGACTTAAGGAAAATTTATCATCAAGACTGAGGGAAAATATTAAAGGTCATGGAGCTTTAGACTTAGGAAAAATAAGGCGTTAAGTTAGGTAGATAAAAAATTAGGAAAAAGACCCCACCAAGAGGAATATTGCAACACATGTGTTAAAAGGACTTTAGTGATTTCCAAAAAGTAACAAAGAAACAGAAGGACTGCCAAGGAATTAGGGTTTTTGAATTACACAAATTTCAAAACCCTTTGCATGGATAAACCCTAGTTCCTCATCAACTTGAAATGATTGAATCTCACTGGTTTTAACACCAAAATTCATGTGATCTGAACTAAATTTGGAACGCATTCTAAATTATGCATGGCTAAGATTGCAAGCTATAAAACATTATACATCTTCTTCGTAGATCAAAACTGTGTTACAGCTAGGGCATGGAAATTTCTTAGGAAATAGATTATTTTCTTAGGATTTTTGCAATGACAAGAAAATGGGCTAACAGACCAGTCAATGAAAGGTAACTAAGTTAGAAGGTGTGATTAAGGAGTTAGCTAAAACTTAGTATTAGTTAGAAGTGGAAGAATAAATATGATTAAATAAATAAGAGAATTTATTTATTTTCACACTGAAATATAAATAGATATTTAAACTTATTTATTATGAGAGGAATAATTAGTTTAAATTAAGTATATATCATTTATTTAATTATGAGTGAGAATATGATTTATTAAATGTAATTATTACATGTGTGTATTAATAACAAAGGGGAATTTTAATTACACAATGTAATTATTGAATTAATTGTGTTGACATAGGTAATAATTAAATGGCGTAAGGAGAGAAAAGTTTGGAAGAAGCTTAAGAAGGGAGGTCTTGTGAATTATATTCAGAGATTGTATGGTCATAAAAAGGAAATCACGAAGAAGTTTGTAGTTGGATGAGATAATAGGGTTGTTAACCTCGTTGGTAGGTCCTTTACCCTTACTCTGGATTTAATTGTTGAAATCACTGGGCTACCTTTGGAAGGTATGAATTATTTCAAGGATAGAATAATGAACAACAAAGCCTGTAGGGATTTTCCTAGGTCATATGAAGAAAAAGAAATGTTAATCAAGGAGAAAAAGGACTTTGTTAAAATAGAAAATATGAAGCTTATTTGGGCTAATATCCTAAGGGTCATAATGGAGTATTTCATCCTCGAGAAAAGATTTACGAGGGTCTACAACTATCATTTTGTTCTTGTTAACTACTTCCATCACAACACCAAGGTGTCGTTCCCATTCTTCCTTCTTAGTTCTTTGAACCAATGTATCATGGATAATAGAATAAAACCCAAATCCTCGATTATCCATGAAGGCCTAATTCAACCAATATTTGAATATGCTAGAGATAAAGTCCCAGAATCTATTCCCAATTAAGTTTATTCTAGTAAAAATAAGAGAAAGAAAACTTCTACTAATGTGGGGTCGTCTTCCAAGAAGAAGAATAAAAAGGAAAAAATGGTCCAAAAGGAGACCCCCCTGTCATTTTTTTATGTCGATAAGGGAATGAAAACTGAGGATGATATGGATGACCCCACCTCTATGAATGATATGCTTGAGAAGGCTGAACATAAAAGTAAGGATGTCCTGGTTGAAATTGTTGACATTATTGAAGCTATTCCTGAGAAGGTTGTACAGAAAAGTAAGGATACCCTGGACAAGAATGTTGATATTGTTGAAGTTCATGATGAATAAATTCACCTGATGGCCCACAAAAATAATGCCTCTGATCTGGAGAATAGTTGTAAGGATGAATCTTTGGCTAAGAAAGAAAGGTCAACAAAATAAATTATCAAAGAAATTATGGAGCCCACAGGGGAAGAGGGTGAGAAAGCTCGGCAAGAGGTCTCTGATGAGATAAATAATATTTAGGACTTAGCCCTAGGGATTATTGAAAATGCCCACCAAGAGTTTGGTGATGATCAAGCCTAGAGCCCATTCTCTAATGAAAACATGGAATGTGAGTATGTTGATAGGGATAGTGAAGAGAATGTCAATGATGTCAAGAGTGAAGGAGAAAGAGAAGAGCTAGGAAAGGAAGATTTCTCTAAATATGTTGAGGAAGGTTCTATTAATCTGGATTCCTCCAACATGAAGAACCCTATTAGGGAATCTTCACCAACTGTCAGAATTTATACTAATGAGTGCATCCACAATACCCCTACCTATTATAGAAAGGATATGAATTTTGAAAAGGAGAAGAGAAACAAAGCCCAGAATGATGGGAAATCCACCTCATTGGAAGAGGAAGACTTCAACAACAAAAAATGCCTAACATGGGTGTGCTTAATGCATCTAGAAGCAGATGATTCTTTCCTTTTAACCTTGATAAATGAGCCTTTCATGAAATTAATGAGTTGAGAATCAAGCATAGAGCTCTAGATGCAAAATATGATATGTTGGAAGAGTCTGTTCACAATTTGAGAAATGAAATGGTTATGGGCAAAGGTATTTTGATTAAGGATATTAACACTTTGAGCATGCATGGTGATAATGTTTCAAGCATAATTGAGGAGAAGCTATCACCTATCTACAATAAGACTAAAAACAATGAAATTATGCTCAGAAAAATTTTGTGCCATAGTAATGAAGGTATGAAAACTATTGTGATAAACCTGAATGTTCTTTATTCCTTTTTGGAGGGAAATTATGTGGAAAAGAATGTTATCCCAGTGGAAGATGAACAACTCTTGAGCTGGATGGACAAGTTGTTGGCCTAGGTACTAGAACCAGATCAAGCACCAAGAAGAGGAAGGAGACCCTCCCCAAGGAGTTGATGATCATGAAAGAGTCAATCTAGAAGATACAGTCCTTGTAGGAGGCCTTTGAGGAACTCCTCAATATGTTGGATTGACTGTTGTTACTAGTTCTTTCTTTTTAGTACTTTTTCTACTAGTTTTTTTGTTGTTGGATGTTGTTCTTTTTTGTGGCCTAAAGCATTTAAATTGTTAATATTTTGCCTTGCCCTTGTTTTGGTTATGCTGATGTTTAGTGGCAGCAGTTATTTTTATGCTTTATTTCTATGTATCTATCTTTTTCTAGCATGTAAAGGGTTTCAGAGTCCCTTCAAAACCTGTATTTACCTTAATCAAAAAAATAATTAAATAATATTAATTATTTAATTACTTTATAGAAGAATTAGTGATTAATATTAATTTGATGTTTAATAATTAAGTAATTAATTAAAATTACTTAATTGCAAAATTAGGGAGAAATGATGAATTCAAAATTAGATTATAGTAGGATACAAATTAATTAAATAATAAAGATTATTTAATAATCTAAGAGGAATGTTAGTAAAATCATTGTGTTTAGAGCAACATGTCATTTTTTAGTGTTTTTGCAAGGGAAAGGACCTTAGGGGCCAAATGATGGTGCACCCTATAGCTCTAGCGTGCTCAACAACTCGCGGAAGCAACAACAACATAGTGAGAGAGAGAGAAAGCAGGATCATTGATATATCTTTCAATCATTCAAATTGATTCATACATGTCGGGCTGTAAGGCCTTCCCGGTTAGGGCCAGATATTACAATGAATTACAGAAGTCCTCCAACATGCAAGGATCTGCCAACAATCTTGATTCTTTATCTTCTATCTTCTATCTTCTATCTTCTATCTTCTATCCAAAAAAACTGACTCCCTAAACTCTAACCAAATAACTATACTTATACAAGAGGCTACCAAACTAAGTCGGCCTTCAGATCCACAATAAATAGAAGGAATAGCTAGATCTAGGACCACACACTTCCCAATGATGGATACCAACATTAAATCCATGACCCATAATCAAAGCACAAGTTGGCCTCAATAGAAACTCAAAATAAACTAATCGGTAAGCAAGGATGACCGAGAAACAAACAAGCATTGTCAAGCACCAGTGAAAAAACTAACCATCCAAGAGATAACTGACCATACTCAGTAACCAAAGGAAACTTACCAGCTACCAAAAAACTTGGTCAAAGCAGGAAATGAGCAACACAGATAAACTTCAAAATCTTTTTGGTGACACAGGATTGCCAAGAACCCGAGATGCTCCTACATTAGACACCTAGGGTTATTTAGAAATGATTCTTCAAATCATTTAGTAGGTTTGGTCTAAGCTACATCCAACTCAGACTATGAAATCCATGAACTATCTTCAATTGGTCTATTCTTCCACTTTACCAGATATTCCATATACAGTTTACCTCTTGTACTTTTGCCAATTCTTTGTTCTAAAATCTTTTCAACTTCTTCATTCTACTTCTTAGGATATTCCATTGGTACTATCATGTCTTCATCAAGTTCATGATACACATAAAAATTACCAATGTTTAAAATTAGTGATATGTCCATGTCATTAGGTAACTCAATCTCATATGCATTTCCACTATCGAATTTCTTCAAAATCTTGCAAGGTCCAAAATTATTCATCTTCAACTTCCCATATGTTCCAACAAGAAATTGACCTTTCTTCAAATGAACCATCACTTCATCATCAACATCAACAATTTTATGTCTCCTTGATCTATCAGCTCTATCTTTGTATTTTTGAATATTCTCTTCCAGCTTGATTTTCACATCTTCATGCAATGTCTTCATGTACTCAGCAAATTTCACTCCTTCAGCACTTCTCTTACTTTCATTAGCAATGTCTCTCAAATAAAATATACCTCTTGGCTATATGCCATTCACAATCTCAAATGGTGTTTTTATAGTACTCCTATTCACTAAATTATTGTATGCAAACTCTGCTTGTGCCAACACAGAATCCCAATTACTAGGTATGTCTCCAACTAAACATCTCAAAAGATTTTCCAAACTTTTGTTTACAACTTCTGTATGTCCATCATTTTGTGGGTGAAATGTAGAACTATATTTCAACTCAGTGCCAAACTTTCTCCAAAGAGTCTTCCAAAAGTATCCAACAAATTTACTGTCTCGGTCAGAGATAATACTCCTTGGTAATACATGCAATCTGAAAATTTCCTTTTAAAAAAAATCTGCTACATGTACTACATCTAATGTCTTCCTACAAGGTATAAAATGTGTCATCTTTCAAAATCTATCTACCACCACAAATATAGAATCATTACCTCTTACTGTCTTCGGTAAGCCAAGAAAAAAATCCATACTGATGTCGGTCCAAAGTTTCTCAGGTACAACAATTGGTGTATACAATCTAGTATTCTGACTTACTCCTTTTGCAACTTGACAAATTCCACAACTTTTCACAAAGTTTTGAACATCTTTAGACAACTATGGCCAAAAGTATTTCTCCTTAAGAAAGCTCAAAGTTTTATCAATACCAAAATGTCCAACCAAACCACTACTATGTTTCTCCTTCATCAAATTAGTTCTCATTTGTCCTCTCGGTATACATAACTGAATACCTTTGAACAACATACCTTCTTGAATGAAATATTCTTCCCATTTTGTACTTGGTTGATCTTGAATAGGTGCTCTGCACTTTCTCCATGGCTTAGAAAAATCAAGATCAGTTTCATATGAATCTCTCATCTCATCAAAACCAATAACTTCAATCTTCATCTCAGTCATCAAAGATCTTCTTCTACTCAATGCATCAGCAACTCGGTTAGTGACTCCACTTTTATGCTTTATCACAAATGTATAACTCTACAAGTACTCAACCCATTTCATATGTCTCTAATTCAACTTATTCTAACTACCCAAGTATTGTAAAGCCTTATGATTAGTATACAACACAAATTCACTCAATATCAAATAATGTCTCCATTTCTTCAGTGCTTGAACAATAGCATAGAATTCTTGATCATATAGAGAATATTTCCTTCTAGCATCATTCAACTTTTCACTAAAGAAAGCAACAGGTTTACCTTCTTGACTCAACATAGCTCCAATTGCACTACCACTTGCATCACATTCCACTTGAAATACCTTATTGAAATCAAGCAATGCCAAAATAGGAAATTCAACAACCTTCTACTTCAAAGTCTCAAAACTTTTATCAGCTCCATGTGTCCACTTAAATTCTCTTTTATCTCCTCTCATAGTCTCCATCATAACATTACAAATTGAACTAAAATTCCTTATGAATTTTTGGTAAAAACTTTCCAAACCATGAAATGATCTTACCTCACTAGCATTCACAGGTGTAGGCCAATTTAGAATAGCTTCAACCTTTTCAGGATCCATCTTCAAACTATTAGCTAAAATTACAAATCCCAAATACACAATCTCCTCTTTCATGAATGACCACTTTTTTAGATTTATCAGCAACTTTTCTTCTTTCAATCTCTGCAAAACTTGTCTAACATGCAACAAATGTTCTTATATAGTCTTACTGAATATTATAATATCATCAAGATATACAATCACAAACTTACCCAATAATTTCTTTAAAACTTCATTCATCAACCTCATAAAAGTACTCGGTGCATTAGCTAAACCAAAAGGCATAACCAACCACTCATAAAAACCTTCTTTTGTCTTGAAAGTAGTCTTCCATTCATCACCTTCTTTGATTTTGATATGATGATACCCACTTTTCAAATCAATCTTTTTTAAATACTTTGCTCCAGTCAAACTGTCCATTATGTCATCCATTCTAGGTATAGGAAACCTATACTTGACTATTATCTTATTGATTTCTATGGAATTGGTACACATTCATCATTCTTCATTCTTCTTAAGTGCCAATACCACAAATACTACACAAGGACTCAAACTTTCTCTGATCAAACCTTTATCCAGAAACTCTTGAATCTGTTGGTTCAATTCCTGATTCCTGGTAGGTGTCAATTGATGAGGTTCCTTATTCGGTAAACTAGCTCTAGGGATTAGATCCATGCAATGATCAATACTTATTTTTGGTGGAAAACCATCAGGTACATTATTAGAAATGATATCATTATACTCGGTGAGTAACTTATCAATCTCCTTAGGGACATTATCCTCTATTTTCTTACTCAGTTTGTTAGGAATCACAGCAAAACATACATCATTCTTTTTCAAATCCTTAACAAACTTTCTTCCTTCCATCAAACAAACTTTCACAGATGTGCAAACAATACTAACAAGTTCTTCCATCAAAGGTAACAAGATTTTTTTTCTTCCATCAGCCACAATAGTATACTTTGTTAGGAATAGTCCCAAGAGATAACTGAGCGGGGGGGTGTTGAATCAGTTATCAACAAGTTTCAACTCTTTATCCAATTAAGTATAATTAAACATAAATCATAAACACAATGAAAGAACATTTGAACACAACACCAATATTTTGGTTACGGGGAAACCTAAATAGGTAAAAACCCTGGTGGGACTTGATACCCACTAATATTCTGTACTAGTGTATAATGATCCTTGCTAGAAGATCCTTTACCCTGTTAGGAGTAGCTTTACAATATATTAAGTATAGTAGACCTGGTTAAGGGTCAAACCCTATTGGGATTCTTTTACAATTGTCCTTGTTAGGGGAGAGGACTCACTATCTGAGAGCTCATTGCTCAAATGGGTGAAGGCTACAACCTTCTGAATAATAGATATACACTATATCTGGATCTTGGTGAATTGCGCTTTGACCTACTATCTAGATCATTTCTAATGAATGGTACAAGTACTTTACTTGGTCACATAGACCTTCTTCTGATGGCTCAATACTTTGCACACTCTGCTCTGCTCTGCTTAATCAACCATGAACCACACTTCAACAATCACAAATGATTGCCTATAAATATCTTTCCTCCAAATGATATAATCAAGTTGGCCTGTTAGAACCACCTTGAAATTGAAACCATAATAAACTCCAACAAACATTCTGTCATCTCTATTATGCACACAACTCATTCTGGGACCTGTCTAATAAAATAATTGTAGATGCACGCTACATGTTGTCGGCTCTACCAAAACAACTGGAACTTTCTCTATAAGCTGAATTAACTTATGTGCTCTTAGCTGAACATCAATAACACTTCTTCAAGCTTAACTCCAAGGGTGCATACCCTTAAGATAGGTGCAACTCAAGAACCAATAAAATCTTTGTCAGCTCTTCTGAACAAAAACAAGAAACTACTACTAGCGAATAGCGACTGCATAGCTTCACTTGCATTCATCATCAGACTATGCATCCATAAAATTAACATCACTAACATGTCTTTATCATATATCCAAGGGTGCATACCCATAGGACAAGTGTACTGACAACCATACATACAACACTGTCTGCTACTCTATCAGGAACACTGCTGACACCAACTGCAATATAACTGTATATGCTAACAGTTAACCTTTGCACCCATGATATCATGTTGATATCTTGTCCATGCTACATATACTAAAATCTTACTATATAAGACTTCCATGCATGCTACTTTCCATATGTTGTCATCAATGACAAACATACAGTTAGTATTGGCCTACTGGAAAATCTCCAACAATCTCCCCCTTTGGCATTGATGGCAACATGTGGAATGAAAAACCATCACTAACTCAAATGAACATTTCTTTCATAACATTCTCCATTTCCTCTTGAAAACTCCCCCAAAGATGAATCCTCCATCTGCTTCAATATTTTCTAATATTCTCCATTTCCTCAACTGTATTGTTGTCATAACTGAATGTTGCTCCCCCTTAGTACATTACTCCTCTTTTTACTTCTATTTTTCATGACTCTATATATACTCCCCCTTTGACATCAATGGAAAAGGGTGTCATTCAATGCAAGCATTGGTACTACTCCTGAGGTAGAGTAGTCAACCTTCCACCAATCCCAAAGGACTGATGCCTTTCCTTCTTTTTTCTAAGTAGAAATAGGGAAGGGAATGACTCCCAACTTCTCCCTGAGGTACTCAAAAGTATCCTTAGGCAAGGGCTTTGTGAATATATCTTCCAACTATTCTTTGGTACTCACATAGTCCAACTTGACTTCTTTCTCTACCACTTTCTCTCTTAGGAAGTGATACTTAATCTCAATGTACTTTGTCTTTGCATGCATCATGGGGTTCTTTGACATATTGATAGTGCTAGTGTTATCACAGTGAATAACAATAGGATAATCAATATGAATTCCAAAATCCTTTATCATCTGCTTGATCCAAACAATTGTAGAACAATTCAAGGCTGCTGCAACATACTCCGCTTCTGCTGTTGACTAAGAAATATAATTTTGTTTCTTGATTGTCCAGGTGACAAGTCTATCACCAAGAAATAGTGTTCCACCTGAAGTACTCTTTCTATCATCAATGCATCCTACCCAATCTGCATCAGTGTACACATGAAGCTCAACATTTTCTAAATTAGGATACCATAGACCATAATCTATAGTGCCCTGCAAGTATCTAAATATTCTTTTTACTGCCATGAGGTGACTTTGTTTAGGTTCTATTGTAAATCTTCCAACTATGCCAACTGCATTTGAAATATCAAGTCTAGTCTGAGTAAGATATATGAGTTTACCAATCATAGACTTATACAATGTTATATCTACTACTGGTGAGTCATCTTCTTTTGTAAGCTTACATCCAGTGATCATAGGAGTTCCTACTAGCTTGCAATCATCCATCTTGAATTTCTTCAGTATCTCTTTCACATACTTTGATTCATTAATGAAAATCCATTTTTCTATTTGCTGCACATTTAGTCCCAAAAAGTACTTGATAGGACCAATCATACTCATCTCAAACTCATTCTTCATTTCTTTGACAAATTCAGCACTAAGTTTGTCATTACCTCCAAATACAATGTCATCAAAAAATATAGCTACAAGAAGAAAACCTTCAGATGTCTTTCTAATGAATAGATTACAATCTGTTGCTCCTTTCTTGAAACCAATCTTTGTTAATTATCCATCTAGTCTCTCATACCATGCTCTAGGAGCTTGCTTAAGTCCATAGAGGGCTTTCTTCAATCTACATACCATATCAGGTCTGTCTGATAGGGTGAATCCTTCTGGCTACTCAATGTATACTTCTTCTTTCAAGTCTCCATTCAAGAATGCTGATTTGGCATCCATCTGATAAACTTTGAAGTTTTTAACTATAGCATAAGCTAAAAACAACTTAATAGCTTCTAATCTACTCACAGGTGCAAATGTGTCTGAATAATCAATGCCTTATTTTTGTGCATATCCTTTGCATACTAATCTTGCTTTATTTCTTACTACTGTGCCATCTTCATTCATCTAATTTCTGAATATCCACTTTGTTCCAATTACATTTCTATTACTAGGTCTAGGGACCAATTCCCAAGTGTCATTTTTAACAATATGATCAAGTTCTTCTTTTATAGCATCATGCCAATCTGAATTATTACATGCATCTTCAACACTTGAAGGTTCAATTTGAGGTAGTAAACATACCGCTTCATTTCTAGCTGAGTTCTTTGCTTATGATCTTGTTAATACTTTGTCACTCTGATCTCCAATGATGTGTGCCTTGGAATGATTTCTTGATGTAAACTTTGGAACTTTAGGTGATGCTAACTCATTAACCTTAGGAGTATTTTCTTCACTTGTCTCAGGGTCATTGAATAACACATCAATACTGTCAAACATTTCTTTAATAATTGTCTCACTAGAAGAGGGTCTAGGTTCTTCTTCAATCATGGGTGAGTAATCATGATATCTTTCTTGAATCATAAACTTTTCATCAATCTTTACATGAGACTTTCAATGATATTTTTCAATCTTAAATTGAAACATCTATAAGTTTTACTTTTAGTAGAGTAACCAAGAAAAATACCTTCATCACTTATTACATCAAACTTGCCTACTGCTTCATCCCTTTTGATGTAGCACTTGCTTCCAAAGATTCTAAAGTATTTTACTGTGGGAACATTACCAAACCATAGCTCCTAAGGTGTTTTGTCTGCACCAGGCCTTAATTGAATTCTATTGATGTTATAGACTATTGTTTTGACCACATCTCTCCAATAGGTGTGTACAAATTTTCCTTCTATCATAATGGTGTGCGTTGTATCAAGGATGATCCTATTCCTTCTCTCTGCAAATCCATTTTTTTGAGGTGTTCTGGGTGCACTTAATTGTCTCTTTATGCCATGTTCTTCATAGTACTCATAAATCTGTCAGAGGTGAATTCTCCTCCTCTATCTGATCTCAAGCATTTTATCTTTAGTCCAGATTCATTCTCAACCTTAGCTTTAAATATTTTTAACTTATCAAAAGCTTCTGACTTCTCTTTTAAGAACACAACCCACATCATCCTAGTATAATCATCAACAAACAAAATGAAATACCTTTCACCATAGTATGATCTTGTTTGAGTTAAACCACATAGGTCTATATGAATCAAATCCAGCTTGTTCTCTGCTGAATTCTACTTTCTCTTGAATGAATTTATCACATGCTTCCCCATCACACATTCCCTACATATAGTATCAACTAGTTTTTCTATGATAGGTAGATCTCTTACTGCCTTAACATTGCTTATCTTTACTATGTTATCAAAATTGATATGACATAGTCTTCTATGCCATAACCAACTGTCATCAACTTTAGAAACAAAACAACTTACTCCTAAATTGAGCTGAAAAACATTACCTCTTATCTTTGTGCCTAATGCAATCATAACACCATCTTCATTGTTAATGATGCATTTGTCATCTTTGAACTCCAACTGATAGCCTTTTCCAAGTAACTGACCAACACTAAGAAGGTTATGTTTCAAACCATCAACATAAAGAATATCTTTAGTACTGTTCTTTCCATCCAAAGTGATGGCTCCTCTACCAACTATAGGTTTAGGAGTGTTTTCTCCAAATCTGACCATACCTCCATTGTATTTGTCCAAACGAATAAACCTTCCTTTATCACCTATCATGTGATGTGAACAACCACTGTCTATAATCCAGTCTATCCTTATGTCAGCTTGTGAAATCAATGCTAGCTCTTGATTAACTTTCTCATCTTTAGGAACTGACATACTATTCATCTTGTCTACAATATCAATGAATCCAATTTCTTCTTCACCTGATTCTTCATCTGAAACTCCATCTCCATCATAGTAGCATTCCTTAGAATACTTAGGCTTGTAATCCTTTTTCAACTTTTTAGCTCTCGTGGGACACTTAGATGCAAAGTACCCAATCTTATTACATGAAAAGCATTTAAATGGTAATTAACCTTCATATTTTCCTTTTCCTTTCTTTTCTCTTTTGGAAACCATAGAAATAAAATCATCTAGTGTTTTATCTTCATCATCATCATCAAAATTACCAGAAGTGTTTGCATATTTCTTACCATGAACTGTTGCTTCGAAAGTTGTTTCATTCTTTGGTTTTGTCTTCAATCTTGAAATTTCAAAAGCTGAGATCTTGTTGATCAAGGTTTCTCTCTTGAAATTTGATGTAAATTGCATGGTCTCATCAAGGATGTTGATCTTTCTTTCATATTCAATAGTAAGAGTTGTCATTACTTTATCCATAATGTCCTCTTCTGATATCTCTCCACCATTGTTCCTGATTCCAGCAACTACTTCATTAATCATCTAATTGTAAGCTCTGATGTTTTCTTCAGGAAGCATCTCTAATGCATTGTATCTTTTCTTCCATGTCTTTCTACATGCATCCTTAGCTTGTTTGTCTCCTTCAAATGTGTCTTCTAGGTTCTTCCCTATTTTATGGGCTATATCTACCTTCTTTACTTCTAAAAATTCACCATTAGATAGGGCGCTGATAAGGGCATCTTTAGCAATAGCATTATAATGAAACAATTCCTTTTGTGTGTCAGTAGCATCATCTTTTCCAAGGTCTTCTAAGGTAGGAATCTTGGCTGATTTGATGGTTACATTAACAACTTCAAAAGCAATGCACTGCAAATGGGTCACCATCCTGTTCTTCCAATCAAGATAATTCTCTCTATCAAACTTAGGACTTTCTTTCCTGAAGTATGCCATCTAATCAACCTCAAGCTGTTAAACTTTCTCTCCAAGGCACTTAGCTCTGATACCAATTGTTAGGAATAGTCCCAAGAGATAACTGAGAGGGGAGGGGGGTGAATCAATTATCTACAAGTTTCAATTCTTTATCCAATTAAGTATACTTAAACATAAAGCATAAACACAATGAAAGAACATTTTAGCACAACACCAATATTTTGGTTATGAGGAAACCCAAATAGGTAAAAACCTCAGTGGGACTTGATGCCCACTAATATTATGTACTAGTGTATAATGATCCTTGCTAGAAGATTTTTTACCCTGTTAGGAGTAGCTTTATAATATATTAAGTACAATAGACCTAATTAAGGGTCAGACCTTGTTAGGAGTCTTTTAAAATTGTCCCTATTAGGGGAGAGGATGCACTATCTGAGAGCTCATTGCTCAAATGGGTGAAGGCTACAACCTTCTGAATAATAGATATACACTATATCTAGATCTTGGTGAACTGGGCTTTGACTTGCTATCTGGATCAGTTCCAATGGATGGTATGAGTACTTTACTTGGTCACATAGACCTTCTTCTAATGGCTCAATACTTCACACACTCTACTCTGCTCTACGTAATCAACCATGAACCACACTTCAGCAATCACAAATGACTGCCTATAAATATCTTTCCTCCAAATGATATAATCAAGTTAGCCTATTAGAACCACCTTGAAATCATATTAGAGAAACCACAATAAACTCCAACAAACATTCTTTTGGCTCTATTATGTACGCAACTCATTCTCGAACCTATCTAATAAAATTATTGTAGATGCACGCTTCATACTGTCGGCTCTACCAAAACAACTAGAACTTTCTCTGTAAGCTAAATTAACTTATGCACTCTTAACCAAACATCAATAACACTTCTCCAAGATTAACTCCAAGGTTGCATACCCTTAAGATAGGTGCAACTCAAGAACCAATAAAATCTATGTCGGCTCTTCTGAACAAACACAAGAAACTGCTACTGGCAAATAGCGGCTGCATAACTTCACTTGCATTCATCATCAGACTATGTGTCCATAAACTTAACATCACTAACATGTCTTTATCATATATCCAAGGGTGCATGCCCATAGGACAAGTGTATGAACAACCATACATAGAATAATGTCTATTACTCTATCAGGAACACTGCTGACACCAACTACAATATAACTGTCTATGCTAACAGTTAACCTCTACACCCATGATATCATGCTAATATCATGTCCATGCTACATATACTAAAATCTTACTCTATAAGACTTCCACACATGCTACTTTCCATATGTTGTTATCAATGACAAACATACAATCAGTACTGGCCTGCTGGCAAATCTCCAACATACTTATGCAATCTTGCATCATATATAGCATGTCTATCATATTGCCAAGGTCTACCCAACAAAATATGACAAAAATCTATAGGCATGATATCACACAACACCTTATCATAGTACTTTCCAATCTTCAAATTCACATAACATTGTTCACTTACCAAGAGTGTATGCTCATCCTTGATCCATGAAATCTGATAGGGCTTCAGATGTTCCAACCTTTCCAACTGCAATTTTGTGACCATCTCTTTAGATGCCAGATTCTCTGAGCTACCACTATCAATGATTACCCTCCACACTTTATCAAAAACTCTACATCTCATCTTGAGCAAAATTTTCCTTACCAGATCTTCCTTTTTACTTTTATTCCATAGTGCTCTCCTTACCATCAAGTTATTTTCCTTCTCAAGTTCATTCAGTGACTCTTCTTGCACCAAAGCATTTCAACTGCTACCAACCTTCTTACTAGCATGTGTACATTCAAAAGATCTATGTCCTTCTTCTACACAATTGTAACAAGTTCCTTGGAAATTACCTCTTCTATAACCACCTTAGTAGTTACTGCCTTTGCCTCAAGATGAACTTTCACCTTCCCACTCGGTCTTGCCTTTATCCAGATTTGTCTTTTTAGTTTTAGATCTACTATTTTCACCATAAGATCTACCTCTTCCTCTAGGGAATCTACCACCTCAACCTCTTTGTCTCTACTCATGTCTCATGTTCAATTTCTCCTCAGCTTTCAATGAAAATTGATAAGCCTCTTCAATGTTCTCCAATTTGACCAAACTGATTTCCTCTTGGATGGAAACTCTTAAACCATTTAGGTATCTAGCAATTCTTTCCACATCATCTTCATCATGTCCAAATCTGATATCTAATCTATAGAATTCCTTAGTATACTCTTTTACCAAGCTATCTTTCTACTTTAAACTTTGCATTCACCTAACTAGGTTAATCTGATAATCACAAGGTAAGAACTTTCCTTTCAATTTATTCACCATGTTATTCCATACCTTGATTTTTCTTTGCATTTCTTTTTTTGATCCAATTGCAGATGTTCCCACCATAAGGATGCATGACCTTTCAACTTTTTGCCTACAATTTTCACCTTCTTCTCTTTATATACATTTTCATACTCAAAATACTTTTCCATTTCGGTGATCCAGTCTATCAATTCATCATAATCCAATTTCCCACTATATTCAAGAGGATTTAAATGTGGTGTTGACTTCAAACTTGTCAATGCCTTCAAGAATCTTTCCTCAACCTGATCCATCATAGGTGCAGGTTCTGCATTTGCTTGTTCTTCTTTAGCTTCATCATCACTAACATCTTCAAGATGTTTGCCTCTTCTCTGGACTATTTCAACAACTTCTAATCTAGCAGCAAGTTGTCCCAACATGCCTGCCAATCCTGGATCCACTTCTCACCTCCCATGAACCATCTTGGAACCCTCTGCAATTGTAGGTCAAATCATAATCTGCTACCCCACAACAATTCAACTAGGGCTTCGCAAGAAGGAACCTACAAACCTAGATTAGTAGACCTAGATCTAGATCTCACCTCACTTTGATACCACGTGATGCAAGGGCAGGGACCTTAGGGGCCAAATAATGGTGCACCCTACAGATCTAGCCTTCTCAACAACTCACGAAAGCAATAACAACATAGTGAGATAGAGAAAGTAGGATCATTGATATATTCTTTCATTCATTCAAATTGATTCATACATGTCGGGTTGTAAGGCCTTCCCAGTTAGGGATAGATATTACAATAAATTATAGAAGTCCTCCAACATGTGAGCATCTTCCAACAATCTTGATTCTCTATCTTCTATCTTCTATCCAAAAAAATTGACTCCCTAAACTCTAACCAAACAATTATACTTATACAAGAGGCTATCGAACTGAGTCGGCCTTCAAATCCACAATCAATGGAAGGAGTAGTCAGATCTGGGACCACATGCTTCCCAATTATGGATACCAACTTTAAATCCATGACCCATAATCAAAGCACAAGTCAGCCTCAATAGAAACTCAAAATAAACTACTCAGTAAGCAAGGATGACTGAGTAATAGACAAGCATCATTGAGCACTAGTGATACAACCGGCCACCTAGGATATAACCGACGATACTCAATAACCAAAGGAAATCGACCAACTACCGACAAACTCAGTCAAAGTAGGAACCGACCACCATAGATAAACTTCAAAATCTTTTTGGTGACATAGGATTGCCAAGGACACGAGATGCTCCTGCATCAAGTGTCTATATGTACAACCTAAGATACATCAATCAATTAAGAACGTGCAAATGCTAACATCCAAGAAAAAAGATGAAATTAAGACATCATAGCAAACCCTAGCCTCTAGTAACATAAGGGAACGCATGCACCAATCCTCCAATAACACATTCACAATAGAATAAATAAACACATAAATTATTCAATAATCCCCTATTCCACATGAATTAACAATACATGATAAGCTTGTTTGACAACTACATAACATTGCATTTAAAACAAAACCTCAATTTGCCAATTAACAAACACACATATAGTCATATAAGCCTTTGGTAGACTAAAATAATTCCCAAGCATCCCAATACAAAACTTAAATTCACACTAGAACACAATCTCGCATAACATGAACCACCATTAAATCAAAGACCTAAGGTAATCATTAAATGATAGTATTAAGTAAAATTTTAATCTAACTAAGTATTGCTAAAAGATGATACAATATGGAGTAGATTAATTTAACTCATACCCCTTAATCATTTACGAATAATTTAATCTCAATTTAGTAAACAATCTAAATATTAGTGGCAAATAAATAAAAATCATAAGCACTCCTATTACCTAATATCTTAAAACTCATTACCTAATATCTTAAAACTCATTAACATTTTAAATGAATATTGATATATGATCCTGAAAAAATCCTAAAAAGTAGAAAAAAATCCTGAGAAAAAAAATGACCACCTTAGTGAAAACTTGTCAAACAAGCGCTTTGATGTATTGGAAAAAAATATTAAAAATATATAAAAATATAAGAAAATATTAAAAATAATAAAAATAAAAAAATTTTAACAAAGTGCCTTGATGAAAACCTGGAAATAGGCATCATGGTAGCAAAAATATAAAAATCTTCCAAGTGGTGAAAACCTAGAAATAGGCTTTACTTGCAACCTATGCGATTATACCTATCAGCTTGTCGCTTTGCGATCTGAACCCTTTTGACTTCCATCTCCAATCTCCTTGGTCTAAGATTGATCTTTGTCTAAGGCTAGGGGGCATTAACTGTATTCTCCTTTGTTACGCGATGATGTTTTCTTAGTAACTCACACCAGTGTTTCTCAACACTACTTCAAACAGTGTTTCTCAACACTTTCTTTGACATTGAGTATTTCTCAACACTTATTGGATATGTTACCTTGAGTCGATGATTTGTCTACAGTCTAGGATTGTATGATATTTCTCAAACTTATAGATATGATTCCTAGCGAGTCAGTGATTATCTTTATGTTTTTTACACGCACTTAAATTAAAATGACTAAGTTGTGCTTAATGATATTTTCTTTGTATGCTATTTATTATTGAAGATTTTCATTGATGTTCCCTCCTTGGTTTCTCCACGATGTTACTAATAGAGGACTAGGGGCATGGGGCATGTTTTCTTTGATTTCTACTTGTGGTGTGATTCCAATAATCTTAAGTTGTCTAATAAACAAGGTGTCTGTGATAAGAGCCTCCATCATGATTAGAATGCCACACATACCTTGACCTTCTTTATTTGGACACTTAGGTGAGGTTGGAATTATCTCCTTGACTGTTACATTGTGTTTTCTTACGCAACAACCATTCAAATCATCCTAGACTCTTATGCCTTGATGCTTATGATTACTTGCAATATTAATTTAGAAACTATGTTCAGACCATCTTGGCCCTTATGCCTCAGTTCTTACATGTGTTTCCTACATTATATCCAATATAGATTGTATTCATATCTTCATAGTGGTGTTTTCACTAGTGACAGTTTTATGATCTTGCGATGTGCCTTAATAAGGCTCAATGATAAAAACAAGGACCTATTTATTGACTCTTGCAAGTTGCACTTTGTATTTTCATAGTAGTTTGCATTTTTAGGGTTCATTCTAGTTTGCATATGAGTTGGGAGAGGGTCTCCCTCATCATTATCAGATAACTTTGGTCATCCTTTTTCAGCATTCTCAATTCATTTTCAGGATTGAAATCAAAGTCTAATTTCATTTTTCTATTCTTTCAAGACTTATCTTTTCATCCTTTGAGGCAAAAATTGATCATATTTCTCCATAATCACTTTTTTTACCTAATACTAATGCTATACCTTTGTGGTCAACCTTACTCATACTAGGGAAAAAATTTCATCACTTGGTGGTCAAACTTGGTCTTATGCACTTATCAATCATATTGGACCTTATCTTATCCTAATTTGATCAAGTCTATCTCATTTCTGCATCTCCTCTACCTCATTTCACTTTCGATCCCGAGGGGACAAGAATAATATATCTTTCAAAGATGCAAATTGATTCTACTATCTTATTGTCTTGACTTTCAATCTCTGTTTCAATGTTCAGTTTCTCTTCAACTATACATTGGAATCTTCTTTATCTTTTATAGTTCTCATTCGATCAAGTTCAGGATTAGTTTCCTTTCTATGCTTCGTTTGATCAAGTTTGGAGTTAGATCTTTACCAGGTATCTTGTTATCTTTGCTAGCTCTCATTCGATCAAGTTTGAGATTAGTTTCCTTTTTGTGCTTTGTTTGATCAAGTTCAGATTCAGATCTCTATCAGTTACCTTTACATCATCATTCTTTGACTCAATGTGTTCCCAGATCGCTCACACATTAGTCAAAGCGGAGCAAATGTAATCACCCAAAAATGGTCTAGTAAACTTTGAGCCCCTTTCTAAACATTAAAATTTATATACTAGACTAAATCTTGTGCTTAATCAATTTTGCATATTTATTTAATCTATTATTTCTTGATCAAATCATCATTTTATCATTAATTTTATTATATCCTAAAGTTTGACCACTTTATCCTAAGCTTTGTTTAATTAAGAGAACATGCTCCCTTTTAATTAATTAAAAAATATTTTAATTAAATAATAAAATCACTTTATTCAAAGCCCACATTTAAGTAAAAGAACATGTCCCCTTTTAATTAAATAAAAATCCCTTTTAATTAAGTAAAAACCTCTTTTAATTAAATAATGGAAACCACTTTGCTAAAAATAATAAATAATAAATTAAAAATAAAAATAAAAGTGCACTTTTCAATGAGATGAAATCTTTTAACTTTTTAAAAAAGGTTTTTGTCTCTTTATCTCAACCACTCATTATTTTGCCTCTTAATCATGTCCATTGATTTTTCCTCTTGAGAATCTGGAGCACATGGATCAACCAAGATTTAATCTCCACCATTGCTCATTTCTTTTTGCCTCTTAATCTTGACCATCCGTTCATTTCTAAATCATTTAAAATGAGACTCTCTCCTCATTCTTGAGATCACCATCTCTTGCATGATCTCATCTCTTGCATTATCTTATTTTCATAGAATTCTTAGCTTCTTGAGATCTTGAAATCTTATTGCAGGTGTAATCACTGAAAATTAGACGAGATCATTTAAGTGAGAAATCAAGGCAAAAACCAATGCAAATCAATCATATCAATGCAATTAAATCAAAACAAGTTAAAATCAAAGCAAAATTACAATCAAGCTAATAATTTGAATTAATTGAAAATCAAAAGCCATTAAATCAATTTGAATCAAATAAATCATGATTAATCAATTAATTGTGTAATTAATATAATTAATTATATTGTTCATTTAAATCAAATCAACCCACTCAAAGGGTATGCATGGCTAAAAATTTTAATTAAATTCAATTAATTAAATCCTATTTTCCCTCAACCACCAAATGGGAGGAAAATTCATCAACCAATAGGATTTAAGAATAGAGCTCACATGGATCAAGCCTAAATTGAGTCTTAATCACTAACTTGGAGAATGCATCCTGTCCACTCATTTTGGCTTCTTGTCCCAAGCTTTGAGGACAAAATATTTAAATGGTCTCCAAAGGTGGAACCATGGACTTAACCCTCACCTAATCATGATCAAATCAACCACACCCCCTACCCTTGCCAAAATCTATAAAAGAAAGGCATAATTCAATCAATAATCATCCACAAATCTGAGAATAGCATCAAACCTCTTGCAATTTATAGCTAGAAAGGCAAATTTAGACTTAACTAGGCTTAATTTCAATTTGGAATTGAACGTTTAGTTTGTTTATCATTTAATTCTCATTTTAGGACTGTCACTAATGGAAGCTTATTGAGAGCTTTGCATTAGCATCCCTAAATAGAGATCCATAGAGTGCTTAATTGTCATTTCTTTGCTTAATTAGATTGTTGTTTGTGGTAATTTAGTTGTTATTTGAGTTATTGATGATACTAACCCTATGAAGGTACTTTTTCTAGTACACAAAATGGCACCCACCGTGGGCCATTAGGACTCATAAATTTTTTAATTCAGAGAAGTAGAAAATTTTTTGTAAATCTTGTTTTACTCTTTGTTTTGTAGATTTAACAATGCTTTTGATATTTTCTCTAGTATGTACACCAGTTTCTCCAGCGTGTACACCAGTTTCTCCAGCACTTTTAAATTTTGAAATAGCACTTCTATGACAAAGTTCTATGCCTTTACGTGGAGTTTCAGCGCTTTTAAATCCTTTTATTTCTATCTTATTTCTTTCAGCACTTTTACCCTGACTCTCCAGTGCGTTTAACTGATTCTCCAATGCTTTTAATACTTTCTCTTAATGTTGTGTCTTAGTTTATTAGCATTTTCAATTTCTATTCCTATGCTTTTAATATTTTCCTGCAGCGCGTTTAATTTGTTTAACAACGCTTTCAGTCATTCTAATAGCGCTTTTAATAGATTATGTTACACTTTCAATTAAATTGAGAATTGATAGAATTTAAGTTGCAGAAAATGATTTCTCTGTGTCTGTAGGATGACTGGTCATAAAAAAATAAAAAAACCAGAGACTAGATTTAACAGTGAAGGGAAAGCTTTGACCAAACGGATTAAGGAGGAGAATATTGTACACATCAAGCTAGTTTTGGAGAATTCTCAGCAAGAAAATGAGGTATATGAACAATACGTAAAATTTGTAGAAGCTTACAAATCAAAGTTCATATCATTAAATTGGATTTACTTGCCTTAATCATTTTTTTGTCAAAATTCAATAAATAAGGCTTAAATTCAAAGTTATTCTTGTTTTCTTCATTTTGGCTAGTTGTGTTGACTAACTTGTTGGAGGAGAAGCAAATGAAAAGGAACGATCACCACTAGGTGAGAATAAAAATGAAAAATTCATCAAAAATTCCCCTAGCCTTAGCTAGCTTTGAAACATGGTAAGCCTAAAACTTGGTCAATTTTTGCTTAAATTGTGGCCTTGTCAATTTAAAAATCTAGTAATTAAAGCAGCCTATTATTGTTTGATGGATTTTATACTAGGCATGTGCTCTTCACTTTCTAAGTGGATTAAAATGCCAAAAATATCAAACTCCTTGATTAAAAGAAAGGCTAAGTAAATCAAGCACTAAATTTGAACAACCCCTTGTTTGCGAAAAAGAGTAGAAATACTCAATTTCCATTAGTTAGTGGGTTTGGTAATTGAACCTTGTTAAAAGTGTGGGAATTGATAAATATATATAGGAATATTCTCTTCACCTTTTGGTGAATCAAACTCCCAAAACTTATCTCTTTATTCCACTTTTTTGGCTTTCAAAATGAACATGCTAGATCTATAGTGGGCTCACCTCCTGAGATTTTCCTTAATAAGGTCGGTGAGAGGGACAGCCCAAAGTGGGATACATTTTATTTTGCCAAAAAAATCCAACCCACTCTAAAATAAAATGCATGCATCCTTAATGGGGCATGTGACAAAAGGATATTAAGCTTTTTGAACTTCCTCGAGTAGTCCTTCAGGATTGCACAAAACTTCGACATACCGATGGTGGGAAGCCTCCTAATTTTGGAGGATGAAAACTTAATGTCCAGATTGAATAGAATCTTGATTAAAAACCTTGTTAAAATAGAAAATCCTACCTTATAGAGCCATGTTTATGAACCAACTTGTGAACTAGGTAGATTTCTTGAAGTATCTTTTTGTGCAAAAACATGTGATAACATCCTTACAAATTCAAACACTTTTTGTGTAGAGGGTTAAAAAGAATAAGTGTACTTGTGATTGCTTTGTTTGAAAAATACATACAATAGGTAAGAGATATCCATTTGAAAATTCATTTTATATTTTTAAATCTCTTCATAAAAAAACAAACAATTACCAAATTGGGGAAAAATGATTTGAAATCAAACCTTGTTGAATGTCAGTTTCTACACACTCTTATAAACTCAAATTATCTTTACAAGAAGATGGAACTTGCATTGTAAAAGAGGTCCCTAAATTTGAATATCAAAGCTCTTTCAACAATCACAACCAAGGGGATAATCTCCCAAATTTATTTGAAAAGAGAATTGAATCCATGGATAGAAACTCCACATTTCACGATTACCATCATCGAGGAAATAATGACAACATCAATAATGCCAACCAAGGGCCTAAGTAAACACTTGAAGAAAGAGCTAACAAAGTGGCTCAAGATAATGAATTTCTCAAAGTTATGGATAAACTAATAGATAGAGATAAGGAGAAATTTTTCCTAAATCTAGCCCAAGCAAGGGTAAAGCTTCTGCATGATTATGATGTGGACCAACTTAAGAAAAACCAAGAAGATGAAAATGTTGGCAAGTTGAATATACTAGTGTATATGACTAATTTTAGTGTTGTCATTATGGCAACAAAGTCATATGAAGTTTTGAGGTCAGCACAATAACTTAGAAGATCAGAATTTGGCTAAGTATGGAAGATAGATCAGTTAGTGAAGCACCTGATGAATAGAGCATCAATGTACATGTGTATGATTGAGTTTTGGCATACACCCTTAAAGATAAGTTTTTGAGTATTTTATAATGCTATGTCTAAGAATTCATAGTCAGATGTGATAGCATGAAGAATTTATAGCGAGTTGAAGTGACGTAGACAGTGAGTGACAGAATAGAACAAAGCATGTAGATGACAAGAAAGATTTTGATTAGCAAGTATTATTTTATTTTGTTAAGGATATGTTCCTATTGTAAATGTGTTTTAAATATGCTAATATCAATGTATGTAAACACACTTGAGCCAATTCATTTGGAAGTGTTGTATGTAATAGGTTATAGGTCAACTTAGTAAATAGTTTTGGTTGTGCCTATATATAAGACATGCACTTTTGTATTTGAGTATGTAAGAGTTGTGAGAAGATGTAATATAAGAGAAGAAGTATGTGAATTATGTGTTAAGAGAAGTAAGAATGATATAGAGCTTTACAAAAGGTTAAAGCATCAATGCACAAAAGGAACTGATCAGACAAGTAGTGTCATAGCAGTAGTTCACCTTGCATATATAGTGTGTATCTGATATCCAGGAGGTTGTAGCCTTCCTCATTGAGTAGTGAGCTCTGGCAGTGAACCTTCCACCCCTAACAGGGTTTGTTACTTCAAGACTCCTAACAGGGTTTGGCATTTGACCAGGTCATTATACTAAAGCATTGTAATGACCTCTCCTAATAGGGAAAAGGAATATTAATATGTTTGTAATACAAAGTACAACTATTAGTGGGTATTAATTCCCACCAGGGTTTTTCCTTTGGCCAAGGTTTCCCCATAATCATATCTGGTGTTATGTGTTATGGTTGTTTACTTTACTTGCTTTAATATTCAGTTCAGTAATTTATTAATTGGGCTAAGTTTCAAGAAGCAGAAAAACATTAATAATATAGAACATTGATTCACCCCCCCCCCCCTCTCAGTGTTCCCATTCCTAAAAATTGGTATCAGAGCTTTGGTACTCTAAAGATAAGTTTAACCACTTGAGGAGATCATGGTTTTGGATGAAGTAAAACATCTGAAGAAGAATATTGAAGCAGCTCTTGAAGATCTTGACGGATCTGAAAAAGAAATTGAAGAACTAAAATTGAAGGTTAGTAGCGCACAACTATTCATCAAGAAACTTAGAAAAGATTTGAAAGATTGTTCAAACAATGATTTGGGAAAAATGGTCAAAAAGATGAATGAAGAAAACACATCTTTGAAGGATCAGATTGAAGAACTGGATGAAAAGCTAACAAACAATCAAGAAGCTTATGAAGAGAAGATCAAAGAAAACAAACAGTTGAATGAAGAACTAAGGCAAGAAAACATGAAAATCTTGGAGTTATAAAACATCAAGAAAAAGGTGGAAGCTGAATTGACTGAAACAAAGAATCATATTAACAAATTGCACACAAGTAAGGATCTAATAGAGTCACAGTTGTATGCACAAAAGATTAAAGGAGATACCACTAGTATTGGATTCAATGAAGCACAAAATCAAATCAATGATATGCAAGAAAGAATAAAAGCACCAGAAGAATCTATAGAAGCTAAGAAGATTGAAAATCATACTGAAACTAAACAAGAACCATCTAAAGATGAACACAAGCCAGTAAACCAAATTTTTTATGCTTGTAACAAGCATGGACATATAGAAAGAGATTGTAAAGAGGTAAGACCTTTCAATGGTTATTGTTATTCATGCAATAAATTTGGTCATAGAGCTATGAGTTGTAGATCAAATCAAAGAAATCAGTCACAGAAAAATCTAAGAAATCAACCACAACAAAATGTTAGAAGTCCTTTGAGCATTACATGTCAAATATGCAATTACAATGGTCACACAACTAGACAATGTAGTATGGTAACCCACATCAATGCACCGAGGAATATAAGGTCTCTAGTCATTTTTCACTCTTGTAACAAGGTTGGAAACATCTCAAATTTTTTTAGATCACAAGCACAAAGACAAGAAATACCTAATATGTCTCAAGGATCAATATTGGATGAATCTGGAAAAGTCAAGTTTGTGAAAGCTACAGAAGATGCGAGCAAGATTTGGATGGAAGTAAAGCAAGATAATGTTAGTGGCATAGTAGTAGATGCATCCTTAGTGGACGTACCTTCTACTTCTAGATAAATGACCCTCATGATCATAAGGGGAGCTAGATTATCTCTAGACCCCTGCATGGCTAGTATACTCACCCTCAGAGTATGGGCCTTTGGTTATAGTTGTTTGGATACTAGTTGATGCTATATGCAAGATTGCATAGCCTGATTGATAGCAGAAACAAACATTTGAATTCTCTGTTACATTCTGTATTATGGCAGCAAGAATTAATTGTAGAAATTTATATTTATAGTCACCAAAGATCCATTATCCTCACTTTTGCATTCAAGTTCGAGCCTTTGGAGAGCATAGGAGATCAAGCAGTTAGTGTTGAAAGATTGCAATTGTTTTCATCAGTGAAAAGAAGTTTAAGTTGGTTATGAAACCCTTGTTTGGACACGATGGTTCAAAAATCCTTTGGAAACCTAATTAAGCATTGATCAAGTAAGTAATGGCCACTCTAGTTGTATTTGATGTTGCAGAGAGGAAGAGATATATATTCAAGAAGCCTCCTTTTAAGTCAATGTTAGATGACCTAGAAGGGGCATTTTCTTGAACTCCGATGGGAGTGATGCACGTAGAAGATATTCACACATATATATATTGTAAAAAGGAACCTGTAGGGTTGGATAGAATTAGGTCACACATTGAAACAATGATGATTCCAGATATGTCATTCAAAGATGAGTTTGCGCACTTCACAAATCACCCAATAATTGAGTATGCGACTGCATATGAATTTTATGAGTTGGAATGGATTTAGATCCTACTGAGTAGAATACATGATGACCTATTTTGGATTGGATAAGTTCCAATTCACATTACATCAGATCTCATTTATGAGATGACTGGACTTTCCAAGACCGGTGCCATTCTTCCTACTAGTAAGGATATCAAGAAACAAGTAGAGCAAGCTTGTAAGTCCCAAAGTGATAAGTACATGATGACAATTGAGCCCACTGAGGAGAAGGACATAAAACTAATGGCTATGATACTTGGTTACAAGTTCCAACACACAAACGGAGTGAACAGTGTGTCTGCAACCACTATTCTAGCAGCTATAATAATAGTGAAGGAAAATGGAGAGTTTAACCTCTGTGAGATCTTGCATGCACAGTTGTTAGACAACATAAGGGCTATAAAGAATGATAAGAGAAAGATATTCAGGTTTAGGTCATTGATTATCTACATGTACTTTCACATTGTTGGTAAGGTGTCAAATTTTTATCTTGACAAGAGCCTACCTACATTGCCATAAATCTCATTCAAGGAAACATCAGAGAGCACCTTGAAAGACTTCATGGATTTGGAAATCAAAACATTTAGAATTAGGATGCAGAGAAGGTACAGGATACCTGAGAGTATAGTGGAGAAGTATAAGTATAGTATATGTTTCATAGTGGAAGCTGATATCACATGCATGGAAGCAGTGGAGCCTAGGACTAAGTGGATTCATCCACTTGGTTATGAAGTGGAAGAACATATTTTGGAAGCTTATGCATAAGTCCTCTTATCAATGCCTAAAGATCCCAATGAACCAAGATGGGGTACTTATGAAGAGAAGACAAGACAAGTAGACTCTATCTTATACAGTGAAGTAACAAAGAGAAAAGCATCCAAGATAACCTCAGACATTCTAAAAATTCATGGTGTTACATAAGAAGACTTGGATAAAGCTAGGGAAGACAAGATTGCAATGCAACTTGAGAGCGCACCCTCTTCTAATGTCAAAATAGAGAAATCTAATGATCCTAAGGAAAAGAAGAAAAAGACAGAAGAAAACATTTACATGCCCACACCTACTATTGATTTAGAGTCCACTCCACCTCCTAAGCCTAGTAATATGCCTAAAAGGAAGAAGAATACCGGTGCAAGTCATCCATCATCTAGGACAAGTATAAGAAAAGGAAAAAACACTCAAGCACCTCCTAAGATAGGATTTAGACCGAATCTAGAAGTGTTGAAAACTAGAGTCAATGATGAAGGGAGAATAGATCAAATAGAAAAGTTCTATGATAAGTATCATGAGATTGATAAATCAGAGATTCATTCTATGATTATCAAGCACATGATTAAGTTTAAGAAGATAGTTCTAGAATTTAAAATAGTCATTCTGGATAATGTATGGAATATTTTGGATTATTTGAAGAGACAAGCCATAGAAGAAGATTTCAAGATAAGAAAAAAGATATTGGATGACAACCTTCATGTTTATTCAATGGAAGAGAAAACTTTACTACTATATTTGGTGAAGCCTCACCTAAGAACTAAACTCAAAACTCTACAAATAATGAAAAAGGACAATGAGTTGGTTGCAAAGGAAATAGAGAAGGCATTTGAAAAGTTGTTTTTGGAAAGACACATGTATCCTCCTACTGTGCCTGCAACCCAAGTTCCCTCTGAGAAAGAAAAGGTAGTTGAGATCCCTAATGCACTGATGACAAGTCCATAGGATTCTGCACCCATAGTGAGAGCACCTACTAAAGAAATGGAGTCTATGCCCATGCCTAAAGCTAAGTATGACACTATCATGATTGATAATGTTGAAATATCAATGGTGGCAATAGATAAAGACCTAGACAAGTTTGAAGAAGCCTTTGTAAGTATTGAAGAGGCTGAGATTTTATGTGGAGAAGAGTTACCTAAGAAGCAAGAAGAAGTCCAAGTTGAAGACTTGATAGGACAAGAAAGTGAGAAGGAATATGAACCTAAAGAAGAGCCTTCTGTTGAGATCTGAGTGAAGGTAAAGATTGAGATTATGGAAGTAAGACAAATCTCACTCCTTATCCCTAATTTGTCAATTTCATTGTTGTCAATTTTGACCCCTGATAAAACCAGTCTAGACTCTTGGAGAGAAGAAGATTTAATAAATACAAGTGTATTAGCCATGGAGAAAGCAAAAGAGGAATAAGTTATGAGAAATCCCCTATTTGTTGAATCAGTCAACATACTAAAAAATCTACTACCAAAGGATAAGAAAGTATCAAGTGCACATTCAGTGGATGATGTCAGCACTATTTTGACAAGCTTCCAATAAAATTTCTCAAGTTTTGAAGAATCAACATACAAGATTGTAGAAGAGAAATATCTCAAGAAAAGGTTGGATGAATTGATAAGAAATTTCTCACTTGACCTTAATTCTCTAATGGTTGGTCAAGCAATGCTGAAAGATTTAGTGGCAAAAGGAAGAAAAATAATTACTGACCGCATGATTAAAGACAAACTAACTTCAGATCATCTTAAGAAGATTTAGGAAGAAAAATCTATGATGGCAGTTGTGAGAAAATCAGTGGAAGATCCCACTCAAGATATAAACCTGTGCAATAATGTCTATCAAGGATAGTTGGACAAAATTGAGAGGGCAGAAAAGGAGATTGCTAAGATAAGGGCTAGACAAGCACCATTGAGACATGCACTAACGCTCTCTCTAGACATGTTGAATCAAAACATCAAGGAGATAGATGCCATGATTGTGACATATGATCAAGGTCCCTGTACAGATTTGGAAAATATGGAGAAGCTAGCCTATGCATTATGCACCCATCTAAAGACAGTTGATGCACTAAAGGTTATTTGGCAGCAAGAAATTACAAACCTTCAGATTGCATACCCAGATGTACTCTCTATGTATGTACTTGAAGATTCATTTTTGTGCACCTTTGTCATTAATTTCAAAGAGGTATTAGATTAATATAGATTATTAGAATAATATGATATAATAGAGATAGTATATGATGTACAGTATTCAAAAAAGGATAAGAGTATAAGATAGAAAGTTTTTGTGTAAAGATGTAGTTTAGCAACTTCACCATATTCCTTTGTTGCCATTAATGAAAAAGGGGGAGATTGTTGGAAAGTTGAGTATACTAGTGTATATAAATAATTTTAGTGTTTTCATTATGGCAAAAAATTCATATGAATTTTTGAGGTCGACACAATAACTTAGAAGATCAGAATTTGGCTCAGTGTGGAAGATAGAGCAGTCAGTGAAGCACCTGATGAACAGAGCATCAACGCACGTGTGTATGATCAAGTTTTGGTATGTGCCCTTAAAGATAATCTTTTTATTATGTTATAATGCTATGTCTAAGAACACATAGTCAGATGTGATAACATGAAGAAGTTACAGCGATTTGAAGTGACAGAGACAGTGAGCGGTAGAACAGAACATAGCATGTAGCCAACAGGAAAGGTTTTGATTAGCGAGTATTATTTTATTTTGTTAAGGCTATGTGCCTATTGTAAATGTATTTTAAACATGTTAATATCAATTTATGTAAACATGCTTGAGCCAATTCATTTGGAAGCATTGTATGTAATAGGTTATAGACCGACTTAGTAAATAGTTTTGGTTGCACCTATATATAAGATATGTGCTTTTGTATTTGAGTATGTAAGATTTGTGAGAAGATGTAATATAAGAGCAGAAGTATGTGAATTATGTGTTAAGATAAGATCAGTAAGAATGTTATAGAGCTTTACAAAAGGTTAAAACATCAGTGCACAAAAGGAACTGATTAGACAAGCAGTGTCATAGCAGTAGTTCACCTTGCAGATATAGTGTGTATATGATATCCAGGAGGTTGTAGCCTTCCTCATTGAGCAGTGAGCTCTAGCAGTGAACTTTCCACCCCTAACAGGGTTTTTTACTTTAACACTCCTAATAGGGTCCAACCTTTGACCAAGTCATTGTACTAAAGCATTGTAATGACTGCTCCTAACAGGGAAAAGGAACATTAACAGGTTCATAATACAAAGTACAATTATTAGTGGGTATGAATTCCCACCATGGTTTTTCCTTTGGCCAAGGTTTCCCCATAATCATATATGGTGTTATGTGTTATGGTTTTTTACTTTAATTTCTTTAATATTCAGCTCAATAAGTGATTAATTGGGATAAGTTTTAAGAAGTAGAAAAACATTAATAATATAGAACACTAACTCACTCCCCCCCCCCCCTCTCAGTGTTCCCATTCCTAACAGAAAATCTGATGAGTGCTATGACTAAACAATTGAAAATGTTCCAAGCATAGATTGACCTAATGAAAAAGGCCATTGAACCCAAGCCATTCTCTATCAAGGCCTTGTGCCCATTTCCTTTTGACAAAAGCTTGGTTATGGCACCTTTTTTGATCAATGTAGTCTTTCCTAAGTATGATAAATACACAGGTAAATCAGACCCACATGATCACCTTAGAGAGTTTTGCGCTCTAAGCATTGAATTTATGCATGATACCACATACCTAATGAGACTTTTTCCAAGAAGTCTAGGAGGACAAGCCATGGAATGGTTCTCCAAACTTCTACAAGGGATAAAGACTTTCGAGGAATTAGCCTCTAAATTTGTAACCCATTATTCTTATAACATCAAACATGAGATTACCATGCTCAACTTATGTGATACTAAACAAAGATATGGTGAATCTTTCTTAGGGTTCCTTCAAAGGTGGAGGAAAGTTTTCACAACATATCCATGAAGTATCCATGAAAAGGAGAAAATGGAAATATTTATGAATAACCTAAACGTGGAGATGAACTATAGGCTCCAACTTCAATGTCCCCCTACTTTTGAGAAACTTATTGAGAATGTGATTAAAATTGAAGATGTGTTGGTTAAGAGGGGAGAGATCAAATTTTTCAAAGGCAATAAACCATATACCAACACTACTAATAATCATTATGTATCCAACTATAACAATAATAAAGGAGCCAACAATCATAATGATAAACCTAAACTATGGTTGAAGAACAATAATTAAAATCTTGTGAATGATGGAGTTGTGGAAGCACACAAATTAAAGGCTACTCCCTTTAATTTATCAATTGGAGCAAATTTGACATATAATGTGAATCAAACAAATAAAGCTCCTTTAAGTAATACGAATCCTAAAAACAACAATAACAACAATCTCTTTAATAATTCTAATGTCAACAAGCCTAAGCCTTTCTTTTCCACATATCAAAAGAGGAAATTCACCTTTTTAGGTGAACCATTGGAAAAGGCATTAAGGACTTTGGTGACTAAAAAAATCATTACCTTACCTGAACTAAGACCGTATGAACCCCAAGTTAAGCCCAATTGGTGGAATGATTCTCACCATTGTGAATACCATCGTAATAAGGGACATAAAACTAATGAATGCATGAAGTTAAAACATCTTGTCCAAGATCTAATTTATGATGGGATGATAAAGGTGGAAGGGCCTCAAAATAATGAGGATCATACGACCTTCAAAAACCCTTTCCTAAATCATGAAAAGGGTGAGTCATCAAACACCAATCAAAAAAACAAAAGAGGTAATGAAAAGGTTAGTTTTGCTCATGCCTATGATAATATTATTAATTCTTTAAGTGGGGATGAAAACACCATAAATGTGATTGTGGTAAAAGAGAAGCCAAGGGAAGCAACATATAATGTTGTAACTAGGGGGCAAGCATCAAAAATTACTCTACCTGGAAATGCCCCAAGAATTCTCCTACCAAATCAAACTTCATCTTCGTCTTTGAAACAATAATATTTGGTAGACCAATTGAAAAGAACCCCTGCTTAGATCTCTATTCTAGAATTACTCAATCTCTCACCAACTCACAAGGAGATTCTAGAGAAAGCCTTGGTAGAAACTAATGTACCTCTAAATTTAGATGCGGATAAATTTCAAAACATGGTAGGACATCTTGTTGCATCCTATTGTTTATCTTTTTTAGAACAAGATGATATGTCCCTAAACCACCTACAAAATCTACCATTGCATATAGAGGTCCTAATCCACAAGCATAGAGTGAAAAGAGTCCTCATTGATGGAGGAGATGGCTTGAATATTTGTACCCTAAACTTGGTAAAAGCCTTAGGATTTTTTGAGGAGGATATATATCTAAAGAAAAAGATAACCATAAAAGCCTATGATGATGAAGAAAGATCTTCCAAAGGGGTCATAGTACTTCCTATTAGAGTTGGTCCAATGCACAAAGAGACCATTTTCCAATTCCTAGACCTAAAGTTGACTTAAAATATTCTATTAGGGAGGCCATGTATCCATGAAATGTAGGTTGTACCTTCAACCTACCATTAATGTCTCAAATTACCCTATCTAGGACAAGAAGGCATGGTAAGAGGGGACTCAAACTCCTTTCAATATTGTAATAACATGAAGCCTATTAATGATTCCTTAGTCCCACATAATGTAGAAGGGTCAATTTCCCAAAGAATAGAGTAAGGACAACATTCAAAATATTTTCCATCTTTGAAGGGAAAAGAAAAAGAAGAGAAAGAAATTGTTGTTGAAAATAACCAAAGTCCTACTAACCTAACTACATCAACAAAAGGAAAAGAGAAGGTTAGTGAGGAGAGTGCTCCTAAGAAAAAGAAACAAGACCAAGATAGATCCATTCAAATCTACACCAAAGAGGCTCATTACCAAAAAATGGACCATATGATGAAAAACTTTCAAAAGCAATGTCAAATTAAACAAAAGGGTGTAGGTGAATACTCCTTATCCATGATGGATCTTCCCTTATCTCCAAAATCATATGGAAGGCCATCCAATATACCTCATAAATACAATGATCACTTTGTAAGGGAAAATACTTCTTCATTCATGGAGGAAGAAGACAATGAAACCCTAAATTGGCTATATAAGGATGAGGAATCAAGTGCACATGAAAAGCACATCCAAATATAAGCATTCCCACACATCAATATGGGAAAGGATTTCAAATAATGCATAAAATGGGATACAAAGGGAAATGATCTTTAGGAACAAGAAACAAAGGACTCATTGAACCCATTGAAATGACATGGAGACATAGCAAAGAAAAGACTGGATTACGGTACCTAGAACAAGGGTACACTCAAAAGAAGTATCCCTTAGTATATGATCAAATTTTACAACTAGGTTCCCAAAGTGATGAAGACTCAAATAATTGGGAATGGGACTCATTGTCCAGTGAGTAATGTCAAGATAAGGAAGTTGATGTCATCCACACCTACACTCCTAGCAAGGAAAAAGAACAAATCTTAGAATCAAATCAGAATCAAGCCTCAAGTTTGAGTCAAGTGGTCTTAGATAGTGTACCAATTCAAGAAATTGAGATAAATCAATGTGTAGGAGAACCCTACATACCATCATGGAGACCTACTATGGAAGAATCTAACATTAGGTTTAATCCACAAGATTTTCACCCAACAGAAACCTTAGAGGATTCTAGTGAGGAAGATTTTGACCCTAGTTCTCTAGAACATCTTGAACAAGCACATATTATAGATTTAAGTGATACAATGTTTGAACCTTCAAACAAAGTCATGTCCCTAAACACTATTGGACTAAACCAAAGAATTGATCCTTTGACCCTTATCTATCCAAAATTAATTGAATGGGATTCCATTGAACCTACCATCCTTCCTACATTTTTGAATGATAACTTGGTGTCCCAATACCTAAATGTGGTTGAGCCTTCTTCTACCATGGAATATGAGGAAGAAGTGACAAAGGAAAGTATCCAAACTCTCAATTCAATAAAAAATGAAAAAATAAATAAATGGAAAGAATCTAATGTTGAAAACCACGTTGTGGCAACATTAGATCAAAAAGAGAAAGAAATAAAGAATGATTCCAAAGGTGAAAACCCAATAGAGGAACCTAAGGAAGGGAGTTTGGATACTTTACCTGAGCACTATGAAGAAAGATCTCATATCTTGATTGAAACCAATAGAGAAAGTAAATATTGGGTCAGAATCAGAACCAAGGATCATACACTTAGCAACATCTTTATCTATTGAAGAATGAAAGGACTTCATCAAATTTTTCAAAGAAAAAAAAATCAATTTTGCATGGTCGTATGATGATATGTCAGGGTTAGATCCAAATTTAATCATGCATAACTTGAACATAAGATAAGGAGTAAGACTAGTAAAGTAGAAACTACGAAAGATGCATCCACAAATAGCTTTTCTTATAAAAGTAGAGTTGGAAAAATTGTTGAAAGTTCGGTTTATAAGAGCCATTAATTATTATGCCCAGTGGATTTAAAAAATTGTGCCAGTTTCAAAAGTAGACAAATCTATCATAATTTGTATGGACTTTAGGGATCTCAATCTTGCATGTCCTAAAGATGACTTCCTGTTACCAAGCATAGACACCATTGTAGATTTGACAGGAGGACACTCAATATTCTCACTTATGGATGGGTTTAGTGGTTATAATAAAATAAATATAGAACTCAAATATCAAGACAAAACAACATTTACCTATGCATGGGTGACATTCTATTGGATTGTTATGCCTTTTGGTCTAAAGAACGTCAAAGCAACCTATCAAAGAGCCATGATGACCATATTCCATGACATGATGCACAATTTTATGGTGGACTATGTAGATGATATACTTGCTAAATCTCACTCAAGATAAGAACATATACCCATCATAGAGAAAATATTTGTAAGATTGGAGAAATTTAAAGTAAGGTTAAATCCGAAGAAGTGTGTGTTTGGTGTTCAATCAGGAAAGCTGCTAGGGTACATTGTTTTAGCAAAAGGAATAGAGTTAGACCCCACCAAAGTCAAAGCCATCATGGAAATGGAGACACATATAAATATAAGTCAGATGAGATCTCTTCAAGGAAATATCCAATCCATTTGAAGGTTCATCTCTCAATTAGCAGAAAAGTGCCATAATTTCACTCAACTCCTTCATAAGGACATAGTTTTCAAATGGGCCAAGAAATGTGATGAAGCCTTCACTTTGTTAAATAAATATCTAATGAACCCTCCAAATTTGATGCCACCTATAAGAGGCAAGCCCTTAATTTTATACATTTCAGTGACCGAACATTCATTAGGGGCACTCCTAACACAAGAAGATGAATCAGGAAAAGAAACGGCCATATACTACATAAGCAGGACTTTGGTGAAATAAGATTTGAACTATACCTTTATTGAAAGAGCATGTTTAGCCATATTTTTTTCTTCCAAAAAATTACACCACTATATGTTGTCCCACAAAATTTGACTCATTCCAAAGATTGATCCCTTGAAATATCTTCTCAGCAAAACAACATTGAATGGGAGACTAGCCAAATGGTTCATGGTACTAAGTGAATTCGACATAGAATATGTGGATCATAAATCTATCACAGACCAAGTCATAGATGATAAATTAATAGAATCACCATTACAAGATAACCATCCAATTCAGGTGGAATTCCTAGATTCTGAAATTGTGAATGTTGAAGCAAAAACATGGAAATTATATTTTGATGGTTCCTATGTTGGAAATATAATTGGGAAATGTGGTACTGAGAGGGGGGGTGAATCATATATCACCTACTAAACCATTTTCATATGAATAAAACATTTTCATAGCATCAAAAATACTTGATCATAACAAAATAACTAACATACTAAGCAACATCCATGAAAGTACTCATAACACAATAATTTTGGTTAACCAAAAACCCTTAAAAGGTAAAACTGGTGTGGGGATGACACCCACAAATCTTCACTACTACAGTAATAAATTTTCCTGTTAGGGCTTACAAAATTTGATCAAAACATGATCTACCCTATGAGGGGTCTACCCTGTTAAGAGCTAAAAGACTTATACAGTCTACCTTGCTAAAGGATTTGAAACTTACAACAAAGTAAGCACTCGGTTAAGAGATTACAAAAAGTCTATTAGGACTACTTAGTTAAGAGATTTACTTAGATACACTAGTTAGAATGTCTCAGTACCTGATCTTTTAGTTTGCACTATATGCATATTACAGATCTTCTCTTTACTATATGTATTGATCTCTTCTATCAGATTTATCTTTATTATGTCCTTTCACTACTTAGCTCAGTCACTAAATCCTATCTAAATTCTTCACTTCACTGAATGTGCCTCTTTGCTCATTCCCTTCACATTCGCTATCTTTCACTCTTACTACATTTTAGGGTTTAGATCTTGACCTTATATAATAACAAAACATCTTCATGATTCAAGATCTATGGTTTAGATTAATTCCTTTTGCCGCTTAGGCCTTACTTATTTCTAATTGGCTCTAGGTATTACATAGGGATCAATGATTGCTAAATAGATGTGTAATTACCTCTATAATTATCTCAATAAACAAAATACAAAACATGAATGTCACCCAAAATGATTTACCTCGATCACTATGCCATAACAAACTCTTATGTCATTCCTTGCTAACTTGGCAAATGCTGTTCTTGATACTCGACATTCACTGTACTCAGCATACTACAAAAATATATAGTGACCATACGTTTACTCAACAATACTACTGCTCGGTAAGTATACATTACATAACTCAGTCTTTACTTAATGACTTGGTTGCAATGATGACCGACCATCATTACCTAGATAAATGAATAAGTGTGGTTCACTAATAGTCAACAAAACTATAGAGATCTACAATCTCCCCCTTTGACATTAGTGGCAAAAACACTTTTTCATGACATTACATTTGTATTTTCAAAACTATGTAGTATAGCAGAATACTCCCCCTAAAATATATATACATTCAAAATTTTCAAAATTTTGTTACCTTCCTTTATCATGTCATGTCATTTTACTTCCCCCTTGATTTTGATGCAAGGCAAGGATGCATGAGGGATCAAAGGATGGTGCACCCTAATGATCCAAGCCTGCAACACACATGTGAAAGAAACAAACAACAAGAGTGAGAGAGAGAGAATGTTAGATTTTTCATATATTATCATCAATTTGAATCATACATGTCAGGCTGTAAGGCCTTCCCAGTTAGGGCTTGATATTACAATGAATTATAGAAGTCCTCAAACATGCGAGGAACTGTTACAAATCACAATTCTAATGCCTTCTATCTTCTATCAAAATTGACTCCTAAACTACAACCAAACATCTACATTTATACAAGAAGCTACTGAGCTGAGTCAGCCTTCAGATCCATAATTAATGGAAGTAACTATCAAATTTGGGACCACATGATTCCCAATGATGGATACAAACATTAATTCCATGATCCAATATAAATGCCCAAGTCGGCTACAACAAGAAACAAAACTGAACCCGTCGGTAAGCAAGATAACCAAGCAGCAGACAGACAATGCCAAGCACCAATGAATTAACTGACCACCGAGGAGATAACTAACCATACTCGGTAACCAAAGGAAACTGACCAACTACCGACCAACTCGGTTAAAGAAAAAACTGAGCAACATAGACAAAACTCCAAAATTCTTTTTGGTGACATAGGATTGCTAAGGACCTAAGATGCTCTTGCATCAAACACCTGGGGTTGTTTTGAAATGATTCTCAGAATCATTTGGTAGGTTTTTTCTAATCTACATCCAACTCAGACTATGAAATCCATGAACTGTCTTCCATCAGTCTATTCTTCCACTTAACCAGATATTCCATGTATTGTTTTCCTCTTGTATTTTTGCCAACTCTTTCCTTCAAAATTTGTTCAACTTCATCATCCTGCTTCTTAGGATATTCTATTGATACTGTGACTTCTTCATCTAGTTCATGATACTCATATAAATTAGCAATGTTGAAAATTGGTGATATGTCCATTTCATCAGGTATCTCAATCTCATATGCATTTCCACTGTCAAATTTCTTCAAAATCTTGCAAGGTCCAAACTTCTTCATCTTTAGCTTTCCATATGTGCCAATAGCAAACCAGCCTTTCTTCAAATGAACCATCACTTCATCACCAACATCAAAAAATTTATGTCTTCTTGATCTATCAGCTCTGTCGTTGTATTTCTGATTACTATCTTCTAGCTTTAGCTTCACATCTTCATGCAATGTCTTCATGTATTCAGTAAACTTTACTCTTTCAACACTTCTCTTTTTCTCATCAGCAATGTCTCTCAAATCAGATATTCCTCTCGGTTGTGTTCCATTCACAATCTCAAATGGTGTCTTTCCAGTACTTCTATTCATTGATTTTTTATATGCAAACTCTTCTTGTGCCAACATAGAATCCCAATTACTTGGTGTGTCTCCAACTAAACATCTCAAAAGATTTCCCAAACTTTTGTTCACAACCTCAATCTATCCATTGGTTTGTGGGTGAAATGTAGAACTATATTTCAACTCAGTGCCAAATTTTTTCCAAAGTGTTTTCCAAAAATAACCAACAAATTTATTGTCTCAATCAGAGATAATACTCATCGGTAATCCATGCAATCTGACAATTTGTTTAAAGAAAAGATCTGCTACATGTACTACATCTGATGTCTTTCTACAAGGTATAAAATGTGCCATCTTAGAAAATCTATCCACAACAACAAATATAGAATCATTACCTCTTACTGTCTTCGGTAAGCCAAGAATAAAGTCCATACTGATGTCAATCCAAGGTTTCTTAGGAACAACAATCAGAGTATACAATCTAGTATTCTGACTTACTCCTTTTTCAACTTGACAAATTCCACAACTTTTCACAAATTTCTGAACATCTCTATACAACTGTGGCCAATAGTACTTCTCCTTAAGAAAATTCCATGTTTTATCAATGCCAAAATGTCCAGCCAAACCACTATTATGTTTCTCTTTTATCAAATTAGTTCTCATTACTCTTCTCAATATACATAACTGAATACCTTTGAAAAACATACCTTCCTGAATGAAATATTCATCCCATTTAGTGTCTTGTTGATCTTGAATAGGTGCTCTGCACTTTCTCCGTGGCTCAGAAAAATCAGGGTCATTTTTATACAAACCTCTCATCTCATCAAAACCAAGAACTTCAATTTTCATCTTGGTCATCAAAGATCTTCTTCTACTCAATGCATCAGCAACTCAGTTAGTGACTCTACTCTTATGCTTTATCACAAATGTATAACTCTTCAAATACTCAACCCATTTCATATGTCTCTGATTCAACTTATTCTGACTACCCAAATATTGTAAAGCCTTACGATCAGTATACAACACAAATTCACTCAGTATCAAATAATGTCTCCATTTCTTTAGTGCTTGAATAATAGCATAGAATTATTGATCATACATAGAATATTTCCTTCTAGCATAATTCAAATTTTCACTAAAGAAAGCAATAGGTTTACCTTCTTGACTCAACATAGCTCCAATTGCACTTCCACTTGCATCACATTCTACTTGAAATACTTTATTGAAATCAGGTAACGCCAAAATAGGTAATTCAGCAACCTTCTTCTTTAGAGTCTTAAAACTTTTGTCAGCTCCATCTGTCCACTTGAATTCTCTTTTAGCTCCTCTCATAATCTCAGTCATAGCATTACAAATTGAACTAAAATTTCTTATGAACTTTTGGTAAAAACTTGCCAAACCATGAAATGATCTTACCTCACTAGCATTCAAAGGTGTAGGACAATTCAAAATAGCTTCAACCTTTTCAGGATCCATCTTCAAACCATCAACTGAAATAACAAATCCCAAATACATAATCTATTCCTTCATGAATGAACACTTTTTCAAATTTATTAGCAACTTTTCCTCTTTCAATCTCTGCAAAACTTGTCTAACATGCAACAAATGTTCTTCTCTGGTCTTACTAAATATTAGAATATCATCAAGATATACAATCACAAATTTACCCAAGAATTTCTTCAAAACTTCATTCCTCAGCCTCATAAAAGTACTCGGTGCATTAGTTAAACCAAAAGGCATAACCAACCACTCATACAAACCTTCTTTTGTCTTGAAAGTAGTCTTCCATTCATCACCTTCTCTGATTTTGATCTGATGATACCCACTTTTCAAATCAATTTTGGTGAAATACTTTGCTCCAATCAAACTGTCCATTATATCATCCATTCTTGGTATAGGAAACCTATATTTCACTGTTATCTTATTGATTGCTCTGGAATCAGTACACATTCTCCATTCTCCATTTTTCTTTGGAGCCAATATAGTAGGTACTACACAAGGACTCAAACTTTCTCTAAGCAAACCTTTCTCTAGCAACTCTTGAATCTGTCGATTCAATTCCTAATTCTCGGTAGGTGTCAACCGATGAGGTGCCTTATTCGGTAAACTAGCTCCAAGGATTAGATCCATACAATGATAAATGCTTCTTTTTAGTGGTAAACCATCAAGTACATTATTAGAAATGATATCACTATACTCGGTGAGTAACTTATCAATCTCCTCAGGGACATTATCCTTTGTTTTCTTACTCAACTTATTAGGAATCACAGAAAAACATACATCATTCCTCTTCAAAGAGTTAAAAAAATTTCTTCCTTCCATCAAACAAAATTTCATAGATGTGCAAACATTACTAACAGGTTCTTCCATCAAAGGTAACAAGATTTGTTTCTTTCCCATCATATATAGCATGTCTATCATATTGCCAAGGTCTACCCAACAAAATATGACAACAATCCATAGGCATGATATCACATAATACCTTATCATAGTACTTTCCAATCTTCAAATTCACATAACATTGTTCACTTACCAGGAATGTATGTTCATCTTTGATCTATGAAATCTGATAGGACTTCAGATGTACCAACCTTTCCAACTACAATTTTGTGACCATCTCTTCAGATGCCAGGTTCTCTGAGCTACCACTGTCAATGATTACCTTCCAAACTTTGTTAGAAAGTCTACATCTAGTCTTGAACAAACTTTTCCTTATCGGATCTTCCTTCTTTCTTTCATTCCACAATACTCTCCTTACCATCAAGTTATTTTCTTTCTTAGGTTCATTCGGTGACTCTTCTTGCACCAAAGCATTCCTACTGCTACCAGCCTTCTTACTAGCTTGTGTACACTCAAAATATCTATGTCCTTCCTCTCCATAGTTATAACAAGTTCCTTAGAAACTTCCTCTACCATAACCACCTCGATAGTTATTGCCTCTACCTCTAGAACTTTCACCTTTCCACTCGGTCTTGCCTTTGTCCAGATTTTTCTTTTCTAGTTCAGATCTACCAGTTTCACCATTAGATCTACCTCTTCCTCTAGGGAATCTACCACCTTGACCTCTCTATCTTTTTTCATGTCTTTTGTTCAATTTCTCCTTGGCTTTCAAAGCAAATTGATAAGCCTCTTCAATTTTCTCCAACTTGACCATGCTAATCTCCTCTTGGATGGAAACTCTCAAACCATTCAGGTATCTACTGATTCTTTCCACATCATCTTCATCATGTATAGATCTAATATCTAATCTATAGAAGTCCTTAGTATACTCTTTTACCGAGCTATCTTTCTATCTCAAACTTTGCATTTGTCGAACTAGGTTAATCTGATAATCACAAGGTAAGAACTTTCCTTTCATTTTATTGACCATTTTACACCATACCTTGATTTTGTCTTTGCCTTTCCTCTTTTGATCCAATTTTAGATGTTCCCACCATAAGGATGCATGACTTTTCAACTTTTTGCTTGCAATCTTTACCTTCTTATCCTCAGGGATATTTTCATATTCCAAATACTTTTCCATCTCAATGATCCAGTCCACCAATTAATCAGAATCCAACTTTCCACTATACTCAAGGGGATTGAAATGTGGTGTTGACTTCAGACTTGTCAAAGACTTCAAAAATCTTTCTTCACCTTGATCCATAATAGGAGTAGGTTTTGCATTCACCTGTTCTTCTTCAATTTCATCATCACTAATATCTTCAAGATGTCTGCCTCTTCTTTGGGCTATCTCCACTGCTTCTAATCTAGCAACAATCTATCTTAGCATATCTTCCAATCTTGGATCTGCATCTCACCTCCCATGAACCATCTTGACAACCCTCTACAATTGTAGGTTAGATCACAATCTACTACCCCACAACAATTCACTAGGGCTTCAAGAGGAACCTGCAAACCTAGATCTGCAGACCTAGATCAAGATCTCACCTCACTCTGATACCACCTGATGCAAGGTAGGGATGCATGAGGGGCCAAAGGATGGCACACCCTAATGATTCAAGCCTGCAACACACATGCAAAAGAAACAAACAACAAGAGTGAGAGAGAGAATGCTAGATCTATCATATATTATCATCAATTTGAATCATACATGCTGGGCTGTAAGGCCTTCCCAATTAGGGCCTGATATTACAATAAATTATAGAAGTCCTCAAACATGTGAGGAACTATTACAAATCACAATTCTAATGCCTTCTATCTTCTATCAAAAGTGACTCCTAAACTACAACCAAACATCTACATTTATACAAGAAGCTACTGAGCTAAGTCAGCCTTCAAATCCATAATTAATGAAAGTAACAGTCAAATCTGGGACCACACACTTCCTAATGATGGATACAAACATTAATTCCATGATCCAATATAAATGCACAAGTTAGCTACAACAGGAAAAAAAAATTGAACCTGTCGGTAAGAAAGATAACCGAGTAGCAGACAGACAACACTAATTGCCAGTGAATTAACCAACCACCCAGGAGATAACCAACCATACTTAGTAACCAAAGGAAACCGACCAACTACTGACCAACTTGGTCAAAGTAGATACTGAACAACATGGACAAAACTCCAAAATTCTTTTTGGTGACACAAGATTGCTAAGGACCTGAGATGCTCCTACATCATATTTTGACACTATGAATCTCGTCTAGGGTGGGGATCTCAAAGTATTTCTCCAAAAATGGTTTATGCATCATCATAACCATGTGTAGTGTAGTCTCCCATCCTTTGGTAGCAACAGTTAAAACTTTTGACTGCACTTCTAGCTTGGCGGCTAGATTGATTAGGCTCTCAGCTATAGACAGATTTGGATCCCTCTGGGTTAAGTCCTTAGCCTTGACCAACTTCTTCTATATGGCCCCTAGGTGAGGTTTTAAAATTGTTTGCATAGAAAGTAGGTGAGATCTAATCTTTCCATCATTAGCCATCAGTTCAGCTATCCTTCCTTGTGTATGCATGATCTTGGCATAATGTTTGGAACTATTTTCTATATCCACGCTTGAGGACTAACTGGTGGATTTGAGTTCTTTCTATAGGTGATCAACCAGTTATTGGTTATCCTCAGTGAACTATTCTACATTGCAAATTTTGGTAAGCAAAGAGTTTGCATTCACAATTACTTCTTCAGTCTCTGTTACCAAAGTGGAAAGTGCAACTTGTTTAACTTTGATCTTGGCAGATACTTTCTCTAGCATCTTGGTCTTGAACTTTCTTTTCAATCACTTAAATAGCTTAGCACTAGCGCTACTTGCTTCATTATTTAGTTTTTGAATAATATGTACAAGTTGTTCCAATATGGGAGTGGAACTGTTTACATCTAAAAACTCATAAACATCATTAAATATGTCTTTAATTTCATACAGAACCTATTTCTGCTGATGTTCTCTTCTCAGTTTTTCTTATCTACTTTTCCTTGTCAATAAATCTTTCAATATTTACATCTGCTCATAAGATAAGTTATCAGAATCCCATTTAGTAATAACAATAACTTCATCAATGGTTACCTCTGGTGAAAAGACTTCCATTTTCTACTTCAGTGCCTTCTTCATTGTGCTCCCACTTGGCATCTATACAAGAGCTTGTATTGCCTCTTGTTCAGTAGGATCCTATACCTCAATAGCTTTGTCTTTTACCTCTTTTCCTTTTGTTCCCTTATCCTCCATATGAGGACTACTAGCTTTTTCTTCAAACTTCTCTCCTTTATCTTGTTGTAACTCCTTGATAGATTTGGATTGATTTACTAGTGCCGACTGATCTTGTTCCTCGATATTACTTATACTGGCTAACATGTCAACTATAACAACTGTAGGTTTGGCAGGAGTAGTGTTAATAGTTTATGTCACATCAATTATTAGATAATCTTTGACTTGCAAAAGTACAATATTACTACCTGGCAAAGATGTGTCTTTTTCTTTCTCAGCCTATATATCTTCCTTGGTCAATACCAGATTCTTGATTGGGGCATCCTCTGTTATATCAATAATGTGTACTTTTGATTCCTTCTAAATTTCCTCTACCTTAGGAGCTTCAATCTCTGGAATGGGTGATTCCATTACATTTAGTTTAGGTGCAAGCTCGGCAACCTTAGATGTACTAGCACCTTTATCTTCATCTTTGTCAATCAATAAACCAAAAACTAGCTTCCAAATCTTGATACTTTCATGTACAACATCCTCAACCTTGTGTTGAAGGATTGAATAAGCTCTAAGCTTAGGATCAAATTCTGCTTGATGTTTTTCCACAATTTTTCTAATGTTGGCAGGGGTGAGACTTGATTCCACTTGTGCTAAGGTGCTCTCTCTTATTTTCTTTTCTGTATTAAGAGCATATTCCCATTTTTGTGCAACCCTATTGCTTAACTCCTTAGGGATTCGGTCCTCCAACTGAATAGGTAACATCTTGGAAATGAAAAACATTTCAAGAATAACATCTTCAACTTTTTCTTTCTCTCCTATACTCAGGCTTCCAAACTTTAATTATTTCAAGTCTTCCACTCCTGAAAATTTTGTAATCTTGTGGCATATTTCATCCATAGTAGGTTTAACATCCTACAATGTAACCTTCTTCTTCACGTCTTCATCACTTTCAATTTCTTTATCATCTTCTTATTCCAAAACAAGTTTCCTTCTAGGATTTTTGTTTACCTTACTTGGCACTGCCTTAGGCTATGCAAGTTTTCATTTACTGGATGCAGGGGATTTCTTAGGAGTCTCAGTAGCTTCTCCTCTTTTTCTAGGCCTTAGCATAGGTGTCTATGACACTTTAGGTTTCAGTATTCTTTTCTTGGTTGGGGGCTCGACAACTACTAGCTTCTTTCCTTTCTTCTTTTCTACTTGAGTCTCTTCTTCTTCTTTCTCACTGTCACTAGATTCACTTGGTTCATCTTCTCCTAGTCCTTGGATTAATTCTAGTGGTGTATCCTTTTCCATTTCTTCTACATATTTCTCCAAATTCTTTACTATTTTCTTTCTCTTCCTCTCTAAAGTTGCAGCCATTAAACCCATAGTGATTTTAGATTTGGCTTCTTCGTATGTTCCAAAGTAGGGTGCTTTACCATCAATTTCTTTAGCTAAGAGGGCTATAATAGTAGTAGTAGCTTCATCTATATGTACTTCATAGGGTAGTGGCATGAGCCATGAAACCCTAGGAAGAACTGCTTGTGCATAAGTGAAGTCTGTGTCAACTAGAAAACATATATCCTTGTTGTACTTCTCAACTAATGACACAGGGACTCTACTCCTTGTTCTCATTTTCTTCTTAAATTCAACAAAATATTTTTCCATCACACCATTAAAAATATCTCCTATCTGACCTATGAACTCACTGATTTGAATAGTAATGGGTCTCTTCTTGTCCCATATCACACCTCCATGAGTAGGAAAACACTTCTGTATATAAAAGAATAGACAAATTAGCAAAGAGCCAAACTTACACATTGAATTCTTTGCAATTTGGATTGAGTTAAGGTTCTTTTCAAGCTGAGTCAGCTGGAGCTCGGAAAGATCATATGTGTGTCCTTTCTTAATGATTTTCCATGCCTAGTCCACTACCATGTAGGGGACACTGTCCAACAGATTGGATTGGTAGAATTTGTGCTAGATAACCTTAACAGCAAAGTCAATTTTTGGATATGTTATGGTGGAGATCATCATTCCACACTTGTTCCATACCACCTGTGTGTTTTCCTAAATTTCTTCTTTACTTGAACACTTCATTGTCCTTTTTCCTTGAATTGTAGGGTATCCAGTAACTCGCTGGATCATTTCCTTTGTTATCTTCATGGGTCCATCTTCTATCCATAGTTGCATATCATGTACTCAACTCACCACTATTTTTATCCATTCAACTTTGAAATTCTAAGGGAAATCTAGGGCATGCACTAACCCTTGTTCGGTAGTCATTTTGTACTCTGGCTTCAACACTCCATTATCACATAATTTATCATATGCCTCCCTGATCTCGTAACCTCTAATTTCTCTAATTTTTCACATATAACATGACCTGATATCATTCATTATCGACACATTCTCTAAAATTGAGGATAGGGCGCCAGACAAATCTCCTTTTATTGCAGTTTCTAAAATTGCCCTAAATGTTTGTGCCTTGCAAACTTCATTTCTTACCAATTGTGCGTTGAAAACTTCCATCCCTTGTTTCTTCATTATAGCAGATGATGATGCCATTTTAATTTAAAATTTTTGAAAATAAATGTTTGCTCGGTAGTGTACCTTTTCTTATAAGTGTCCTGTAGATGTTTTTTGCCGACAGCACGTTGTAGAGATTCAGAATCATCTTTAACAAACTAGTTTCTCGCACTCTAAATCACTCAAAGAAATCTCAATTTGCTTGGTGAAATGAAATGGGTGGCAAATTTCCACTTTATAGATTCCAAAAAGTAGAATTAGGGCCTCATAAATGCTCCGTACAAAATTTCTAAGTGGAATACAGTTGTCTTAGAAAACTCATGCTAACCTCGGCTAACACAAGCTCGGTCAATATAACCATTACGACATAGCTCGGTGTATATAGCATCTCGGCCATAATAGGTTCTTGGCATACATTGATAACTCGGTCAAGACACTGACGCTCGGCATCAAAAATGAAATTTTCTATTTTTCTCATATATGCCCTAATGCATCTTTATCTATGCAGATTGGACTTCTACTCAATCTTTATGTTAGGAACTGATGTAAGATAAATCTTTGTAAGATTCAGTTCCAAACATACCTTCTTTTCTTAATTAGAATAAGTGTGATCACCTAATCCATCAGATTGGGTGACCTTAGATGTGCTAGCTTCACTTGTGCTTACTTCTTCTTTCTTCTTCCATGTCTTGTCCATCTTATTTTTCAATTTTTCATGGATATCTTCATTCTAATTTTGATCATTACTCGGCATAGATGATCTACAATATTTCTTCAGGTGACCTATCTTATTACACTTGTAACATACCATGCTTCCATTCATCCACCTTTTGGATCTACCTCTAAAATGAGTCTTCATACAATTTGCTCCAATGTGTCCATATTTACCACAGTAATGATAGTTGTACCAAGTGTTATAATCCCAATTGTATGAATTATTCTTCATAGGTGACTTAGTCTATTCATTTGATGACCATCTAGGTTTAGATCTACATTCAAATGCTTGATGCCCATACTTCTGATAGTTGAAACAATTACCTTGAAACTTAGGTGAGGTAGGTGGATTACTGACCTTAGACCTACATTCATGTGCCTGATGTCCATGTTTCTTATAGTTGAAGCAATGCCCATTGAATTTGGGTTTAGAATCAAACTTACCATGTTTGCTTCTACATATGTTGGTCGTATGTCCTGGCTTTCCATAGTGATGGCATGTGGGCTTGTTGTTCTTTGGTTTTGCATTCTTCTATTCTCCATTCTTTGATGATTCTCCTTCTTCAGTAGATGATACATGTTCATTCAGTCCAAGTCCATATCTATCATTAGATCTTGTAGGTGACGTTAACAGTTCTTCAAAATATTTTGCAGCTTCATTAGGTTTTTTAATCCTTTCATTGATTTCCTTTTTAGATCTTAGTTCATTCCTCAATTGATCATTCTCAGACCTCAGTTGGTTGATTTCCATATCTTTCTTGCCCAACTCTTGATTAACCAGCAGCAGTTGATTTACCATGTCCAATTGATTATTAGTCAACCTTCGCATATCACTTTTTCTCTCATCTAGTCTCATTGTAATTTGTCTTTTATCTTCTTTAGCCATTGTCTTATCATCTTCAGCTTTCTTTTTCTACTCAACCACTTCACAAAGTTTGAAAGATTGAATTTCATGTTCTCTCTTTAGATTCCTGATGTCATCATTTAGTATGGTATTTTTCTCCAGTAGCTCTTTTATGGCTTTGTCACTTTCTGTATAATTTCCATTATCAAATAGTCTAGTGGTATCTTCTTCTTGATATTGTGATTCATTTTGCTGAATTGAAATTTCTCTCCTTCTACTCAAGGATTTCTTCATTTCTCTTTTGGCTACTTTCAGTTGTTGTAATGCTGGTTGTACATCAATCTTCTGATTCTCTATGACCTTTCCCAACTTGTAGACTTCCATCTCAAGATCATTTTCCTCAAGTGGTTAGACTATCTATGAGAAACCTTGTAGCTCTGATACCAATTGTTGGAAATAATTGGGAAATGTGATACTGAGAGGGGGGGTGAATCAGATATCACCTACTAAACCATTTTTATATGAATAAAACATTTACATAGCATCAACAATACTTGATCATAACAAAATAACTAACATACTAAGCAGCATCCATGAAAGTACTCATAACAAAATAATTTTGGTTACCTAGAAACCCTTGAAAGGTAAAATTGGGGTGGGGATGACACCCACAAATCTTCACTACTGCAGTAATAAATTTTCCTGTTAGGGCTTACAAAATTTTATCAAAACATGATCTACCCTATGAGGGGTCTTCCCTATTAAGATCTAAAAGACTTATACAGTCTACCTTGCTAAAGGATTTGAAACTTACAACAAAGTAAGCACTCGGTTAAGAGATCACAAAAATTCTGTTAGGACTACTTGGTTAAGAGATTTACTCTGATACACTGGTTAGAATGTCTCAGTACCTTATCTTTCGGTTTGCACTGTATGCATATTATAGATCTTCTCTTTACTATATGTATTGATCTCTTCTATCAGATTTATCTTTATTCTATCCTTTCACTGCTTAGCTCAGTCACTAAATCATGTCTGAATGCTTCACTTCACTGAATGTGCCTCTCTCCTCATTCCCTTCACATTCGCTATCTTTCACTCTTACTACATTTTAGGGTTTAGATCTTGACCTTATATAATAACAAAACATCTTCATGATTCAAGATCTATGGTTTAGATTAATTCCTTTTTCCGCTTAGGCCTTACTTAATTATGATTGGCTCTAAGTATTACATAGGGATCAATGATTGCTAAATAGATGTGTAATTACCTCTGTAATTATCTCAACAAACAAAATACAAAACATGAATGTCACCCAAAATGATTTACCTCGATCATTGTGCCATTACAAACTCTTATGTCATTCCTGGCTAACTTGGCAAATGTAGTTCTTTATACTTGGCATTCACTGTACTCAGCATACTACAAAAATATATAGTGACCATATGTTTACTCAGTAGTACTACTTCTTGGTAAGTATACATTACATAACTAGGTCTTTACATAATGACTGGATCGTAGTGATGACCGACCATCATTACCTAGATAAATGACTAAGTGTGGTTCACTAATAGTCAACAAAGCTATAGAGATCTACATCCTATACACAACATAGATCGGGAGCAAGCATACTTATGATTACTCCTCAAGGGTCTACAATTTCAAAATCATACAAATTGTTATTCCCATGTACAAATAATATAGTTGAGTATGAAGCATTGGTCATTGGTATAAAATTGGCATTCTAATGGAAAGTGACAAAGCTCCAAGTCTATGGAGATTCACAACTAGTTATCAATCAAATTAATGATGAATATCAAACTAAAGATGACAAGATGTGATGCAGGGGCATCCAAGGTTAAGGCAGGGGCATTTTGTGTCCTCGGTAAACTGCATAGAGTGTTTGTGTTTTGGCTAGTTTTCACTCGGTTGCAGCCTTGACCGATGGTCTCGGTCATTGAAGGAAGCTCAGTCACTGAAGGAACTTGGTAGTCTCTGGTGCTTGGTGAAATGGTTGCTCGGTCATGCCTATGGTGCTTGATTAATACTGGTGGTCGGTGATGCCTGGCGTGCTAGGTAATTTTACTATTTCTTGGTAGTTCAGACTTACCGACTGGAGTTCTATGTGATATGTGAGCCAACTTGGTGAATTAATTATTGGTAGCCATTGTCTTGGGCCGACATGCAAAATTAAATGTTCGTATACATTTGTAAGCTGACTTGTATGGAATTTAATTATTCATTTTGGGAAGTTAAGGGTTTCATCTAGCCGACTTGTGGCTAATGATTAGTATTTAAGGAGGGATTGGGTAGATGTTTTAGGGATAGAACTTAGAGAAGAAAGGTTCATGACTTGGAAAACTTAGTGAGTCAGATCTAAGGTTCTAAAAGTTGGAGTTGGTGAAGTTGTGGAAAATTCTTGATGTTCTTGCAGATCAGATTGTAATCTGATAGTCCTTTGTAGCAGAGCTAGGGGTTTGCATACTTGGAGACAAGGATATTTCTTAGAGGCTTGTGAGCTCAAGTTTAGATCTTCCTTAGGGTTTCCATTAGCTTTTGATTGTCTTCATAGCTAAACTAGCTGAGTTTCTATCAGATTTGGTTGTGGATCTTGCAGAATTGTTTCATTTTGTATTTGGCCCTAACTCAGAAGGCCTTACAGCCAGGCATGTTAATGCAAATTGATTGAAAAATTTGTGGTGTTTTCTATTTTGTTGAGTATTCTGCTATGTAATTCTTTTGGCTGCAAGGTTTGGACTATCCTTCATTGGATCCAACATCCTTGACTGCATAAGGTGGTATCAAAGCAAAGTTTTGTTCCTACTGGGGTGAAAGTTGATCTTGTTGAAGTAGAAGTTTGACCTAGCAAGGCCAATCTTGCAAATTTAATCTTATTGGAGTAGAGATTGTGCGCAATCTAGATTGCAGATCCAAAAAATTAAACTTGTGAAATTGTGCCCTAGTTGTTTACAAGGTTGCATGTTGAGATCTGACTTGTTGCAACTTGGAAATTATCACAAGGTGGTCAATGAGGGTTTGTTGTAGATGGTTTCTCTTATCTTTCAGGATGCCTCTGAGAAGATTGGACCCTACAGTTATTTCAAATCTTTGTGATACTATTGAATCCTAGATCACAAAGAAGGTGAAATCAGATTTCAAATCTAAGTTGGAATTGATGAAGAATGATATGGTCACCAAGATCATGAGGACCGTTGCTGGTATACCTCAGAATGTTGGTACTAAGGATGGCTATGAAGAAGCTATTGAAGAATTTGAAACTACTGGATCTAGTGGTGATGATCGGAGGAATAGATCTGGTGAAGATATAATTGCTCGATTGCCTATACCTTCTGCTTGATTTAGTAATTACCGAATGGAAGTTTCTACTTTCTTTGGTACTTTGAAACCCAACAATCTGATTGATTGGATTGGTGAACTTGAATATTTCTTTGAGCTGAAAGAAATTAAAGATCCTCTTCAGGTGAGATTAGCACAGACAAAGTTGAAAGGACATGTTGCTCTTTGGTGGAAAGAACTACAGAGAGACCGAGAAGATGAAGGTGTTCAACAAAGATCAATCGCTGGAGATTGATGGTGACTAAGTTAAAAGCTAAGTTCATATCAGCTGACTATGAGCTTGACTTGTTTAAGAAGTTGTGGAATCTGAAGTAGAAGGAATTGTCTATTGAATATTATACCGAGTTCTAGAAACTTACTATTCGGTCTGGACACAAAGAGCTTGGTAACAAAAAGGTAGCTCGGTATGTGAATGGTTTGAGATTCAATATCTAGGATGAGCGTGGTATGCTGAAGATTGATTCTGTTGAAGATGCTTATCAGTATGCTCTGAAGGTAGAAGATAAGTTGAAGAGGAAACAACCTAGTAACTCCCAAGGAAAAGAAAAGACTGATCACTCAGCGAAGGAGAAACCGATTGATGCAGAAGATGAACAAAAACCTGTGGAACCAAAGAAGAAGATAGGTAGAGTTATCTTTAAGGGTACTTGCTATAACTGTGGAGAGGAAGGACACCATTCTTTTGTGTGTACATAGAAGAAGGTTGACTGATGAACTATTGTGGTGAATGAGAACATTCAGAATGAACCTGAATTAGAGAACTTGCTACTTTGATGAACATTGCTCAGTACAAAGGATGAACCTTGTCAGAGGAGTAACTTTTTTAGGACCTGATGCAAGATTGAAGGTAAACTCTATGATGTTATTGTTGATAGTGGTAGCACTGATAACCTTGTTGCTGAGGACCCAGTTCAGAAACTTGGTTTGAGTAGAATGAAACATCCTTGTCCTTATAGGCTAGGTTGGTGGCAAGATGTTCATGCTTTGGAAGTTAGAGAACAATGCTTCATTGATGTTCAGATTGGCTAGTACAAGGATCTTATGCTTTGTGACATTGTGAAGATGAATAGTTGTTGTGGACAAGGCTTTTGAGGGTACCTGCTTTGAAGAACTTCAAGCCAAACAATGATTAGATGTTAGTCTAAGCATGAAATAAATGCAAAACAAAGAAAACTCTAAGCTAGCCACCTCAGATTGAGCCTAAACAAGTGCACCCAAGCACTATTTGATTTTCTCTGATAAGAGGGATGTGGGTGTGCTCTCTAAGCACTTGGAGCATACTCTAATGCATTCTAAGATGGCTTGAGACTCATGAAAACCCCAAAAAATGGCACAATAATGGGTAGAATACCCAAGATTTCCCCTAAGGCCTCAAGAACTCAAATTATGATGCTTAAATGGAGATTCAATGCAAGTGTGATTATGCTAAGATTGATTTTAGACCAAATAGAGATGTGATATGATGCTATGCTATGCAAAACAACAATAAAAACTATGTTAATCCATTATTACTAAGCTATGATGAGCTAAAATGCTTGAAAGTAAACTAAATTAGAATGATTTGTGCTAAGTCTAGAAATAAAAGGGCATGATAACAATGCATGAGAATAAAAGTTAAGCTCATCAATTTGCTCTTGAAAGGAGGCGTATTTATAGGATTTGGGAAGGAAGAATGAGTGGCCAGGATTAAAATCCTTAAGAGAGGCCAAGATTCATTCAAAGGGGAGCACATGGATTGTGCTAGTCTATAGCCAATCAGGAGGTGACACATGTCACAAGGTGAGTGGATGAAGGGAAGGGTAAAGATGAGTCAACAAAGGGGGCTCAAAGCTCATAACTCCCCTCATAAGTGCTTGTAAGAGCATTGAATGAGCCTTTAAGGGACTTTGATGACTTTGTGGATGCATTGAATGTTTTGTGGTTGAGATATTTGGAAGGGGAGACTTTGCTTTGGTTTAGGAAAGTCTTAAGCTTGGTTAGGATTGTGCAAATGTTTAGGGGTAGGATTAGGATTAGGATTAGGATGGGTGAAGAGGTTGGGTTGAGAAGTTTCTAGAAGAGTCTAGAGTTTTCCTTGGTTTAGGAAGAATGAATAAATATTTATTCATTCCAAAGGTTTTAGTTTTGGGAATATTTATTAAAATATATTTAATAAATATGAAAATAAGTATTTAATCTTAATTAAATATTTTGAGTTAGGATTAGGGTTAGGAAATGATGGGATTAGCCTTTAATCAAAATCAAAGAAGGATTAGAAGATTCTGGAAGAGGTTAGTGGTCTTTAAGAAATTGGCAAAGTTTTGGGCAAAAAATAAATAAATTATTTATTTTGGGATTTTTGGTCAATTTATTAATTAAATAATTAATAAATAGGGGAATAATGTTTAAATAAGATTTAAACATTTTTGGGAGGGATTTCTTAATTAAATATTTTTAATTAAGATAAAGGGATTTAATGACATAAAAATTAATTAATTAATTAATTAATAAATGATGATGTCATCAGGGATTTTCAGAAAATTAAAATACTTTATTTTCTAAAGAATTTTTAGGTGTCTACATTTTGCCCCTCTTTGATGCGCTGCCGCAAGTGGCATGGCTTCAAAGACAAGAAAATAAGATGCCCAAGGCTAGAATTTAGAGGAATGAGGGGTTGTGCCCCCTTGAGAAAATAACGCAAGGAGTAAACGTTATGGAATTTTCTCGAAAGGAAACAAAGAAGGAAGGGCCTAGGAAGAAGGGGAGATAAATAACCAAGCATCCAAGAGCAAAGATGGGTGAATGCAAGATGAGATGGAATGCAAAATGCAGGATGCAGCTATATGAGGATGCAAGATTAATCTATATGATGCAGGATGCAAGGGAGATGGGGAAGCTCCAAGTGCAAATGTGGAGAGCACAACCTAGTTTAATATAGCAATGCTAGAGACCTGCCAAGGATACTGGGATCACGAGGCCTTGTCACCAATGTTGCATAGGACTGATGCTAAAAATACATGCAGGGTTGCCCCAGCATCACACATGAAACCTGAAGGAGGCATGGTGGAAACAATGCTGAAGAAACCACAAATACACAACTAACTCGCAAGCAGAAGCAAAAGATCAAAAGACCCTGCCCCAGATTATCCTCATTTGCAGTGCACCATGATATAAAGGATCATGGTGACTTTGAGTAGAGAACAACAAGAAGCTGTAAAAGATTAACAAGATCCAAAGGACAAAATCAAAGACCAAAATGATAACTCCAAAAAGACATCCTTTGCCAAGGAGAGAGATTTGAAGTGACAGATTGATTGATGGTGGGAAGATTGGTCTGAACGTGTGGAAGGATGCATTGACACGGATCGGGTGTGATTGGTGGAAGATTAGGTCAGACAGGAAGGATACAACTGAGGAGACCCATGATTAGGCTTAGGTCAGACAAAATAGAAGTATATATCTATGCAGACCTGATGTTGATGGGGAGAATGTGGTGTTGCTGATTGGCAAATGATGAAGTCAAAGAATAATCACAGTGATCAAGAATAGTCAACAATTGATGTGGCTAAAGTGCAAGGCTGGGTAGGACAAAGAGTTATGGTCAAATGTTGTTGCAGGACTGACAAGGACTGTGTACAATGGATAGGAAAAGATATACAACAGATATGTACAAAAGCTCAGGATTTGCGATAAGGAGATCTCGCTATACAGGACAGAGTATAAGATATACAAGGGTATAGTACAAGATATGGTACAAGAAGGATAGCGCTATACAAGAGATACAAGATATGGTACAAGATAGGGAACAAGATATGTGCAGGTGGGAATGGTGGATTTGCTTGAGGATTGTGAAAAAAAGAGGAGTGCTGGGGATGGTGGATGGGGATGGGGATGGGAGAAAAAGGACTAAGATGGTGGGATGGGGGATGAGAGTTTGATAGATAATGACTCGGTCCACTATGTATGGTGCCTGTTTGCCAGGTTTTCACCAACATACTTGTCCAAGGCACCTGAATTGCCAAGTTTTCACCATTGGACGATTATTATTTTTTCTTCTTTTTTTTTTCTTTTTTTTTGTATTTTGATGCTTTTTTCCAATTTTTATGGATTTTTTGAATATGTAGGATCGGGTTCAGGCATAGAACCTCTTCAGATGTATGATGTTGATTGGATCATTCAAAGGCTCACCTTCTGGTGTAGATAGCTGATAAGCTCCGAAGCTGAAGCATGATGTGACAACATAGGGGCCTAGCCAAGTAGGCTCAAACTTGCCTTTCTTTTCTCGATTTGCTTGGACCTTTAGATTTTCTTTGAGAACCATGTCACCGACCTGGAACTGTCTAGGATGGACCTTCTTGTTATAACTCATTTTGAGTCGATTCTAGTATGCAACCAGGTGATCATATGCTTGCTTTCTCTTTTCATCTAACAGGTCTAGCTGTGTGAGACGGGCTACACAATAGTCTTCATCAGTGGTGTAGTTCTTCATGGAGACTTGCAATGATGGGAGCTCGACCTCAATCGGTAGAATAGCTTTAGCACCATATACAAGGGAATATGGGGTGGTGCCTATGGGAGTGTGATAAGAAGTATGATAGGCCCAAAGGGTAGGATTAATTAGGAGGTGCCAGTCACGACCAGAATCATTGACAACCTTCTTGAGGATTTTCAAGATAGTTTTATTGGTTGCCTCAGCTTGGCCATTTCCTTGGGGGAAATATGGACTGGAGAAATGGTGATGGATGTGGAGTCTGGCACACAAATCATCCACATGCTAGTTTTCAAAAGGTGTGCCATGGTCTGTGAAGATGGTAGATGGTATGCCAAAGTGGCAAATGATGTGGTAAAGGATGAACTTGGATATTTGGATGCCATTAGTTAGGGTGAGTGGAATCGCTTCAACCCATTTGGTGAAGTATTCTGTGGCAGTTATTATGTACTTGTGTCCATCTGAGGAGAGGGGAGTGATTAAGCTAACAAGGTCAAAGCCCCAACATGAGAATGGCCAAGGTGGTGCAATGGGCTGCAAGTCTTGTGCTAGTGCATGAATCAAATTTGCATGCTGCTGACATGGTAAACATTTTCTAAAAAACTCACAAACATCATGTTCCATGGTTGGCCAATAATACCCAACTCGAAGCAACTACTTAGCTAAAACCATGCCACTTGTGTGGGCACCAAAAATTCCAGCGTGGACCTCTTGTAAAGCCAGGACAGCCTCGTTCAAATCTAAACACCTAGAAAGGATGTTGTGATATCCTCAACGATAAAGGGTGTTGGCTACAAGAGTGTAGCTGGAAGCTCAGTGAATAAGGTTTTGGCATTGGTTATTAGTGAGATGGGGAGATATGATACCATTCTTTAGATAGGCATGGATGTCATGGTACCATGGGGACTGGGGACCAACCAAGACACACACCATTTCTGCATCGGCGTTCTCATAAGCTGGTGTATGTAGCTGCTCGACTAAGAATTCATACTATGATGCGTCGCATGGGATTTCTAACAAGGACCCAATAGTTTCCATTGCATCTGCTGCTTTATTCTGAAGTCTGGGTATCTATGTGAATTATAGATTCAAGAAATGCTCTTTCAATCTATCCATGAGTTCTTTGTAAGGTAGCAGCTTGTCATCCTTTGTCTGATATTCATCTAGTACTTTCTTGATAATCAGCTATGAATCGTCAAACACTTGCAGTTCTGTGATATTCCATTGAATGGTTGTTTTGAGACCTAAGATGAGTGCCTCATATTCTGCAATGTTGTTGGTACATGAAAATCCCAATTTGAATGACTTCTGGATGTAGTCACCTTGAGGTGTGACGAATAGGATTCCTGCCCCTGATCCATGTGATGTGTAGGAGCCATCAAAGTATAGTTTCCACATGGGATACTCTTCGATCATACATAAGTGTTCATCAGGGAATTCCATGATTAGTGGATAAGCATCCACCAGTGGTGCTTCTGCTAATTGATCGGCAATGACTTGCCCTTTGATTACTTTTTGATATATGTACTGGATGTCAAACTTGCTGAATATCATGACCCATTTTTCCATACGGCCTGTGAGAGTTGTCTTTGATAGTAGATATTTGAGGGGGTCCACCTTTGAAATGAGCTTGATTGTGTGACTAAGCATGTAATCTCTAAGCTTTTGAGTGGCAAAGACCATTGCAAGGCATGCTTTTTCCATGGGTGAGTAATTAAGCTCATAGCCGACAAGAGTTCGACTAATGTAGTAGATGGCTCTCTCTTTGTTTTCATCATCATGCTGAGCTAGGAGTGCCCCCAATGCTGTAGTGGTTGCTGAGATGTAGAGTATGAGAGGGCATCCTAGAACTGGTGGTGCTAGGATTGGAGAATTGGCTAGATACTCCTTGAGCTTATCAAATCTTCTCTGACATATGGGATCCCATTTGAAGCTTGTGTCTTTGCATAAAAGATGTGTGAAAGGTTGGCACTTGTCTGCCAGTTGAGAAATGAACCGATGTACTGATTGAAGCTTTCCTTGTAGGCTTTTGAGCTATCTAAGTGTTCTTGGGGGAGGCATTTCTATTATTGCTTTGACCTTTTTAGGGTCAATCTCCATGCCTCGTCGTGATACTATGAAACCTAGGAGATTTCCAGATGTAACACCAAAGACAAATTTCTTTGGATTGAGCCATAACCCATAGTGCTACAGGCGATCAAACACACTCTCAAGAATGTCAAGGTGTTCATGGCATGTCTTTGATTTTGCAAGAATATCATCCACATAGTCCTCTAGGATCTTGTGGATCATGTCATGGAAGATTGTTGTCATCGCTCTCTGATATGTGGCTCCTGCATTTTTTAGACCAAAGGGCATCATGTTATAGCAAAAGGTACCCCATGGAGTGGTGAATGCTATTTTGTGTTGGTCTTTTGCTGCTATATGAATCTGATTGTATCCAGAGAAACCATCCATTAGTGACAACATTTCATGGCCCGCTGTAAGATCTACGATCATGTCTATGTTAGGTAGTGGGAAATCATCTTTAGGACATGCTTTGTTTAGGTCCCTGAAATCTGTACAAATTCAAATGTCACTAGAAGGCTTTGTGATAGGTACCATGTTCGAGATCCAATTTGAGTAATCTATAGCTCTAATAATCTTTGCATCTAGGAGCTTTTCTAGTTCTGATTTTACCAATAGAGCTACTTTGGGATGCATTTTGCGTAGCTTCTGCTTTACTGGCTTGATATTAGGGTCTACAGCTAGATGATGAACAACAAGTTTAGGATCAAGTCCAGGCATGTGTACGTATGACCATGCAAAATTCATAGTAGCTTCTTGAAGGAGCGCAGTGAAAGCCATTTCTTCACCTTCTATCATGTTGGCTGCAATGTAGGTGATCCTCAGACATTCCTCTGTACCTAAGTTGACTAGCTTGGTTTCTTCTATGATGATAGGTGACTGCTCAAGTCTGTAATCCTGGATGGGAGGAAGAGGCAGGTCTTCATCTTCTAGCACTTGAATTGCCAAGTTTTCACTAGAAGATACACTCTTTATTTTTACTTTTTTGGAATCAAAATGTGCCCCAGAAGGGTTTTCACATAAGGACTCATGTTTTACTCTTTCTATTTCTTTTTTGTAGCTAAATCTTGCCTCCTCTCCGAAGTATCCTTCTAGGTCAAGCTTATAGATGTGAGTTGACTCTGAATTGTGAACTGATTGTGGGCCTAATGTCCCCATGAATTCTAGGAGTGCTTCCATGCTTTGGAACTCATCGATGTGTGTAATGCTTGGTTGGTCCCAGTCTATGAGTTCAGGGTGGGTGAGGGGAAGTTCTATGAGATTGATGGCAAGTTATCAGAGGATAGAAGTCCCTAGGAGAGTGTCATCATCAAAGATATCATCGTAGGATCTGATTTCTTTCTCTTCAGGGATGTCTTCGATCTCTATGAGGTCATCTTGGCTATTTAAGAGGGGAACGCTAGTCATGTTGGTGCCCCCAGTTGTGATATTGGGCCCTTGTATATGTAGGTGAGGGGTATTAAAACCAAGACCATGATGTTCAAGATTCTTTGATGGTGTGATGGGATATTGGTTGCCGCCTTCTTGTGGCCCTAGACCACCGCCTTGATAGTGCCATTTTTTAGTGGTATACTTATATTGTTTTGGATATTTATCTTTGAAATAGCCAAGAAGTTGAGTGTCAGGTGATGGGGGATCTTTATACAACCACCTATTTATGTCAGGATCCATCTCTTGATTGTTTATGTTTCCATGGGATTCAAAAGTCATAGATCTGATTTTCTTGATTTCATGATGCTCTTCAATAGGCTTTCTTTGGTGATCTGGGCACCCTTGAGTATGTGGATCAAGCGGGAGGGCCCCTACGGAAAATGCATCATGTAGGCTATATTCACCACAACCCTGGATATTGATCTTGATGGAAGATAGGGTGGAGGTGAGAATGGTTTCTGGATCGCAATGGGATCGGGATGAGCTGGCAATAGAAGTACCAATGTCAGTTCTAGGATAATGAGTGGAGTGAGGGAATGATGCTTCCATCGCATGACAGTATGTGAAGGGCTGGGGGTCAGCATGGATGGTAACCTCAGTGCCTTGATGTAGAAATTTGATGCACTAATGGTAAGTAGATGGTACAGCCTTAATGGAATGAATCCATGGTTAGCCTAGGAGGATATTAAATGGTAGGTCAAGATCAACAACATGGCAAATAGTATCTTGTGTTGCTGGGCCCAGCTGAATGGGAAAAGTAATGGTACCTTCAGAGGTACGCTCCAAGTTGTCATAGGCTTTGATAGTGATCACTTCATGTGTTATATCGGCCTAGGTGAACCCAATCTGCTGAATGAATTTCAAAGTACACAAGTTCAGGGCTGAGCCATTATCTATTAAGACCCATTTGATGGCAAAGTCTCTGACCATGACGGTGATGTGGAGAGGGAGAGTATGGTTAGGTGCAACGGCTAGCATGTTGGATGGTTTGAAGGATAAAGCATAGGCTATAGATAGATGTCCCACAAGGGTCTCAAACTGGGTGGTGTTAATGTCTGTGGGGACATGTCCTTCTTTGAGAGCTCGATCGAGGATCTCCTGATGGAGAGGTGAAGTGTGGAGAAGGTCCAAGATGGATATTTGGGCTGGTGTATTCCCAAGATGTTCTATGAGGTTGTACTGTGCATTGTGTGCATTTTGTACTAGCCTTGGACGGGCACTAGCAATAGTTATCCGACCCCTACGGGTGGTAACACCACATTGACTGTCTGCTCCTCTGACATGGATGGTATTGACTGTGGGCTCAATTTGGGTTATACATCCAACAAATTTATCATAATTGATGTAGGCAGTAGTGTGATCTTCTTGCTTGCCTTTACCATGATTCTAGGGATGATTGGTATTAGCTTGATTCTTCCCAGCATTGTGTTGTGGGAACACATTCTGATAGATTTGTAAATTGGCATTTGGTGAGGCTTGAGTAAGTGTATCTACTTGAATCTCTTTTTGATCAATGAGATCTTGGATATAGTTTTTGAGTCTCATACACTTCAGGGTAGTGTGTCCTTTGACATGATGATAATCATAGTACTCATGATCTTTGTACCAATCAGGCTTGGGAGTGGTATCATCAACTGGCTGAATTGGTGGATATGTAATCAAGCTGGCCTTGGCCATTCGATGAAAGATAACATCCAGAGGTTCACCCAGCAGTGTGAAGGTCTTCTTTGGATAATTTTGAGCTCTGGGTTTGTTCTTCTTGGGAGCAATATTGACGGCATTGACTTGATTGTTTGGGTTACCTTGATAAGCTTGATGGGCTTGCTGCTGATAATTTTGCTGATTATTCTGAGAATGATATTGTTGCATGGGTTGTTGATGGACTTGAGGAGGTTTTTGATGGATGGGCGCTTGTTGTTGTTGGTATGCAGGAGTTGACAGAGGACTAGCTACAACAAATTGGACATGCTTGGTATCAGTGGCTCCATCAGTAACAACATTCTTGTTATGATTCTAGTAACGAGATTTATCATTGCTGGGTTTTTGGGCATCATTTTTGAAGTGTCGGATTGTGCCTTCATCTAGGAGGGCCTTTTCAATACCTATCCCCTTGCTCTTGATATCTTGATAGGTTTGGAGACAATTCATTCTTATGAAGTGGGATAACTTAGGATGCAGATTATCAATAAAGATTTTGGTCAAATGCTTTTCAGGTGGCTGGTATGATAACCTGGTAGTAAGGTTCTACCATCGTTACAAGTATTCTGCTAGGCTTTCTCCATCTTTCTGTTTTGAGTTGCAGGGATCTAACAAGGTCAACTCATTCTCAACATTGTGGGCATAGTGGGCAATGAACTTCTCAGAAAGTTTAGCAAAGGTTGTGATAGTCCCACATGGTATTTTGTAGAACCATTCAATAGCAGTTCCTCCCAAGCTTTTGGGGAATAGGCGTAGGAGATAGTTATCACTATAAGCCACTTCTTGGCATGCCATATAGAATTATTTAATATGATTGACTGGATCTCCTTTTCCCTGATATTTATCAAATTTAGGTGTCTCAAAGTGCTTGGGGAAAGGTATAGTGGCAATGGATCAATCAAACGGATAAGGACACACCTCCTCAAACTTGTAGGTTTTGCTATTGATACCAGTTTGAAGCTCTTTAAGAGCATTCTTCATGGCTTCCCATTCAGCATTGATTGGTGTTTGAGCAGGTACTCCCATTTGAGGTGGATATTATGGAGTGAGATATGGAGATGGCCCAGCGGGATAGGTAGATTGGAGTGGATCTTGGAGTGATGCTAGGGAGGATACTGCTGATGTGGCATAGGGGGATATTGTGGTGGTGGATATGGGACTGCTTGCTGGTGTTGTGGAATGGTAGGATTTTGTTGTTGCACATGGTAGGAGGAAGCTTGCTATTGCTGGGGAATGATAGGGGTTTGTTGTTGTGACTGGAAGTGGGGTTGTTGTGGGGGAGGTTGGTGGAATGATGCCTCTTGCTGGTAAGATGGTCCTTGCTGGACCTGGCTCTATTTTTGACCAATGTAGCTCGGGTGCATTCCCGCATTGCTTAAGGGTGGAATTGATGTGGGGAAGCTTGAAGCAAAGGGTGGCTGGGCAAGATAACTTGCAAAATGGGATGAACTTTACTGCTGAGGTGGAGGAATTTGTTGAAAAGCACTAGGTGTTGGGAATGGATAGCTTGTGAATGATGAAACTGACGGAGGCTGTGATGGTTGTTGCTGTGCTGCTTGTGAGAAGGTGGCTTGTTGATTCTCAAACATGGACGTAGAAGAATGGGTTGGTATGCCCCAAGCTTTCATTTCTTCTTGAGTGAGGCCCCAACGAGAGCCAGTGTGCGGTGGGAATTGTGTTGTAGTGAATGTTGGGAAGGTAGATGTGATAGGAATTTGGGACATGAAAGGTGGATTGGAAAAACCCATGGAAGGCATTCTTGTGGTGAAGGCAGTTTGCTGGACTTGTGCCTGGGTAGATGCTTGCTGGGGGGAAAAGGAAGGGAACGTTTGCCCTCCCCATGAAAAGGGTGATGTTGACACGGAAGATTGCTGAGTAGGAAAGGGGAGCGGTTGTGCTGCCCCTGAAATAAATGACGCTGATGTTTGCGGGGTGAAGGAGGTAAATGATTGTGTTGACCCTGGAAAAGATGGTATGGATGTTGAGGCTTGTGGAGTGAAAGGAAAGGGCATTTGCGTCCCTCCTGGCATGAAAGGTGTGGATGTGGAAGCCTGTGAAGTGAAGGGGGAGGATGATTGCATCCCTCCTAGAAAGAATGGTGTTGCTTGGTTTATGGAAGGTGGTGGAACTGCTTGCGTAAAGGTTTGTGCAAGAGCTTGGGCAGCCATCGTGGATGATGAAGTACCTGTGATAGGGAATGGAGCAGATGGTGTTATAGCTTGTGTTATAGGACTGGCGAAGCTTCCTTGTAAAAGAAGGGGAATGGCGGAGGTTTCTTAGGATGTTTGCAAGATTGGATCAGGGAATTGTTGGATGAATGGAGAGTATACTTGTGCTGGGATTTGGATAGTGCTTTTGGGAATACGAGGATGGAGATATGGCGGAATGGGAGTATGCCTTTGTGCAAAATTAGTGAACATGCTCTGTTGGTTTTGGGCTATGAGTGTATTGACTGCTGGTGGATTCTCTGGGTGATTCACAAATGTTTCTATTGCCAGAGGAGCTAAGGGGATATTGGGATCATCCCATGTATTTCCAGTTTGTATTTGGGGATCATAGGCTACCATTGTGCTGGTAAAAATGTTGGGATTAGATGAGTTGGTGATTGGATAAGGATTCATGTGCCTTCACTTCCTAGATCCTAATCTTGTCTCGATAGGCATGGAGATGCAGATGCTAGATGGATACAAGATGTTTCCTAAAGAACTCTAAAGGATGGTGGATGCAAGGTTAAGGAACTTCTAAGGATGATGAATTTCTAGAATGCGATGCAAGGATTGATGAACTGCTCGAATTTGGATCAAGGATGGTGGAAGATTGATGGGAGATGGTGGCAAATTGGTAAAAAATCTTGGTGATGATGGAGGCTTGGTGGGATGCTCTGATTTGGGTCAAGATTGGGTGGAGGATTGGTGGGATGCTGGTGGAAGATTACTAAGTGTCAACAATGAGCTGCTATTTTTTCCGATGGAGGATCAGTGATAGGATTTGGCCAACCTAGGATAGACTAATGATCTTCGGTCAACTAGATTTTATCAATACAAGCCAATCTCTTACTCGAGATGATGAGGCAATGCAAGGACAAGTTGGATTTCTTTTAGACAATGTTCTGTCACAAAGGGGATGATTTCTACTTTAGGATAAGGGATGGAAATAACTCAAAGGTTTTGGACACTAAGCACTTATGGATTTGGATCTCTGGATTTGGTGCAAAAGATGGTGGTTTCTAATTTAGGTGATGGATGCTAGATTTGGATGAAGGATATGGAATTCTAATGGTGGATTGTTGATGAAAAGATGGTGGAGGATGATGGAACAATGCTCTTTCTAAAAGGATGATACAGATGCGACTGGGACGGATGACCTATGATGCTGCTAGGAGGATGATGGTGCATGCAACTAAGGACTCTAGGATGTAACTAAGGTTTGGTGATGATGTAGGGATGAAACTAGGATGAAGCTAGGATGAGGGACTGCCGAGATAGGATTTTGAGATCTGAAGGTAGAATGGACATGTGATGGATCCTATCTAATCTTCTCTTTCAAGGCTGATGTAGCGATGGTTCACTTGGAATCAGTAGGCAAACTATTTGACTCTTGCATTATAGCCAATATTATCAAGCTTTTCTTGATATTTTTCTTTTGCTTGGGTTGCTTGGATAGAGGATTGATGGTTCTTGAGGTTTTTTTCTGCAACTTTCTTCTCTTGATAATCTTTTGATTTGGGCAACTTGGCTTTCGGATGTTTGATCAAATTGGGCATATCTTTGGGAAAATTCTGATAAGTTTGGTTTGAGACAAAAGGCTTCTTGGATATCTGATTTCTGCAAGACTTTCTGAGTATCAAGTTTTGATTCAATTTTTTCCAATGGAAAAGGATAGGTAAAAAAAGACTTTCAGAAAAGCAATCTCTGCAAGGGACAAAGCAACCTTGTGAGATACAAGCAGGATGACTGACTCTGATAAAGCTCTGAAAGTGTATGTTCCAACAATGTTTTCATGAAGTTTTGACTGTCAAGCACTTCAAGCAGATCTACCTAAGGAAGGTGAGTATCAAAATCACTTGCCCACAGCTTGGTACCCCCTAGAAGGGAATACAAATGGTGAGTAATCTTGAGGCGACCCGATAAACCCCTTGGAATCAGTCCTTGCACAAAGATTTTGATACTTTCGGATGTAGATAAGGTAGCCTCTATTTTATCAAGTTTTTAATAGTTCCGTGGAGTCTCCATACTCGGTTATGCTGACTGCCTGTGACTCACTTAAGAGTCTAGCCAACAACGCTGGGGGAGGAATATTTACCTTTCCCCAGACATTTGCATTTGGCACAAGACGCCCGTGGATTAGGAGATATAACTAAGTACTTTTTGCCTTCACTTTATTTATATACCGGCCAGGGGGGATATCGGTTTGAGGTCATTCTCCGAGGAGGAAACACTTTTTTCCTTGGATAGGCCTCGCTAAAAGTAGAACAAGTGAACTTATCTGAGTCCAAGTGTTCTACGTTGCTTACTTTAACAGGATTTTACAAAAAATGAAAGCTCCTAGATGCACATCAAGCAAGTTGTTCCTTTTCCCAAATTGATTAAGTTTGATTGAACTTTGAAATTGAAGACACAAGTGCTTAAGGTTTGATTTGTTCTTTCTTCAAAAGGTAAACGATTTGAGCGATTGCAAGTTCTTTCCTTTGAGCATTCAAGATTGAGATTTGCGTGTTGATTTAGAACTTTGAAGTGCTTTGTTTTGTCCTTTAGATCATTCAAGATTGAATTTGCGTTTTGCTTGAATTGAAAAGGAGGGAATAGAGATGCTTTTTCTTTCCATTTTAGATCATTCAAGATTGTGTTTGATTTTGAAAATGAAAATGACTTTTAGGACCTAAGTTATTTTCTCTTAGTTTCACTCAAGATTTGTTTTGACCTTTTCCTTTGATTGATTTTTTTGTACCTGCAAAAAGAACAAGTGTTTAGAATCTGCAAAAAAAATCAATTTTAAAGAACTTTTAAAAACATCATTTTATCGCTCTCTGGAATGAATGCGCAGATACAGATCATAGATGTGCAAAAAAAGGTAACAGATGCGCAGTTTTAATTTTGCCTATATGCGCAACAACAAAGTATGTATGCGCAACTACACCTATTTGTGCAAAAATGTTGTCAAAATGCAATTTTTTTACAAAATACATATGCGCAGCTCTGTTTGACATATGCGTAGCAAATCATGACAAATGCGCAGAAAATTAGGACAAATGCGCAGCAAATCAGGACAAATGCGTAGTTTTACAAATTTTAAAGGATAAATGTGCAATTTTTAAGCATAAATGCATAGATTTTCAAATTTTTTAACAAATGCGCAATTGTAGACCACAAATGCGCAATTTTGGACTCGGAATAAATGTTATAGGCCATATTTTTGAAGAGAATTTGAGAAAAACGGCCAAGAAGTGTTGATTTTGAAGCAGTTGATCAAGACAGGGCTCCCACCGGGCGTGCCAGAATGTGGACAAGGCTTTCGAGGGTACCTGCTTTGAAGGACTTCGAGCCAAACAATGATTAGATGTTAGCCTAAGCATGAAATCAATGCAAAACAAAGAAAACTCTAAGCTAGCCACCTCAAATTGAGCCTAAACAGGTGCACCCAAGCACTGTTTGATTTGCTCTGATAAGAGGGATGTGGGTGTGCTCTCTAAGCACTTGGAGCATACTCTAATGCATTCTAAGATGGTTTGACACTCATGAAAACCCCAAAAAATGGCACAATAATGGGTAGAATACCCAAGATTGCCCCTAAGGCCTCAAGAACTCAAACTATGATGCTTAAATGGAGATTCAATGCAAGTGTGATTATGCTAAGATTGATTTTAGACCAAATAGAGATGTGATATGATGCTATGCTATGCAAAACAATAATAAAAACTATGTTAATCCATTATTACTAAGCTATGATGAGCTAAAATGCTTGAAAGTAAACTAAATTAGAATGATTTGTGCTAAGTCTAGAAATAAAAGGGCATGATAACAATGCATGAGAATAAAAGTTAAGCTCATTGATTTGCTCTTGAAAGGAGGGGTATTTATAGGATTTGGGAAGGAAGAATGAGTGGCCAGGATTAAAATCCTTAAGAGAGGCCAAGATTCATTCAAAGGGGAGCACATGGATTATGGTAGTCTACAGCCAATCAGGAGGTGACACATGTCACAAGGTGAGTGGATGAAGGGAAGGGTAAAGATGAGTCAACAAAGGGGGCTCAAAGCTCATAACTCCCCTCATAAGTGCTTGTAAGAGCATTGAATGAGCCTTTAAGGGACTTTGATGACTTTGTGGATGCATTCATTGTTTTGTGGTTGAGATATTTGGAAGGGGAGACTTTGCTTTGGTTTAGGAAAGTCTTAAGCTTGGTTAGGATTATGCAAATGTTTAGGGGTAGGATTAGGATTAGGATTAGGGGGATTTAGGATTAGGATGGGTGAAGAGGTTGGGTTGAGAAGTTTCTATAAGAGTCTAGAGTTTTCCTTGGTTTAGGAAGAATGAATAAATGTTTATTCATTCCAAAGGTTTTAGTTTTGGGAATATTTATTAAAATATATTTAATAAATATGAAAATAAATATTTAATCTTAATTAAATATTTTGAGTTGAGATTAGGGTTAGGAAATGATGGGATTAGCCTTTAATCAAAATCAAAGAAGGATTAGAAGATTTTGGAAGAGGTTAGTGGTCTTTAAGAAATTGGCAAGGTTTTGGGCAAAAAATAAATAAATTATTTATTTTAGGATTTTTGGTCAATTTATTAATTAAATAATTAATAAATAGGGGAATAATGTTTAAATAAGATTTAAACATTTTTGGGAGGGATTTCTTAATTAAATATTTTTAATTAAGATAAAGGGATTTAATGACATAAAAATTAATTAATTAATTAATTAATAAATGATGATGTCATCAGGGATTTTCAGAAAATAAAAATACTTTATTTTCTAAAGGATTTTTAGGTGTCTACAGTTGTGATATATTGCTCAGTAGACCTTGGCAATATGATTGCAGAGCTATTTATGACTGTGTCATAAATGTGTTTACTGTAGAGAAGAATGACAGGTTGTTTTCACTAATGCCTTTGATGGATGCAACGCTCGGTAGGAAAATCCTGAGTATTGGTTCCCAAGTTGAGATTGTAGACCCTAAGAAAATGAATGATTAGTATGGAGAACCCACTTGTACATTGTCTAGAAAAGAATGGAAGAGACAGAGGAAGCTAAAGTGGAAGACTTTGCAAGCAGAAAAGGTGGAGGACTTGTATGTGAAGAACCAGTTCGGGATTTATGTGTTGAATCCTGAAAGATGTTCTTCTCACATATGAACATCTTTTGGAACCTAGGGTGTCTGATGCAGGGGCAGCCAAGGTTAAGGCGGGGGCATTTTGTGTCCTTGGTAAACTGCATGGAGTGTTTGTGTTTTGGCCAATTTTCACTTGGTTGCAGCCTTGACCGATGGTCTCAGTCATTGAAGGAAGCTCGATCACTGAAGGAACTCGGTAGTCTCTGGCACTCAGTGAAATGGTTGCTCGGTCATGCCTACGGTGCTTGGTCGATACTGGTGGTCGGTGATGCCTAGCGTGCTCGGTAATTTTACTGTTTCTTGGTAGTTCAAACTTACCAACTGGAGTTCTATGTGATTTGTGAGCCAACTTGGTAAATTAATTGTTGGTAGCCATTGTCTTGGGCCGACATGCAAAATTAAATTTTTGTATACATTTTTAAGTCAACTTGTATGGCATTTAATTATTCATTTTGGGGAGTTAAGGGTTTCATCTAGCCAACTTGTGGCTGATGATTAGTATTTAAGGGGGGCTTTGGTAGATGTTTTAGGGATAGAACTTAGAGAAGAAAGGTTCATGACTTGGAAAACTTAGTGAGTCAGATCTGAGGTTCTGAAAGCTAGAGTTGGCAAAGTTGTGAAAAATTCTTGATGTTCTTGCAAATCAGATTGTAATCCGATAGTCCTTTGTAGCAGATCTAGGTTTTTGCATACTTGGAGACAAGGATATTTCTTGGAGGCTTGCGAGCTCAATTTTAGATCTTCCTTAAGGTTTCCATCAGCTTCTAATTGTCTTCAGAGCTGAACTAGCTAAGTTTGTATCAGATCTAGTTGTGGATCTTGTAGAATTATTTCATTTTGTATTTGGCCCTAACCCAGAAGGCCTTACATTCGGGCATGTTAATGCAAATTGATTGAAACATTTGTGGTGTTGTCTATGTTTTTTTAGTATTCCGCTGTATAATTCTTTTGGCTACAAGGTTTGGACTATCCTTCATTGGATCCACCATCCTTGACTGCATAAAGATGATACCTTACAAAAATATGGTTGAGAATCTTAAGAAATACTTCACTCTCATCACATTTGAGCAAGTACCAAGAGATAAGAATAAAGCAGTAGATGTAATAGCTACTTTGTTATCACTTCTCCAAATACCAAATCAAAGTGCTAGATATGAATTCCTAGTAGAAGAAGTTGAGCAACCTACATTTGACCCTGCCCATCCTCATACCATTTGTTTTCTCATAGGACATGAATCACCTTGGTATGGAGCCATTTATACTTACTTAAAAGAACAAATCCTACCTATGGACCAAACCAAGAATCAAAAGAAAAGCTTTATACACCAAGCCTCTCATTATACCTTAATATCTGACATATTGTATCGTAAAAGTCTAGATAGAATGCTTCTTAGATGTCTAGAGAAAGAGGAATCAAATATAACCTTACAAGAAATTCATGAGGGGATTTGTGGGTCACATTCAAATGGTTTAACCCTAGCTAAGAAACTTCTTAGGATAGGATATTTTTGGCCTACCATGGAAAAAGATGCTTGTCACTTTGCTAAAACTTGTCGTAAGTGTCAATATCATGGGAACTTGATCCATGTACTAGCACAAGAACTCCATCCTATGATAACACCTTGGCCCTTTTATCAATGGGGTTTGGACTTAATAGGGATGATTTATCCACCATATTCAAATGGTCATAAATTCATCATCAATGCAATAGATTACTTTACCAAATGGGTGGAAGTTGTACCCTTGTCAATAGCTACAAGAAAGAAAATATCCTTGTTTATTCTAAATCACATAATTTGTAGATATGGTGTCCCTTGTGCCATCATAACCGACAATAAAAACATTTCAAAAACAATGATTTAAAGGAGTTATGTACAAAATTCCACATGATACATCACTCATCTTCAATATATTACTCCAAGGTAATGGACAAGCCAAAGAAACAAATAAGAACATCTTAAAGATATTGAAGAGAACCATGGATAATTCAGGTAGAGATTGGAATATACAAATAAACCCAACCTTACGAGATTATAGGACAAGTATCAGAACCCCAATAGGAGCTACACCATTTTCCTTAGTCTTTGGAGAAGAAGCAGTTTTACCTTTGGAGGTAGAAATTCCATCTTTAAGAGTATCCCTACATGGTTTGATAAGTGAAGAACACCATAGAGTTGCTAGATTACATGAGCTAGAACTGCTAGATGAGAAACAACAAAAATCCTTTGATCACTTGAATGAATATCAAAACAAAATGTCAAGGACCTATAACAAGCATACCAAGTCAAGGACATTCCAAACAAGTGACTTAGTTTTGCAAGAAAATCCCAAGAATCAAGTAGAAAGAGAAAAGAAAGGAAAATGGGAAGCAAACTGGTTGGGACCTTTTTTTATCACTTCATCTTTTGGGATAGGAACCTATAAATTATTTGATTGTGATGGAGAAGAATTACAAGAACCTATCAATAGCATTCATCTAAAAAGGTTCTACACATAAAGAAAATGAAATAGTATAGAGAAAAAGAGTATTAGAAAATCAGATGGAAAGCATCATATTTATTGTATATAGTCAAAAAAGATCCTAAAAATACCAAAAACATTGAAAAGAAGAAAAGAGCAAACAAATTAGAAATGTAGAAAAGATCAAAAATAGTGAAAAATTGAGCATGAAGAAAACCAAAAACATTCATATATGATCCTCAAAAAGATGTTGTCTTGGTGAAAACCTAGCAAATAGGCACCTTGATGATATGGAAAAAAAAATTTAAAAATGAAAAAAGAGAAAATACAAAAAAATAGAAAAGAGAAAAAAGTACCTTGGTGAAAACCTAGCAAATAGATGCCTTGGTAGCAAAAAAGGGAAAAAAGCTTTAAAAATAGAAAAAGAAAGAAAAATCCATTCAATCAATGAAAACCTAGTAAATAGGCTCTATTGAAAGTCCAAGTCATTCGCATACCTAGCATTCATCCTTGTAAGTATTGCATTCACTAGCATTTGTATATATTGCATAATAAAACCTGACAGTTGCATTTACAAGTACCTAAAGATTTTGGTCTACTAATCTACAAATTGTCCTAAGTCCAACCTTGAAATCACATCAAACTGGGGACAATCTACTTTAAAGGAGGGAGGATTCATCAAAATAAAACTTCAATTAGACATTGAACCAATTCATCAAAACGCAAGTGAAACACTCAATCAAATCCTAATCCTAAATCCAACGTCAACCAAACGTAAAAACTTGATCCAAAATCTCAAAAGACCTTATCTTTATCAGGATTAAAAATATGAAATGGATGGAACTATACTTGAAATATGGATTTGAGAAACAGTGCAATTTTTTTCTAAAGTGTTGACTTGATTGATGAAATCATGTCTTTCTAGTGAATCGATGAAAGTTTTTAAACTAGATAAGCAAAGATGAAAGCAGGATATTTTGTTGATTTCTGAATGACTGTCTTAAGATCAAAGTTGTAAAGCATGTATTATTTTTCTAAGGATGTGATCATCAAAGAATCATCAAGGACTTGTATAAATGATGAAACTAAGATCTTTTTTTGTTTACGCAAAAGGATACCTTGGATATTTTGATGTTAAATATCATAATACCAAAATTCACTTGCAACATAGAATCTGACAAAATTGGTATTCGCACTCTCATGATTGACTCTAATCAGTGATAGTCATACCAAAGGATGGGAAAGCAACATAAGAGTTTAAAAAGGTATTCATATCATCATAGTTGAACTAGTGATGATTGTACTAAATTCGGATATCACAAACTGCTAAATGATGAATATAAGCTCCAAATTTTTAAATAGTGACAGTTAGTTGCATACATCTTGGATGAAATGCACTTAAAGTATTTGTCTTTCTTAGCATAAAAAAAAAAATTGCAAGAGGAAAATAGAAAGGGAGTGGAGTCAAATCAAAAATCAAAGGAACATCAAAAACTATATGTGATCGAGTGTGTTGGAAATCAAAAATCAAATCAAGGGTCCATTGCATTAGCTCACTTGCATTTGTTAAATTCATTTTATCTTGCATTCATTTATGACTTCTCCCTAAGTTGAATTAAGTTTACCACATTTAGCTTGCATCAATTTTCATTAAAATTAATTGCATTAGTTTGCATCATTTAATTTAAAGTTCTTTAGGTGACATTGCATTAGGTTGCATTCATTTTAAAGATCCATCTCATTTAGTGTACTTTCTTTTTAAGAAATCATTCATATAAATCCATTTAAGTGCATTTACCATTGCATTCATTAGTTAATGTTCATTGCATCTATTAATTCATTTCATTCAAATAGACATAATTTCATCATTAGTTGCATATCATTTAGTTCATTCAAAAACATTTCACATTGCATCATTCATCTGAATCCATTCATTTAAAAATCTCATGGCATTTATTTCCATCATACATTATATATCATTGCATTTACATGATTCATCCATATAACATATAACATTTAGGATCATATACATCATTAATCATTAAAATATCCATATGCATTCATTAAATCATATAGGTCCATCACATTTTTCATATCATAAATCCATTACATTCATATACATTACATATCCATATTATCAAAATAAATAAATCCATATATTCATAAGTACCATTACATTGCATTAACCATAAAATAATTACATCATCATACAATGCATTTAGGTATCATTTGCATCCATAAAACATTAGAACACCATACACCATAAATCATTACAAATTAATTAAAGTCCATATCGCATACATTCACCTATTTCTATGTCATACATAAGATAACCATTTAAGCATAAATAGAACGTGTGCATTCATATCATCAACTACATCATAGAAAAGCATAAAACAAAGCATATAGGAGATAGAATCATATAGATCTGCATATCATATAAAAACACCTGGAAAAATGAAGTCCAACACATAATGACATCACATAAAGTAAATTTATCAATTGAGTATCAAAGTCTATGGTATCATCATCATGAAACATCAGGAAATCAAAGTCCATCAAAGTCTATCAAAGTATCATAACATAAAGAACATCAACTACTAAAAAAGGATAATGATAGAGTCTAATGTCTCGATATCAAATATAGGACATCATGTACATCAATGAATAAAGAATATATGTCAGCTCAAAATATAATCAACTACAAGAACAACCGGTAGCATTAGCACCATCAGGACCATGATCACTATCCAAAGGTTTCCTGGAAATAGCCTGTAAACCATGTTGGCTTATAGCAACCATGAAGGTTTGCATCATCAAACTCAGCTGAGTAAACTGTTGTCTCATCTATAGCATCTCAAACTATAATGATATGACATCTGAGGCTAAGGCTGGTGTAGGAGTCTATGTTGGGGCCTAGACAGGAGGAGTCAGTGGAGGAGCCATGGAAGAAGACGGAATGGAAGAAGATGGAATAGAAGAAGATGGAATGGATATAGATGGACCAAATGAAGAATAAGATGGAAGAACTGAAGAATATGAAATCTCAGAAGAAGCAGGAGCCTGTACTAGAGGATCTTGTGGGATAACCTATGGAGGAGCCTGTGCTAATATGCCATGTGCCTGATCTAACAAAATATGTGTGGCCTAAGAATCCACCTATCTCTGACGTCAGACCCTATGACAGCCCCGTCTAGCTATAGGATCCACAGCAACCCGATGCAAAACTCTATCCACACTAGCACCCCTCATCTGACCACCACCCCTAGGAGGAATAGGCATGGTAGAAATCACTGGAATCACAACTCTACCTCCTACAACTACTCACCTACCCTTTCATCCCTTACAACCTTGTCTATGATGACCCACACCTCTATACCCACCCCAACCTCCATCCCCATCCCCACCACCATCATCCTCTAACTCCTCCTCAATCCTAGGCACCCGCTCTATTGGATCTATGAACCTCAAAAAAGGGTTCTGAGTGAACCAATCTACATAATCATCTATCATCCCAACATCTATAATATGGTCTCTCATATCCCACGGCAAGTGACCTAGCTTCTCTACCTATTGCCGAGTTGTCCTATAATCAATCTGGGTCCCCCATAGTGATCACTCCATCTGAACCCAGGCATACATAGCTAAACCCTAAGGCATGTCATGTGTTTGATGATACTTTCATAAAACTTGAAGGAAGTAGAATCTCTCAATGATATGAGGAGTGCGCTCTATCATCCATCAAGGAGAATACATGAAAGGAATCTCAGAAGTTTCCTCTGACCAAGCCTCACATCCAATATAAGGTCACCATATGACCTAATCAACATCATCGATCATCCACCACCAGTAATCTAACTTTCCCAAATGGACTTGCACTACCATGCCCTCATACATCCAAGAAAAAGGCCACCCAAGATCGCGGTGATGAATAGCGATAGGCCTAGTAACTAGGATGTGCTCCCATGTCCATAACTACAGCAAAATGACTCGAATAGATAGTCATTGAATGATGATAAACAACTAAATGCAACTCATGGTATAGCTACGCTAAAACACAAGAACCCCAATCAAACCGTCGGGCTGATTGAGCCATCAGGTCCTCAAGAATTGCCCACAATCGACCGCAAATCCATACCCTCAGTGATCAAGCATGAGGAAGCCGCCAATCAGAGCACTCAAAACTGCTAGAAGAACCAGGAAAGATGGGAACTAAGTCCACTAAATATGGTCATCACTGATCGTCGGGTATTGGAACACCCACCGACAAGCTGTACCATCATAAACTAGATCGTAGAACAAAAAATCTCCATGTGTAGGGATGCGGAGGATGCGGTACACATCCTCAAGAGTGATGGTCATCTCCCCCATGGGTAGGTGGAATGTGTTATGGTTAGAGTGCCACCTCTCTGCCATAATGGTAATCAGTCCCTGATTCACTTAGAATTGAGGTAGGACAAGCAAAAATGATAGACCACATCTACCTATATGATGGTGAGCGACTTAAGCTCAACCTGCAAAAAAGCAAGTTTAAATCACATCAGTTTTTGAAATCAGATATCTTTTGAATCATCCTAAGTCAATCAAATATTTAAAAATTATCAAACCATAATCAATTTTCCTGATTCTATTCAGAGAAGACTGAAAATTTATCATCATCCATCATCTAAATCAAGATTGACAATAAAAAATTCAAACTAAATTGACTCAAATTGACATCCTATGACTTGCTATCAAATCAGGTTTGTTACCTAAGCCAATCAACTGATTGATGACATTGGACGATTTGAAAAACTAATGTAAAAAAATGACATTTTATACCAAACAAGGTAAAAGTGCTATTTTACTGATTAAAAGTGCTAAAAAGAAAAAGTGCAATTTTAAATGGTGTATGCGCTATTTAAAAAATTAAAAGCGTTGTTCTAAGGTGTAAGCACTAAAACAACTTGTACGCGCTAAAAGAAATGAACGTACGTGCCATTCAAAACATCAAAAGTGCAATTGAATTTATACGCACTAGAGAAATATTTAAAAGTGAAAAGAGCCCTAAATCCTACATGTGCGTGCTATTAAAATGTTTAAAAGCGCAATTTAATTTGGAAAAAAAAAAAGGTTTTACCAAGAAAAATTCATTTTTTTCAAATTAAATACATTAAATTGACAAAACAAGTTGTCGGGGTACATACCGGAGGTCCATAGGTCGGTGGTCAAAGATACTGATGCCCTCGCTTGAACCGGTGCTCGCAAATCATGATAACCATGATGAACCAGCTCAGAGAAGTTAGAGAGAAAAGTCAAATAGAAAAGTGAAAATGAATAGTAAAATTAACTTTTTACCCCTATATACAGGCCATTTTGACCTAAAAAGGGCATCTTTAACCAAAAAATGACCAAGGACCCAAATTTTTCACCAAATCAGCCAAATCAGGGGCATTTGTCATCAAACGAACACTAATTCATTATCAGAAATGAAATCAATATTCATTATAAATTGACCTAATTAATGCAAAACTGACCTAAACCATCATTTTATTTTCAAACAACTATCAAATTTCATTTCATTTTTTATGGGGCATACACTTGGCTAATCATGAACAACATCAGTATCATCAAATTAGGGGCACGACCATCAAATCAAAGCGTAATCTTTTATCAGAAAAATTTTCACTTATCAATCGAAAGGGGCATCAAACATCAAATCAGATCGAACCATGTTCCATATCGGATAATTCATCATCAAATCGACCATTGGGACATCAAATCCAATCGAACTTCATCAAAATTTGCATCTTATACCGAACATCGAAATCGACCATCAACGGAATCAAGACTTTACATCAACGAAATCAGGACCTCATATCAGTTGAATCAAGACATTCTTTGAATCGACACACTTTGCATGTCAACTCAAAGAGGGGCATTTTTAATCACCGAAAATTGGACAAGATCATTTAAGTGAGAAATCAAGGCAAAAACCAATGCAAATCAATCATATCAATGCAATTAAATCAAAACAAGTTAAAATCAAAGCAAAATTGCAATCAAGCTAAAAATCTAAATTAATTAAAAATCAAAAGCCATTAAATCAATTTGAATCAAATAAATCATGATTAATCAATTAATTGTGTAATTAATCTAATTAATTACATAGTTCATTTAAATCAAATCAACCCACTCAAGGGGTACACATGGCTAAAGATTTTAATTAAATTTAATTAATTAAATCTTATTTTCCCTCAACCACCAAATGGGAGGAAAATTCATCAACAAATAGAATTTAAGAATAGAGCTCACATGGATCAAGCTTAAATTGAATCTCAATCACTCACTTGGAGAATGCATCTTGTCCACTCATTTTGTCTTCTTGTCCCAAGCTTTGAGGACAAAATATTTAAATGGTCTCCAAAGGTGGAACCATGGACTTAACCCTCACCTAATCATGATCAAATCAACCACACCCCCTACCCTTGCCAAAATCTATAAAAGCAAGGCATAATTCAATCAATAATCATCCACAAATCTGAGAATAGCATCAAACCTCTTGCAATTTATAGCTAGAAAGGAAAATTTAGAGTTAACTAGGCTTAATTTCAATTTGGAATTGAATGTTTAGTTTTCTTATCATTTAATTCTCATTTTAGGACTATCACTAATGGAAGCTTGCTGAGAGCTTTGCATTAGCATCCCTAAATAGAGATCCATAGAGTGCTTAATTATCATTTCTTTGTTTAATTATATTGTTATTTGTGGTAATTTAGTTGTTATTTGAGTTATTTATGATACTAACCCTATGAAGGTACTTTTTCTAGTACACACCAAGTTCTTGGAGTCTTGGCATCTTAGCAATCTTGGAATCTTGGAGTCTTGCAATCTTGACATCTTTGAGCTATGGCATTCTTAGATCTTTCATATTGAAGCATTGCATCATCATTGTCATTTTCTTTCTTGCATCTAGCTTAATCCGTCTAGCTTAGATCTACTTTTTGTTTGCATTCTTGCATATCATTTTAGCTTAGCTCTTGCATCTCATCTTAGATCTACTTTTCTTTGCATTTCTTACATATCATTTTAGCTTAGATCTTGCATTTCATCTTAGATTAACTTTGCATTATCATTTGAATCTTCCATTCTATGGTGCACCTTGCAAGAGTCTTTCTTTAAGGTTCATTTGAGAGCCACCATTCATAATATCTACATGATTCTTATACATCATGGATAAGAAGCTATAATCCACTTCTTAAAATCTCCTTCTTCATGTATTCCCTCAAGTGTAATGGTTTATAGAAGTGACCTCACTTTTTGGTACACAAATATAACTATTATTATATATGATTCCTACAATTATCTAACTAATTAATCAAATACGATTAAATTAAAACTTGACAAAGTAATGAAATGGGCATGTTATATATATAACACATTACATCTTTTATATACCTTATAACTAATTTTCAATATACATTAGAACCTTTATTTACTACATTTCAATTTTGTAAACATCTTTGACTTGGAGTTCCTATAAATAATAGGTTAACAATTACTACCCTATTTAATATATTTGGTAGAGCCATGATGATTTAGTACAAACAAATGAGTTCCATATATGTCTAAGGCATCAATCAAGAATATCTATATCATATATAGCCTACATAAGACTAAATATTAGTGTCTAAAGAAGGGGTAAATTAATGATTGATAGACACAACATCTTCGACTTGGAGTTCCTATAAATAATAGACTAACAATTTCAACCCTATTTAATAAATTTGGTAAAGCCACGATAATTTACTACAAATGAATGAGTTCCATATATGTCTAAGGCATCAATCAAGTATATCTAAATCATCTATAGCCTACACAAGACTAAATATTACTGCCTAAAGAAGGGGTAAATTAATGATTGATAGACATAATGAGGAAATAAAAGCCATTTTAATCAACTTAAATAAAGGAGTGAACAAAGTCTAAATAAGGAATTTTCTTGACAGAGGTTTAACAAATACTTGTGATTCTTTTCTAATAAAATGTCAACCCATGGAGGGCAAACAAAAAAAGCATGCAAAGAAGAGAATCATAAACAAGGCATGTGAATTGATTGATAGAATGCCCCAAAGGAGTGTCGTCTAATGAAATACCATCAGTGCGAGATATGTTAATAGATAGAATTGATGAACAAATCTTACCTTGAATCTGTGAGTTATTTGATTTGTAAACTTGTTTCAAGATTGAGTACCATCATTTCCAAGCTCTTATCATTGCATCCATGCCTTTGAACAAAGGCTTCATTATTTCCAAACTCACAAATCTCCCCACATAATAGCTAGTGACAAAATAATCTATAGAGTTCCTTGTGTATAGATGTCTCTCTTTAAACAAATACTATCTTGCGTATTTGACTCCATAATTAAATTCTCAAGTGGGGTAATGCCAAACATATCAATGTTATTGTTAATAGCACTATAGGAGACTTTTTCCCTTACAAAGACATAGCCCAAGATAATGGAGGAAATCTGGAGAAGGGAAAAAATTGGCTTGCTAGATATGAATGGTTTGTGCACTTCTCTCCAAGTTCCAATCTATCCAAAATATCCCAAGAGCTATTCACAACCTCGTTCCCCATCTAGCCCCCAATTTTCTTGTGCATGGAGAATGGATGGAAAATAGAAATGTGGAGAAGAATAGATGTTTTTAACCATTTTTTCATTGCTATGCTATGAGTATTCTTTGAAACATAGAGGTGATCTCCAACCCTAAGTTTATATCGACATCCCCATTTTTAATGGAAAACTAAGCACAAATAGGGTCGGGATGATTATCTGTGCCATCCCTCTTTCCTTGGTCTGGTACAATGAAGATATCATTTCTAGAATCTCTAAAATGTGCTTTCCCAACAATAGAGGCGGTGGCTATGCTCCTAACAAAATGCATCCAAAACAAAAAACAAAATTCCAAATCTGCGAAAATGTAGTGATTTTTTTCAAATTTTTTTGGATGTTTTCGATTCAAAACATGCAGATCATGAAGAACAGATGCTGAAAACTTCACAAAAATCTATTGTGTTTTTGGATTTTTCAAATTTGGTTAATGGTGCATTCTATTTGGAGCATAGTTGCGTCCATAATAGATACCACCATTAATTTACATGCAACCCCCTTACCAAGGTTGTGCATAGGTAATAAAAGCCATGTAGCCAAACAAGGCATAATTGAAAACTATGACATGTTAAAGAAAATTATTTCCTCCCATAACAAAAATGTCACAAAGTTTGACCCACAATACGCAAGACCAAAAATATCATATATATATGAAACATCTAAGTTATTAATAAAAATTAACATTATCAAGAAACACTATCAAACTCTAACCAAACCATATAATATTAACTATTAATAATATTAATTAGCCAATAGTCGAGATTCTGAAAATATACTCATAATGTGTGTCTATGCACTTATATGTATATCAACCAACACTATCAATCTAGGTCATTAATTAAATCAGCTAATCATGATACAAAAACAAGATACACATGAAGATGAAACATCATTAAGGAAGGGTTTTTCATATATGTACATATACATATGTATGCATATGTACATGTGTTGAACAACCGGAATACTAATGGGGTGAATCAAGATTCCCTTAAATCCTTTAGATAAATATATCTAGAGTTTTTCAAATTCCTTTAATCATTCACATATAATAGAAATAAAAATGTTATCAAATGAACAATTGAATAAAGATATCACCTATAGAAGAGAACACCAAATTTTTATCATGGAAAACCCAAACAGGAAAAACCATGGAGAGGATTGACTCTCAATATAGTATAAGTATTTATAATAGATTACAAGTATTCACTGCCCAATAAGTTAAGGCCCACTATCGAAGGGTTCACTGCCTAAAGTAGGATAGCTAAACAAAATCAGTTGTTATAATTGCATTTGACATATACAAAACATCAATTCCTTTGAAGCTCATAAAATAGACTTAACACTCTTCATTAACACTTTGACAATTCCTATTTGTTTATGTCACATATCACTGTATATTCCTTCACATGTTTACCCACACACTTCTACAAACCTAGAAGAAGTACATCAACCATATATATATGAAACCCAACCATATTCTAAGTTGGCCAAACACACTTCTCTAAGTAGTCGAGTATTATAATATTTCACACTTTTCATCCAAAGCATACCATAAATTTTTCTCTCATATAGATAAGCCAAAAAAAATGATTATTGATACCAACATAAAATCAAACATTTCATATAAACCTTATCCTTGTCCAAAAATAATAAGACCAAAAACATCTAAAGGAATAAACGTGAACACATTGATAACCTATTCCATTTTAAAGGAATAGAGTAATTGGTAATCCAACCTTTTGGGCTGAGTAGAATTATGATGAAAGCACCAAATCACATGAAAAATTGAATATAGAAGAACCTGATAGACCAAAACATGTTGTCTCATATCCATAGCTATAACCACAGAGCAATGTGGATCAAAATAAAATCAATAGAATGACTGAAATTTTAAAATCTATAATATTATAAGACAACATAAATGTGTTGACATCAATGACAACTGGTATGGCATGTCCAAAATATTTCTCCTTCATAAATGAAAAAATCCAAACAATCTCCACCTTTTCCATTGATGACAACATGCTAAAAGGAGTGAGAATTTCAAAAAATAAAAATTATCAAAACTTTCACTTATGCTGCTATGCTCCCCCTCAAACCATTGTTCTTCTCTATACCCTACTATTCTCCTTCTACTATTTTTCTTCTAGTATTCTCCCTCTAATATTATCCTTCTACTATTCTTACCCTTTTTCATCAAGGACAAAAGGTATAAAAAATATACCAACTCAATTATAAAAATTTTAGTTACCTTTTAATGGAAAACCTCCTTATACTTGGCTTTGAGTTCTGGGAGAAACAAGTTACAACAACTGATGGAAGATAAAAAGTGCTAATTACTGAGTATTTTACTACACAAGAAGGTCAATAACACTGATTAGGTCATTTAGAACAATCAAAATTAATTCATATTTCTCTGCATCTTCTAATAAGATAGCAATGTGATCTAGTATTGCTTCAACAATCTCCTTGACATTCCTGAAAGTTCTGAAAATGTCTTCTCTTTGTCTTTGTACAAATATCAAGTCTAATTGAATTTCATTTATCCTTTTTATTTTTCCATCATCCTTGCCTTCAAAAATATCTAATATTTGTGCCAACTTATTCAATTTAGACTCAATTGATTCAATCCTGACCTTGTGATTTTTTATGGAAAAAAGCCACCTAAGGCAGTATCTGTAAGCTCTAGCCACTACACTAACACATTTCCTCATTTATTTTATATAGTTAGTGAGGTTCTTCTATGCAATAACACACCTTTTTTCCAATTTTTTTTGTAGCATTTCTTGTAGATCATCATCTTCCTTTCCTGTAGATTTCACAGTTAAATGTTCTTTTATTTATTCAAATATAACATCTAGCAGTAAAATCTCAACATCACTGGGAAGAATATTATTTTGGAGAATATGAATGATAAAAGCTTATTCGATTCTCTCCTTTTCATATAGTGGTCATTAGAACCATACATCACCCATCTTCTTTATTCCATCTAATTCTTCAAGTATTGACAATATCGTGTTTGTTTCATAGGTATCTTCATTAAAATATCTAGAGGCCTTTTTAGACCTTTCTTATTCTCATTGACCTTTGCTAGTTTTGGGCCATCAATATCAATTATCACTACTTTTTCTTTTTAATTTTTACATTTCTTCTTCTTCTTTGAGACCGGAGAAGGGGCCTCAATGGATCTTCTATGTCTTATTTTTTTGAAGGTGAATCCTTATAGAAGTGCATGTACCAAGTTATTTTAAATAACTCCTCATATGTTACAAATTTATCTTTTCTTAGGTATACTAGACACTTAAGAAATTATTCTGCATTCATCACATAATCTTCCATAATGATCTCATAACCAAACTCTATTAATATGATCTTTTTGGGTAATACTACTTCCATGAAGCAATGTTATTTATCTACTAGGAATGTAATGGTATCCTTGTATTTCTCAACACAATCTCCTAAGATTCTAAAGGTTGATATTAAGTTCTTTTGAAGCTCAATGAATAAGTATTTGTGTGCACTATATTTAATATCCAATTAATTCAAACAACTATAAATTTTATTTCCTATGGTAAGTTCTCATCCCAAAAAATATTCTCCTTCATTGGAAGTGAATTTAGAAAGTAAAATACTAAATAAACAACCAAAAGTACAAAACAAAAAGCATAACCCTCACTCTTGGTTAACATTATGTTGCTCAATAGTTTGTCTTAACAATTCACACAAATCATAATATTTTCCTTCTTTAACCATTTGATGAAAAACACTAATAGTAATAACAAATGTGGATCATTCCCTATTTTGAATGTAAATCTTGTATGTAATGCCAAAAGAAACATACCTTACCAATAGATCAGTGATGTGGTGTCAATTTGTAAGGCTCTTTGATCTCTTATTACACCTTTCAAAGATTTAACCTCATTGTTCCTTACTGATTTCATTACTGGTACAAACCCATTTGAGCATAGACCACAATAATAGCCATGATAGCATTAATCATAACCTAATATGGTTTATCCAACCAAATATAATAATCATGAATCCTACTTATCACATTCTCGACCAATTATTCATTTTTTATCATAAAAAATGTACACCCCACAGGGTATATGCACAAAGATGTGGGACCAAAAGGTGCCACTTTCCTTTTTGGCCCCCAAACGGCCATAGTGCATACGCACTAAAGCATGTGCACCATATAGGGTGCATGCACTATAGCTAGGGGTTCCCAAGCCTTAGTCTTGGGCAATTAAAAACATAGTGTGTGTGCCCTATAGGGCGCACATGCTATGCAAAAGGCTAACATATGTGCACCCTACGCAAAATCCAAAAAAGTGTAACATGAATAGTCTTGCATAGCGCGCGTGCGCCCTTTGCAAGAAACAAAAAAGTGGAGAGAGAGAGAGAGAGAGAGGGGAGGGTCCCTTATTACCTCTCTCTCTCTCTCTCTCTCTCTCTCTCTCTCTCTCTCTCTCTCTTTATCTCACTCAAGCCTTTTTCAGATGTTACATAGCACATATGAGCTATAGTGTGTGTGTGCTATAGCGCATGCGCACTATTCAAGTTACAACTTATCATAGGCCTCTTTTCTAGAAATCTTTCCATTCCTAGAATTTGACAAAATGTTGAAATGAAAATGATCTCCAAAATTTGTTATAATCACAATTGTATATACTTAGAGTTTTTCTATCGAAATGTCATATCATTAAGAATCTATTTGATAAATTTTGTTTGAGTACACAATCACCTTTTAAATCTTCACAAACCTTTGGACTTCTATATTTTCTATCATAGTTTTTATCAATGGTTCTAATTTATTCCAAGTCCCTAATAGCTATTGGAAAGAATTCTCCTATATATTTTTGAAAGCCATCTACAGTGTTGAATTTAGTTTGGGCATGATGGTGACTATGTATCAGGACTTCGTTGATCTTCCTTGTGAGGTTTTTGTATCTTTCAATTGTGGGTGATTTTGATTGGCTTCGAGGACAGTTTTCATGAGCCTTGTCTATTATATGGTTAATCTACTTTCTTTGATAAAAAGAGCATGACCTCAATTTTTATTTTTACTCATATGATAATCTATGTCTTATCTATTCTCTATAGTTTCTTATGGATTATAGGCACAATTTTGGGTCTTTTTGGGGTCGCTTTATGGCTATATGTTATGTAAAGAACAATATCATATTTCCTAGGTTTTAGGAGGGTACTTTTTATTTCTCTATATTGTATCGATCAAGGATATATGGTTTTCTTTCTAGTTCTTTCCCTATTGAGATCTTGAACTAGTTATTATTAGTTATATAAGTATATCAATGGCTTGCAACTTTTGTTTAAAAAAAAAATAGTTCAAATTTATTGATTTGTTAAATATATCAACATGTTGTGACAGTTCAACAATTTTTTATTTGGTAGTGGAATAAGATCTCCATTATAACTCCCCCTAAGATAAATCTTTCCAAACTAGTTTTTGGAGGAAGCATTTGCACCAGAGCTAGGTGTAGTGGCATTATTTGTTATGTCCACTTCTTACTTTCTCTAGATCCTCTTCATTTTATTTCTTACTTCTTATATGTCAACCTTCCTTACTACCATATTTTTTTCTTACTAGTGTTTCCTTATTCATGTTTCTGCAATTCTTAGCAAAATACCCAATATTATTTCAATTAAAGAATTTCCATCCTAAATTATCTTTATTCACTCTATATTTGCACTAAATCCATTACATAACTAACAATAACCATTAAATGGTTTATTTATTCCATTAATAATCTACAATTTCTAGGCTTATGACCTAAGCTTTTGCAAGTAAAATACTGAACATTTTTATTCATCCTATTTCTACATTCTATAGCCTTATGTCCAATTTTTTTACAAGAAAAGAAATAACCATTGAAAGAAGGGAACCTTTGAGTATTATATTTCTTAACCGACAAATTTCTTGCAAAATTTCTTTGATTCTAGAGATGGTTTCCTTCATTTATATTCTCTATAATTGTTTAGCTTCAATTAACTCTAACCTTTTTTTTCCTTAGTGAATAGGGTTAAAATGGATTCAACTCTATTCAAATGTAAAGGGAAGGGTGGAAATATGAAATCTCTTCCCTAACCTGAATTCCCAAAGAAGAGATCCAATTTGATCAACCACGAGGTTAATACAAAATTGAATCAATTCATGGAGAATATGGAAGAGAGAGAGAGAGAGAGAAAGAGTAAATCCAATATTTCCCTATTGAAGGAACTTATGCTTGGAATATGAAATAATTGAAATACAAATACTAACCTCAAATTAGGGCAGATCTAGAAAATGTTAAATTCTGATGTCTGTGTGTACTTTCGGGCAATTCTAAAACTTGTTCTAGACTGGAAATGCCGAGATAGAGAAAACCTAGAAATCTTTCTCCAAGATGAGCTCAGGTCAGGTTTGACCCTCATAAAAGGTCAAATACTACATTCTTTATTTGAAGTCTGATTCGAATTCTGTTTGCAAATCTCGAAAGTTTGCCGAAAAGGATATCCAAATTCACTCTTAGATCTGAAATTTTGCACCTGTACCTGCAAGAAAATGGGGGTTTTTATTGTTTGTTTGAGGGGTTTGCCTTGGTCAAACCCTGATTTGGAATCAACCTTAATATTGAAATTGAAATAGGAATGCTAGCAAGTAGTAGAAAAGGATCTAACAATGAAGCTATGCAATTCAATAGATATGCAATTGTATTTTGAATGTAAACAAGTATATTGATATGAAAGCTTGAACAAAACAATAAATGTAAATAAAACCTCCATGATTTTATTCTTGGAATCCACTTTTAAGGAAGAATGAAATGGATCTTGAAGATGAACAAAAGGATCTTGAAGGAAGATCACACCATCATGATGTCTAGATCTAGGGTTTGAGTGATGAATCTTGAATGCTTGAATCAAATCCCTTCAATGGCTTGAATGCTTGAATCCTTGATCTTCAATGGAGAACTTAGATGGAGAAGAGGACTTGAATGCTTGAATGGATGCTTTCTTGATCACCTTGAGAGCTTTCACATGAAATTTCTTGAGATGAGATGTTAATTATTTGATTGTGGATGAGAAAATGAGAGAGGAAGGCCTCCTTTTATAGTGAACCAGGGCACAATCCTCTAGAGGGGCCACCTTGGATAATTAAATCCCAATTAGGTCCTAACCTTTATAAAATATACCTATATTAAATGCAATTAAAGGATTTACCATCTTGAAACCCGAAATGGCCAACCCGAAGGTGGGAAAATAAATATCCAGAAAGCCTGATGCCCGAAAATCTAGGATTCTGGAAATTTGAATGAGGGGGGAAAAATCAAGGTTGGACCTGACCTAGTCAAGTTCAACCTCAATCTTGACCTAGTCAAGTTCAAGATTGATCCTGACCTAGTCAGGATCAACCTTGAATTTGACCCTGGGCCCAGATTCAGTCAGAGCCAGGTCAGGAGGTCTCGGGGATGCCCAGAAACCTAGAAATGATATCAAATTAGGATAGAATGTCAGGGATAGACATAAAATCCTATGATGACTGTGATGAAATCTAGGACCTATTTTTGAATCCTACCTAGAAAATAGAGCCATAGAAGAGGGAAATTAAGGAGAATCCTCGGGATCCTAACCCTAATTTCACCTAGAATGAAGAAATCAAGTGCCAAGAAGAAGTGGAAAGTGGGGAGAAAGCCAAATACATGAAAATACCTGATCAAGGTGCTTAACATGACCCCAAACCACTTACTCAGAGGGCTAAATGCTCTTATCATGGAAGTGCTTCCATTTTAAGATGATACATTAAGCCCCCACTTTAGTAAGAGTATGGACTCAATGCAAACTCTTGGTAAAGGAGAAGAAAGAGAAGGTCCTAGTGGATTCACAATGAGATAAAATAACACTTAGTTAAGGACACAAGCCCCCAGACTAAGGATTCTAACTCAACATATATGCATGAGGGTGTCAAAAGAACAAGGGTTAGTACTAAACAACCCAAATCAATTAGCATAAGAAACCTCGCTAAGAAATATTTCTCATACTAATATCATATTTGGAAAGCTATCATAAAAGCATATATGTTTACATAAGAAAGACAAGAACAACACTATAATTAACATAGCTTCATGATCTCATCCTATTAGCATGAAAGAAAAAAGAGAGAAAAGAGAAAGTGATTACCTTGCCCAGTAAGATGCCCACCTTACCGTGAATCACCCTAGAGGGAGAGCCCAATAGGTTCACCCATAAACTATGCTTGCAAATGTAATGCATCTTCTGAAAGCTTCTGGAATATCCATAGATCCACCTTCTTGTATCACTATGATTATAAAATGTGTGTCTCCTTAGGATTTAACAACTTAAGTGCGTTACCTTCAGAGGATTTAGCATATAGGTGCATGTCTTTTCAAGATTTAGTAACTTATGTGTGTTACCTTCCAAGATTTAGCATATAGGTGCATGTCTTTTCAGGATTTAGCAACTTATGTGTGTTACCTTCCAAGATTTATCATATTTGAAATTGGAAATGTGTGTCCATTCAAGATTTAGCAACTTATGTGCGTTACCTTCCAAGATTTAGCATATTGAAAATTTTGAAAAATGCGTGTCTCCTAAGGATTTAGCAACTTATGTGCATTACCATCAAAAGATTTAGCATATAAATGTGTGTCTTTTCAATATTTAGCAACTTATGTGTGTTACCTTCCAAGATTTAGCATGTAAAAATAAAAAACCATAGTACAAGGGAGGCCCTATATATGCCCCCCTCCTTAATATGGAAAAAACATACTATTTTGACATGTTAAGGAAAGAAAAGAAAAAGGATAAAGCCTTCTTCAGCAGCGAGACAATATCCACAAAAAACACCCAGTCCAAGCCAAGAAGGTCATAGCTCCTACGAGGCCATGGAAGGGACGAATGTAAAGAGATATCATACAAGAAGTGAAAAGAAAGTAACCCTTATGAGGGATAGCACACTGTTTAGTTTCCAAGGTGAGAGATATATCAACCATGGGAACCCAATGTCAAACAATAAAAATAGGTTATGATCAAGGACATAGATCCTTAATGAAAACCAAAATTTTCATGTATGATTGAATGTCTCAAATAAGATAAATATTGCTTAACCAAGGAAAAAGGTGAATCCCGGTAAGACAGAAGGAGATGGCATCCTTTCCCCCCAAGTGTAGGACAAAGATGAAAGGGGATACCTACTTCACAATGCAAGGAGATATCTAGTTTAGCAACAATGTATACCATATCCTGAGTGAGGGATATTGACCCCTACATCCAAGAATATAGATAATCGTGAAAAGGATATGTCACTCATGGAAAAGGATCCTCAAAGAAAGAGATCTTATCAACAAGACCCCCCACCAAAGAGGAGTGCTTTAGATAAAATATCATCTTTCAACAGCGGGAACAAAGATTCAATCATCAAGCCCCTACAAACAAGAGGAAGAGGAATCTCTGGAATGAGGGAAACAACTCTAACACCAAAGTAAAGGTGAGATTTTATAAAGAACATAATTTGTAACATGGAGAAGAAGTGACAACCTAGGACAACAACTTCTCATGTAAAAAGGTTATCCATAGTCATAACATCTATCAATATGTTGAAATAATGTTACAATATAAACAAATACCACTAAGCTAAGGAAAGTTGCTCCCTAGACAAAGAGAAAGAAAGAGGTACCTTGGCCCCCAGAGATAGAGACATGGGATATCTTTGCAAAACAAATGTCTTAGAAAATATATCTTGAAAAGAAAGGATAGATTCTATGGATGATTAAAAACATAATACAAAGCCATAGAAAAATAGGAGAGAAAGAATACCAACTAAGCCAAAATAAAAAGACCTAATGGATCCTAGGAGACTGGATGAAGATACACCCCTTGCCCCCTAGTAATGAGACAAGAGGAAAATAATATCTACATTATATCTAAAGGAGGGGAATCCCCTATATCAAAATTATGAAGGAATTGTAAAATTTCACGAGAGTGAGATATAATTCCTAAAGCAGCTCTTTCTCTAACATATGACTTGAAATGTTTACAATCAGCAAGTAAGTGTTTGTTACTATAATTAAAAGGACATTTATATTTGTATAGAGCATCTATCGGCATAGGTTTAAATATTTCTTTCTTGGAATTCATTAGCTCAACATATACCTTCTTATAAATTTCTTGTCAAGTATTAGGGTTATCTAGTATAGGTGTGGGGAGAGGAGGACGATGTTTAGCATCACCTACCTTAACTTGAGATTTTGAACACCCAACACCATACATATTTGGTTTAGGGGGTATATGAACTTGAAATGTAATACCATTCTCATTAACACCTAGCCCTAAACCTTTATAACCTTGTTTAGTCACCATATTATATCTAGTAGTATACAGATTATGTAAAGCTTCTACAAGAGGTGATTGTTTATCATGCTCATGAGTAAAGGTTGCATAAGGTGGGATAATAGGTTTTGAAGAAGTTTCTTTACCCTTTCCTTTAATATCATTATGAATTAGAGGAGAAGGTAAATCAAATAAATCTTACACATCTACATCCTGAACTATAGCTTGAATCCCATCATAAGTATGGGAAGAGAGAGGATTAATAGATGGAGAATTAGGTGTCAGAAAAGGAAAATTAGGATCAAGATTAGGATTGATAGGATTAGGATTAGGATGATTAGGAGATGGTGTGTCATCTATGCAATTCCTCACATAATCCAAAAGATGAATAAGGCTACCACATAAATCTCTAACAAAAGTTTTAAATGTAGGCAAACTAGTGTCGATCAACTTCACAAAAGCATAAGCAAGAGCAAAGTGAAGGTTCATCAACATAATGAAGTGAATGATACTTTCATAAACATCATAGGTATGATAAAGAGATGCTAAAAGAAGAGTAATAAATAACATAACCATGCACCAAAACATCTTAATAATTTCCATAGTGAATACAAGAAATGTTTTGTATTTTATTGAATATATAGAGATTTTTTTTTTTTGAATTTTTGAATGTAAAATGCAAGAGCATAAACTAGATCTATTCTAAATGCAAGAAAGGATCTAAATCTAACACAACAAGGCATCTAATTCCACCAAATAAAGGAGAGTAAGTATGTCGGGTTCACCAAAATGAATAGTGTTAAAATGGATTCAACTCTATTCAAATGTAAAGGGAAGAGGGGAAATCTGAGATCTATTCCCTACCCCAAATTCCCAAAGAAGAGATCCAATTTGATCAACCATGAGGTTAATACACAATTGAATCAATTTATGGAGAATATGGAAGAGAGAGAATAAATCCAATATTTCCCTATTGAAGGAATTTATGCTTGGAATATGAAATAATTGAAATAAAAATACTAACCTCAAATTAGGGTAGATCTGGAAAATGTTAAATTTTGATATCTGTGTACTTTCGGGCAATTCTGAAACCTTTTCTGGACTGGAAATGCCAAGACAAAGAAAACCCAAAAATATTTCTCCAAGATGAGCTCAGGTCGTGTTTGACCCTCATAAAAGGTCAAATACTACATTATTTATTTGAAGTACAATTTGAATTCTATTCGTAGATCTTGAAATTTTGTCGAAAAGGGTATCCAAATTCACTCTCAGATCTAAAATTCCGCACCTGTACCTACAAGAAAATGGGGGTTTTTGTTGTTTTTTTTAGGGGTTTGCCTTGGTCAAACCCCGATTTGAAATCAAACTTAATATTGAAATTGAAATAGGAATGCTAGCAAGTAGTAGAAAAGGATCTACCAATGAAGCTATGGAATTCAATAGTTATGCAATTGTATTTTGAATGTAAACAAGTATATTGATATGAAAGCTTGAACAAAACAATAAATGTAAATCAAACCTCCATGATTGTATTCTTGGAATCCACTTTGAAGGAAGAATGAAATGGATCTTGAAGATGACCAAAAGGATCTTGAAGGAAGATCACACCATCATGATGGCTAGATCTAGGGTTTGAGTGATGAATCTTGAATGCTTGAATCAAATCCCTTCAATGGCTTGAATGCTTGAATCCTTGATCTTCAATGGAGAACTTAGATGGAGAAGAGGACTTGAATTCTTGAATGGATGCTTTCTTGATCACCTTGAGAGCTTGCACATGAAATTTCTTGAGATGAGATGTCAATTACTTGATTGTGGATGAGAAAATGAGAGAGGAAGGCCTCCTTTTATAGTGAACTAGGGTACAATCCTCTAGAGGGGCCACCTTGGAGAATTAAATCCCAATTAGGTCCTAACCTTTATAAAATATACATAGATTAAATGAAATTAAAGGATTTACCATCTCAAAACCCAAAATGGCCAACCCAGAGGTGGGAAAATAAATGTCCTGAAAGCCCGATGCCCGAAAATCTAGGATTCTGGAAATTTGAATGCGAGGGGAAAAATTGAGGTTGGACCTAACCTAGTTAGGTTCGACCTTGATCTTGACCTAGTTAGGTTCAACCTTGATCTTGACCTAGTCAGGTTCGAGCTCGATCCTGACCTAGTCAGGATCAACCTTGAATTTGACCCTTGGCCTAGATTTAGTCAGAGCTAGGTCAGGAGGTCCCAGGGTTGCCCAAAAACCTAGAAATGATATCAGATCAGGATAGAATGTCAGGGATAGACATAAAATCCTATGATGACTGTGATGAAATCTAGGAGGACCTATTTTTGAATCCTACCTAGAAAATAGAGCCATAAAAGAGGGAAATTAAGGAGAATCCTCAGGATCCTAACCCTAATTTCACCTAGAATGAAGAAATCAAGTGCCAGGAAGAAGTGGAAAGTGGGGAGAAAGCCAAATACATGCACAGACCTGATCAAGGTGCTTAACATGACCCCAAACCACTTACTCGGAGGGCTAAATTCTATTATCATGGAAGTGCTTCCATTTTAAGATGATACACTTAGATCCTTGATTTCAAAATTCACCTAATAATTCAAAACCTAATCATCCTTCATCTTTAGGAGCTTTATGCACAACCATTATTTCATCTAGTTTCAAAGATCTTTCCTTGATTTTTCCTTCTAATTTCAAGCTTACTATTTCCTGCTTCATCTTTGCACATTCCTTATTTTTATGTTTGATTAATCTATTAAGACATTATTTAGTTCTTTTTTTCTTTTTTCAACTTTTAGCTTTAGATTGACAATTGTTTTATTTTCTTTATTTAATTCCTTGCTAATTTCTCTATGTATTTCCCAAAACTTCTTGATTTATTCCCTCAACTTTTTAACACAATCATTTGCTTCATTTATATTTTCTTTGAGATCCTTGTTTTCACTTTCTAAATTCTCAAGATCTTCAAGAGAAATGTTCAATTCTCCATCCATATGGTTTTCATTGGTACTCTCTTTGCAATCCATATGTTCAACCTTCAAAATATCCCCCAACAAATTAAGCTATAATAAGACACCAAGCTCTGATACAAATTGTTGAACAACTAGAATACTAGGGGGAGGGGATTAATATTCACTTAAATACTTTGGATTAATTTAGTTAGAGATTTCAAACTTCCTTGTATCATTCATATAATAAAAAGAAACTTGTAATCAAATGAATAATAGAATAAAGATATCACATGCACAAGAGAACACCATATTTTTATCATTGAAAATTCAAATGTGAAAGATAATAGAAATGGTTAACTATCAATATAGTATCTCCTAAAATTAACCATAATACATTTGAAAATCACAATGTACTATCTCCTAACATCAATCAAAATACATCTCAGAACTACAACACAATATCATAAAAAGTAGAGGAATGCAAGACATTCCATTAATCAAGTGCATTATCATTGCACAAACTAATACTAGGAACATCACCAAATCTTCTATGAAAGGTAATTAAACTTTAAATCTTAGAAAGAGAATCTCCATATTGTTGAACTTGTTGAATAACTTGGTGGGGGGGGGGGGGGTAGATCAATTATTCATAAACACTTTCTTTTATCTTATACTCAACTGGTAAAACACATAAACCATATAATCAAATGTGCATCAATAATTTTACTACCTTCTACTTTACTATTACAAAAAATTTAACCAAAAAAAAACACAAAGCACCAAAACAATTAACACCATAATTTACGAGGAAACCCAAACTGAGAAAAAAAATAAAGAACCTAATTGTCATGAAATGACCATCAATTAAGGTCACATTGGTTAAGGTTATTTTTAAGGGCTCATCGTTATTTTTCTCACTGTGGGTGGCTCACTAGTGGTCAAGGTAACTACCCTAAAATATGAATATGGCTAACTGCCAATACAATAAGATGTTTACTAATAGAATTAAATCTTATTATACGTGAGATAGTTCCAATTGGTAGCACATTGATCATTGATAATAGAGATCCCATATATACCCCCTACCATAATACACCAAACTTCTACAACACAGTATATAAGGCCTTCTTTCTGTACTGCACAACTTCTTACACATTGCTGCTTGATATACCGAAATAGAATCACACTATATCAGCTTCAGTTCTGTGTTTCTAGCTTGTATATATACTCACACATTTATTCACTTTCTCTCTCATCATAACTCTAATACAAAATATATCTCCATTTATATATGCAATTGACAAGGTAGCCACATATGTCATCCAAGCCATAAAACATGTCGGCCACATAACAAAATATATTACAATTATATTTAACGCACTACCACCAAACCTAAATCTAGGTCACATTGAAGAATTCTTTACAAAACCCTACCATAGGACCTAAATTTAGGTCTCACTTAAGATGTATACAATGTATATTACATTCACTGAAATATAGGAAAAATAATGGAACCATTAGAATGCCACAACTAGGACCATGTCTTGATCAATATGATGTCTAAACCCATCAATAGATGAAACTAGAAATAACCTATCTAGAACACAATATAACCACTGAACCAAAAATTTTGATGAACTACAAGAAATTCCAAATATTAAAAAAACCTGTAACAACACTCTAAGCATAGCAATCAAAAGGTGCCGATGGAAAACTACATGCAAATCCAAACATAAAAATTATAGAGGTATATCAAAAGATGGAATCCATAACTAAAATCAAGTAAACCTAACACCAATCACCAAAAATGTACGTACTAAACTTGTTTTGTATATAGCCAAAACCATTGATACTTAACCAACAAGCAATATGTATCCAACTGATACCACCAACAACCAATCGATATCACTAACAAATAATCAATATCGTAGGTAGTCAGTATGAAGGTTTTACATTAATGACAAAAATGCCAACAAGAAATCAATATGTCTAATAATATCCCCCTTTGGCATTGATAGGAAACAACAAAAAAACTCAAAATCTCAAAAACTCAAATTCAAAAACTCCCCCTGATTAGATGCATCACACCATGTTTTTGTTTTCTTTTTGTCTCTCCCTTTTTCCACAATAGAAAAGGGTCAAAAAAAAAACATAAAAATTAAAAGTACAATAGTCTTGATGGTAAAAAATTTCTTATACATTTCTTTCAAGATTGGAAGCTCCTTCTTCCACTTAGCAACAACAACCCTCTTCCAGACACACAAAATTCCATGCTTAACCAGTATATCAAAAGTTGAAATTTAGTACATAGACTAAATCCACCATTTATAACTCTCTACTTTGGAAAGAATACTCGATACATGCTCTAGCAAAACCTTGATCAATCTCTTTACCAGTAAATTTTTTTTACAAGATTATATCTACACCTCTATAATTTTAGTAATTCAGCATGTAGTTGACCATATCTTATGTAGAAAATAGGAAGTAAACAACTAAGAAGGTGGGGTGAATTAGTTGCTACCAAAATACTTAACCTTTAAATCCCTTAAACCCTTCAAGAATAAAACCCTTGATCACATAAACTAATAATTGATTTGCAAAATGCAAAACATGTAAACACAAATTAAAACAATCGACACCACACAACATAAATATTTTTATCATGGAAACCCAAACTATATTAAAAACCATGGTGTGGTTGATGCCCGCAATAATACTAATACGTTATTATCTAAGGATAGCTTATTGAAATATTGGGAATGCACTTGCATTTAGGCAAACTGCCTAGAGTTCACTACTCAAATTTCCTTGGGCACCCAACATAAGGAACTCACATTGACTTACAATTATAATTCAAAATTCTTACAGACTTTCAAACACTTCTGAAACTCCAATTTGATAATTCATGAATTGGATTCTAGCATCTCTCTATGCCTGGGTTAGCTCATTTTTAGTACAGTCATATCCCTTCCTACAATTGTTTCTACCACACTATAGAAAAGCAATTCAACCCTTAGTAGATATGTAAAAATACTTCACTAGAATACACTTGCTTCCACAATCTTAAAAACATTGTTCCATACACATGACACATCAATCAAACCCTAATTCACCATATACATCATAAGTGAACTAACCCTATCCCATTGTTTTTATTTCATATCATTAATTGGTACAATATTTTTCCTTTCATTCAGGCCTTTTCTTTTACTATATTCAAGGTACAAAACTTTCGTTAATTTTTCTATCTAACAATTTTGTGTTTTTTCTTAAAAGGTGGAACTTACAAGAAAAAAAATTAAAAGATCAACTCATAAAAGATTTAGAGCATGAGTTTGGTAGTAACATTTTTTAGGAGAAGAAAATTTTAGAAAAAGTTGCCAAACATCTTAAGACTATGAGGGACTCATATAGAAGGAGTCTCATCCAGAACCCAAATTATGAGTTTCCTCCCTTTATTTCAATGATGCATTGGAATGAGTTCATTTTGGCTGCAAAGGAGAAAGGGGATGCTCAAAGAGGAATTACACCAAAAAATAAGAGAAGAAGGTATGTGATAGTATTAACTAGTAGTAGAATGTAATAATGCACTAACTAGTGATCTTTATATCTATATCATCTAACATATTTCAAAATTTTCATAGGTTGCAAGACACATCAAAGGCAACAAAGGCCAGACTATAAAATATTGGGCAACACAAACTTGGCTCTGGTGGATATTCAAAAATTTAAGCACGAATTGTAAGTAGCAGTAAATGAATTTTGGATCAGCATTAAATGAATTCCGACTCAAAATTATTTATAAATACCTTATCACAACTTATCATAGGCCTCGTTTCTAGAACTCTTTCCATTCCTAGAATTTTCCAAAATTTTGAAATGAAAATGATCTCCAAAATTTGTTATAATCGCAATTGTATATACTTAGAGTTTTGCTATCGAAATGTCATATCATTAAGAATCTATTAGATAAATTTTGTTTGAGTACACAATCACCTTTTAAAGCTTCACAAACCTTTGGACTTCTATATTTTCTATCATAGTTTTTATCAATGGTTCTAATTTATTCCAAGTCCCTAATAGCTATTGGAAAGAATTCTCCTATATATTTTTGAATGCCATCTACAGTGTTGAATTTAGTTTGGGCATGATGGTGACTATGTATCAGGACATCGTTGATCCTCCTTGTGAGGTTTTTGTATCTTTCAATTTGTGGGTGATTTTGATTGGCTTTGAGGATATTTTTCATGAGCCTCGTCTATTATATGGTTAATCTACTTTCTTTGATAAAAAGAGCATGACCTCAATTTTTATTTTTACTCATATGATAATCTATGTCTTATCTATTCTCTATAGTTTCTTATGGATTATAGGCACAATTTTGGGTCTTTTTGGGGTCGCTTTATGGCTATATGTTATGTAAAGAACAATATCATATTTCCTAGGTTTTAGGAGGGTACTTTTTATTTCTCTATATTGTATCGATCAAGGATATATGGTTCTCTTTCTAGTTCTTTCCCTATTGAGATCTTGAACCAGTTATTATTAGTAATATAAATATATCAGTGGCTTGTGACTTTTGTTTAAAAAAAAAATAGTTCAAATTTATTGATTTGTTAAATATATCAACATGTTGTGACAGTTCAACAATTTTTTATTTGGTAGTGGAATAAGATCTCCATTATAGCTCCCCCTAAGATAAATCTTTCCAAACTAGTTTTGGACGAAGCATTTACACCAGAGCTAGGTGTAGTGGCATTATTTGTTATGTCCACTTCTTGCTTTCTCTAGATCCTCTTCATTTTATTTCTTACTTCTTCTATGTCAACCTTCCTTACTACCATATTTTTTTTTTTACTGGTGTTTCCTTATTCATGTTTCTGCAATTCTTAGCAAAATTCCCAATATTATTTCAATTAAAGAATTTCCATCCTAAATTATCTTTATTCACTCTATATTTGCACTAAATCCATTACATAACTAACAATAACCATCAAAGGGTTTATTTATTCCATTAATAATCTACAATTTCTAGGCTTATGACCTAAGCTTTTGCAAGTAAAATACTGAACATTTTTATTTATCCTATTTCTAAATTCTATAGCCTTATGTCCAATTTTTTTACAAGAAAAGAAATAACCATTGAAAGAAGGGAACCTTTGAGTATTATGTTGCTTAACCGACAATTTTCTTGCAAAATTTCTTTGATTCTAGAGATGGTTTCCTTCATTTTTATTCTCTATATTTGTTTAGCTTCAATTAACTCTAACATTTTTTTTCCTTGGATCCTTGATTTCAGAATTCACCTAATAATTCAAAACCTAATCATTCTTCATCTTTAGAAGCTTTATGCACAACCATTATTTCATCTAGTTTCAAAGATCTTTCCTTGATTTTTCCTTCTAATTTCAAGCTTACTATTTCCTGCTTCATCTTTGCACATTCCTTATTTTTGTGTTTGATTAATCTATTAAGACATTCTTTACTTATTTTTTCTTTTTTCAACTTGTAGCTTTAGATTGACAATTGTTTTATTTTCTTTATTTAATTCCTTGCTAATTTCTCTATGTATTTGCCAAAACTTCTTGATTTATTCCCTCAACTTTTTGACGCAGTCATTTGCTTCATTTATATTTTCTTTGAGATCCTTGTTTTCACTTTCTAAATTCTCAAGATCTTCAAGAGAAATGTTCAATTCTCCATCCATATGGTTTTCATTGGTACTCTCTTTGCAATCTATATGTTCAACATTCAAAATCTCCCCCAACAAATTAAGCTATAATAAGACACCAAGCTCTGATACCAATTGTTGAACAACTAGAATACTAGGGGGAGGGGATTAATATTCACTTAAATACTTTGGATTAATTTAGTTAGAGATTTAAAAATTCCTTGTATCATTCATATAATAAAAAGAAACATGTAATCAAATGAATAATAGAATAAAGATATCACATGCACAAGAGAACACCATATTTTTATCATTGAAAATTCAAATGTTAAAAATGATAGAAACGGTTAACTATCAATATAGTATCTCTTAAAATTAACCATAATACATTTGAAAATCACAATGTACTATCTCCTAACATCAATCAAAATACATCTCAGAACTACAACACAATATCATAAAAAGTAGAGGAATGCAAGACATTCCATTAATCAAGTGCATTATCATTGCACAAACTAATACTAGGAACATCACCAAATCTTCTATGAAAGGTACTTAAACTTTAAACCTTAGAAAATAGAATCTCCATATTTTTGAACTTGTTGAATAACTTGGGGGAGGGGGGGGGGGTTAAATCAATTATTCATAAACACTTTCTTTTATCTTATACTCAACTGGTAAAACACATAAACCATATAATCAAATGTGCATCAATAATTTTACTACCTTCTACTTTACTATTACAAAAAATTTAACCAAACAAAAACACAAAGCACCAGAACAATGAACACCATAATTTACAAGGAAACCCAAACTGGGAAAAAAATAAAGAACCTAATTGTCATGAAATGAACATCAGTTAAGGTCACATTGGTTAAGGTGATTTTTAAGGGCTCATCATTGTTTTTCTCACTATGGGTGGCTTGCTAGAGGTCAAGGTAACTACCCTAAAATATGAATATGGCTAACTGCCAATACAATAAGATGTTTACTAATAGAATTAAATCTTATTATACATGAGATAGTTCCAATTGGTATCACATTGATTGTTGATAACAGAGATCCCATATATACCCCCTACCATTATACACCAAACTTCTACAACATAGTATATAAGGCCTTCTTTTTGTACTACACAACTTCTTACACATTGCTGCTTGATATACCAAAATAGAATCACACTATATCAGCTTCAGTTCTATTTTTCTAGCTTGTATATATACTCACACATTTATTCACTTTCTCTCTCATCATAATTCTAATACAAAAGATATCTCCATTTATATATGCAATTGATAAGGTAGCCACATATTTCATCCAAGCCATAAAACATGTCGACCACATAACAAAATATATTACAATTATATTTAACGCACTACCACCAAACCTAAATCTAGGTCACACTAAAGAATTCTTTACAAAACCTTACAATAGGACCTAAATTTAGGTTTCACTTAAGATGTATACAATATATATTACATTCACTGAAATATAGAAAAAAATATGGAACCATTAGAATGCCACAACTAGGACCATGTCTTGATCAATATGATGTCTAAACCCATCAATAGATGAAACTAGAAATAACCTATCTAGAACACAATATAACCACTAAACCAAAAATTTTGATGAACTACAAGAAATTCCAAATATAAAAAAACACCTGTAACAACACTCTAAGCATAGCAATCAAAAGGTACTGATGGAAAATTACATGCAAATCAAAACATAAAATTTATAGAAGTATATCAAAAGATGTAATCCATAACTAAAATCAAGTACACCTTACACCAATCACCAAAAATGAACATACTAAACTTGTTTTGTATATAGCCAAAACTATTGATACTTAACCAACAAGCAATAGGTATCCAACTGATACGACCAACAACCAATCGATATCACCAACAAATAATTGATATCATAGGTAGTCAATATGATGGTTTTACATTAGTGACAAAAATGCCAACAACAAATCAATATGTCTAACAATATCCCCTTTTGGCATTGATAGGAAACAACAACAAAACTAAAAAACTAAAAAACTCGGATTCAAAAACTCCCCTTGAGTAGATGCATCACACCATGTTTTTGTTTTCTTTTTGTCTCTCCCTTTTTCCACAATAGAAAAGGGTCAAAAAAATAACATAAAAATTGAAAGTACAATAGTCTTGATGGTAAAACATTTCTTATACATTTCTTTCAAGATTGGAAGCTCCTTCTTCCACTTAGCAACAACAACTGATGAAGGGTGCTCCCCTTAATACCACAAACACATAACAGAAATAGAGAAACAATAACAACAATATGCAAGAATAGAAAATTGGCTTCTTATTATCTCCACAAATGTGGAATTACAAACTTTCAGAATTATAATATGCAAAGCCACATGGGCATTCCCTTACAATATTCTGTAGGACAAAGCCTCAAATCAATACCCAGACCTACTACCCAGAACTATCCTAGACAACACTATGGGCCTTCTTTATATAGGCATTTTCCACCGCCCGAGAAGGTTCTAGAAATTTAGCCCTAAGGGCCAACCAAACTTAGAATTATTTTATTTTTCAATTTATTACATCAAAGTCGGCTCAAAATAACTTTTGAAACCTGAACAGAAATTTTGAAGGAAAATTATTTTCTGCCATTTCAGGTGACCCGACTTTCGGAGACCATAAGTCATCACCAGTTGACCTGATTGACTATTATAACCCCATTTCAAAAAGGCCATGAAGTGCTCTACAGGCATGATTTGTGCAAGCGCCTGTCACCCAAATTTTTGACCTCATTTGAGGCCTCTAAAGCCTTCAAAATTGAGTTCAAAGTTTCTGTACCTTGCTGCCAATACCAAAAATCTTCAATATCTTCAAAACTAGACTTGATCTAGCCATGAAACTTTACTGGCAGGCTGATATGACTAAGATGAACCTCCACATGTAAAATTAGAACATTCCAAGATTTATGACCAACTTACTAAAAACAACAAGTTTCCATAAATAGTAGCTCTACACAAGATAGCCCTTATTGAATACAAAAACATAAATATTTTTGGGTGATGCAAGATTGCTCTTACACCCTGGATGCTCCTGCATCAACAACCCTCATCCAGACACGTACAATTTTGTGCTTAACCAGTATATCAAAAGTTGAAATTTAGTACATAGACTAAATCCACCATTCATAACTCTCTACTTTGGAAAGAATACTCGATACATGCTCTAGCAAAACCTCGATCAATCTCTTTACTAGTAAATTTTTTTTACAAGATTATCTCTACACCTCTGTAATTTTAGTAATTTAGCATGTAGTTGACCAACTTTTATGTATAAAATAGGAAGTAAACAACTAAGAAGGGGGGGTGAATTAGTTTCTACCAAAATACTTAACATTTAAATCCCTTAAACCCTTCAAGAATAAAACCCTTGATCACATAAACTAATATTTGATTTGCAAATTACAAAACATGTAAACACAAATCAGAAAAAATTGACACCACACAACATAAATATTTTTATCATGGAAACCCAAACTATATTAAAAACCATGGTGTGGTTGATGCCTGCAATAATACTAATACTTTATTATCTAAGTATAGCTTATTGAAATATTGGGAATGCACTTGCATTTAGGCAAACTGCCTAGAGTTCACTACTCAAATTTCCTTGGGCACCCAACATAAGGAACTCACATTGACTTACAATTATAATTCAAAAGTCTTACTGACTTTCAAACACTTCTAAAACTCCAATTTGATAATTCATGAATTGGATTCTAGCATCACTTTATGCCTGGGTTAACTCATTTTTAGTACAGTCATATCCCTTTCTGCAATTGTTTCTACCACACTATAGACAAGCAATTCAACCCTTAGTAGATATGTAAAAATACTTCACTAGAATACACTTGCTTCCACAATCTTAAAAACATTGCTGCATACACATGACACATCAATCAAACCCTAACTCACCATATACATCATAAGTGAACTAACCCTATCCCATTGTTTTTATTTCATATCATTAATTGGTACAATATTTTTCCTTTCATTCAGGCCTTTTCTTTTACTATATTCAAGGTACAGAGCTTTCGTTAATTTTTCTATCTAACAATTTTGTGTTTTTTCTTAAAAGGTGGAACTTACAAGAAAAAAAATTAAAAGATCAACCCATAAAAGATTTAGAGCATGAGTTTGGTAGTAACATTTTTGAGGAGAAGAAAATTTTAGAAAAAGTTGCCAAACATCTTAAGACTGTGAGGGACTCATATAGAAGGACTCTCGTCGAGAACCCAAAGTACGAATGTCCTCCCTTTATTTCAGTGATGCATTAGAATGAGTTAATTTTGGATACAAAGGAGAAAGGGGATGCTCAAAGAGGAATTACACCAGAAAATAAGAGAAGGTATGCGATAGTATTAACTAGTAGTAGAATGTAATAATGCACTAATTAGTGATCTTTATATCTATATCATCTAACATATTTCAAACTTTTCATAGGTTGTAGGACACATCAAAGGAAACAAAGGCCAGACTGTAAAAGATTGGGCAGCACAAACTTGGCTCTAGTGGATATTCAAAAATTCAAGCACAAATTGTAAGTAGCAGTAAATGAATTTCGATTTAGCAGTAAATGAATTCCGGATCAAAATTATTTATAAATTGCAAATAATTTTGTTTAATCAAAAAATGCAGGGCTCAGAATTTAATTTAGAGGCCATGACAGAACACAAAAAAATTATCTTCAAGGAAGGCTAACAAGTTGTGGCTGAATGCCTACGCCAAGCTTCCACTGGCCCAACCCAAGAGTCTCATGCATTGGTTAAACAGGTAAATATGCCAAATGAAAAATATTTGAAATTGAATACTTGAGCAACAATCTATTTGATGTTAATTTTGAACATAAATTGACTATTTTTTTTTTTTAAAGCAAACAATGATAATAATGTGCATGATATTGCAATGTAGCCTCGTAATCCTAACATAGAACCTATGCCACATGATGAAGGCCTTGATGTGCATCACAGTGTTGATGGAGGTGTTCATTTTCTATTGAAAATTAATTATGTAATTATTAATACAATTTAACATCTTAAATTGAAATTGGTGTAACCTTTTTTTTTGTATATTTTAGAGCATACAAAATTTCATGCTGAACGAGTGGAGGATGTTCGGAGTGATCACCATGTAGATGATGTGGCACATTCAAGTAAAGAAAATCTATGTTTTGTTCTTTTAAAAAAAAATTGATTTATAGTTCTTTTAATTAATGAAATACATGTAACACTGATATAAAATGGTGTGAATTTAACCCATGACGTAGTTGTTATTGCAACAGACCTCCCTTTTATGCAGCAGCCTCCTGTTCCTGAATAGATGAGGAGGATACATGTGTTGAGATTAGAACCAGTAGATGAGGGGAATGATGAGGATATTGATGCTATGCTTAGCCATTACCTTAGAAAAATGAGCAAGAAACAAAAAAAGAAATGATTGTAATTAATATTTTTTTCTAATGAAAGAATGTTGTCTTAATGGATGTAATTTTGTACTAGTAAATGTTGATGAATGATGTGTTCATGAACTATTCATGAATGTTGTGTGTTAATGAATTTTATGTGTTAATGAATGTTATGTGATTATAATGATTGAATGTTATATTTCAAAAATGGATGAATGAATGAATGAATGTTATTAGATGTTAATGGGGAATTTAGAGTGCTTTTAAGGGGGGGGAATGAGCTTCCACCTTCATGTGGTTGGCCTTGTTAAGTAGATAATATTAAACTATTCTCAAAACCAAGTGAAGCTCAAACTAAACCAATGACGTAGATTCAATGGTCAAAAACACCTACTTCTTATTCCATTTTATTTCTCATTCACTTACTTTAATAATTATTTTACTTCTTAAACATGTTCATCAACCAATCTACATCACCATATTCATCAAATTATATTTATAGATAAGAGAGTGAAATTTTCAAAGTAAAGCTCAATAGAAAATCTCAAATAAATGTCTACCAAAGAATAACATTTTATAAATTATATGGCTCACTAAGGTTGACAGGATTGTAGATGGGTACAATTGTATTAGGGATGGTGGAATTGATGTTATTAACATCAAAATATGTTATATCCACCTTGGGTAGACCCTACGAGTAATTTTGTCAAGTTTTGCACAACATTGCAAAATGTTGTCAACAACATTTGTTGCAAAAGTTGCTAAATGACAAATACTCTCCACCTATTCATCTAATCATCAAACCCTTGTTCCTAGGGTCATTTATCTAGGGCCTATGCACAATCAACTTCATAATCATCTGCAGATCAATTTTCTAGTTCTAACACATCATAAAGAATACAAACATCCATATTCCATCATCCAATGCAACTATTCTTAATGGAAAATGCTTCCCTAGTGACTGGTGTCAAACTGGCTCTCCTTCACTCAGCAAATTCCACCATTATGTGGTCTTCAACATCAACACCCCTTATCCATGCATAGGAAAATTATAATACAAGGATAATATACATCTTTTAAACCTATCCCACCAATCACAGTGGCCACAGGGGTGAGAGAGTTACATCAACTTAAAGGATTTCAACCCAACAATGCTGACTGTACCCAAAAATCAATCAGAGACCCAAATACCAGTCAATCTCTCTATCTCAAGAACAATCCAAACATGATATAGTTTCTTAAAAATGTAAATAAAATACTAGTCCTTGATTATACATTATCATCCTATCAAGATCACATTTTCAATTAACATTAGAATTCATTGTTACCTTATTTTGGTGGACTGTACCCACAGGCAGAGACACGGTTGCAAGAATCACTAGTGTTTATTGATTTGATACATTAGAAAAACATCCCCTTACATCACCAAATCTACATCATGTCTCCAAACCTGTGGATCAACATTGATATAGACTTCTAATTCCCTAAAACCAACTGCAACCATTTCTAACTACCCCAAAACTATCCCTAAATAGTCTAAAACTGACTGTCTCAATAATATGTGATTTAAAGATGTTGTCAAGTTGACAACTAATATTTTCAACTTGACAACTTGAATCTATTACCCCTTCTTATGACTTTCAAAAAAATTTTAAACAACCTTATTAGTCCTACTAACACTTTAACCCCCAATGAGCCTCATAGGCTTATTTTTCCAACTTAGGAAACTTGCATATTTTAGCACTTCAAGTGCTTTTCCTCTAGTTCATTGGCTCTATTGGCCATGTTACATTCATTCTAGACCTTATAGGTCTTGGATCACTCCTTGAACTCCTTAAACTCATAGGTCAATCTTCAAACTCCTTAAACTCCACTAGACTCCACACCTTGGTTCTCCATTCACTCCTTCAAACTCCAACCAGTCACTCATGAACTATGCTCCCAATGGTGACCCTAACTCCTTTAAGGATCCCAATAAACTCCAATCATCCACTCATTAACATCTCAATCCATCCTTGCAACCATTTTGTCTCCCTTGCCAAATTGTTCAATCATGCATTGTCCTACCAGTACAGCAATGAGGGTTTTTGAATATTTTTACAAATTCATGGTGAAAATAACACAAATCTATGTGTCCCTATAGGACAGTCAATATGAAATTGTAGAACAGAGTTATAAGATTTTTGAACTTGATCTAATATGCACCACACATGTTGACAACACTCCTCAGGTATGGTTTATGGACCTCCATATTGATATTAATGCTTTGTATTGACTCACTTTTCAAATAGACTGGATAGTTTTAAGTTATACACAATGACATATAGAAGTTATTTGAGTTTGTTTTTTTTGCATGCAGAGAACATTTTGTTAGATGTTAGATGCAACTCAAAACTATTGAATTTGGTGAAACTTGTTATACCTTAATCAAGGGGTTCAAATAAGGGTTTGTGTACATAAAGTAATAGGCTTTGAGTACCATATGTTGAATTGAAGGTTGGGTTTTTTTTTTAAATAATCAAATAAGTGGAACTTTTAGATTTAATATCTTCCTTTTTTTTCAGTGCAAGAAAAATATTAAGTTATTTTTAGATCTAGGGTCATATTTTGTTCCTCCCTTCTTTCTTTTTGGTCTTTGAGGAAGTTGCGATCAATATTGATTTATACACATCTTTGATATTAATATATCTTTCTTACATGTTTTATTTGGATTTATTTATAATAGGTGACAAATAAATTAGAAATACCCAAATAAAAGTACAAATGAAAACCTAAAAAAGCAACATGCTACTCATAATATAAAGGACAATGTATGTTCACAAAACACTCATCATAAACATAAGGTTTCTTGAGCTAAACTTACATATTATTGCAACTCAAAAGTATTTTTAATTTGGGAAAATTGCTCCAACTTGAACTAAGGGGTTCAAGTAGGCTTTATTTGGGGTTATGTAGGGTTTTACATAGATGCAACAACTGGCTTTGAGTTACATATGTTGAATTGAAGGTTGGGGTCTTTTGTAGAAAGTGATCAAATAAATGGGCCCTTTAGATTTAATATCTTCTCACATTTTTAAGTAGTGAGAAAAATGTAAGGTCACTCCCAGATCTAGGGTTCCATGTTGTTCCCTCTTTCTCTCTTTTAGGGCCTCTAGGAAAGTTGCAATCAATATTGATTGTACACATCTTTTATATTATCGTATTTTCTATGAACATTTTATTTGCCTCTATCTATAATAGGAGACATATCAATTGAAAACACACAAACTAAAAATGAGAATAACAATACAAATGAAAACCTAGAGTATAGATATAGGTATACTCTACTCTTCTCTTCTCTACACTTATTTTTAGCTTCATCTGCAAGGGTCTCTTCTATGATGAATATTATGTGTAACAATGATGTATAATATTTTTTCTATGGAATTGTCAAACCTGACATGAAATTCTCTTCAAACATTTTGTGCAGATATCATTTCAGTGTCTACTTCAAAAGCAGACAGGTGATAGATCTATGTGGGAATATCTATTCGCTATAGCTGGTGTAAACATAACATTCATGCTTATCCAAATGCTAGATCTTCGATCTAGTGTGTATTCTTCTTGTTCAATTGCATTTCCTTTGTGTTGATATTTGAATAAGTAAGCATGAATGTCTCATCCATTTTGTGCATTGAGTCCAAATTATTTATAAAATAATTAGCTTATATGTTATATGGAAAAATATATGCACATAATATTATTATTTTGAACACTAACTAATGTAACTTGAACACTAATTAATGTGCATATAGATGGAACCCACAAATCATTAATTAGAATAGAACACATTTTTAAAGAATATATGTGCATGTGACTCTTAAGTTTTTCAATCTCCATCTTCTCTATTTAGGTACTCAATAAGGGCATAGTTCATTAGCTTGAAATCCCCCATCTCCCTTCTGTTATCTCTTAAATTCTAGAGAAACAATTATGATTGACATCATAAGCATTTCCTGCACTAGATTAGTATGAAGAGGTTCTTTATTATTAAGCCTTATCCTTGTTTGATGAAAAATGTGACCACAGTTATATAGCAAGAATCACTTTAATTCTTTCCTTTGATACATTGTCTTCAATATACCATACTTCCCATTATGTTTAATGCACTTGATTGTAGTCCAATAAATCTCATATTGCATATTAGATTTCCTTTTCTCTAGCATTGATAAGTACAATCATTGAAAGTATTTCAGAGTAGATTGTTTTGGCATGGATTTAATTCATAAGTATAATTACAATATTGAAATGTGTTTTGATAATGCAAGTTGTTCAAGGATCTCAACATATCCTCCAAAAAAGGTGTATTTCCATTATATGTCCACTTTCACATTCCTTCACATATGTGTGTGTTTTCATTTCTTAAGCAGACTAGCTTCCCAATTATACACTTTGTTCCATAGACTAGCAACACCACGATCCACCAAAGTCCTCTACTTGAAAACCTTCATGCTCTGTTATGCTAAGTTGTGGCTAGATGCCCACCTTATCATTGTAAATTCTACTCACCACCTTGCTAGTAATATCTACTGGACCAACATCTTCCCTAGAAGATCATTTATCATAGTCACTTTACAAATTCATCCACGACTTCCTTAATCTGATTTTCCTCTTTTATGCTTGCTTCATCTATCATAATGGTTACCTTTATAAATCTTGGTTGATTTATGTGAGCAAGTGTTGTACTTAAAATATTTTACTGATGGAATTACATGTATAAGAGTCTTATTGTTTTAGAATGTTTACTGTCAGATTGGCATTGGGCTGCTTGTATTGTAGCAGTTGATAGGAATAAGTGGCATCATGTTGTACAATGCTTCCATTTTAAAATCCACTGGTGAGATGTTTTATTAAAACTTATATTTTCTACCAACCAATAGAAGTCCATACATAGCCATGTTAGAATGCATACATTGCGCATACCTCAACCTACAAAAGATTTAGAAATTGCTAGGGAAACAATGTGCAATCCAAAATGAAAATGACAACTAATTTCTAACTAATCCTACAGGGCATCTCAGATGCTGAAGTTGCCTCCCTTGGACTGGCTGGAGTTTAGGTGATTTTGAAAGCTGGAAGTTCTTCAGTTAATTGCTTGACAAAAGATTTGAAATAAGGCCTTTATTGTTTTTAATACAAAACTAATAGCCTTGATCTTGTACAGTGATGTCATACAGGTTCTAATGATTGGATCCATTGCATGGTTAATGGACAGGGATGGTAGGCATCTTCTCCTCATGGTAGATAAATTAAATAGTTATATTAATGCTACCACATTGGAAAATTCACAAATTTAACTGACTCCTTATAAGAAAATTACATATCATTTCTTTCACTTTCTCAGATCTCATTTGCAGGAATGACAGCCAACCTTTTTCTCATAGGCATTGCATTCTACCTAAAGGTACTCTTTTTAAACTACCACAACATTTCTTTTGTCACAGATGCAAGACATTTGCAGGCATTAATTTGTGCATTTTCTATGGACAAATGGGAAAAAAATAAATTCTTATTGTTGGAACTATTTATTTATTTTAATGACCTGAATTACAAAACTTAAGTAGTTCCTCACTTTTAAGTTTGATCTCATGCTTCATTCTTGCAGAGTCATGTGCTGGGAGCTTCTTATCTTTCCAGAATTTTGGCTTTAATTGGTTTACTAGTAAGCTTGGGGATCAAGTTACCTCTTAGGTTTTTTGATTTGAAAGATCACTTCTATTATAGTCAATGCCTAGTGATCAATTTGAATGATTGTTTCTCTTTGACACAAGCTTTCATTATCTCCTCCTCGATTTATATGGGAGCCATCACATGGATTATTATGTCTGAGGTATGTCTTCTCCAATTTAAAATTGAGAAATATTTTTGGAAAAGGCTCAGATTTTGGGCATATTATACAATTTAGAAAATTGAGGTTTATTGAGTATAATATTTAGTATTAAGAAAACCATTTGCAAATTTTGAGGAAGTCAATTGTAGAAGCTAGGAAGAATAGTTGACAAATTATGATTAATGTCTAAGGTTCACAATTTCTTCATTTATAACTAAAGGTTAAGATCATGTAATAAAACTTGAATTGGACACAATTTACATCATATAATTACATAATATATTCTATTCGAAGAGGAAAATAATATAATACATTTAATATAGAAAAAATATATAAGTATAATAGTGATTGGAATACTTTTTATGTCAATGACATATCTATTCATTTTATATCAATATTGGCATATCAATAGGGTAAATCTTGGATAAAGTATAATAGTGATTGGACTAGGAAAATAAAGGTGTGAAAGTCACCATGTAATCTATCTAATGGAATATATTAAGATAGTTTTAGAAAATAATTTGAGTACAATGTTCAAAATTCATGTTACACCAAAGGGAAGTAGAATTTTTAAAACCAGGATATTAGTGAGAAATGGAGAGAAGTGAAATATATGACTCAATTAATAATCATGTGACATGGATGATATCAATATTGGTGTATCAAAACAAAGATCACTAATGGGGTATGAGAGTATTTTTAAAATTTAGTAATAATATTAGGTTAGAAGCTAACTAATAAAGAATGTAAAGATTATTTATGATGTAGGAAGAAGTTACATAACATAAAGTAGGAGTCAAATGATTTAGGAGAGAAATTATATGGATGAGAAAAATCAATTGAATCCATATTTATTAGTAGAAATTTTTGAATGAAAATGAGTATAAAAGTATATTACTATACATAACTTTATCTTATATTTTGTTGAGAACAATAGGTAATATGATGATTTTTCTATTGTTAAAGAAAAGAGACTAAAGCATGCGAGAGCACTAATTTTTTAAATGACTAGAGTGGCTAAGAAGTGGAACACATTAAATAAGTGTTCACTATTTAAAAATGAACACGGAAAAATTATTGTTCAACAAATAATGCACCACATAATTGTATAATAGAAGGAATATGACCATTCCATTTAACATGAATATGTATTTGACTAAGGTAAGAAGAGTTTTGAAAGGCTTAGGATCTTGAATATAGAAAGAGATACAATAAAAACATACTGAAACATGAAGAAAACATTAGATGGCACCCATAATAGCCAAATCATGTATAGATGGCACCCATAAATCACTATAATATATTAATAGATTTCATACTAAAACATGAAGAAAACATTAGCTAGCACCCATAATAGCCAAATCATGTATAGATGGCACCCATAAATCATTATTTTATATTGATAGATTTCATAATTTTTATTTTTATTTTAAACTGAATTTGTTGTCAATTTTTTGACAAACAAAGACTGTACCATCAATGAGAATGCTATACTCTCGATGAATTTTTGACCATATGTGGTCAATATTTTGATGCCACGACCTTAACTTTGATGACAATGCTATACTGTCAACCTATTTCATTAATCGATTTTCCTACCATATGTGGTCAAAATTGCAAAAAGATATGTCGGTTATTTACGATTATTTCGACCAACATTATACAATTATTTCGACCAACATTGGTCGAAAGAGATTAAATAAATGTCAGAGATTCTTCAAGATTGAAGTGATTATTTCAATGTTGGAGCAGTTGATAGTTCGACATTGTAATGGTTGAATATTTGACAACAATATAATGTGTCCAAAAATTAACGCAGAAAGTTCGACAACAATAATGGTCATTTTGTCGACCAATTTGCATCAAAAAATTGACTAATCATCATCGAAAATCAAGCTAAAATTTACTAGTGTAGGAGCTGATTGTTACATAGTACATTTCCTTGTCAGAGGAATACAAAACCCTATTAGGTGATTCAAACACCTAGTTAAAGGTGGTGAGCATACAACTCTTACAATTAAAAATTGTCTCAAAGAGTTCTCCAAAAATGAACAATACAAGAACTTCCTTTGCTTAGATAGTTCCAGTTATAGCTCTATCAAATACTAATCTTGCATCTACTCTCAGCATTATCCCATCATCATCATACTTTCTATAGTACTTCTTATTGCTTCCACAAAACACTCTATACTTATACAAAATATGTCATCCAGTCGGCTTCACAAATACCATACAAGACAATAATAAATTATGTAAATGATAAACATAGAGTTGTCGATCTTATATTACCAAAGTGTCAGCAATATACTTCATCCATCTGACTTAGCATATTACCATATCCACTATCCTTCTCTCAATCATCAGAACTATTTGTGTGCCCTATTACACTGATTCTTTGTCTTCACACACCTTCAAATCACTGTATCTCACTGATCTAATCACAAAAACACATGTGATCATAACTAAAGCATATACATATCCCAAAATACCTTCTACTAACTTTGTAAGCCATAATACATCATAAATTGTCATCGCTAACTAAAACAGTACCATAGTACACTGTTATCCTGATTCTGTACTTAGTCATTTTCATGACTATGACTCCAGAACCAAAACTCTCTGCATGCGATCACTCCAGCATAAGTGTTTCCATAAATGAAAACCCTCAAGTGATCCCTAGTGCCCCAAAACATCAATTGCCAATAGTGTTATCTCCTTGTAAACATAATATCCTCGTTAGATAATCGAGAGGGAGGGTGAATCAGTTAAGTCTGGTTATCCTATAATCTCAAACACTCCCTGATGTATAAAAAAAATCTTTCAAATCAATTAAGCAACTCGATAATACTTTAATTGTGCCTTTTTGTTCATCAACCAAATACCAATAAATTAACTTGTGAATATACTGATCAAACCAGTAATTGTAATATGTAAAGAAAAATAACAATTCATCACATCCATACACATATAACACTTTTATTTTTAACATGGAAACTCTGTTAGGGGAAAAACCACATGGGACCAATAATCCAAAATAATTTCACTCTTTTTAAGTGAGATCAATTAAGAGCCAACCCTATTAAAGGTTACAATAACACATTGTAACGTGTGACCTGGTTAGAGGATTTAACACTAACAATTATCCATGACCAAACATTCACTATGGGTTCAACATGAAAACAATCAACATTCATTGAATGTCATAATGAAATATAAAGACTGTTAAGTCCCACTTGGTTAAGAGATTTATTTGTAGCAATGGTTAGAATGCAACAGTAATGATTTGACTCAAATACAAATTTCCTTATAGATTTTTAGATCTATGCTAAGCTCAAAATACCTATGGCCAATATACTTAATTCAATTCCTTTTTATCCTCCAACTCTGTTATGCTCGGTTAATTCTTTTCTCTGATGCTCGGTGTTGTCTGCAAATTTGTTCAGTTCTGTCTTCAACCTATTTGACTAGCTTTGCATGAATATAATCTTCCCATGCGTATTCCATAATTAATAAAGAATCTCTTGTCTCCTTTTATAGACATAATAAACCATTTTCTTCTTAGCCATAGATTTTCCCTCTTAATCTTCACCATTGATTTTTCCACTTTAACCTTCCTTGAAACTCATGTCTGTAACACATTTCATTCTCCTTCATCTGATCATCCTTGAATTTTTTCAGTCATTTGATCATCATAACAAACTTTATCTTTAACCTCAGAATCATCCATATTTGTCCATCTCATCATCTTTAATTGGCAGTCATATGTTCTATTTATTTCTTTCACTCAATCAATATCGTTATGTGTCGGTGACTTCTAACTCAGTTAATATTGTACTTGGTATACACTACACTTTCTTAGTGTACACTATTTTTAACTCGATGTATACTAAGTTCTTCATTTACTGACCACATAAACTTGTATGTTCTTGATCTTTATTACATAACAAAATTATGTAATATAGTCAAATCACTAACATAATATCATAGACTCATAATAAGATACCCAATGAATACCATATCCATATCTTTCTCATACATCTCATGTTCATGTTAATATATCATTTCTTCACCATTATCTTCTTCTTCAGATCTTTGTAACTATCATGATAAGTACAGTCAAAACTAGTTGACATCAATGACAATACAATAACTGATTTAATGTCTCACATATACCTTTTTAGCTCGATGATCATTAATCATTGTCTTTGCAGTATCCAATCAGTTTTCAAACTCTTCCTTAAGATATTCAATTAGTTGTAGTCTATCAATCTCTCCATTTGGCATTGATGGCAACACAATATGAAATATGTCATAGAATACCAAACATTTGTATACAACTTTTTATGTATATATTTTGTGACTTGGTAAACTCTACATAGCTTATGTATTTAATATGATTAATCACTACATAGTATCAGTGTCTCTCCCTTTCGGTTATCTTATGTTCTAACTGATATCTCTCTCTTATTTTCTCCCCCTTATTTCATGCAATAATTCCTCTCTATAGATAGATATTTCATTTAATTCCTCTCCTTTTGACAGCAATTCCAAAAAGAAAATAATCATATCTTCAGTAGCCAAATCAATATCTATGTTGTTCAGTTCAGATTCTAGTACCTTGCATGTACTGATATGTGGTTTCAACTTGTCTTCCATCTTTCACAACCTTAGAAATCTCAAAGTGTGAATCATCATGCATCAACATCATTAGATATTCTGATAAAGTATAGGTTAATGCAACCTCATATCACCTTAGTGACTGTTAGATAGGGGATGGACCCCTAGTCTACTCCACAAGTTTTCAAATGTGTTCTTTGGTAAAGGTTTAGTGAATATATCAGCAAGTTGCTCTTGGGATTTCACATTCTCCAATCTGACCTTCTTTTCTTGAACTTCCTCCCTCAAGTAGTGATACTTATAGATATATGCTTTGTCTTTGCATGCATCATTGGATTCTTAGATTATCATAATAGATTATCACCGGATCAGTCATATCTTCATTCATACCTTCCAATAGTTATTTTATCCATGCAATATTTGAACAATTAGCAGTACCAGCAACATATTATGCTTTTGCACTGGACTGAGAAATGCATCCTTGTTTCTTACTTATCCAAGTAACCAAAATTTCTCCCAAAAATAATGCTCCACTAGTAGTGCTTTTTCTATCATCAATGTTTCCAGCCTAGTTGGCATCAGTGTAAAATTTTGGTTCAAAATTGCCTTCTTTCTTATACCAAAAACCATAATTTTTAATGTTCAAGTATCTCAAAATTCTTTTGACAATAGTCATGTGTGATTCTTTAGGATTAGTAGAGAATCTAGCTACAATTCCAACCACATGTGCAATATCTAGTCTACTATACACAACATACATCAATTCTCCAATCATTGATCAATACAAGATTTGATTTACCTCAGTTGACTTGTCATCTTTTGTTAGTTTGTATCTGATGACTATAGGTGTACCGACTGGTTTTGAATCTTCCATACCGAATGTCTTCAATACTTCTTTGATGTATTTGTATGTTGTGATGTATATGTCTTCCTTTTGTTGTAATATTTGCAATCTAAGAAAAAATTTGATCTCACCAAACATCGACATTTCAAATTCTTTCCTCATTTCATCAGCAAAAGATTTGCATACATTATCATGTCCTCTGAATATGATATCATTAACAAATATTTTAGCAATAAGAATCTTATCATCAGTTTCACATTTCAAATACAAATTTGTGTTATCACATGTTCTAACAAATCCAATACTAATGAGATACGAATGTAGTCTTTCATATCATGCTCTCGGTGCTTTTTTCAGTCCATATAATGCTTTATGCAACTTACATACCATGTTTCTCTAATTAGGATCAACAAAACCTTCAGGTTGTTCAATGTATACCTCTTCCTCAAGTTTCCCATTTAGAAATGTAGATTTAACATCCATTTGATATACTTTAAATACTTTGTAAGAAGAATATGCAAGCAATACTCTTACTCCTTCAAGTCTAGCAATGGGTGCAAAAGTTTCTCCATAGTCAATTCCTTCTTCTTTCCCATAACCTTTGCATACTAGTCTTGCTTTGTTCCTTGTGACATCTCCATTCTCATTCAATTTGTTTCTAAATATCCATTTGATTCCAATCACATTTTTATCTTTCGGTCTCGGTACCAATTTCCATGTTTTTTTTTTGTATTTTTCTCAATTTCTTCATTCATTGCCTTAATCCATTCAACACTTTCCAGTACATCTCTAATATTTTTAGGCTCAAATTCACAAACTAAACATGTGTTGTTCCTCAAATTACTTTGTGACATCATGCCTGCTCTTTTATCTCCAATTATTTTATCTTTTGGATGTTGTCTTCTCACATACTTTGCAAGTACAGGTTCAAATCTTTGTTCTTTAGTGTGTTCTCCACTATCATTATCTTCATCTGTAACAATTTGTTGATTCTTGATTTGTAAAGATTGTTGCTCAGTAGCATTACCCCTTGCTCAGTAATGCCAGACTATTGCTCGGGTAGAGTTTTAGGTTCTTCAATGTAAACAAATCTACCATTGTCTTTTGATTCCTTTTTACTTTCTTCCTCATTCTTTTATGCAAACTCATTAAATCTCACATTTTCACTTTCAATTATTTTGTTAGTAGCCTTGTTCAAACATTTGTAAACCTTGTTTTTAGTATAATATCTATTAAATATTCCTTTATCACCTTTTGAATCAAATTTCTATTAGAATTTATAATCTTTCCTTGGTTGTTTTTATTTATTTATTTCAGGATAAACCAAGGTATCCTCTTTTTAATTTTCATTTAGGAGATTCATATGGAATCCCTACGTGTATTTTGTCCTCTAGTCCAAGTGGGAGGACAAATTATTTTTTGTATTTCTTTTAATAAGGAAATTAGTTTATTCCTCCTTATGAGGATGCTCACACTTGGCACACATTTAGTATGAATGTGGCATTCATTCACATGGGAGATACATTCTAACTCCTTCACTCATCTCTATTTAAGAGATTCTTCTTCACACACTTGATGCAATTTTTACACATTCTTTCACACAATTTTCTCTCTTCTTTCCTTAGCTCTCTCATTATTGTATTGAGCTTCTTGCTCAAATTCTCTCCCTCTTTAGGCTTTTTTTTGTCTCATTCATATTATACACAAGGGGTTTTCTTTGCTTTCCCCTTTAAAAATTTCTTGGCTCATTATTTGGACTCTTGGAGCATTCTCATTTTGGTGATTGATATTGAAGCATTATCTCATTCTTGGTATATGGTAAAATTCCTTCTTGCATTACACTTTCTTGGGTTATTTCCTTAACTTCTTTTCAATTTTTCATACTTCTAACAATTTCTCATTTCTATCATCTTTCATAATGTAACATCTACTTTCAAATATTATGAAATAACTCACATTAGGTGTGTAACCATACCATAATTCATAAGGTGTCTTGTTTGATTCTTTCTTCAATTGAACTCGGTTCAGTGTGTAAATAGAAGTACTAACAGCTTCTCTCCAATATATTTGTGCAACATATTTTTCAATCATCAGTGTTATAGCACAATCCACAATTGATCTATTCCCCCTTTCAAAAATTCCATTATGCTAGGGTGTCTTTGGTACATATACATGTCTCGTAATTCCATGCTCATTACAAAAATTAGTGAACTCATCAAAAATAAATTCACCACCTCTATCTAATCTCAAGCATTTTAGTTCCTTACCACTTTCTCTTTCCACTTTTGATTTATACTATTTAAACATTTTAAAAGCTTCAGATTTTTATTTTAAGAACATGACAATCATCATCCTAGAGAAATCATCAACATACAAGATAAAATATTTGTCTCCATAATAAATCTGATTTCTCATTGGACCACACAAGCCAATATGAACTAACTACAAAATATCATTAGATGAATAATGTTTTCTCTTAAAACTAGACTTTGACATCTTTCCCAGTTTACATTGTTTGCACATAACATGGTAAGGTTTAGATATGATTTGTAAACCTCTAACTTTCCTTTTCTTACTGATCTTAACCATTTTTTCAAATTTCACATGACATAACCTCTTGTGCCATAACCATACATCTTCATTTTTAGCGAGCAAACAAGAAGTTTCAGCATTGTCAAGATAGAACAAGTTACCTTTTGATTGTTCACCAGTACCGATCAAATTTCTAGCTTCATCATATATTTTCAACCTTTTATTCTCAAATGCAACTTGGTGGCCTATATTATTTAGTTGTGCTACACTCAACAGATTGTAATTAAGTCCTTCACCCAATATTCATTCTTACATCTGATCTTATTAGTCAACAATATAGATCTTTTGCCTTTTACTAGACAAGGTGTATCATTTCCCATTTCTACAGATCCATCAGTATAATGTTCAAGGTATTCAAAATTCTCTTCATCACCAATCATATGATGTGTGTAGCCACTATCAATAATCCAAGTATCATTCTTGTTGACTTTATAAATAAGTGTTGTTTCAACATACCTTTCTTCTTCTTCGGAGTCATCCTTCAATGCCATAAATACCACTTCTATGTCTTCATCAGTCTCAGTCTCAATGTCTTCATATTCATCTTCAATAAGGTAATATGCCTTCTTTCCTTTGTCTATGTAGTCTTGATTATCTCTATTTCCATATTGTCGGTTACCTCTATGATCTCAGTAATCTCTTCTATCATTTTTCTTTTCATTTGATCTTTCACTTGTTTTCTCATCTTCCATCCTGTCAGGACATCTTACAGCAATATGACCAATCTCTTTGCATTTACTACAAACCAAATGGTATTTTACCTCTATCTTCCTTTTCCTTTTTGTAGTCTTTTATCTATTAATGCTTCAATTTCATCAATTTCATCCTCTTCAACTTTACTTTCACTTTCATTTCTTATCTTATGTTTGCTGCTTGACTTTCTAATTTTTAGAGATGACATAAATGCATATTCTACCATAGGAACAATACTATTGTCATAGTTATTAAGCTAAAATGTAGTCAATATACCAATTAGACTATCAAGTGAAATGTTATTACTAGATGCTGGTCTCATTTCATGAATTGCATAGACTCTAATAGCATAGGCAGGTAACAAAGTTCTGAGAATTTTACTTACCAAAGTGCCTTCATCAATAGTTCCACCTGCTCCTCGGATAGCATTCACAACCTCCTTGATTTAGTTGTTGTACTGGGTGATGTTTTCACCTTCTTTCATCCTCGTGTCATCAAACTTACATCTAAGACTTTTAGCTTTAGCCCTTAGCACATTCACATCCCCTCCATGAACTAGTGCAATCTTATCTCACATATTTTTTAAAGTTGTACATGTTTTTATATCTTCAAATTTAATATTTGATAAAGAAAAAGAAATCTCAATCATCATAGCAGTGTTCATGTCCTTCTCTCATCTAATCAATAGTCAAAGGACCAGTGGGTAAGATAAACTCATTCTCCAGGTAGTATGTTTCAGAATCACCAATTCCAGATAGGTATAACTTCATCCTTCTTTTCCATGTTGATAAGTTGTCTTTGTTCAGCTTTGGAACCTCTCTCTTATACATCTTGTGATGTTTTACTTAAGTCCTTCAAACTTTTCTTTTCAAGCACTCTAGCTTTGATACCAATTGGTATATAACTAAGAGGGGGGTGAATCAATTAATTTGAATTATCCTACAATCCCAAATACTCCCTGATGTATAAAACATATCTTTCAAATCAATTAAATAACTCAATAATACTTAATTGTGCCTTTCTATTCATTAACCAAATACCAGTAAATTAACTTGTGAATATACTGATCAAACCAATAATTGTAATGTGTAAATCAAAATAAAAATCATCACATCCATACACATAAAAATTTGATTTTTAATGTGGAAACCCTGTTAGGGGAAAAACCACCTGGGATCGGTAACCCAAAATAATTTCACTCTTCTAAAGTAAGCTCGGTTAAGAGCCAACCCTGTTAAAGGTTACAATAACACACTATAAGGTGTGACCTAGTTAGAGGATTTATCACTAACAGCTCTCTATGACCAAACTTTCACTATGGGGTCAACATGAAAACATTCAATATTCATTGAATGTCATAATGAAATATAAATATTTTTAAGTTCCACTCAGTTAAGAGATTTATCTGTAGCAATGGTTAGAATGCAATAGTAATGATCTGATTCAAATACAACTTTCCTTTCATAAGGCTAAGCTCAAAATACCTTTGGCCAATATACTCAATTCAATTCCATTGTCCTCCAACTCTGTTCTGCTCAGTTAATTCTTTTCTCTAATGCTCGGTGTTGTCTACAGATTTGCTCAGTTTTGTCTTCAACCTATTTGACCAGCTTTGTATGAATGCAATCTTCTCACACACATTCCAGAATTAAAAAAGAATCACTTGTCTCCTTTTATAGACATAATAAACCATTTTCTTCTTATCCATAGATTTTGCCTCTTAATCTTCACTGTTGATTTTTTCGTTTCAACCTTCCTTGAAACTTGTGTTTTTAATACATTTCATTCTCCTTCATCTAATCATCCTTGAATATTTTTAGAGGTTTGATCATCATAAAAAACTTTATCTTTAACCTCAGAATCATCCATATTTTTCCATCTCATCATCTTTAGTTTGTAGTCATATGGAACATATGTTCCATTTATTTCTTTCACTCAGTCAATACTATGATTTATCAGTGACTTCTAACTCAGTTAACACTGTACTCAGTATACACTACACTTAGTTGGTGTACACTATTTTTATTTCAGTGTATACTAAGTTCTTCATTTACTGACCACATAAACTTTCATGTTCTTGAACTTCATTCCATAACATAATTATGTAATATAATCAAATTACTAACATAATGTCATAGACTCATCAATAAGTTACCCAATGAATACCATATCCATATCTTTCTCATACATCTCATGTTCATGTTAATATATCATTCCTTCACCATTATATCCTTCTTCAGATGTTTGTAACTATCATGATAAGTACAATAACATCTAGTTAACATCAATGACAATACAATAACTAATTTAATATCTCACATATACCTTTGTAGCTCGATGATCATCAATCATTGTCTTCATAGTATCCAATTAGTTTTCAAACTCTTCATTAAGATATCCAATCAGTTGTAGTTTATCAATCCTTTCAAATGAAAGGGGTATACCTTCTATTTCTTCCTCTTCTTCATCCTCTTTTTTATCAAAGACTAGACCATTCTAAAGTAAGGGAATAGCTTCTTCTTCTTCTCTATATCCTATCCATATTTTATCTTTTTGATTTCTAGAGGTCAAGGGTATTGGTTCAATAATTGCTTCTTTATTATTGCCAAGATGTCATTGTCCTTTATAGCCCATTTTTTTAATGATATTGATGCAGGAGCATCTTGGGTGTAATGGAAATCTTGCATCACCCAAAAATATTTATGGTTTCTTTTCAATAAGGTCTATCTTGTGTAGAGCTTCTATTTATGAAAACTTACTATTTTCAGTAAGTTGGTCATACGAGCTTGAAATGTTTTGATTTCATAGGTGGGGGTTCATCTTAGTCATATCAGACTACCAGTTGAGTTTCATTGTCATATCATTTGTATTGGTGAATTTATTAAGGTTTTTGGGTACAAAATCTTTAAGCTCAATTTTGTAAGCCTTAGAGGCTCTGAAACAAGGTCGAACCCTTGCTCATTTGAACTTGCGTGAGTCAAGCGTTGTAAATTAGAAGCTGCCATTTTTGAAAAGTGGTTATAATAGCCAAACGGAGCTACGGTTAAAAATTTATGACCTCTGGAAGTTGGGCTACCTAAAAATATAATTTGTAATTATTTTGAGTTGACCCTATTGTAATAAAAATGAAAAATAAAACAATTCTAGGGGTGGTCGGCCTTAATGGCTAAAATTTTGGAACCTTCTCGAGTGGTGGAAAATTGTCTATATAAGGAAGGCTCATGGTGTTTCTAGGTCATTTCTAGGTAGTTATTGGAGGCTTTGTCTTACAAAATATTATAAGGAAAATGCCCATGTGGCTCTGCATATTGTAATTTTAAAATTTTTAATTCCACACTTGTGAAGATAATAAGAAGCTCATTTTTTATTCTTGCAAATTGTTGTTGTGTCTCTATTTTTGTTATGTGTTTTTGGTATTAAGGGAGAGCACCCTTCATGAAGTGGTATTAGAGTAGGAGTTCCTAAGTGTGTAGACAGATCACCGACTATGAGGTGGTTTGTACTAAGACTATGGTGTAGGGTTTCAGCAATAACCATGAAAATGCCTCCACGAAGGGAATTTGGTGGAAGAGTCGAAGGTGTGCCACCTGAGGTTAGAGCCCTCCAGAGATAAGTGTAAGCATTGTAAGAAGAGATCCGCAAAGGAATGAATCTTGCAGTAAGAGATGAAAGTGAGAATGAATTCGAAGAAGAAGGAAATTTTGATTAGGAAGGAGAAGGAAAAATTATGAACCAAGAGGAAGAAAGGATTTTTTGAGCTATTTCCAAGATTTGGAAAAGACCTAAGATTGAAGTTCCTACATTTTTAGGAAATCTTAAAATAGAGGAGTTGATTGACTGGATCAATGAATTAGAAGAATATTTTGAGTATGAAGATATCGAGGATCCTGATAGGTTCAAGTTTTCCAAGGCCAGACTAAAGGTTCATGCAAAAATCAAGTGGTAGGAGATTCAATTGGAGTGAAATAGGAGAGGAGAGGAGAAAATCACAAGATGGGATTGGATGATAGATAAATTGAAGTGACAATTCATTCCTATTGATTATGAGCTTGATCTACTGAAGAAAATGCATGGATTAAAGAAAGCAAGGAGATCTATTCAGGAGTATATTGAGGAGTTCTATTGAGTCCTCATTAGAACAAGCCATGCAGAAGTTGATAAGGAGAAGTTTTCTTGTTACCTTAATGGGTTTGAGGCCGAGTATTCATGAGGTGTTCAATTTGGTCTGAATGAACAGTATTGAAGATACATACTAGTTTGTCCTAAGAGTAGATGAAATTTTGAACAATAAGTTTGAGAGAAGGCAAAGTAGAAAAGATCATGGTGGAAGATCTAGTGGACGGTCTTATGGAGGATGAAATGAAGATCAGAAAAAGAAGGATGAGGCAAGTTGCATTCAAAATCAAAGAGGAAACAATTTTAATCATTTCCATGATCATAATAATAGAGATTAGAGAGGAAGGTGTTAGCTATCTTTCTTACAGGAACCCAACACACAAGCCCTGAATGCTTAAATGGAACTCTATGATTCCTAAACTCCTGATTCAAGCAAGAAAAACACTAATTAACAAGGATCAAGAGAATGATCCTCCTACACTTTGAGCTCCACATCACTTAGGTGGGTATAACTCATCTACACACACATAACTCCTTTTGTCAAACAATAGACCTGTAGGTATATAGCTATGGAATAGCCTTCAGACTCCTATAGGTATCTTTTACCTCAATGAATCATTAAGTCTTATGCAATATCCTACATGCATAGGATGACTCTCAAAACTAGAAGGGACTTCTATTATCTCCTATCAACATGAAAAGGGAAAAGGATTTCATTTGATTGAGTTGATGTTTTTTGGGTTGAATGGACCCCTGAAATACACCAAGTCTCTCATAGACTAGTGCCTTATCGAATGGGCAATAGAGTCAAATAAATCATTGCAATAGAGAGCTGTGAATAAAGAAAACAATATACTCTAATATGTTGATGCCTTACATCAAACATACACCATTGATCAGATCCTACTTAGCAATCCACCTGTGTACTCAGATATGTTATCACTTATTCAAAGGATTTTAACCATCCCCTTAGAAGAGACCTAAGAACAAGCAATACATTAATCAAAATCCACTGAAAGGTAAGCATGAAATACCCTTGATACCCCAACTCATACACATCTGAAAACCAATCCTAAACTCAGTTGTTTATGTGAAAACAACTCTATTGTAGACACCTTGGAAATACAATAGAAAGATTACAACACCATTGATGATTTAATCAAAAAGTTTAAGAATCAAATGGAGACAATCTGATAGTAGTATGAAAATACTAAGATCTTATTCATAAGATAGACAGTTACAACTCATATTATATTCTCAAAACTAGAAAGGAAAGAGGGAACACCCTATATGCAGAGAAATAGGCAATATATTTATAGGAAGAAAAAAATTCATGGAACTAGAAATGGAAAAGAAACTAGAACCCCTCTAAATGATCTTGAAAATCCTTATAAAGGATTGCAACAAGCTACGGATCATTTAGAGAAAAATTAGGTCTACAAAAACCAAGTACAACAAGAAATGAAAGAATGCAGGAAAAGCCTGGAAGCATGGGAAGAATCAGACAAAATTTGATGTATAATTATTTGGTTTTCATCATCAAGGTTTACTGCAAATATAATTTGAACTGGTTTCTTGTTGCAGGAAAAACCAACTTCAATGCCTGAACCAACTGCAACTTGTGTGTACATGGCATGGAAAAAATTTTGACAATCATCAAACCCTAGCCGCCCTTGTCAAATAACATTCCTTGGAATTAACTCGGCATGGCACATCAGGAAACAAAAAATAGACCAGGTGGCCACTGATATTTTCTTTATCATTTCCCTTCCTTCAACCATCTTGGAAAGAACAAATTTGATCTACCTTTTATCGCGTATGGCCACCGCACCAAACCCTACAGAGAAACCCTAGAAAAAGATTCAAAATTTGGCCTAACAACTAACAAGTTCAAGTTTAAAATGTGATCATTGATCTATCTCTTTTTTGGCTCATTGGGTGGTTCTCATTAATCTACAACAGTCGACCAATCCTTCAATCAATCCTTTAAAACATGACCATCAATCTTCACTAAAGAAAGGATCAATGGTTATCATGACATCATGATCAATAAAACCTTGTGCATCTCTCCTTCACATAAATACGACAACCGTTAGATCAAAAATCCAATGGCCGACATTCATTAATCTTCTGATAAGTCCCACAGCACTGACCCATGACTGGATATAAGATCGATGGCTATCATAAGATTGTGATGAAAGACTGTTGATCACTTTTTCTTTGTAGACATATGACAACTATTAGATTAACTGACATCTAACATCCCATTAATACTTGTTGAGTCCTCGGCCCCACTGACAACCTCCACATCAATAGCCCTCGATACCAATGAAATGCAGACACACCTGCAACACCCGGCATTGGACCCACCACATCATTAGTCCATACCTACTGGAAGATCTAACAAATGTGGAAAGATCATGATGAATGAATCTTCTTACTATGGATATACAATAGTTTTCTGATTAAAGGGAAGATGATCAGCGATCAAAACCTTTAGGTAATGGACCCAGCAGATACGTGTCATTTAGTCACAAGATCACAAAGGGTCCTTAAGATCAAATCTCATCGATGGCCTAGATTTAACAAATGAAAATGGTCCCACCTGACAGAGGTGCTAAGTTTTCCACCACATTGATGGTTGTCACAACATCGCAATGGGTGAATCTTTTCTCTGCGGATGTGTGACAACTATTGGATCAAAGGGGAGATGAAATGGTCTTTTCCCCTTGGATCACTTAGACCTAGGGAAAAAGGTATTAGCCTAGGTAAAAGGAATTAAGGAACATGGCCCCACCTGATGACCTTAATAAAGCACATGCTTTATTAAGATTTTAAGTGACCCAAAAAGGTAATGAGGAAATAGAAAAGACCAAGGGTATTTTGACTTAGACAATTTTTTGAAACCCTAGGACATGAAAATGACCTATTTCTCAGACCCTTGAACCTAAATATCTCCCTGGTTTTAGCATTTGAGCACATGCACTTTTAACTAGACCTTGGACACATGATAAAATACCCCTAGTCAAGGGCCCAAGCGATGAAACATATTAGATTTTCTTTGCTGATAAAAACAAGTTTCAGTAAGGGCAAGGCAATCTCACAAAAATTGTAGGGAATAGACCATTTTCTTAGGATTTTGGCTATGACAAGAAAATGGGCTAATAGTGGCTCTTCCTGGGAATGATGGGTAACTTTTTCCCATGCAAGAATTTAGAATCTTTGGAAGAAGCAGATCACCCATAGGAAAAAACTTATAGGGAACCCTCTCAAAAACTAACAGACTAGAAATAGGAAAGCAAGATAGGAAACACACAATAGGAAAGGAAACAACTGTACAAATATGTACAAATATTTACAAACAACCTCAATTTTTGATAATGAGAATCAGTACTTACCTCCATCAAAGATACAATTATCATCTCTATGCAACAGAGGTAAACTGAAACGATTATTTTTGCCAATATGACCAAACATGCTTCCATGAATCTTCAACATATCATATGGAAAATAACCAGCATCTTCACTATCAAAAGGAAATTGGAAGTTACTAAAACACTGAAGGTACTAATCATTATCTAACATAAAAATGTCACACTCTTTAAAGAATTTATCAAACTGAGGAGGAAAAAATCATGACTCCCCATCATAGTTGGAAACATGCTGGCCACTTTTAAAATATACTTGAATATCAAAAAAGAAATTTTGAAATTCAAGCCTTTGCGCATCACACAAGTGCTCAAGAAGATTGCTTTGAATTGTAACTTGTCTCTTTAAATTTATCTTATCCTGGGAAACATCATCATGCTGGATTGGGAATGTAAAGGACTCATGTTCTGCCTGATAGCTAATATATCCTCGCTAATTAATTTGAAAATCTCTTGAAAACAAGGCATCAACACTCTCTATATCCCATTCTTGGAGAAATGAATATACCTCTAGCTGAAGCAAATAATCTGATGTAGAACTTGAAACCTCTCTCATCTCTTAATAAAATGTTTCAAATTGTGGCATGAACAAATTAGTAAGCAATCTATTACACATACCAACATTTTGGCATATGTATCCTTGACATGAATCACTGCTGCAGGGCACACTATCAGCACTATCAACTTCCCCTTGATAGGACATTGATCTCACATGATTATAAATATTAAAACCACCAACATCTAGATCAAACAAGATGACCTCCATTTCTAGTTCAAGAGAAAAATGAGCAACCATGGTTTCATATTCAGGCTCATATGAACTTTCATCTATCCTAGGATCAACATATTCATATGATGAATCAAAGGATGATAGCATACAAATTGAATCGTCAACTTTATCCTCCCTGTTAGCTGAAACATAAGAACTTGAATCAAATTCCTCACTAAGTTGCCTATAAACTATTTCCACATCTTCAAGAATATCATGTTCATTATAGCTCCAAGAAACCTCTTTCTCACTATCAGCACCACTGAAGTCTAATAGAATCTCATCATTTGTGGATTTATCATCATCTAATGAAAGATCTACCCCCTCTTCATTTTCAACACTTGACTGCAAACAATTTTTTTTTGCAGCCTCACAACTAGAAAAACTAGTTACAAAAGTACTTGGTGTGTAACCCCTGTATATATCTACCTCTGCATCATAGACACTTTACATTTTTTTACTAACCATGTTAACTCCTATACAAGGGGAAACCATTTCTTTCTTAAAAAAATCTTCATTTACATTTTGTTCAGAAGCACAATATGAATTATGGTTAGTAAGATCGACAGGGATAGAAACACTTTGACATTGACTCTTGTTTCTTGATACACACCTGTCTATTTTATTTGATGCACAATAACAATGAACTCCAGTAGAAAAAAATCCTCTGGTAATCCCATATTTTAGGTTATATCCAATATCCATCACCATAGTAAAATTCTGTGGCTCTTTATCTCTCAACAAGAAGCTCATTTTTCATCCAAAAGCACCCAAATAGATTACCAAACAAATCTGATCATCAGGCCTATATCCTTTTGGAATATCATGCAATGCTTTTTCAAATCTGATGTTGAATGATGGGACTAACTCATCTTCTTGAATTTCAATGTCCATCAATTTGTTCAACACACTGTTTGCATTCATTCTTTCTACAAATTGGTCCATGAAAGGTAAACTCAATTCTTCCCATGAAGAAATAGAATTTGCTGGTAAATAATAAAACCAAACTCTGGCATCATCTTTCAAAGTTTGGACCAGAAACTTCATGAAGATATCTTCATGACAAATATCAAAGTCTCCCATCATATCAGCAAAATCTTGCAAATGTTTATATGTTGAATCTGATTGTTTCCCCTTAAAATCTTGTAAATTCTCCCTAAATTAGATATGAATCTCATTCTGGAAACCATGAATACCATCAAAACACAATGGCTCATACCTTTGTATAGAAAAACTTCTACATGAATCCATTATGGACTGCACCTTTACTTAATGAAATTCTCAGGTTCTATCATGAATAACTTATGCAACCATAAGGACACCTAAATCACACATATGTCTCCAAAGAAAGAAACCTAGATTTTTTAACAAATATGGAGAGATATGTAGTTCCACAATCCAAAAATTCCCTCCTATGGTGACTTCCTCACCCAATAAGGACCATGCAAATACAAAACACTAAATGGGAAATACCTAGTAGTACTATAGTTGAAATTTAACTTGTTGACTGGAAGAAAGGTAGATCTAGAGCCTTCTTTGCAGCTCCATCAGGTTCTTTGATTGTAGAGTCACCACCTCCTTGAAGAGGAAAATGTTTTACTTATTCTTTGTATTTCTTTCCAGCCAAACCAAAACTTTGCCAATATTTTACACACTGTTTATCAGGGACTGCACTAATTAAAAAGAGAACTCAAAGTCACCACTCACAACTAGGTGAGATAATTTTTTTTTAAAAATGAAACTGACTCTATGATCACTTAACTAGACTCTAGGATGATCCATCCAAGCAAGGAAAAACCATCTTAAACTTGTTGTCCTTTATATCTTCCCTAGACGAGTCACCATTTTGTTAGCTATCTTTCTTGCAGGAACCCAACACACAAGCCCTGAATTCTTAAATGGAATGCTATGATTCCTAAACACTTGATTCAAGAAACAAAAACACTAATTAACAAGGATCAAGAGAATGATCCTCCTACACTTTGAGCTCCACATCACTCAAGTGGGTATACCTCATTTGCACACACATAACTCTTTTTTTCAAACAATAGGCCTACAAGTATATGGTTGTGGAATAGCATTTAGAATCCTATAGGTATCATGTACCTCAATGAATCACCGAGGCTTATCCAATATCCTACTTGCATAAAATGAGTCTGTAAACTAGAAGGGACTTCTATTACCTCCTATCAACATGAAAAGGGAAAAGGAATTCATTTGATTGAGTTGATTTTTTTTGGGTTGAATGGACCCCTGAAATACCCCAAATCTCTCATAGACTAGTGCCTTATCCAATGGGCAACAAAGTTAAATAAATCATTGCAATAGAGAGCTATGAATAAAGAAAACAATATACTCTAATATGTTGATGTCTTACATCAAACATACACCATTGATCAGATCCTACTTAGCAATCCACCTATGTACTCAGATATACTATCACTTTTTCAAAGGATTTTAACCCTCCCCTTAGAAGGGACCTAGGAACAAGCAATACATTAATCAACATCCACTGAAAGACAAGCATGAAATACCCTTGATACCCCAGCTTATACACATCTGAAAACCAATCCTAAACTTAGTTGTTTCTATGAAAACAACTCTATTGTAGACACCTTGGAAATACAATAGAAATATTACAACACCCTTGATGCTTTAATCAACAAATTCAAGAATCAAATGGAGACAATCTGATAGTAGTATGAAAATATTGAGATCTTATTCATAAGAAAAACTATTACAACTTATATTATATTCTCAAAACTAGAAAGGAAAGAGGGAACACCCTATATGAAGAGAAATAGGCAATATATTTACAGGAATAAAACCATTCATGGAACCAAAACTAGAAAATAAATTGGAATCCCTCTAAATAATCTTGAAAATCCTTATAAAGGATTACAACAACCTATTGATCATTTAGATCAAAATTAGGTCTACAAAAACTAGGTACAACAATAAATGAAAGAATCGAGGAAAATCTTGGAAACCTAGGAAGAATCAGATAAAATCTGATGTACAATTATTTTTTTTTCATCATCAAGGCTTATTGCAAATACAATTTGAACCGGTTTCTAGTTGCAGGAAAAACCAACTTCAATGCCTGAACCAATTGCAAATTGCCTTGTACATGACATGGAAACAATTTTGACAATCATCAAACCCTAGCCACCCTTTTCAAATAATAGTCCTTAGCATTAACTCAGCATGGCACATCAAGAAACAAAAAATAGACCAGGCGGCCACCAATATTTTCTTTATCATTTCCCTGCCTGCAACCATCCTGGAAAGATCAAATCTGATCTAAATTTTGTCAGTTATGGCCACCACAACAAACCTTGTAGAGAAACCCTACCAAAAGATTCAAAATTTTCCCCAACCGCTAACAAGTTCAGGTTTAAAATGTGACCATTGATCTATCTCTTTCCTGACTCATCGGGTGGTTCTTGTTAATCTGAAATAGTTGACCAAGCCTTCAATCAGTCCTTTAAAACATGATCGTCGATCTTCACTAAAGAAAGGATCAATAGCTATCGTGACATCACAATTAATAAAACCTCATTCATCTCTTCTTCATGTAAACATGACAACCATTAGATCAAGGAAGATCTATGGTATCCTAAATCCTGTAGCATCCTGACCCTACCTAACAACTAGATAAGTCACCACCGTTAGATCAAAAAGTAAATGGCTGACATTAATTAATCCTCTGATAGGTCCCATAGTACTGACCCATGACTAGATATAAGATCGATAGATGTCACAAGATCATGATAATAGACTGTCGATCACTTTTTATTTGTGAACATACAACAATCGTCAGATTAACTAACATCTAATATCCCATTAACACTTTTTGAGTCCTCGGCCCCACTGACAACCTCCACAGCAACAGCCCTTGCGACCAATGAAAAGTGGACACACTTGCAAAACCTAGCATTAGACCCACCACATCATCAATCCATACCTACTAGAAGATCTGACAGTTGTCGCAAGATCATGATGGATGAATCTTCTTACTGCGGACATACGATAGTCATCCAATTAAAGATAAGATGCTCAACGATCAAAAGCTTCAAGAAATGGGCCATGTGGATAAGTTTAATTTAGTCGCAAGATCGTAAAGGGGAAAAGCTTACATCAGGAAGGCTTTGTGGATATGCAACAACCACAAGATCAAATCTCATCGATAGCCCAGATTTAACAAATGGAAACAGTCCCACCTAACAGAGGTTCTGAGTTGTTCGTCACATTAACAGTTGTCACAACATTGCAATGGGTGAATCTTTTATCTACGGATGTGCAACAACTATTGGATCAAAGGGGAGATGAAAAGGTCTTAATTCAACACCAAAACCTTAGTGAAAAATAATCACCGGGACTTAGGAAAACTTAAAATCATCAGGACTTAGACCTAGGTAAAAAGGTATCGGCCTAGGTAAAAATATTTAAGGAACATGGACCCGCCTGATGACCTTAATAAAGCACATGCTTTATTAAGATTTTAAGTGACCCAAAAAGGTAATGAGGAAATAGAAAAGACCAAGGGTTTTTTTACTTAGATAATTTTTTGAAACCCTAGGACATGAAAATGATCTATTTCTCAAATCCTTGAACTTGAATATCTCCCTGGTTTTAGCATTTGAGAACATGCAATTTTAACTAGACCTTGGACACATGATAAACTACCCCTAGCCAAGGGCACAAGTCATGAAACCTTATAGATTTTCTTTGCTAATAAAAACAAGTTTCAGCCAGGGCAAGGCAATCTCACAAAATGGGCTAGCAGAAGGGGAAGAGGACAATGACCAGGAAGAGGAGGCTTTCATGGAACATGTTTTCACTATGGAGAAGAAGATCATATGGCATATGAATGTCCTCAATGCCAAGGAAGGACAGATAAGAGAACTAAAGGCTAGGCTAGAATTTCAAATATGGATGAAGATGCCAAATTATCACATTTGAAGATGTTGAAAGAAGAGAAGTCCTTGTTAATAGAAGAGTCTTATTGAGTGGTGAGAATGAACCTGAGAAAAGGAGGAGCTTGTTTTTCACTAGGTGCAATTGTGAGGATAAGTGTTGTGATGTAATCATTGATAGTGGAAGTACTGACAATTTGGTGTCAGAAGAGATGGTAATGAAGTTAAAACTCAAGAGGCAGAAACACCCACATCCATACCGAATTGCCTGGGTGCAAGATGACCACAAGGTCATGGTCAATGAACAGTGCCTAGTGAAGTTCAAGATTGGGGGATACCATGATGAGGTACTATATGATATCATACCTATAGATGCATGTCATATATTGTTGGGTAGGTTGTGGTAGTTTGACAGGCGTACTGTACATGATGGTTATGTCAATACCTATTCCTTAACAAAGGATGGGTGTGACATAAGCTAAATTCATTGAAGGATATAGAAGAAAATGTATGTAGTAATAAAAAAATATGTTTTATTGATGGAAGAAAGTTCCTAGAAGGTATGAGACATGAGCATATGTGTTTTATTGTAATTCCAAAAGTTTGGTAAAGAGGAAGTAGAAGATGTACCTATAGAAGTTTTAGATTTGTTGATGAGTTTTGGGATATTATATCCAATAATGTTCCCGGTGGATTACCACCATTAAGGAAGATCAATCATCAGATGGACTTGATTCCAGTAGCCAGTTTTCCAAATAAGGTAGCACAAATAATGACACTAGTAGAAAGTGAAGAGTTGAGCAGACAAGTATAGGAGTTGTTGCATAAGGGGTTGATTCGAGAAAGTCTGAGTCCATGTGTTGTACTAGAAATATTAGCACCAAATAACAATGGAGAATGGGGGATGTGTATAGATTCTAGGGCTATCAACAAGATCACAATCAAGTATAGGTTTCCATTGTCGTGGATGGATGATATTATGGATTGTTTGAGCGAAGCTATGTATTTCTCAAAGATAGATCTAAAGAGTGGATATCATCAGATTCAGATCAGAGAAGGAGATGAATGGAAGACTTATTTCAAGACAAAGAAATGGTTGTATGAGTGGTTAGTCATGCCTTTTTGGCTAACCAATTCACCAAACACTTTCATGCCGCTCATGAATGAGGTTCTAAAAGGATTTATGGTTAAGTTTGTCATTGTTTACCTAGATGATATTTTGATCTTTAGTAAGACATTGGAGGAACATTTAATGCATCTTTGTAGGGTGTTTGAAAAAAAAAGGGAAGATAAATTGTTGATTAATTTGAAGAAATGTACTTTTGTAAAGAAGGAGTTAGTGTTTCTGGGATTTATAGTTTCAGCAGAAGGTCTAAAAATAGACTTAGAGAAAGTGAAGGCTATCCTCGAATGGCCTACTCCAAGGAGTGCTACTGAGGTAAGATCTTTTCATGGTTTGGATAGCTTTTATAGAAATTTTATCAGGAGTTTTAGCATTATTTGTAGACCCTTAACTGAAATAATGAGAGGGGATTGGAAAGAGTTTAAGTAGACTACAAGGGTAGATAAGAGTTTTAAACTATTGAAACAAAAAGTTACAAAACACCTTGTTTTAGCACTTCCAAATTTTAATAAGGTATTTCAAGTAGACTAAGATACTAATGGTACTACAATAGGTTTTGAGCCAAGAAGGTAAACCTCTTGCTTATTTCAGTGAGAAGTTAAATGATTCCAAGAGGAAATATTTTGTTTATGATCGGGAATTTTATGCTATAATTCAGGCATTGAAAAAGTGGAGACACTATCTTCTTCCTAAGGAGTTTGTTTTGTATACTAATCATCAAGATTTGCAATATTTGAATAGTAAAGGAAAGTTAAATCAAAGGCATTTGAAGTGGGTTGAGTTTTTGTAGAGTTACACATTTTTTTTGAAACATGGGAGAAGAAAGTCTAACAGGGTTGTAGATGCACTTAACAGAAGGAAAATTTTGTTGATAGAGATGCAGATTGAGGTGGTTGGGTTCAAGGAACTCAAGAGTTTGTATCCAAAGAATCTTGATTTTGGTGAAGCTTGGAAATCTTGTACAGAACTTGTTACTCTAGAAAGAATGAAGTGGTTGGATTCATCATCTAGGATGGTATACTCTTCAGAGGGAGTCAGTTGTGCATTCCATGAATTTCTATGAGGGAGAATCTCATCAAGGAGAAGCATAAAAGAGGATTAGTTGGATATTAGTGAGAATTATTAATGACCATGGTTGCAGTAAGATGTCAAGAAGTTTGTACAGAGTTGCAAAGTATGTCAAATAGAAAAAGGAGTATAGCATAATACAGGGTTGTACCAACAATTACTTGTACCAGAGAATCCATGGGAGGATATTAATATGGACTTTGTTCTTGGTTTACTAAGGACTTGGCGAGGACATGATTCAATTTTTGTGGTGGTTGATAGATTTTCAAAGATGGCACATTTCATTCCCTACAAGCAGAGGATCGATGTTTTTCATGTGGCAGAATTGTTTTTCAAAGAAGTGCTGAGACTACATGGTCTGCCAAATAGCATAGTTTCAGATCAAGACACTAAGTTTGTTAGATATTTTTGGTGCACATTGTGGAAGAAGTTAAAGATAGATTTTAAGTTCATCTCATCAAATCATCCGCAGACTAATTGTAAGGAAACTCAGGTGCGAAAATAGCTTCCTACGCTAATCTCTATAGGAGAGTATTGTGCAAATTCTTATAAATCCTTACAATTTCAGATACGTTAACTACTTTAACAAAGATATTGCAATCAGATACCATGCATACAGAAAAAATAGAGAATGACACAATGATATACCCTGGGGAAAACCTTTCGGTAAAAAACCCCAGCACTCCAAAACCTGCATAATGTATTATCTTCAACACAAAGATTACAATACACTTGCAATGCAAGTTCTTTTAGGAAATGAGAGACAAAGCCAACAAGACTTAAATTTCTATTATATCTTTCCCATAGGAGCAGCATCATATATATAGACTCCTCCGGACCCAAAAATAGGCACAACCACCAAGACCTATGCACAAAGCCACATGTACACAGTTGTTACATGCAATCCCAAGAATAGGCGTCCATCCCTAAAATAGACTATGATAGCTTGTCATAGAATCTGCCAAAAATAACGGTCACAAGAGAAGTGTAAGAGAATCTATCATACCAACCTATTTTTGGCATATTCTCTTACACATACCAACCACTTCTTCTTGGGCACCCAAACATGCCCAAGTCATAAGATGCTCTTGTGTGCTATAAATGTGTCACACTTCTATGGATCATTACATGCAAGGAAACTCAAGAATGAGCCCTCACTAAATCGATCCATAGCTCCCTAGGCATGGAGTGCAAGGGCTTTTAAGAATGCTCTCAGCTAGAGCTATTTAGCCTATAACCTTGCTAGTAAACCATGCAATGGGAGATTCAATGAAGACAAGGGCAAGAATGCCAATATCCTCAAGAATCAAGAATGAAAATGTAATGCAATGCTATACTAGAAATGGAAATGCAAGCTAAGCTATGAAAGGAAATATGCAAGTGTTACAACCCAAGCTAATTAATCTATGTGAGCTAATCTAGAGCATAGAAATGAAGCTAATCTAAGAAAACATAAATATGAAGCTAAGCTAAGAATGCAAGAATGAGATGTAGATGCTAAGAATGCTCCAAATCTTCAAAAGCTCCAAAGTGTACCTAGAAATCTTGCAGCATAAAGTTAGCATAAAAAGTTGGGGATCTAGAATGAAGAAGAGAGCTCTTCTTTTATAGGAAATGAGGAGAAATGGACCATGGAGATTAAGAGGCAAAAGATTTAATCAATGGTGGAGCTTAAAAAAAGAGCAATCCATGTGCACAAGTATCCTCCAATGAGAAAATAGGAGTTGACTTTTGTGTCCATATGAGACAAAAAGTGCTTTTTCCCTTTTTATAAAATAAGAATAATGTTTTATTTGTGCAACTTAGGATAAGAGGAAAAGTGGGGGCTTTTTATTTATTAAAAGGGGAGGGAATTCCTTTTAAATAAATAAAAACTTAGGATAAGATGGTTAGCCCATAGAAAATAATCGAATAAATGATAAAATAAGATTTGATCAAGAACAAGCAATTGATAATTTAGCAAAAGGGGCTAATAGTCTAGGTGACTATTTTTAGGTGTATACATTTGCCCCTCTTTGACTAATGTGTGATTGATTTGGAAACACATGTAGTCAAAGAATGAAGTTGAAATGTGAGATCAATTTGGGATCACAAAGCAACTCAGATCAACCAAGAAAGTAAGAGATAGCCAAGAAGGCAAGCAATAGCGTTCTGACTCCAAAGGATGAAGTGCAGAAAAATAGCAAATCCTCCATGGTCAGCCTGGTAGTGATAGTATTGAACACTTAGGAAAGAGATAGCCAATAAGATATGATGTGTCTACCCCCTCGAGATTGAAAGTGAAATCCAGGTAGAGGGAAAGCAAAAGCAAGAGCAACATGATCAAATCACTAGAAATCATAATCAAAGAAAGAGAACAGAATAACCATCAAGCAGTGAAGATATGCCCCACACATGGGACACGGGGCACGAACCTACCAGTCCCTCAACCCGTAAACACCATGGAGGGGGATTGGAACTTGGGATGTGAAAGTGAATGAAAGACTAGAAGTTTGAAAGAGATGGAGATGAAGAGGTGAAGAATACCCCAGCGAAGATCGAAGGATCAGGCCTCAAAAGGTTAGCCAACTACGCGGAAGAAGGAAAAAAGATGATTTAGATGATCAAGGTGAACGTGGATTTTGGTTTCGATCCCGAAATGAATATAAAATGATGTGATATGAAAGACAAGAAGTGAAAGACATGATCGAGAAGAAGTGAAAGGCAAGTGCAATTGATTAACAAGTCCATGAAAGATGAAAGGAGAGCTCTCTCCATATGCAAGATGCAAAACTAACTAACATGAACCTAAGAATGCAAGCTACATGAAAAGTGGTTTACTTTCAAGGTTACAAAGCCAATAGACATCTAATATTCATCATTGAGTGTTATTGGTAGCGTCGTAAGATCATACAATACACACAAGCATAACTATGTGGATCTGAATATGATCTATATTAGATAGAAATTTGGGAATCCCACCTAAGCATCAAAGACATGCAGGTCAAGATGACTAGTGCAGTGAGATTACCTAAGTTTGATATAGCAAGATTATGCTCGCATCGAGACACAAGAAAGTCAAGATGACTATAAGCATGCACTTGCAAAATAGTCAAGGATAATACCTTGTAGATCCCAATGTGTCAAGTAAGACCAGCATAAATGCTTAATGACAGGTAGGACCAACAAAATATACCCACAAATAGAAAAAGCAATAAAACATGTTCTCATTCCCTCAATCTTCTAGCTATGCATCATCAAAAACTTCTCAGGGAGAGACCACTTAGCAAAGAAATCATCATAGACAGCATGCAAAGAAATAAAGTCAAACAAATCTCAGCGAGTCAAGTGCATGTGTGTAGGTCATAGAGTCAACTTTTGAGTATCACATCTACCAGTGAGAAATATTGCATCATCCAAGATGGTGGGAAGGATATCTGATAAGTGTTAAGAAACACTTGATGCTAGGGTAGTGTTGAAAAACACAGTTGAGGTGGTGTTGAAAAACACCATTTGTGAGGTGTCTAAGAAACCCAAACGCACAAAGAGACCCAAGATAAGCTTAAAACAACGTATGCCCCCTAGACTAAGACAAGAGTCAATTCCAGGCTAGGAGAGGCAAAGTGAGAAGTGGAGTGAATGAGCGCCACACAAGACTGATAGACATAGGTGCAGAGGGTCTCAAGCAGCACCTATTTCCAGGTTTTCACCACTTGATAGATTTATTGCAAATTTTTTTTAAGGACTTTTTATAATTTTTTTATTTTTTTTTGTAATTTTTTAGGACTTTATATGCTTTTTAGGATTTTTTCAGCATCATATATGAATTTTTTTGGAATTTTTTCAGGATCATAAAATATGTACAAAGAATGCCCCAGAAAAAAATGGGCATCAAGAATCTGCTTCCTCTAATGTAGAGAACTGATAGGCCCCAGGCCCAAATGTTGCAACTGTGACAATAGGAGGTCTCAACCAGTTCAACCAATAATAACCAGCCCTAAGCAATGTCTGAGCTAGCAGAGTATCATTAGAATGTGATCCACATATGCCATCATGGATTTCAGCTAGCACTTTTTCTGACTCCTCTATTTCTAGACACTTAAGGAGAGTTCCGTCTAGACCCTTCCTATACAAGTCACCAGAGACAAAGGAAAAGTGTAAGGGATGGTGGAAGGAATGGCGTGGTGGATTTGCAAGAGGAATATGAGGTGGAAGATATGAAAAGATGGTAGGATTATAAGATTTGTAAGCATGATAGCGTAATTCATCCACCAGGAACTTGAAGCGAAATTTATGCTTTTTCATTTGTAAAATGGATGCCAAAGTAACCAAGGCATTACCAACTTTGTTCTTAGCTCTAGGAATGGGCTGAAGTGTAACAGATATGAGATCATGTTTGAAGTAGTGCACCATTTTTCTGTAGAGAATCAGCTTGTCATCTTTTATTTGAGAATCATTATTTTTTAGCAGATTTTTATTTTTACTTTTCTTAGGTGCGGATACTGCCACAATGTGGTTTTCGCCATCCGACCATTGCTCTTTTCTTTTGACTTGATGACCGTCATGTTTGATTGCTGATTCAATCTTTTTTGTTGCTAGTTCTTTGGTGGAAAAAGTAACAGGTGTTGATGCAAGATGAAATGAAGTGACCGGTTCAATAGCATTTATGCAAGGGGTGTCATCTCTGGTAACAAGAGAGGTTGAGCCTATAGGGTAAGCTCCAAAAGTAGCTAGATCTAGACTTGTCATAGAAGAACCAGCATGGTCCACTAAGGCAATACAAGGAACAAACTCATCAGACCCCACACAAGACCCATCAACCACGTCGGGATGGTTACTACAAGAATCAACCATATCAACATCCATATCATCAGTAGATATACATTTTTCTCCCCAAAGAAGTGAAGTAGAGGGAAGATCATGTCCCATTTGAACCATAGTTTGTAGTGGTGACTCATCTGTATCTATGTCTGAATTACTGAGTATGGGAGTATTTCTAGAATCCTCTCTATAGATCCACTCTTGAATAGCTTGTTCTTCTCTGTCTACTTCTAAAGGAACAGATGAAGGAACAAAAGTATCAAAGATCACCATAGCAGAAGTGGAAGGCTTCATGTGATTAGAAGGTCTCCCATATGACCTAGGAGAAACAGGTATAGAAGAAAAGGAATCCAGCGTATATTCACCCATACCAAGGCTCATCATCTTAAGTGATTTCTCAGCAGCAACTAGAGACATACTAGGATCAATAGAAGGTTCATTGTGAGGAACAAATTTTTCAGCAGTAGCAAAAGCATTAATAGCAATAGTATCATCTCCAGGAATCACAACTTCAATGCCATTGTACAGAAATTTGATGCACTGATGATAAGTGGAAGGAACAACCTGCATGTCATGGATCTAAGGATGACCCAAAAGAATGTTATATGTGAGTGGGATGTCCAATACTTGGAAGCTAATATCTTTCATGATAGGGCCCACTCGGATAGGTCGCATGACAAGACCTTTGGAAGATCTTTCCACTTCATCGTAAGCTTTTATAGTAATCTTATTTTTAGAATACACAGTGAATTTTGACAAACCCAATTACTGTATGACATTGAAAGAAACAATATTTAACCCTGCACCATTATCTATCAGGACTCGGGTATTGTAGACTAGAACTTCAATGTGTAAAGCTAGATTATGAGGGTGAGCAATAGATATGTCATCTTCTGCAGAAAAGGAGAGAGATAGCGGAGATGAAATGTGGTTGACCATAGCCTGAAATTGATTTGGATCAATGTCATTCGGAACACGTGTTGTACATAGAGCCTCATCAAGAATCTCTCTATACGAAGAGGATAACCGAAGCAACTCAAGGATAGATATCTGTGCTAGTGTCTTTTGCAAATGTTGGACAAGATCATAGCTAGGGGTGGCTGAAGGAGCCACTTGTTTGGAAGGAAAAGCTTGCTTGGGATCTTGCGTAGTTTTAAGGACAATCTTGGCTTGCCCCCTAGTAACAGCATTCAGTGTCTCACTTCGGGAAGATGAACTACCACATGTTTGCAAGACTAACTTTGGCTTACCATGATTGGTGTTATTATCATCTTGAGACCTCATCATTAGAACACTCTCAACGGGCTCTACCATGTTAATCACAAGCATATTAGAAGGATATGTATAATTGATCTTTGCATCATGATTCTTCTTATGTGTTTGAGAGGTTTCCCCCTTATCATGCTTAGGTAGAGGATCTTTGAAAGCTGTGTGATCAGAATTTTTAGTTAAGCCATCAGTGGAGATTGTGTTGTTATCAATAAGATCCTGAATATCATCCTTAAGCCTAAAACAATTATCTGTTGGATGTCCCTTGTTTCTGTGATAATGGTAGTAATGATCCTCTCTCCACCAATCAAGCTTATTTATCAGATCCCAGTTACCAAGTTTATCAGGAAGCATAAGATATCCATTTTCAACCAAAGTCTTAAGGATCACATCGTAAGTTTCTACCAACTTGGTATAGCCTCACTTTCAAAATGACTTCTTAGGCTTATCTGCATATTGAGGTTTAGGAGCATTGTGAGTGTTACTAGCTTCTTGTTGTTTGGCTGCATAGATAGCATTGGAAAGATTGAAAGCGGGCTCTTTAACTTTAGGAGCATCAACAACCCCATCATTAACAACATACTTGTTCTTATTCCAAGGTTTGTTCTTGTCTTTACCATTGCCTTTAGCATCTTTATTAATAACAATATCCCCTTTTCTTATAGCTACATCCTCAATTTGATATGCACTTTCAACCATGTCATGGAAGGAGGAGAATAGTTGCTTCCTTAGATCATAAAATAGCTCAGGCACAAGTGTGTTGATGAAAATGTCAATCTTTTCTCTTTTGGGTAGCTGACGAGGATATCGAGAATACAATGACCTCAAATGTTGTAAGTAAGTTGCAAATGGCTCACCTTGATATTGTCTTAGATTACCGAGATCTATCACAATGACAAGTTGTTGGATGTTGTAAGAATACTGCTGGGTAAATCACTGAGCTAACTGATCAAAAGTCTTAAGTGGTGGTGTCAATTTTGCAAACCATTCCAAAGCTTGGCCTTTTAAGCTTCGAGGGAATAAGCATAGAAGATATGTGTCTTCATGAAGAAAGTCCATACTAAGAGCATAAAAATGATGCACATGGTCATGAGGGTCACCATTTCCATCATACTTATCATATTTAGGAACCTCAATATCCTTAGAAAATGGGACCATGTATAGATCTTTATCAAAAGGAAGAGCACAAATTGATTCTACAAAAGAGACCTTTGGAGGCTCTCTTTCTAATGCCATTTGGGTAAGGTGTTGATTTGTCCGATGTAATTCTTCTTGAAAGACTTCCAATTCAGTTGGTACTCTTTGTTGGACAATTTGTCTGACATCATAGCCGGGAGGAAGCTTGTATCCTCTAGAAGTCATATATTGAAAATATTGATCGCCATTACGCTCTAAAAGCTTATGCATCATTCGTTGGAAATCCACATCTTGTTCACATCTCATAAGATCCTCAATAGAAATCTCATCATTAGCCTCTGCCTCATGTTGAGAGGGAGGAGGTCTAGGTGGTGAAGAAGGCATAGCAAAAGTTGGCCTTGGAGGAGATCTTGGTGGCGTGTTGTTGTCATTGTTGCCATTGTTAAAAAGAGGTCTATGCTCATGATTACTAGTCTCAGGTTGTTCATGAAATGTCCCTCTATAAGCCATGCGCCTAGTAGCATCCATCCTTTGTTGATTGTGTTCTTTGTCTAAGCACACTTGATTATCCTTACGCTCAAAGTGTTCTTGCAAGAGTTGAAACTTTTCTTGTTCAGTCAAAGTGACTGAGACACTGTCTGTGTTTTTGGGGGTCTTGAATGCGGAAAAGAGGAAACCTCCTTTATACCATGGTGTAGCCTTAGAATTCTCAAATTGGTCAGAACTAGAACTGTTGTTGCTAATGGGTGCTTTTGAATGTCTAGTTGGAGAAGGTAACTATGTATAATTGAATGGAGGATGACTCTCCTGCTCAAATTGAGACCGAGTTGTAACCGGCATGAAAAGAGATGTTGGTTGACTAACAGAATGAGACAAAGTTTCTTAGATTTGAGATAAGAAAAGCTAATAAAGATCACTTGTCAAAGTAGAACAATAGAGAGATGGCTTGTCAAAATTGCTCAAGCACTTACAGCAATCAATTGACTAAAGCCGAGTAGCGAGCAAGAAGCTCAATAAGCAAGTAGCTAGAGAGGTAACCGTGATGTGACAAGTGATCAAGAGTAGCATTCGTTAAACTCAAATCCAATAGTTTTAGCTCATTTGTTTTAGTCTAGAACAAATCTAAGCATGTAGATAACAAACCAATTTTAGGTAAGAATAGAAAAAGACACTCTACGATAGGTTAAAGTGCAAGTTTAGCCACTCTGAATCGTAGCAATGACAGGACAGCAAAAAGATTCTGGGTGATACTTTCCAGGCAGACAGGGAAATACTTCTTAGTTCGGGCGATACTTCACCTTAAGCCAGGTGATAGACTGCAGTATGGTTGGGCGATAGACTCCAGGCTAGCGGGGTGATAGTCTAGAAGGCACGAACTATCACACGATATACCTTAGCAAAGCACGCGATAAAATAGCAGGGCGCGAACTATCGCGCAATATTTCTCAGTAAGGCGTGTGATACTGTTGTAGATTCATATGAATTTTTGACCAGTAAACATAAAATTCTCAGTTTTAAAGCATTTTGATCAAGTTCAAAGGTTGGATAGTGCAATTTCTCAGTTTGACAAGTAGTAATAGTAGATAAAAGACAGGTTTGCAAATAGTAGGTGATCAAACATGTCATAGAACACTTGAAACAAGGGCAAAAGCAATCTTGCCAAGACAAGCACTTGTGATATCAAAATAGAAAACTTTATGAATGCTACCGTGTGTTTGAATGTTGAAAACATTTACATGGGCATAGCACAATTGAAGACAATTCAAGCAATTACTACCTAGAAGGACAAGGCTCATTACTTAGCAACGTGGCCCACAACTTGATGCTCCCTTGCCTCACACCAAGTGGTTTCCCACAAGAGATATTGGTGTTGTCATGGAAGTGTCAAAAACACAACCAAAGGAACACATATGGTGAGTGTCTTGGGGTGATCCAGGTAAGTCCACTTGGATCAATCCTTGCACCAAGAAGCTAAGCGGCTAAAAGAAGGTGGCCTCTATCTAATGGTTCATAGTAAGGGTTTTTGTTCATAGCACCCCTCTTGCTCCTTATAAAGGACTAGGACCTCGTGGCCTCAAGAGTACCTTAAGCATTCTTGCTTAATGCTTTCCTCATGGTCACAATCCCACAAGTTACTCACATCAAGCAAAGATAAGTACTATGTCTACCAAGGTTTTGTGTCCTCGATAGCCTTGAGATTATAGTGAGTTGGAATCACTCGCCACCAAGGAAAATGATGACAAGATTGTCCCCACATGGGTCATTCCTCTTGATTGCTCAAGAGTAGGCCCGCTAAAGGATCCTAAGCTAAACAAAGAGTGGATTAATTCTTGAGGTTCAAGGTTTTTGGTTCACCACAAGGGTGAAGAGCATACTCCCCTATCTCAAGAATCTCTCCCAAACACACCAAGAAAAGATTCAATTACCCCCTTGCTTTCAAAATCCCAAGATGGGTCAAGATTTCTATTTCACCACAAGGGTGAAGAGCATACTCTCCTACCACCTCAAAATTTTTACAACAAGGTATTAAGTGCCTATGAAAGGAAACAACTAGTATATGCCGCACTTAATAAAGAAAGCAATTAAACAAGCACTTGATTTGGTTTTTATGCTTAGGGCAGCCCTGCAAAAACCATTAGTAGCCCTCTTTGACATGTGATTTTAGCAAATTTCAAGCAAGAAGCACCTACAACCACAACTTGTTAGACCAACAAGAGTTAAGAGAATCAAAATCCAAAATCTAACAATGATTAGTACATGAAAAAATTAGATAATGTGCAAAAAATAATTGATAAAATGATAAAATCTGAAAATGAAACCATCATGGTTGGATTAGGCTTGGAAAGACCTTTCCAATGATATATCACACTTAAACTTTTGATACCATTTGCAAAATTTCAAAAAAAAATGGGCACCCATTTTCCAGAGGCACGGATTTGAAAACGCTGGAAATTTCAAAAAAATTCAAAAAGATAGCTAAGAACCTGAAACTTGCAAGATACATAAAATAACTCAAAAATAGGTCACTGCCAGGTACAGACACCAGTATCATGTGATACTTTGCATTATACTGGGGTGATACTTATCAATCCGCGTGATATTTCACCCGACACCAGGCGATACTTCGCCCGAGACCAAGCGATATTCTCTACTATAGCCAGGCGATACTTCTGACAGGTGAAGTATCATGCACGCATACAGAGGTATATCACGTGATACTTCTAGAAAGTATCACATGACAATCTGAGACAAAAAAAATAGAGATGAAAAATTAAGCTGAAAACTTGCCGAAAAATTGACAGAAAATGACAGAAATGCAGAAAAAGAAGGGACAAAGCTAGTCTACTCTGCCCCACAGTGGGTGCCAAAAATGTGTGCTATAAATGTGTCACACTTCTATGGATCATTACATGCAAGGAAACTCAAGAATGAGCCCTCACTAAATCGATCCATAGCTCCCTAGGCATGGAGTGCAAGGGCTTTTAAGAATGCTCTCAGCTAGAGCTATTTAGCCTATAACCTTCTTAGTAAACCATGCAATGGGAGATTCAATGAAGACAAGGGAAAGAATGCCAATATCCTCAAGAATCAAGAATAAAAATGCAATGCAATGCTATACTAGAAATGGAAATGCAAGCTAAGCTATGAAAGGAAATATGCAAGTGTTACAACCCAAGCTAATTAATCTATGTGAGCTAATCTAGAGCATAAAAATGAAGCTAATCTAAGAAAACATAAATATGAAGCTAAGCTAAGAATGCAAGAATGAGATGTAGATGCTAAGAATGCTCCAAATCTTCAAAAGCTCCAAAGTGTACCTAGAAATCCTGCAGCATAAAGTTAGCATAAAAAATTGGGGATCTAGAATGAAGAAGAGAGCTCTTCTTTTATAGGAAATGAGGAGAAATGGACCATGGAGATTAAGAGGCAAAAGATTTAATCAATAGTGGAGCTTAAAAGAAGAGCAATCCATGTGCACAAGTATCCTCCAATGAGAAAATAGGAGTTGACTTTTGTGTCCATATGAGACAAAAAGTGCTTTTTCTCTTTTTATAAAATAAGAATAATGCTTTATTTGTGCAACTTAGGATAAGAGGAAAAGTGGGGGCTTTTTATTTATTAAAAGGGGAGGGAATTCCTTTTAAATAAATAAAAACTTAGGATAAGATGGTTAGCCCATAGAAAATAATTGAATAAATGATAAAATAGGATTTAATCAAGAACAAGCAATTGATAATTTAGCAAAAGGGGCTAATAGTCTAGGTGACCATTTTTAGGTGTATACAGCTCTTACACCTATCATAGCACATTCTTTAAATAGTTCTTACGTGTCATAGGAATCTATCATGACCATTTCAGTCATGATCTCCTTACGCACAAGATGCCGACACATCAAGTGGAGTGACACATCAACATGCCAACTAGACATGTACACTCACACTTAATTACATTATTTGCAAAAAATACATTTAAAAAACAAATAATAAGAATAGGAATTACCCAAGGTTGAGACACCTTATTCCTAACATTCTCCCACTTGTCGAACACCTTGTAAGAGCAACAGGAACATAACAGGAACTTTAACCGCTATAGGCCAAAAGGCCCATAGACTCCGAACACCATCTGAACTTCTCAGTGCCCACTGGTTTTGTTAATGCATCTGCAACTTTCTTCGCAGTATCTACCTTCTCTAAATTTACCTTTCCATCTTCCACCATATCTCTCACAAAGTGAAACTACACATCAATGTGCTTCGTTCTGGCATGGAAAGCTAGATTCTTTGCAAGGCAAATAGCGCTCTGACTGTCACACCAAATAGTAATTTGTTCTACATCAACACCAACATCAGAACACAATCTTCTAAGCCAAATGGCTTCTTTACAAGCGTGAGTAGCAGCCATGTACTTAGCTTCTGTAGTGGACAAAGCAACCACAAGTTGTCGCTTACTCATCCAACTAATGGCACCACCAAACATAGTGAACACATAAGCACTGGTGGATCTCCTACTATCAATATCACCTACCCAATCTGAATCCACAAACCCATGAATACAAAATAAATGCGGAGATCCAGAAGAGTTACCATGATAACATATGGAGTAATCTGATGTACCCCTCAAATATCTGAATACTCGCTTAACTGCATCCCAATGTACCCATCCAGGATTAGCCATAAATTGACTCAGGACTCCCACTACTTGGGCAATGTCTGGTCTAGTAAAAACCATAGCGTACATAAGACTGCCAACTGCACTAGCATAAGGTACTCTACTCATGTCCTCCAGCTCACTAGGAGATTTTGGACAATCATCTACAGATAACTTTGTTCCCACAGAAATAGGAACACATAGTGGTCTACAATTTGCCATGCTAAACCTGTCCAACACAGACTTCACATACTTACTCTGACTCAACCAAAGTTTTCTATTAGACCTGTCTCTACTAATTTCCATACCCAAGATGTACCTAGCTATCCCAAGATCTTTCATCTCAAATTGTGCTGACAACTGAGACTTAAAATTAGAAATCATACCCTTACCCTTCCCAAATAGCAACATATCATCAACATATAATGCAACAATAAGAAGGTGATCATTTTCAACTCTAAAATAAACATAATGATCTGATTTTGATCTTACAAATCCAATTGACAACACAAATGCATCAAACTTAAGGTACCACATTCTAGGAGATTGCTTTAAACCATATAGAGATTTCTTTAATCTGCAAACAAAGGATTCTTTACCTTTAACAATGTAGTGCTCAGGCTGTGACATATAAATCCCTTCCTCCAAATCACCATGAAGGAAAGTTGTCTTCACATCCATTTTTTCTATCTCTAAATTATATGATGCAGCAAGAGATAATAGAAATCTAATGGATGTCAACTTTGCAATAGGAGAGAATATTTCACCATAATCTATTCCCTCTACCTATGAATACCCCTTTGCAACCAATCTAGCTTTATACCTTTCAACACTGCCATCTACACAGAATTTCTTCTTGAACACCCATTTACAGCCAATAGATTTTCTCCTTTTAGGCAAAGGTACAAGGTCCCAAGTTTTGTTTTTCTCCAATGAAGCCATCTCATCATCCATAGCCTCAATCCAGGAACCTGCATCTTCCATGCCCAAAGCCTCTTTCACAGATCTAGGCTCATCAGTGTTAGTAATCAAAGCAAAGGCACAACTGGAATCTAACATAGAATAACCAAACCTTTCTGGTTGCTTTCTTTCTCTCATGGATCTCCTCAAGGGCTGAGGTTGAGGTTGTTTTTCCTCTTCTTCTAAACTATCAGAGCTGCTAGAGCTCTCCTCATCATTAGACCCAACATGGTCTCTCTATTCAGTCTTCTCAGGGGTAGGAGGCAACTGAACAACATCTTTTTCCTTTTCTTTTTCATCTGGTTGTAGCACAATAGGAGAAGATGTTAGCTCTCTAAAAATAACATTTCTACTATACAACACCTTACTAGTCACAGGATCCCAAAGCTTGTATCCTTTCACACCAGCACTATATCCGATGAAAATACATTTAACGGCTTTGTTTTCCAACTTAGATCTTTTCTCCTTTGGAACATGTGCATAAGCTTCATAACCAAAAACATGAAGATTTCTAATTGAAGGCTTCTTACTAGACCACACCTCCATGGGTGTCTTACCAACAAGGGCTGATGTAGGAGATCTGTTAACCAGATAGCAAGCAGTGGCCACAGCTTCAGCCCAAAACCTTTGTTCTAAACCAGCTCCACTAAGCATACTCCTAGCCTTCTCCATCAGTGTCCTGTTCATTCTCTCTGTAACTCCATTTTGATGTGGGGTATAAGGATTTGTCTTATGCCTCTCGATACCTTGTTCTTTACAGAACTATTCAAACTCTACTGAGCAAAACTCACCACCATTGTCAGTTCTCACACACTTAATCTTCTTACTAGTCTGATTCTCTACAAAAGCTTTAAATTCCTTGAACCGACTAAAGACTTGTGTCTTACTTTTAAGGAAATAAATCCACGTCCTTCTACTGTAATCATCTATGAAAGATACAAAAAATACAGACTTGGAGATTGAAGGAATTTTTACAGGACCAAATACATCAGAATGAATAAGATCCAAAACATCAGAAGATTTGTGAGAACTAGAGTAAAACTGAACACAATTTTGTTTACCATAGACATAGTGTTCACAGAAGTCAAACTCAAGATTGCAATCATTTAACCCCTCAATGAGATTTTTATTTTTCAGGGTTCTGAGACCCTTTTCACCAATGTGGCCAAATCTCATATGCCAGAACATTGTCTTTTCTGCAGGAAGCTTACCTTCCAAAGTGTTTGCACTACCATCAAAACCAATAGCCATAGACTTCTTCACTGCTTGTTTAGATGGTGAGGATGAAGAACTATTACATAGAGGAATACATGCATCTAGCTGAAATAAGGTACCTCTCCTAGTACCCCTTGCAAGCATTATCGATCGTCTCATCATCTTGCATCCTTCTTTTGAAAAAATAACTTGCACACCTACATCATTCAGCATACTTATAGATAATAGGTTTCGTGCCAAACCTGGAATGTGCATAACTCCGTTGATTCCCTTTACTCATCCATCAAGAAATTTGATAGTGACCCTTCCGCGTCCAACTATCTTTAGGTGAGAATCATCACCCAAGTACACCTTTCCACCATCGAACTCTTCATATTTTGAGAACCAATTTCAATGAGAGGTCATGTGAAAAGATGCACCTGAGTCAACCAACCACACATCATCAGATGCATGGGCTACCAAAGCTGTGATGAATGCATCACCATCTTCTTGAGATCTTTTTGAAGCTGAATCTGAACCTTTCTTCTTCTTCTTTGGCTCTTTGCAGTCTTTACAGAAGTGCCCAGATTTATCACAGTTCCAACATTTTGCCTTGGACTTATTGGAAGTCTTTGACTTCCCATAGGATTTGGATCTACCCTTATTGTCAGACTTATTGTCATTTTTCTTCCCTCTTTCAGTGGATCTCCCACGAACAGCAAGGGCTTCTTTTTTTGAAACAGAAGCCTTTCTCTGCATCTCCTCTGATAGCAGCGAAGACACCACATCATCCATTTTAAAGGTGACTAAAGTACTTCTGAGAGCCATCACAAGATGGTCCCATGAATTCGGTAAAGAACACAAAAGTGTGTAGCAACGATCCTCCTCCTCTAACTTGACACCAGCTGATGTCAATTGTGCAGCCAGCAGAATAAATGCATTTAAATGATCTGTTAAGGATCCACCTTCCTCCATTTGTAGAGAGTACAACTTCTTCCTCAGGAACAACTTGTTCACCAGAGATTTGGCCTGATACACAGCCGCAAGTCTTTCCCACAAACTATTTGCGGTTTTCTCATCTAGAACATTCATAAGGACTGCATCGGTTAAACAGAGTCTTATGAGACCCTTAGCTTTATGGTCTTTGATATCCCAATCTGCTTGAGCTATAGTTGCTGGTCTTGTAGCACTTGAAGTCACTTCCCATAGGTCATGATCTTCCAACATGTCTTCCATCTTGAGTTTCCACAACTTGAAATTAGTGCCATTAAATTTCTCCACCTCCATTCTTCCATATGATGAACTTTCCATCTCAATCTGCAAATAAGATTCAAAATGCTCTGCAAAAAACTCCCACTCAAACTTGAGATTATCTCAAAAAACCCTACCCAACAACTAGGATCAAAAGTTGATCAAGCTCTGATACCACTTGTAAGGAAACTCAGGTGCGAAAATAGCTTCCTACGCTAATCTCTATAGGAGATTATTGTGCAAATTCTTATAAATCCTTACAATTTCAGATACGTTAACTACTTTAAAAAAGATATTGCAATCACATACCATGCATACAGAAAAAATAGAGAATGACACAATGATATACCCTCGGGAAAACCTTTCGGTAAAAAACCCCAGCACTCCAAAACCTGCACAATGTATTATCTTCAACACAAATATTACAATACACTTGCAATGCAAGTTCTTTCAGGAAATGAGAGACAAAGCCAACAAGACTTAAATTTTTGTTATATCTTTCCCATAGGAGCAGCATCATATATATAGACTCCTCCGGACCCAAAAATAGGCACAACCACCAAGACCCTTGCACAAAGCCACATGTACACAGTTGTTACATGCAATCCCAAGAATAGGTGTCCATCCCTAAAATAGACTATGACAGCTTGTCATAGAATCCGCCAAAAATAATGGTCACAAGAGAAGTGTAAGAGAATCTGTCATACCAACCTATTTTTGGCATTTTCTCTTACACATACCAACCACTTCTTCTTGGGCACCCAAACAGGCCCAAGTCATAAGATGCTCTTACACCTATCATAGCACATTCCTTAAATAGTTCTTACATGTCATAGGAATCTATCATGACCATTTCAGTCATGATCTCCTTACGCACAAGATGCCGACACATCAAGTGGAGTGACACATCAACATGCCAACTAGACATGTACACTCACACTTAATTACATTATTTGCAAAAAATACATTTACAAAACAAATAATAAGAATAGGAATTATCCAAGGTTGAGACACCTTATTCCTAACACTAATGGAAAGACAGAGGTGGTGAATAGGAGTTTGAGGAATTTGTTGAGATGTTTCATTGGAGATAATCCAACGTGATGTGATTTGATTTTATCACAGGTAGAATTTGCATACAATAATCCTATCAATAGGAGCGCTAGTAAATCCCCATTCTAGATTGTATATGGAAGTAATCCCAAAAATGCTTTTGAGTTGAGGAAGATAGACAAAGGATAAATTAGTAGTTTTGAAGCTAAGGATTTTGCATAACATTGAACATCCATGAGGAGGTGAGAAAGCACATTACCAAGGTGATTGTGAAATATAAGGCTAAGACAAATGAGAAAAGGAGGCATAAGGAATTTTAGCTTGGGGATGAATTCATGGTTCATTTGCAGAAGGAGAAATTTCTAGTAGGTACATATAACAAGTTGAAAATGAAGAAGTTTGGACCATGTAAGATCCTAAAGAAGCATGATTCAAGAAATGCGTAAGAAGTAGAGTTGCCTACTAAGCTAAATATTTTACCAGTATTCAATATTTTAGATCTGACAGAGTATCATGACGGGGTGTTGAAGATGGGATCACAAAAGCATAGCGGAGTACTCTGGCAACTACTTCAGCTACCAAGGAGATTGAGGATATACTGGATAGTCATGTTGGTAGAAGCACAAGGAATAGGACATATGAAGAATATTTGGTCAAATGGAAAGGAGGACATGTAGAAGATTCATCATGGCTAACAAAAAAGGAGGTGAACTATCTTAGTTTTCCTCTACACACCTGAGATGTGATAGGGTCACTTCTCAAATTACTTTGGGTGTCTAATGCAGGAGCATCCTAGGTGTAAGGGCAATCTTGCATCACCCAAAAATATTTTTGGTTTCTTTTCAATAAGGTCTATCTTGTGCAGAGCTTCTATTTATGGAAACTTACTGCTTTTATTAAGTTGGTGATATGAGCTTAGAATGTTCTGATTTCACAGGTGGAGGTTCATCTTAGTCATATCAGTCTTCCAGTTGAGTTTCATTTTCATATCATCCGTATTCCACTAAATTTACTGAGGTCTTTGGGTACAAAATTTCAGAGCTCAATTTTGAAGGCCTTAAAGGCTCCCAAATGAGGTCGAGCCCCAGCTGATTGGAGCTTGTGTGAGCTAGGTGTTGTAGATCTAGAGCTACCATTTCTGAAAAGTGGTTATAATAGCCAAATGGAGATACGGTTAAAAATTTGTGGCTTCTGGAAGTTGGGCTACCTAAACATATAAATTTTAATTATTTTGAGCCAACCCTATTGTAATAAAAATGAATAAAATAATTCTAGGGGTGGTCGGCCTTAATGGCTAAAATTATGGAACCTTCTCGAGCAGTAGAAAATTGTCTATATAAGGAAGCCATGTAGTGTTTTCTAGGAAAATTTTGGGTAGTTATTGGAGGCTTTGTCTTATGGAATATTGTAAGGAAAATGCCCATGTGGCTTTGCATATTGTAATTCTAAAATTTATAATTACACACTTGTGGAGATAATAAGAAGCCCATTATTTTTTCCTACAAATTTTTGGTGTTTCTATTTCTGTTATGTGTTTGAGGTATTAAGGGGAAGCACCCTTCATCAGTTTGGATTCTACAAAGATTTGGCATAGGAGACAATGGAATGATCAAAAAATCCTCACCCAATGACTAGGTTTACCTCTACAACTCTTGGAGGGAATGTGGATTTCAACTTGGTTGCTTAGAATTTTTGGAGGCCCAAGATAGAAAAAAGACAAGAGCGGGATTTGATTGTTGAACCCTCGGGTGTGAAGTGCATAATGGCAGGCTTGGAGGTCTCAAATCAATCCTAGATGGAAATGGTGAGCTTTTTAAAAGACCATGTTTTTCCCTTAAATGGAGTGGAGAGTGGCCGGCTGTGAGGAAAGTGAAAACCTAGTGTGATAAACAATGGGGGACTATGACAAGTTTTAAGATCTTGGAAAATGGTTTTATAATGATAATGGTGGAGATTGTCCATGAGAGAGACTAGATTTTGAGGAGTGGCCCTTACTTTTTGGAGGGAAAGGGTATTTTTGTGAAACAATGGAAACCTAATTTTATCCATCAAAGGAAGGGATTCAGACTTATCCCATATGGGTAGGTCTGAGGAATTTTCCTCAGGAGTATTGGAATAAGGAGTCATATAGGCGTATTCAGGATAAGATAGGAAAATTTGTGAAGGTAGTGGAGATGGTGGACAAAGTATCATTTTAGATGTTTCCACAGTTATGCATTCAATGGAATGCCTGACACCCGGTACCAAAAATGCTAGAGTTGATTTCCTTAGAAAGGGTATGGAAACAAGCATTATCGATTGAGGCAGAGATTTTAGTGTGTGAAGTATGTCTGAGTGAAGATCATGATTCAAGGGACTATTTTAAATCATAAAAGGGAAAAGGAAAGGGTTTGGAGGAGGCAATGTTAGTACAGAGGGAAATAAACCTTTCAGAAACACATGCAGATTAGGTAGAAAAATTGTGCAAGAAACATTTAGCAATGGCAACGGAATGGGAGTGCAAAATTTTAAAGTTTAAAGGTTTAGCTACAAATTGTGAAGGTAGAATTGGTTGGACATTAGGTAATATAGAAGAAATTTTTTTAGAAAGCAATGAGACATCTCCTAATCTGATGACAGCTCAAAATGAATATCAAATAGAGAAAGTTAGAATCAGGGGAACTAATTACTTAGATGGAAGCTCTGAGTTGCTGAAATCATTTGGGGATCCTTTGTTTACTAAAAAGGAAAAGGAAAAGGAGGAGGGTCAAGACTATTTGGGTGTGAATCCTAATGAAATTTCTCCCATTAAGCCTATAGGTGAACCCTTGACATCTCCTAATCTGATGACAGCTCAAAATGAATATCAAATAGAGAAAGTTAGAATTGGGGGAACTAATTACTTGGATGGAAGTTCAGAGTTGCTGAAATCATTTGGGGATCCTTTGTTTATTGAAAAGGAAAAGGAGGAGGCTCAAGACTATTTGGGTGTGAATCCTAATGAAATTTCTCCCATTAAGCCTATAGGTGAACCCTTAACTCTGGAGGAGGGTGTGAGGTTAATTTCTCAACTGACCAATAGAATGGAAAATCTTGAAAAGGAGACTCTGGAAATGTCTACAAAGGTTGCGGAAAAAGGTAGGGAATAGCTAATGGATGAGGATCTACTGGTAGATATAAATTTCAAGGATATTCAAATCTCCCCTATTAGTAATTTGGAGTCTTCCTTCAACTCTATGCGGGACTCAAGTGGGGATATTGTGGATTCAGACTCTGAGGAAGAGTTAGAGGGGGATCTAGAAGAGGATTTTTTGGGTCTAGAAGATGATAAGGGATTGTGGGATAGGAGAACCTTCTCTCAAAAAGATGCAAAGGTATCTAAAGTCAAAATTGGAGAACAAAAAAAATGGATTCGTAAGTCTAATAAATCTTTGATTCAATTAGCAGGAAATGTTGTTGGTCAAAGAAAATTAAGATCAGAAGAGGCTATGTCTCTTCTCAGAAGTAATGGAGTTGCTTTCATGGAATTTCAGGGGTCGCAATGCCTCTGAAAATATTTTATTAATCAAGAGGGGTTTTGATCAAGTGAGACTTGATTTAGTGTTATTAAAAGAGACTAAGATTAAGGAAGATGGGTTTGATGTAATGAATAGATGTTGTAGTAGATGGAAATGTTCTTGGTGTTGGAGATTTTCCAGTAAGCTAGTGTTGACTGTATGTTTGTCATTGATGACAACATATGGTAAGTAGCATGCGTGGAAGACTTATGCAGTAAGCTTTGAGTATATTTAGCATGGACATGTTATCAACATGATATCATGGATGCAGAGGTTAATTGTTAGTACAGATAGTTATGTAGCAACTTGTGTCAGCCTGACAGAGTTACAGGCAGTGTTATGTGAGTGATTTTATATACATTTATCATGGAGCCTTACACCTTTGGATATGTGATGGAGACATTTTATTATTGCTCCATTCATGGATGTAGAGTTTGATGTGTAGCAGAAGTGAAGTTATGCAGTTGCTATTCACCAGTTGTAGTTTCCTGTGTTTATCCAAAAGAGCCAACAGAGATTATATTGGTACAGGAGTTGCACCTATCTTTTCAGTATGCATGCTTGGATTAGTGATTAGAGAAGAGTTAAGAAGGTTTGGTTAAGAGCACATGATGTAATTCATCTTGAGGAGAAAGTATCAGTTAAATTGGTAGAGCCGACAGTATGTAGCGTGCATCTACACTTATTAATTTGGATAGGTCCCAGGTTGTTTTGTGTGTTTAGTAGAGTCGATAGAGATGTTATTGGAGAATGTTATTATTTCTCTAATATGATTCCAAGGTGGTTCTAACAAGATGACTTGATTATATTATTTAGAGGAAATATACTTATAGTCAGTCATTTGTAATCGCTAGAAGTATTGTCATGCCCCGCAAGGGAACCAGGGAAGAGAACAAAGATTCTCTTAACAAAAGAAAACCTAAGTAAAAATTTATGAAAAATTTTGAACTTTGAAAAGAGTTATGTAATCAAAACTTAAACTTAGATTCCTTCCAAGGTTCCCTTTTCATTTAAATGCATGATTCATTCAAATCCATTACGTAAACTAACAACAAGATTTATTTCTCAAAGCAAACTGCATCATATCTTTAAGAAATACAAAATATTTTCATTTCAACTTTCCATTTAAAAATCATCTATATTCCTAAGTATCCTTTATGAACAATGTAACCTATAAAATTTATCCAACTCATTTGATACATTAAAATATACTACATTTGGTTTTTCAATAGCTTCACTTAAAAAACAATAATGAAAGCATGTTACATAATTTGGAATGTTACAAAATCCTTTTCCTTTCCAACATACATCTTAAACATAAAGTTCACATTTCCCTTTTCCCTTCTTCCTAAGTATACCCATTCCAATTACATCATTTTGAAATACATTATTGATTACATTGCATTCAACTCCTCATAAGAGGTAACAAGATTTTGCATCATGAAATATAATCACAAGGCCTTCATTCTTCAAAACTAGTACATAAGCAAGCATGAATCTTCAAGCACTGTATCTACAAAAGATACCTCGATAAAAATGTTTACCACCCAACCACGTGGATACCTATAAGGCCCACTCCCCCGTGCTAGGAGATAAACACCAAGGTCCACAAAGAAGGAATAGCTTGGCCAAACCTAGGGTTGGGTAATCTTTCCCAAAATAGCAAATGAAAGAGAGTCAAAGTATAGATCTTTCCCAAAAGGTTCTAAGGCTTGGGTAGAAACTCTAAGCAACAACCTAAGTGAGTGTCATCGCATAGCCCTTACTCCTTTTGTTGTCCTGGTACTAGCCACTTCGGGCCCCGGCCCCCAAGTAGGCACATGCGGGATCGAATGCCTTTCATACAGACAAGTGCCATTCGATCATACCTACGCATAGGTACCTTCTCCCACTCCCATCCATAGCCTTTACTAGCAATAATGGCAAGGGTGAGGCACATTTAATCTTTTTAATGTTTTAACCCATTCCCATCAGTTTAATTAAATTTTCACTTGTTAAATAACTCTTCAGTCGGTTATCCTGGTTCTAGCCACTTTAGGGCCCCGGCCCCGCACTGAGAGCCACTCACTAGGTGTCATTAGGTTTTCTACCCTCAACCCATACATCACAATTACATCATACACATAGTAGAAGCACATTGTAAACACATTTGAAAACTGCTACAAAGAATTGGAAATAATAGGATAGTTATGTATGTTTAGAGAAATTAGGTACGTTTAAGAATGTTTAAAATGTCTTGATCCTCTTAGAAGACTCTAAACCCTAAACTGCTCCTTACAAACATTCTATCTCAATAAAGGCATCTAAACGTACTGAAAATAATCTCCACTAAACAAGGAATGAACAATCTTCAGGTTTATACAAAATTTCTTTCTATACCTAAAACCTGGCTAATCCTGAAAATTGACTAAGTCTGATTTAATTAAAAATCTAAAATTTAAAAGTTACAACTTAACTCCTAGGAACCTGAAACCTATTCCAATGGATTCAAAGGGTACCTAATCTTTTTATACAAGTATAAATTCTGAATCCTATTTTCCTCGGTCTATACTGGACTGGTTGGTTGACACAGTATTGCTCGGTTGACACACTACCGACCTGGCCTGGTTAACACTAAACTGACCTGACTCAGTTAGCACACTATTGACCTAGCTCGGTTAACACACTACCGACCTAGCTCGGTTGAAACATTACCGACCTAACTCGGTTGACACATTACCGACCTAACTCAGTTGACACATTGCCGACCTAACTCGGTTAACACATTACCGACCTAACTCGGTTAACACATTACTGACCTTACTCGGTTAACACATTACCAACCTAACTCAGTTGACACATTACTGACCTAACTCGGTTAACACATTACCAACCTAACTCAGTTGACACATTACTGACCTAACTCGGTTAACACACTGAGCCGACTAGAACTGCAGAGAACGACTGTCAACTTTGTCTTGCGGGTAAAACTGGGCGTTATGGGGACTAAGGTTGCCTAAAATGAGCACGACCCATTTGAGATATCCTAGTTTCCCTTCAGAAATGGCCCATCAATCCTCCCTATCTATCTAACAAATATATTCTAGATCTGGGAAAAGAAAGGTGGCACATAAATAGACATGAAACAGTAAGGTTGCAACAAAAGTTCTAAAATCTGGAAGCATTCATAATACATCCAATGACAATAAAATACACTACCCTACCAGATCAAAACCACTTCTACCCTCCCAGGGAGGTTTCACCACAGTGAACATACAAACATTCGTAAAATAACTTTCCACAAACACATTTCAAATACATAGAAAATAAAACATATATATATATAGTTTTCGATTCTAAACAAAAAGGTAAACAATCATAATCTAATCGAGTAATAGATCATTCATATACATAAGATAATAATACTACAATAATGCATATATATATATTTTGCAACCATAGCACAATATACAGAAACTTTTCTAGAAATCTAGATTTTACATTCATTCTACAAAATAAATCTACTTCTCAGGATGGATTCCAACCTGGAGTCCTGCGAAGACCAGTTGGAGAAGAAGGAAGACCAAACCCTCTCCAATGTTTCCAACACTCCTTTGAATCCCTTTGCTAGCAATCTTCCAGCCTCTACCCGTAACAATCCAAACGCCAAACTCACAGGATAAATTTTCTACAATAATAATAATAATCCTCTTCTCCCAATCAACTCTTCTCCCAACTCCTTTTACACAGGAAATCTTTCCTATAAATAGGATGGAGGAGGAGGTTGCACAGGTAATCCAACCGGTGCAACCATCTCAACTATCCATCCGTTAATGAGATGGTTTTTTGAAAACTCATTCCCGAAAAGGGATAAATAGACTATAATCTAAGTCCCTAAATTTAAGGATATTAAAATAAATATTATAATCTCAAAACAATTTATTAAATTATTTAACTATGGTAATAGGATAATCCTATTTACCATACCGCTAATTGATCTAATTATTTATTAATATAATAAATAATTACATGGTAATAATTATATATAAATATATGTATGCATATGCATATGTGTGCACCCATATGCCTATGTGTACATATATTATTATTATTATAAATATTATTACAAGCATAATATTATTATTATTAAACATATTATTATTTTTATTGCTATAGACTCTTTGTCGTTATTAGTATTATAAAATAATACCATAAATAAGGTACATTATTATTAATGTTAAACATTAGAATAACATTATTATAAACTATATTGTTTATTCATACCTTAATCCCCATTCTAAAATATATATGCATATATTAAGTAGCCACTAACGTAGGTTAGAATTTTACCACTATTATTTAAAACCTTTTATTATTAATATTTCCTTAGACATTAAAATACCATAAAATTAATCCTTATCATGGGTATTAAAACCACATGATTTAATTGCACTCAAAATCACTCCTAATGAGATACGCTACTAAATCATACCCTCAAATGAACAATAATCTACATCCATGATCTACTAACAGAATTGAACATATCACGAAGGCAAGAACTAGCTACAAGATCCACAATTCCATCAACTACAAAACCACATAAGACATTTACACAAGGGACTGACTCGACACTTCCCACCTAAGGATAAAAGGATCAAAGGTGAAGTTTCTTCTTATGGACCTGGTGATACCTCCGTAACAACAACAATGATCGAGGATTTTGAGGGATCGCTCAGACCTGTGAAGCCAGGTGGAGACGACACCCGGTACCTGCAATCCTGCATCACCAAGAAGAGATACATATATATACATATGGAGATACAAATCAGATATATGCAAGCAAATGACTAGGATCGATACATCATGTGGACCTCAACTAAGTGATTAACTACGACTTCATCCTGGAGTCATGAAAAACACATCCATGAAACATAAAACATCATGATAGTGGTTAGATTCAAATAATTGGGTTAGATCCATATAAAAATAGATAATTTTCTAATCTCATAAACATGTAATTACTAACCATAAATGAGCATATTCATCATGTCATCATCCACAAAACATAAATGTAAATGTATAGTCTTGACCATAATAATAAAATGTCCAACTCAGAAAAGTCTAAGTATCACCATAGGAGAGGTATTACAAGTATGACATGGACATAAAAGATTAGAGTAGAGAAGAGCGTGTGGAGTATTGTGTCATCAAGAAGAGGTCTATGTGATAGAAAATATAAAGTGTGTTACTCATTGGAACTAATCAAGATAGCAAGTCTACCTCATAGTTCACCAAGATCTAGATATAGTGTGTATCTATTATTCAGAAGGTTGTATCCTTCATCCCTTTGAGCAGTGAGAACTCAGACAATGCATCCTCACCCCTAATAGGGTCAATCATAAAAGACTCCTAACAAGATCTGACCTTGGACCAGGTCATTGTACTTATTGCACTGTAAAGATCAACTCCTAACAAGGTTGTAAGATCTTCTAACAAGGATCATTATACACTAGTACAGTTTATTAGTAGGTGTCAATTCCCACCGAGGTTTTTACCTATTTGGGTTTCCTCATAACCAAAATATTGGTGTTGTGTTCAAGTGTTATTTCATTATGTTTATGCTTAAAGTTTAAGTACAATTAATTGGATAAAGAATTGAAACTTGTAGATAACCGATTCACCCCCCCCCCCCTCTCAGTTATCTCTTGGGACTATTCCTAACACTTGGATGGTAGCTCAGGGTGCTTCAGGGGGCTTAGGGGTTCATTGGAAAGAGGACTCACCACAAGTGGTTATTATGCAGTAGGACCAACAATGGTAATGGTTAAAATTTGTGTCAAAGAAATTAGGTGTTGTTTTTAATATCATTAATGTATATGGTCTAGTGCAAGATAGACTGAAAAGAGCATTATGGAGAGAACTTTCAGATTTGTTGACTATTTTGAGAGATGAGATTATTTTATTGGGTGGTGATTTCAATGCTATCCTAAACCTTATTGATAAACATGGGGGAAAAGGATGGATGTTACCCATTCAGGTTGATTTCAATCAATTTGTGGTGTAAAATGGCATGTTCAACATTCCCTTTAAAAGAGGGGAGTTCACATGGACAAACTGAAGGGCTAGTTTTGTCAACATTGTCAAGAAATTAGATAGATTCATCATAGTAGGGGATTGGGCTAGATTTCACTGGCATGTTAAGCATAAATCCTACCTATACATGGTTCAAATCATTTCCCTATTGGTCTACATTTACAAGAAGACTCCTCACCAGATAGATGTCCTTTCAAATTTGAATCTATGTGGTTGAGGGCAGATGGTTTCAAGGATCTTTTCAAGAGTTGGTGGATGACCTCTCATGCTATGGAACATAATAAAGCCTTTATTTTCTTTTAAAATTTACAGTTTCTTAAAGAGCAGTTGAAGGTCTGGAACATGGTGCACTTTCAAAATATTTTTAATCAGAAGTTAGTTTTGGAGGATTCTTTAAAAAATTTAAATGATAAGGTAATTGAAAGAGGGATGGTTGAGGAGTATTTTGAAAAGGAAAAATCCCTTAGTAATAAATATGTAGAGGTTTTGGCTAAGGAAGATATTTTTTGGAGGCAAAAGTCCAGGGAGACTTGGCTAAGCGAGGGAGACCGCAATACTAAGCTCTTTCATAATTCATTAAAGATATGTAGAGCTCATAATAAATGTTTCTCTATTATGAATAGGGAGGTTCATGTGCTCCATAATCCAAAGGAGACCAATGAGTGCTAGTATATTTTAGCCTATTTTTGGACGAGGATTAATCAAATTTTTTATATCAATTGGTTGAGCAGAGGACCATAACTGTTGTCAAACTTTTCTCATCGATTATATGACAGGAAAAACCATCGTCAAAATTTTGACCTCCTTAGTGGTTGAATTATCGACTGAATCATCGTCAAAGTAATCGCTTCAACCTGGAAGAATTGTAGATCATACCTTTTATCTATGCGACCAAAGTTCATCGAAATTGCAACAAGTTAAGGTCCAAACTGTTGTCGAGGGTTCAACATTCTTGTCGAAACACCAAAGAAATTTTGTCTCTCTTTCAACGACACTTGGTCAAAATAGACGTCAAACACATAGCATTCTCGTTGAAAGAACTATTATTCAAACGTTGAAAAAGAGACCAATAATATTTTTTTGTTAAAAAATATATATATATATATATATATATATATATATATATATATATATATATATATATATATATATATATATATATATATATATATATATATATATTATCAAATTAAGTTATTGATTCCAATCTGATCTAAAATTGACACCTATTGAGTATCAATTTAATATTTGGGCACCCAAAATGCATAAAACTGAAGAAATGTATACATATTAGTAAGCATCAATACCAATCATTAACAATTTTTTAGCATTGCCAACAAGAGAAGGTCCAATAAATTTTCCATAGCCTAACACAAAACCAAGTGGGATTCAGATTCGTTCAACATACTAACCATAAACTCCAACATTGTCTTAAAAATAAATGCCAAATAGAGTAACTAGTCTACCAAGACAGATAAGATAAAAGAAGATATTCAAGATTTGGAAGTAATACCCAAAACTTTCAAAGAAGCCAAAAAAATTATAAACACAATTGATATTCATAGAAAGGATATTCTCTTTCACACAAATAATGCCAAGTTCCATTTAATTGCACAAACTTATGCATTTTCAGAATTCAGACCCTTCATTAGCTAAATAGACAACATCCAAGATTCATTAATGTCACCCATATCCAAACACATATTTATGTTTAGTATTCAGCCAAATGTTTAAAAAAAAAACATCATTGTGTATGGCATTTTATGAACATATTTTGAGAAGACTTCATCCTACATCCATGCTCTTGAAAGAATCATGCAAGCTCCAATATTCACATTAATATGCAAGCTCTGGCAACCTAAGTTGTGCTTTTGGTGTTGAAATACAAGCATGAAAAGACTTCACAAATAGAATGAATTGGAAACTTAAGACAAATCATGTAATGCAATGACCCTTTGGAAATATATAATAAGAAACTGAGTGTTGATATTAAAAGGTCATATATACCAGTAACAACAATTGCCCTCACATCATTTCTTCTTATTGCCTCATCATACTTTTCCCCAAGTGCACCAAGGACTTCAAAGAAACAAGATAAACAAATCACAAGCATATAGTGATGTTAGAATAGTTACTAAAATGGTCATAAATTATGTTCTTATAGTAAAAGAATACTTTGACATAAGAAAAAAACTATGAATAGTGCAGTAAGAACAGTAGTAAGTAATGTTCCAATAACAACAAATTCAGGACAAAGATGTAATGGAAGTGAAAAAATAGTGATTGTTCAAGGGTTTTGCTATACAAAGTCAATGGTGAACAAACATTGATACAAAACAATGAAATGATAGGATCCATGAGGAAGATGAGTTGTTCACCATTCTTGATGTAGCAAATTCAATAGGATCCATAATGCTTCAAACATTGAGAATGCAAGATACTTGCAACAATGAACTTCATTTCGACTTGCTAATTGGTTGTCACTATTAACCCTAAGCTTATCTTTAAAGTTTGAGCTTCACTTGGTTTCAAGAATAGTTTAATATTCTCTACTTAACAAGGCCAACCACGTGAAGGTGGAAGCTCATAAATTTGGCCCCTTCCCCCCCCTAACATCACTCTAAATTCCCCATTAACATCTAATAACATTCACTCATTCATTCATTCATCCATTTTTTAAATATAACATTCAATCATTATAATCACATGATAACATTCATTAACACATAAAATTCATTAACACACAACATTCATGAATAATTCATTAACACATCATTCATCAACATTACTAGTACAAAATTACATCCATTAAGACAATGTTCTTTCATTAGCAAAAAATGTTAATTATAATCATTTCTTTTTGGGTTTCTTGCTATTTTTTTTAATGTAATTTCTAAGAGGAAGATCAATGTCCTTGTCATTCCCCTCCTCTACTAATTCTAATTCCAACGCATGTCTCCTCCTCATCTGTTCAGGAACAAGAGGCAGCTGCACCAAAGGGGGGTTCGCTGCAATAACAACTACATCATGAGTTAAATTCACACCATTTTATATTAGTGAATTACAAGTATTTAATTAAGTAAAAGAACTATAAATCAAAAAATTAATTTAAAAGAACAAAACATAGATTTTCTTTACCTAAATGTGCCACATGATCTACATGGTGATCACTCTGAATATCCTCTGGCACTCATCTCGCATGACATTCTGTATCCTCTAAAATATACACAAAAAAGGTTACACCAAATTTAATTTAAGATGTTAAATTGTATTAATAATTACATAATTAATTTTAAATAGCAAATGAACACCTCCATCGACACTACGATGCACATTAGGGGCTTCATCATGCGGTGTAGGATTTGTGCTAGATTAAGAAGTTGCATTGCAATGTCATGCACATTATTATCAAATAGATTGTTGCTTAAGTATTCAATTTCTAATATATTTTTTGGCATATTTACTTGTTCACATGATGCAAGAGACTCTTGGGTTGGGCTAGTGGAAGCTTGGTGTGGGCGTTCAGCCACGGCTTGATAGCCTTCCTTGAAGGCAATTTTTTTGTGTTCTGTCATGGCCTCTAAATTAAATTCAGAGCCCTGCATTTTTTGATTAAACAAAATCATTTGCATTTTATAAATAATTTTTCTATGCAATTCATTTACTGCTACTTACAATTCATGCTTTAATTTTAGAATATCCACTAGAGCCAAGTCTGTGTTGCCCAATCTTTTGCAGCCTGGCCGTTGTTTCCTTTGATGTGTCCTGCAACCTATGAAAAGTTTGAAATATGTTAGATGATATAGATATAAAGATCACTAATTAGTACATTATTACATTATACTAGTAGTTAATACTATTGCATACCTTCTTCTCTCATTTGCTGGTGTAATTCATCTTTGAGCATCCCCTTTCTCCTTTGCATCCAAAATGAACTCATTCCAATCCCTCATTGGAATAAAGGGAGGACGCTTGTACTTTGTTTTCTGGATGAGACTCCTTCTATATGAGTTCCTCATAGTCTTAAGATGTTTGGCAGCTTTTTCTAAAATTTTCTTCTCCTCAAAAATATTACTACCAAACTCATGCTCTAAATCTTTAATGAGCTGATCTTTTAAATTTTTGTCTTGCAAGTTCCACCTTTTAAGAAAAAACAAAAAATTGTTAGATAGAAAAATTAACTAAAGTTGTGTACCTTGAATATAGTAAAAGAAAAGACTTGAATGAAAGGGAAAATATTGTACCAATTAATAATATGAAAAAAAAATAGTGAGATAGGGTTAGTTCACTTATGATGTTCCACCTTGTACGTATGGTGGGCCCAAATATCTTCAGTGTGAGGTCATAAAGTGCCTTGTAAAATGAATCATTTCCTGCAAAAAATGTCATGGGATAATCAATCCAAAACTTGTTATAAATAGGTAAATACATATTACAATATAAAAAATAATAATTTTAAAGTACCTAGAAGCTTAGGACATTTTAAAGGCATCAATTCATTATCATCAATCAATAATAACGTCTGCATAACTCCTGTGCTAGAAACACGGGTAGATCCAGGAAATGATGGTGAATTATCACCAATACATGTACTCAGATCTGTATCTAGCGTAGCAAATGGCGTCGGTGTATCTCCTACTCCACAAAATTAATCCACTATGAGATGCACCCAAGATTAAAGTACAAATTATCAAATCATAATTAACACAAAACCAAATATAGAAAAAAAAGGATTTACCAGGCATAGACCGTGAAGGCGTCGATGTTTGCATGCCCCTTGTTGCCGACATTGCACTCAGAAATCTTGGATGGACGTTCATCGACCTCCTAGGAGGAGTCGCTTGCACTTGATGACCTGAACAATACATTGTTAGCAAAGACATTCTGAAATAATAAAAGTAAGAGTTAACTTAAGAAGTTTTTGAATGTTCCAAAGAAAAAATTTCTTGTAACTTGTCAACTAAAGGATTATTTTACCTGAGGCGGCCGGAGCTCTGCTAGTACCAACCTCACCGCATTGTCCTTGACCAAGTACTTGAGTTTGCAAAAAATCTTGTAACAAGAACACATACATATTTTACTTCACAACATAAAAGAGTATAAAATATAAACTTTTATTAAACTTTTGTTATAACTAAAGATTCATTACTGCTTACTTCATAATGACGTGCTTGTGCCATCAATTTAGATTTCCTCTTTAGCATCTCTTCAGTTGGATTTACTTCATCCAAAATGCTAATAATTTCTAAATTGATTTTCTTTAGTTTTTTCCTCAACATAATTTTTATATTAGGTTTTTCTGTGATATCATCATCAGAAGGGGTAGCTATTGCCTCTATTGCTACAGGTGCTTTTCCCCTATCCTAAACATCAAATTGTGACAGGAATATCAGTAAAACTATCATAAAAACTCCAAAACCTTAAATAAATTAACATAATAATATATCAATTTTCAACTATCTAATTTGTACAATTTCAATAAGGTTTACAGTTGCTAAAGAATTTGTGGGAGGAGCATCCTCATGGCCCCTATCATGTGGGGGATCCATATCATCCTGTGACAAAGATTAAATATAAAAACTTCAGTGAACTGAAAGCAATAGACTTAGCAAAAAAACTTATTAATAAAATAGTATATAGTACTTACCACCCTCATAATATTAACTTTGTATCTATGTGATTTAAATGGTAATCTATTAGCAATTCTACCCCTGCACTTATTGATTTTATCGCACATACAAAAACTTGATTCCCCTCATGCACCTCAAATATGCAATTGGGTTGCTTATTAGTTGAGGAAGGTCGCATACTATTTATAAAACCTGCAATATTACCTATTTTTTTGTCTCCCATCAATGTACATTGCAAATCTTTTACTTTGATCATTTTATTTCCATTGTATATAATTTGTTGATAGTGCATACCTACGCATACTTTTTTTATATTGAAGAATCTGCATCCAATCATTTTAATTGTAACACGGACCGACATACTTGAACAATTCAACAACTTTTTTGTAACATACATTTATCCCATCCATGGAAAATAGGCCCAAACCATGTAATAAGGATGGAGCTATGCGATATATCCTCTCATTAACACAAAAATTAGTGTTAATTGGAGGTAGCTCATTGGGTACCCATTCTTTCTCAAAATGTGTGTACCAAAAGGGCACCTTGATGTCAACTTTGGTCTCATTATCATAAGAACATGACCCCCCTTTAGCAAGGAAAAATTGCATGCATTTATCAAATTTTTTTCTAATCTTTTGACCTCTAGTTGATCTCCCAATTTTAGTCATACTACATGTAGAACTTTCATCTACCATTCCCTCATTTGATGTAGATAGATCTAACAAGTACCTATTTGGTGGGTCCTGCAATCCATCAAATGAGATATTCTCACGTCCCCACTTCAAATAGAATTTTGATAATATTTAAATAATATATATAGAATAATCAAGTCATGACCCATACGTATGGTTCTTCTTTGTCTATAGGTGGGAGATATAAAATGTACTAAGTTGAAAGTGATTATATAATTATATGTCTATGCAGTTCTTCTTTGTCTATATATACATTATATGATTATATAATATGTTTATTTATAACATACGTACTCAGTGATAAACAAGAAGAATATAAAAAAATTATGTCTATTTATTGACTTATACCTGTTGATCCATGTCACTGTGCATGATCCACACCAAAGGGGTTAAATTTCCTGCATATGTTAATCATTTATCTTAAGTTAGCTAAAAATTACATGATATGTATGTTACAAATAACTTAGAAGACAACATGAACAATATGCAACATCGTAAACATGAACAAATTTACCTTATATATGGAATGCAAGATCATCAACAGAAGGGGTGACAATGTATGTAGTCAATTATCTATTTGCAAAAAGGGTGATAATCAAACACAATATATGAATGTATTAGCAACAATTAATTGAGCATTGTAAGCAAAACATTGGTAATTATAAATCACATATGTTGTAATCATTAGAATTGAACACAATAAATATGTAATCATTAGAATTGAAATAAATAAATCAATATTAAACATATATACTAATCAATATAAATATATATAAATAATTAAATCACCTATATACCTTATACATTTCAATCATGTCATTGATCATCTTCTTCATCCATCTCATCATCATCATCATCATCACCACTATCATCATAGCCATCATCACCATCATCATCGCCATCATCACCATCACTATCATCATCATCATCATCACCATCATCATCATCATCACCATCATCTTGATCTTCATCATCTGCTTCTTCATCATCTTCAATATCTTCTTCTTCCATAACATTATACTTTATCGGCCTTCCTCTTGGATCATGTCTAATAGCAAATGACCAACTCTATTTATGTGGAACCTCTGAGTAAAACACTTGCTCACATTGGCTTGGAAGAACATAGGGCTCATCTCCAACTGGCTCAAATGACCTTGTATTAATCATTGTAAATCCATTATCATGTTGAATAACATTTCTATCTGAATCATTTTGATTTAGTCGTAGCCTGTACCATTTGACGACAAATAGAACTACTTTGAAGGAGTTAAAGTCGCACTCAATTATATCATCCAAGATGACATAGTATCAATTTTGAGATTGTTGAGGATGTATTTCATTTCTAGATGATATATTAGTGACCTCAAAAACTGCAGTTATCCCATAATCACAAGTTTTCTTTGTGTCATACAACTTTTTTATGCAAAATTTGTGGCCATGATAGTACATAGCTTTGTGGTGCTTGACTTGCAATTTTTCAAGCGTGTGAAAATTATTTGCATCATGAGTTGATATGAAACATATGATTCATGATCATTAATAAAATTTTATGTACCTCTCTACCTCTTAAACCATATGCTAGATCAATTACCATTGGCGTAATATTGGAATCTCCATTACGATGAGTTTCTCTAACCAATGAAGCAACACCTTCCCATGTTAATGAGAAACCATTTTGTTGACATCGTTCAATCCATACCGTCATCCAATCAAGATTATTCACAATATACAAATGTATTGCATCCCACTCTCGACCAACTGTATAAAAAAAATACACCAATTATAAATAACTTATATTGAAGATTTATAAGAATTAATTAACTACAATAACATCTTATATTTACCTCTCACTTTCCTCAATCCACATTTTCCCATCAAGTACTCCCCTTCAAATTTTTTAATGGAGTTGGGATCCCAAATACGATCTACATGGATCTTTGTTGCAAACTTAGGAAGATATTCACTAATGTACACCATGGTCTAGTATACCATATATCCCTCCACCATAGAACCCTCAGGATGTGCTCTCTATCGAACCAAGCCTTTCAAAAATTTCAAGTGTCTCTCAACCATCCACATTAACCTAGTTGATACAGGTCTACACAATTCAATCTCCTCAACTTAATGTATTAGGTAGTGTTTTTGTGCATTGAAAAAAGTTGAAGGTAGACACTTTTGCATTTCACACATAAGATGAGGAATTTTCCTCTTCCAATATTTTATATCTTCTTTATTGATTTCTTTTGATGACAACCACCTCATGTATTTTCCAAGATCATATATAACTTGTTTGACACTGTTGGCGAAGTGGTGTGGGAGAGATAGAGGTAGAACATACTGCAATATTTGTAAAATGATCTTATCAATATTTTATAAAAGAATGCAATGAAAACTACATGCAGTATACAAATATATAGTGAATACAAAATAACATGAATTACCTTAATAAATGTATGCCAATTGTGTATTTTCATCCCTGGCCCAAATTCACTTTTCTTTGATATGAGATCATTTATGTTTGTAGCAAACCCTGTTGGAAATTATATTTTTTTATGACTTCATTTATAGCATTGCTCTACTACTCTGACAATAACCAACTAAGGGTACTTGTATCATTCTGGTCTCCATTGTTATTTGATCGAATGACATTTTTCATTGCATGGTTGGATTCTTCAATGACTACAAATTTTGACAATTTTGTCTTTGTCATGGCTTCCATCAGAGATTTTCCATAATGTCTTTGTTACATTCTTTCCAATATGCATAAGATCAAACAAATGCATGATTTGGAGTTGCTCCTAGTACGGCAACCTACTAAATTGCGTAGGATAATTTTTTATACCTTTTGGAAGTTGGTCATTAATGCCTTGACAACCTTCATGAGCATCAATTACATCATCAATAAACAAAACACAATATCAAAATATAAATTTTAAACAAAAACTATCAGATGGAATGGCATTACCTCGATGATTTATTTTATTGTATTCCTACTTCCATAGGTGAGGTGTCATTCTCTGTGGCTTTGATGTAGTCTCTTCTTTCCCATTGAAAAGATATTTTTTGATAATTTGGTACTTATGATTTATGTGGAGAAAGTGTCTATTCTCATCGAACACCTGCTTTCCTAAACTTTTTGAATGACCAGATTTCATCTTTGGACCACAAACTAGACATGCAAATTTTCCCTTTGTCTGAAGACCTACAAGATCATGTATAATTGGATTAAATATGTTAACTTTGTGTTATCACTATAACATACCAAAAAAGAGGTGTTAAAAAGAGAACATACCACAAAAATATGTTAGCCCAGGGGCATCATGTATTGTCCATACAAGCATTGCATGGAATTGAAATTGTCTTTGTCCTATTGGTCTAGAGATGTCATACATAGTGACTCCATTCCATAACACCATCAACTCGTCGATAAGGGGCTCAATATATACATTGATATCTTTAACTTGGTACTTACCTCATTGAATGAACAAAAATATTACATAATTATTATGACCATTTTGATGGATTATTTATAATAAATTAATTTAGATGACTATTAAATGAAAAAATACCTGGAACAATCAATGCCAACATTATGTGCTCCTTCTTTATGGACATCCAAAGAGGAATGTTATTGTTGATAAAAAAAAATAGGCCACACCGAGTAAGTAGATCTCATCTCTCCAAATGGATTGACACCGTCTGTTGCCAATGAAAGCTTGAGATTATGAGGTTCTTCTTTAAAGTGTGGCCATTGTTCTTCTATTTCCTTAAATGTCAAACCATCCGTAGGCATTCACATAATGTCATCTCGACTTCTATTGTGTGCATGGTAATCCATAAATTGTGTCAAGTTATTGCACCTGAATAATCATTGCAAACATGGAATAATAGAAATAAACCGAAGAACCTTGCAAGGCACCTTTTTTGTTATTCGATCTGATTGATATCGGCTAATATGACAAATAGGGCATCTATTGCAAATTCATGTTGTTTATGATATATAATATAATCATTTGGACATGCATGTATTGTTTGATACTCCATTCTAATATCTTTCATAATGGCAGATAATTCTTGGTACGAGTGAGGTAGAATGTTTGATGGTGGTAACAAACACTCAACTATCAACCTACAACCAAAAATATATTTTTTTAATTTAAAGAATATTAATTGCTACATGATTCACCCAATGTTAATTATATGAGAATTATGACTAAAATAATGAAAAAAGATGACATACCTTAACATACGTGTCATTGCTACATTGGATAAACCATTCATAACCTTCAAGTTCACCAACAACAATATAGCGACAAGAAGAGTTGTTTGGGAGCCTTCATATAGGGGCTCATGTGCCTTCTCAAGTATAGGTACATCAAGGTCTACGTCAACATCATCATCATCTTGATCATCATGATCATCTTGATCATCGTGATCTTCTTCATCATCGTGGTCTTCTTCCATGGGATCATTACCTTCTACTTCTATATTCACACCTCCATGTTCCCTCATTTGGAAATCCACATTCTTCAGATTGTCATGGTCCATAACATGAAACCCAAGGTGGTTGACCTATATGAAAATGATGACCTTATATTAACCATGACCATGATGTCATCATCAAATCATGTCTTATGTATTTTATAAATTATTAAAATACATACCAATGGACGAAATTCATTTCCCCCTTCAATGTGACCATGCTTCCTACAATGTTCCTCAGCTGTTTTGATTAGATATCTTCGAGTCTTTAAGCCCTTAAAAATTTTGCAAGGAAAATAACATTTTCCATCACCTTTTGTTTTTAAGTTAGACCACAGTCTAGCAATTGTCTCCCTATTTTGTTGTGTGCTGATATCGTCAGACATGGTCTTTCTTGAATGGAATGACTCATTGATGGAAGAAGGATGACTTGTTTGCAACCTGCAGATTCTATATCAAGTGTATTAAATAACATCCAAGATTAATAATCAAGTAAATTCTAGCAAATCCAATTGAGTCATATTTGTTTATCATGTGACATTCTTTCTTACAAAGAATTGTTTGTTTTTTCTCAAGGATGCCCTCATATGGATGAGGTGTGTATCCTTGATCACAACCTCTTCCTTGCTTGATAGTGTATGTCTACTATAAACAAATCCCTTAGAAAAATTTAAAGATAAGAAGAAACTAAAATAGAAATTTGTAGGTGATCCAATAGAACAAGGGACGCAAGCGTAAAAGTTCCTGCCTTATATAATGTGTTTGGGGTAAGCTATGGTGAAATGAGAATATGGTTAATTAGCATAGATTTTATGAAGATGTCTTTTGGTAGGGTGAAATTTTTTGACTATTGTATAGCATAAAGATTGAATTGAATTCAAGTACTTTCTAAGTTATGTTCTCTAATATCCTAGGTAAGTCTACAAACAGATTAACTCTCATAAAGATAAAAGATTGTGAGGATAATGACAAAATATCCAGTTAGCAACTTTTGTACTGTACCTGAACCTCACCTTGCCAACACGGTTAGAAATCCATGGGTAGTGGTGATCAAATTTCTCAACACAATGGTTGCAAGAAGAGAAATGCTTGGAACGTATAGGCCTGATCTGAAGAAATCAGCAAATAAAAACTAACATGCAAAATGTTAAATTAAATGACATTTTATTATAGAGATAAATGTGTTGTCTAAATTACTACATTTCAAAAAGAAATATTGATATGTCAGAGCACCTTTCAAGTTTGGCAAAGCTGAGACCAAAGCCCTGCCCACCAAGTAGAATTGCTTAACTCTCTATATGCATGATGGTATATTGATTTATTATCATTTCCTTTTATTTTTTTCATTTTTTTAATGAATTTTTAAGGTAGAGAACACAAGTTGTTCTTGACTGTCCTGTACAGGGGTTTTGCAGTCAGCAATCTTGTTTTGAAGTTGCATTTGAAGAAATTTGCACATGATAGACCATATAGAGCCTCATGAATGAGTGATGAGCAAAGTCTTGTGAGTAGGGAACAAGATTATGTAGATTTTTCTATTGGTGACTACAAGGAGAAATTTTTGTGTGATATAGTACCAATAACATGTTGTCACATCCTCTTAGGAAGACCTTCGCACTCCCTAAGAAAGAAAATATGATTGGTACAAGAATACTTGTTCATAAGGATGGTAACAAGTTTATTCTCAAGCCTTTGCAAAAATAATTTTTCATATGAGATAAGGGTTATCTATTTTGGAAAGAAAGATGATGAAAGGTGCTCCCCTTAATACCACAAACACATAATAGAAATAGAGAAACAACAACAAATTGCAAGAACAGAAAATGGGCTTCTTATTATTTCCACAAATGTGGAATTACAAATTTCAAAATTACAATATGCAAAGCCACATGGGCATTTCCCTTACAATATTCTGTAGGACAAAGCCTTGAATTATTACCCAGATCTACCCAGAACTACTCCCCCAATTGCCTAAGACAACACTACAAACCTTTCTTATATAGGCAATTTCCACCACCCAAGAAGGTTCCAGAAATTTAGCCCTTTAGACTGACTAAACATAGAATTATTTATTTTTCACAATTATTACAATAGGGTCGGCTCAAAAGAAATACAAAATATGATTTTAGGTAACCCAACTTTCAGAGGCCATAACTTTTTAACTGTAACTCTATTTTTCTATTGTAACCACTTTTTGAAAATGCCATGATGAGATCTACAGTGCCTGACACGCGCTAGCGCTAGTCAGCCGGGGGTCAATTGTGATCCGAAGCCTCTAAGGCCTTCAAAATTGACCTAAAAGATTTCATACCCAAAAACCTCAATAACTTCACCAATACTGATGATTTGGCAATGAAACTCAACTGGTAGGATGAAATGACTGAGATGAACCTCCAACTGTGAAATCAAAACATTCCAAGATCGTATTACCAACTTACTAAAAATAGTAAGTTTCCATAAATAGAAGCTCTGCATAAGCTAGCCCTTATTGAAAAATAAACCAGAAATATTTTTGGGTGATGCAAGATTGCTCTTACACCCAGAATGCTCCTGCATCAAACACCTGGGGTAATTTGAGAAGTGACCCTATCACGACTCAGGTGTGAAGAGGGAAATCAAGACGGTTAACCTCCTCCTTTGTTAGACATGATACATTTTCAACAGGTCATCCTTTCCATTTGACCAGATATTCTTCATATGTCATGTTCCTTATGCTTCTACCAACATGACTATCCAGTATATCCTCAATCTCCTTGGTATCTAAACTAGTTGTTGGAATACTCCACTGTTCTGCTGTGATCTCATCTTCAACACTCCCTTCATGATACTCTGTCAAATCTGAAATGTTAAATACTAGTGAAATATTTAGCTTTGTAGGCAACTTGACCTCATAGGCATTTCTAGAATCATGCTTCTTCAGTATCTTACATGGCCCAAACCTCTTCATTTTCAACTTGTTATATGTACCAACCGAAAATCTTTCTTTCCGCAAATGAACCATGACTTCATCTCCAACCTAAAATTCTTTATGCCTCATTTTCTCATCTGCCTTAGCCTTATACTATGCATTCACCTTGGTAATATGCTTCCTCACCTCCTCGTGGATGTTCTTCAAATGTTATGCAAAATCTTTAGCTTCAGCACTACTTATTTCTCCTTTATCTATCTTCCTCAACTTGGATGCATTTATGGGACTACTTCCATATATAATATGTGGATTATGTGATGAAATAAACTTCAAATCTATCTTAAACTCTTCACTTTCTACTAGTATCATTCTGTGTGCTGCCTTATTTGGCAAACTGGCTCCTGGAATCAAGTCCATCTGATGACTGATCTTTCTTACTAGTGGTAATCCATCAGGCACATTATCGGATACAATATTGTTATAATTTAATCTTTCCTTGGTTATTTATGTATTTAATAGGGTAAACCAAGGTATCCTAATGTATTATGTCCTCCAGTCCAAGTGGGAGGACATGTCATATTTGTAATTTCTTTTATTAAGGAAAATAGATATTCATCCTTATGAGGAATCCTACACTTGTCTCACACACTAGTGAAATGTGGCACACTCAGATATGGGAGTTACAATGTAACTCCTCTCTCACATCTCTATTAAAAGAGATGGCTCTCCTTATTTTTCTCATTCTCTCATGAGATTTATTCCTCTTCTCAATTATTGTATGAGCATTGCTCTCACTCTCTCTCTCTCTCAATCTTAGGCATTTGTTGCCACTTTCATTAAATTCACAGGGGTTTTTTTATGCTTTTCCCCTTTAAAATCTTGTCTCCTCTTTGCTTATTTTTTGGTGTATGCTCCTAGTTCTTGTGCTAATTCATGGTATTTTTCTTTACTCTTAGCTCTTGAGTTAAACAATTTCCTACAATTCCATATTTTGTTCTTTATCATTTTAATATGGTATCAGAGTAGGTTGGTTTAATCTCATTTTGAGTGTACAGGTGAAGGAGCTACCATATTTTGGAGCACTCCATATTGGATACTTTTGAGAGAGTTATTTCTAGTATATATATTTTTTACTAATTTATTTAAAGTAATAAAAAAATCAAAAAAATTTTGGGGTTTGGCTGGTTTACCACCAAACCCAGTTTATATAATTGGTTATTTTATTAATTTTGTATCCTTTGTTATCTCGTTGTCAATATTTAACTTTACTTTGTGGGATTTGAACTCCACACCTCCTTGATAATAGAAACTCCATCCACCACTATACCAAGCATTGAACATTTAGAAGAAAACCCAATTTGTCTCATTTACGGATTTTTGGATCCACTACTTATGTTCACACACCTAAACAGAAAAGGAAAAAGTTAGATCCTAAATCCTCACCTCATATTTTTGTTGGCTATTCTGAAAATACTAAAGGTTATAGAGTTTATGATCCTCTTACTAATAAAGTTCAAATAGCTAGAGATGTTTGCATTACTGAAAATGGTGTCCATGACTGTTCTCAAATTTTAGATTCAGATTTTAGTCACAGCAACATTGTTCTTGTGGAGGACCAACCTCCATCTCTCAACCCGATTCCTAAAGTTTCTACTCCTAAAGTTTCTGCTCCTAAAGTTTTTGTTCCTTTGGTTTCTGCTCCTAACACTCAGAATAATACTAATGATGAACATAAAGATAGTAATGATACTCCTAATGATTTTGTTCCTGCTAGTAGTAGTAGTGATGATGATGATGATGGTAACAATCTGTTTACTCCTCCTAGTAATATTTATGCTAATTCTAGGAGAAATCCTAAATGGTTTAAAGATTTACTTAATGAGGGTGATGATTACATTGCTAGAATGGGTGGACTTAAACCTAGAAGGATAAATTACTACAACTATGCTCTTATGTCTTCTCTATCTAATTCTAATGATCTTCAAACTTTTTCTCAAGCTAAAAATCAACCTCATTGGCAAACTGCTATGCAAGAAGAATATGACTCTTTAATTTCTAATAATACTTGAGATTTAGTTACTTTACCTCATGGTAAGAATCTAATTTTTTGTAAATGGTTATATAAAACTAAGTTAAACTCCAATAATGAAATTAGTAAATTTAAGGCTAGATTAGTTGCACATAGTTTTTCTCAAATTGAAGGAATAGACTATAATGAAACATTTGCTCTTGTTGCTAAAATTCCTACTATTAAAGTTGTTCTTGCTTTAGCTGCTAAAATGAATTGGCCTATTCACCAAATGGATGTTAAAAGTGCTTTCTTAAATGGTGATTTGCATGAAGAAATTTATATGTCTCAACCTCCTAGTTTTATTCAACAAGGTAATGAACATTTAGTCTGCAAATTAAAGAAGTCTATTTATGGTTTAAAATAGTCTCCTAGAGAATGGTATTCCAAAATTAATGCGTTCTTTATTTCTCAAGGGTTTGAAAGAAGTAAAAATGATCCTAACTTGTATATCAAGCATAGTGAAGATGATATTATTATTATCATTTTGTATGTTGATGATTTGATTCTTACTTCCAGCTCTAACCAGTTAATTTCTGATATTAAATTTCAACTCAATCAAAAATTTCAAATGACAAATTTAGGTTTCTTACATTATTTCTAAGGTATGCAAATTTGGCAAACTCCTAAGGTTATTTTTATCTCTCAAAGTAAATATGCTAAAGATCTCCTAGATAGATTTCATATGAATGATGCTAATCCTATTTCAATTCCATGTGATTTAGGAACTAAGTTAATGATAGATATGGAATCTCCTTTCATAGATGCTACTCCTTATAGAGAACTAGTAGGTAGCTTAATTTATCTAACTCTCACTAGACCTAATTTATCTTTTAGTGTTGGTTTAGTTTCCAGATTTATGTCAAAACCCCAACAAACTCATTTCAAAATTGCTAAAATAATATTACATTATATTAAAGGTACTATTAACTTAGGATTATTTTATGATGCAAATTCTGATTTTTCTTTAAAAGGTTTTACAGATTTAGATCTAGGTGGAGACCCCAATGATGGGAAATCTACTTTTGGATATTGTTTTTCTCTTGGTTCAGGTTCTATCTCTTAGAAAAGTAAAAAAGAACAATCTGTGTCCCTATGTTCTACTGAAGCAGAATATAAAAGTTATACTCATGCCTCTAAAAGAAGCTTTATGGCTTAGAAGAATACTTGAAGATTTGGGTCTACCTCAACCAGAACCTACACCATTGTATTGTGACAATCAAAGTGTAATAGCCTTGGCAAAGAATCTAGTTTACCATGCAAAGTCAAAGCACATTTCTCTCCACCATCACTTCATTAGAGAGCACATTGCAGAAAAGAAAATTTCTCTTATTCATTGCAAAGGTGAAGATCAAGTTGCAGATATTTTGACAAAGCCTCTTTCTAAAGAGAAATTTGAATTTCATTGTAACAATTTGGGTTTGATACCCCTTGATGTAATTACCCCAAGTAAAGATTAAAGGTGGGTGTTAGAATTTAATCTTTTCTTGGTTATTTATGTATTTAATAGGATAAACCAAGGTATCCTAATGTATTTTGTCCTCTAGTCCAAGTGAGAGGACATGTCATATTTGTAATTTCCTTTATTAAGAAAAATAGATATTCTTCCTTATGAGGAATCCTACACTTGTCTCACACACTAGTGAAATGTGGCACACTCAGATATGGGAGTTACAATGTAACTCTTCTCTCACATCTCTATTAAAAGAGATGGCTCTCCTTTTTCTCATTCTCTCATGAGATTTCTTCCTCTTCTTAATTATTGTATGAGCATTGCTCTCACTCTCTCTCTCTTTCTCATTTTTAGGCATTTGTTGCCACTTTCATTAAATTCACAGGGGTTTTTTTATGCTTTTCCCTTCAAAATCTTGTCTCCTCTTTGCTTATTTTTTGGTGTATGCTCCTAGTTCTTCTGCTAATTCATGGTATTTTTCCTTACTCCTAGCTCTTGAGTTAAACAATTTCTTGCAATTTCATATTTTGTTCTTTATCATTTTAACAAATATCCTAAAACTCATTCAATAATTCTACAACTTCTACAGGTACATCTTCTACTTCCTCTTTCCCAGCCTTTGGAATTAAGGTAAAACACATATGCTCATGCCGCATACCATCTAAGAAATTTTCTCTATCAACAAAAGTTATTCTTGCATTACCACATACTTTTTCTTATGTTTCCTTCAATGGTTTTAGCTTATGTCTCACTCCATCCTTTATCAAGGAATAGGTATTCGCGTGACCATCATGTATAGCACACCTGTCAAACTACCAAGGTCTACCCAACAACATATGACATGCATCCATAGATATGATGTCACATAGTACCTCATCTTGGTACCTGCCGATCTTGAACTTCACTAAGCACTATTCACTGACCACGACCTTGTGGTCATCTTGCACCTAGGCAATCCGGTATGGATGTGGGTATTTCTGTCTCTTGAGCTTCAAATTTTTCACCATCTCTTCTAACACCAAATTGTTAGTGCTTCCACTATCAATGATCACATCACAACATTTACCCTCACACTTACATCTAGTGTGAAATAAGCTCCTCCTTTGCTCAGGTTCATTCTCTCTACTCAGTAGGACTCTTTTGTTAATCAGTGTTTCTCCTCTTTCAACATCTTCAGAATGTGATGATCTGGCATTTTCATCTACACGTGAAACTCTAGCTTGGCCTTCATTTCTCCTATCTATCCTTCCTTGGCATTGAGGACATTCAAATTCCCTATGACCTTCTTCTCCACAGTGAAAACATGTTCCCCAGAAGCCTCCTCTTCCAGATCCTTGTCCTCTTCCTCTTCCTCTCTGATCTCTATTATTCTGATCATGGAAATGATTGGAATTGTTTCCTCACTGATTCTAACTACTATTGACCTCATCCTTCTTTTTCAAATCTTCATTTCAGCCTCCATAAGACCATCCACTAGATCTTCCACCATGACCTCTTCTGCTTTGTCTGCTTTCAAATTTCTTGTTCAAGTTTTCCTTTACTTTAAGGGAAAACTGGTATGCCTCTTTAATATTGTTCATTCAAACTAGATTCAACTCCTCCTGAATGCTTGGCCTCAACCCATTAAGGTAACGGTAAAATTTCTCCTTATTAGCTTCCGCATGGCCTATCCTGATGAGGATTCGATAGAACTCCTCTGTATACTCCTGAACAGATCTTCCTGCTTGCTTCAAATTTTACATTTTCTTCAGTAGGTCAAGTTCATAATCAATAAGAATGAACTGTCACTTCAATTTATCCACCATTTGATCCCATCTTGTGATTTTGTCTTTCCCTCTTCTATTTCATTCCAATTGAATCTCTTGCCACCTAATCTTCGCATGACCTTTCAGTCTGACCTTCACAAATTTGACCCTATCAGGATCCTCAATATCTTCATACTCAAAATATTCTTCACATTCATTGATCCAATCGATCAATTCTTCTGAGTTAAGATTTCATGAAAATGCAGGAACCTCAATCTTAGGTCTTTTCCCAATCTTGGAAATGGCCCGAAAAATCCTTTCTTCCTCTTGATTCAAAACTTCAACTTCTACATCTTGATCAGAATTTCCTTCTCCCTCAGCTTCATCCTCACTTTCGTCTCTGACATTAAGATTCATTCCTCTACAAATCTCTTCTTGCAATGCTCACACTTGTCTTTGGAGTGCTCTAACCTTAGGTGTTACAACATCATCTCTTCTGCTACGTTCCCTTTGTGGAGGCATTTTTGTGATATGCACTAAAACCCTAACCACGATCCTAGTGCAAACTACCTCACATTCGGTGATCTATTTACACAAAAACCCTAACCCATAGTCCTGGTGCAAACTACCTCACAGTCGGTGATTTGTTTACACACTCAGGAACTCCTACTCTGATACCACTTAATGAAGGGTGCTCCCCTTAATACCACAAACACATAACAAAAATAGAGAAACAACAACAAATTGCAAGAACAGAAAATGGGCTTCTTATTATCTCCACAAATGTGGAATTACAAATTTTAGAATTACAATATGCAAAGCCACATGGGCATTTCCCTTACAATGTTCTATAGGACAAAGCCTTGAATTATTAACCAAATCTACCCAGAACTGCTCCCCCAACTACCTAAGACAACACTACAGACCTTTCTTATATAGGCAATTTTCACCGCCCAAGAAGGTTCCAAAAATTTAGCCCTTTAGGCTGACTAAACATAGAATTATTTATTTTTCACAATTATTACAATAGGGTCGGCTCAAAAAAAATACAAAATATGATTTTAGGTAACCCAACTTCCGGAAGCCATAATGTTTTAACCGTAACTCTATTTTTATATTGTAACCACTTTTCAAAAATTCTATGACAAGATCTACAGTGCCTGACACGCGCTAGCACCAGTCAGCTAGGGGTCGATCACAATCCAGAGCCTCTAAGGCCTTCAAAATTGACCTGAAAGATTTCATACCCAAAAACCTCAATAACTTCACCAATACTAATGATGTGGCAATGAAACTCAACTGGTAGGCTGAAATGACTGAGATGAACCTCCAATTGTGAAATCAGAACATTCTGAGATCATATTACCAACTTACTAAAAATAGTAAGTTTCCATAAATAGAAGCTTTGCATAAGATAGCCCTTATTGAAAAAGAAACAAAAAATATTTTTGGGTGATGCAAGATTGCTCTTACACCCAGGATGCTCTTGCATCAAAAGAGTATGTTGATTTGAAGAGTCGCACAAGGAAGAGGTCTATGAAAGAGGATTAGAAGATTGGAGCATCACTAATGGTTCTAAAAACCAATGATTATGACAATGAACAAAAGATGGAAAATTGGAAGAGTAGTGTGATTGAAGAAGATATAGTTATGTGCACACATTGGTGTCCTATCATTGCACAAGTGCAAGATGATAAGGGTCTATTCATGGAGGGAAGAAAAAAAGGTCATTTTAACCTTACAAGGAAAGAGGAGAGACAATCCAAATAATTCTATGGTGACTATCCCAAACAATAGACAAATGATGGAATTGCTAACATGTTTTCTTTTCATGTTTCTAACAAGTTTGTTGCAGGTTCTAAGAGGTTGGATAAGGAGTTCTTATTGCAATAGATGTCTAAGAGAGGAGAAAAGTGTAGAATTCCTTTTAGAAGACTTAGACATGTGAAGACATAGAACTATTTGGATGTATGAACTGTGACATTGGACAACAATAAAAGTTACATTTTCTGTAAATTTTTGCTGTTTCCATCTTAATTTTGATTAGAGATTGATATTCTGAGATAATTATAATGCCAAGAGATTGAGGATCTTCATTATTAAGTGTTTTGTTGGCATCTTCTATCAGGTTTCTTGGTGAGGGGGTATCCATTCTACCACTATGTATATGTTCTATCAAAATGGGTAAGGGTAGAATCTTGGCCTTATTGGAGTACTCCAATAAGGCCAAAATTTGCTAATATCTTTCGAGCTAAGAATTATCCATTCTGCCATTGGATATCCCTTCTGTCTAAGTGGGCCACTTGACCTTATCTCTTAAATCCTATTTATGGTACTAGTCTCAATTGTTATATCATACATACCTCAAAGAGTTTAATTTTTGGTGGGGGAGTGATAAAAAATAATGATTCATATGGTTTATGATAAGTCACAAAGACACTCTTATAATAGTCATCAAGAGAGTAGGTCTTGAGTAGATAATAGAGGTCATGCATGCATGATTGCAAAGCACAATGAATAAAGAATAGGCACTGTTATGAAGGCTCATAGCCACAGTAAGGAATGATGTCATACAAATCAAAAGAGGGATAGTTTCTAAAAGGAAGTGATATTCAAAGATTGAAATGAGGGTACTATATCATGACAAAGATGCAAGCATTAATAGATTTTCATGAATGTGAAGGTGCAGTGATAAACAATGCCATAAAGAGACTATTGTTAGTGTTTCTACAAAATAGAATGACAGTGTTGTGAAAGAAAAGATTCATGTTCAAGAAGAGTGCCTCAAAACAATGTTATTCAATGCTTGAGGGATGATATTTACTACTTTCATAATGACTACATGATGAAAAGATGGTCAGATTAAAAGATGTAAATCTTATCCACTAATATGATAGTCAGCTACAGGGCCATAGTGTATGTAACAAGAGGTGTCATATTGTCTTTCAAAGAGTAGAGTAAAATTTGGCAGTAGCATCAAGAGGTGCATGTTTTGTACAAATTTTTAGACCATGGAATGAAGAGCATGAGGCTATCATCACATCAATCCTTATGAGTTGTGAGATAAGAAAAGATTGAAGGCATTAGATCTTACAAGGAAGCAATGTCCAGTATAATGAAAGAAATGGCAAACCATACCAAGCATGAGGAATCATGGTGACTGTGTATAAAGGAGTAGTAGTGGTAAAGGGAACAATTAGAGCAGTGATTTAATGGTCAATATAAGATATAGAGATGTTTCCAAGAGGAGAGGCAATGATATGTATTTTGTTTCTAATGATGTGTTGACTACCACAAGACAATTTTGCATTCATGGATAATAGAACTCTAGTGCAATATACACCAACAGTCTTGTAGGGAAGATATAAGTCATGAAAGGACCTCACTATGATGGATAAGAGAATAGGATAGCACTGTGATTGAGTCTCAGTGAAAGAGATCATCCAATAGCTAGTAGCAGTAGTCAAGATGTGCTCAAGATGTGAAATCAGTAACTATGAGGAGAGGAAATGTTATATCCACTATTATAAAGTATGGGTAAGGATTAGAAATAATGATTTTGGACTCTAGAAAATATTACAGTTTGAACTGTACAAATATAGACAAAATCCATAGAAATCCCTTAAGGGAACATTACAGAAGTACCTGAGCATTGAAATTTGATAGCTATATTACATAGTCCTAACACGGGACATTACAAAAACCCTTTAATTCGGTCATTTCCAGTGTAGAACACAATGTATGGATTCTTCACGCATACAATCATTGAACTAGAGACCAAAATAGGGCTTGGAGATATGGATGTCAATGTAGTACAAAGAGATGAATAAAATACATTCGATATTTTCATATGATTTCCCTCTGTGACTATTTGGTTTTTCTAAATGTTTCCATTCACTTATTTGCAATTTATTTTGTTTAGACTTGATTTTTCGTTATTACAATCTACTATCCAAATGGTTTTTGGGAATGAGCACATTCTTTAATATGCAAACGGTAGTGGACCTCGATAGAGGAGAATTAATGTTTTAATGTTTTGTATTTCTATTCTTGTATGAGTTCATGTTGATTGCAGATCGATCCACTCACGGATTTGGGAAGTGTAGATGAAGACAGTAAGAACCATTATGTTATGTATTCAGATGAGTTTAACAAAATGTCTTATATTGGAATCAATTTTGAGTTTACATATTTTGTAGTCATTTTCTAAATCTGCTATGCAGTTCAGTTCCTAGATGTTTGTATTGAATTGCATTAGTTATTTCTTGGCTTTGATTCTTTGATGATAGAATACCTATAGTGAAATGGGGCTAATAGATGTATCGGGTTCTTAAGTTTTAACAAAGAATATATCTTGTTTATGTGTTCAGGTTTGCCTAGTCTCGATTGGAAAATGATGACAGTCATATTCAAAGGAGACCGAGTTGGAACACTGGCAGAACCATTCAGAATGGTCTCTGAATGATAGTGTATGTTGTTGTCAGCATTTGGAGGTAGGAAGAGGTGACTATCACATATATGTTTGTTCATATAGGGTCAACAAACCCGCGTCATGTATCAATAGTGATGTTTAAAAAAATTGAGAAGGGGTTGTTTGTGTTTACAGATTCAGGTGATATCAAAGACTCTTATGACTGTACTTGACCTTTGAAAATAGAAATGGGGAAAGGCATAATAAATGTGTGTACACAGCAACAGTCCTAAAAGTTGAAAGAATTTGAACCAGGTCCCAGAAGACCTGCAAGGCATGAACAAATAGTGACTACAAATTTTTGAACTCTAGAAATGCTACAAATTGAATGCAAAAAAATATAAATGCAACACAAGAACTTTTTCAAAGATTAAAAAACCAAAGATGAGTGTATTTTTTATAGATGAAGAGTGGTTCTTACAAGTGGAGTTGAGGCTAGGTGATGCATAGGTAGTGGATCAACATAAAATCCCTTTTCTTTCACCTCTGCTTTGTCGCGCGTGGAATATAAAATGAAATCCCTATGTTTATGTTTTTTTAAGTTATACTCCCATGTTGGTCAGAATTTTGACAACCTGTCATGGTTGTCAAAATACCGACCAACATGGAAATGGATTTTAAAAAAATCAAATTTTTCCTTCTATAAATCGACCAAGGAAAACCATTTTAATTCTTGGTCAAAAATGTTGGTCTAAAAAGTGGGTATAATGTACTAGTGGAGGAGGATGTGGCCTTTTTCAAAAGGAGTGAGAAGAGTGAATTTTTTGGAGGGGTAGATGCTAAAGAAGTCTTAGGATGTATTTCACACAATATTTCTGAGGCACAAAACAAGATGCTGACTATAAGGGCTTATTTGGAGGAGGTAAAGAAATATATATGGGGTTTAGGCAGAGACAAGGTGCCAGGGTTGGATGGTTTCCTAGCTTTGTTCTTTAAGACTTTTTGGGATTTGCTTGCGGAGGACATATGGGAGACACCAGACATAGTTGGTCAAGGGTTAAAATGAAGTCTTTTTTATCTAGTATTTCATTGGTTATCCCTTTGATTATTGTTTGGGAGATTTGGAAAGAGATGAATAGATGCATTTTCCAAGATAAAGAGGAGTTGTTGGAGAGGTTTTTATGGAGGATTAATCATTTGATAGAGGAAGTAATTAGTGTTGCCACCTTAAATTGTGATTAATTAAGACTTGTTTTCACAAAAGAAGATAGTCAAATCCAAAAATAATGGCCACTTATAAAATTGAGAAATGCACATTTTTGGAAGAAAGGTTTGGCAGATAGTGGTGTTGAAGATGTGGTTTGTTGGTCTGCTCCTATTTCAGGGTGGGTTAAAAAAAATCAATCGTGTGGCTAAGGGGAATCTAGGCCCTTCAGGTGCTAGTTTTATTTTCAATAATCGTGAAGGGATGACTTTATCTTTTAGAGCGAAAAGGTTGAGGGATATAACTAACAATTTGGTTAAATTAAAGTTAGCTATGTGAGCAATTCAGTGTGCAAAAATGTTAGGTGTTACCAAACTACATTAAGAGGTTGATTCATTGGTGATAGTGTAATCCATTAGACAGAGCATTGTGCATGCTTGGCATTTAGTAAATTATGTGAATTCAATTAGATATTTGTTAGAATTTTTTGAAGACTTTATGATGAGTCATATTAAAAGAGAAGGGAATGGTGAAGTGGATGCGTTGTCAAAATGGGCAACTGATTTTCAAATAATTGGTGAATATCAATTTGAAAATTGTGACCATTGGGGAGAATTCATGGCCCAAGGTGTGTTGGTGCCCAAAACAACAAAGTGGATTTCCCATGGACCACCCGATCCAATGATGGGAAACCCAATTGCTCTGGCCAATGAACAAGCCCAACCAAAATAAGGTTTTGGACTTTTGCAATTCTAGCTCTGCAAGACCAAGGCTGGTAGGCCTTTACCTTGACCAAGTATGTTGTTTCAAGGTTTTTTATAAAAGATGGATGTATGATCAAAAATCTATTAAAAACCGCAAGTAGTAAATTACTTTGTGAAAGATAACCTAATCTATTTATTTGATGATAATGTAACTAATATTTTGCTTCAAAATGGTAAATAATTATTATCAATGCTTATAATTCACAAGATGATTAATTGAATCTATATCCTCAATTAATCATAAACAATGCTACGTATGGTTATTTTTGAGAGATGACTAGTGCCTAAACCTCTCAAATTTAATCTATTAACAACAATGTTCTGATTGAAATCAACATATAACTTTGGAGACAGTTTTACATAAGAACTTATCACTTCAAAGGTGTTTTCAATGAGCATCTATTTCAATAGAAAACCATAATAATTCCAATTGAATTTAACTTTTCAAATGACAGACCAATTGATTCATGCAGTAATCAAAAGAATTTAACCGTGCAAGATGAAAATACCAATTGAATGAAAGACTATAATTTCAATTGAAAAAGTGTAACATGTAACAACCAATTGAAGAAAATGTAAAGATTTTATCCAAAGAACAAAGGAACAGATTTCACCAAGATATTTTTTGAAACAAAGATAATATTATTAAATAGCATATAACCATTCAACATGTACTATATCCCATTGATTCATAACCATTGTCTTTTCAAAAAATGAAGAAGGTAGCATCAAAAAGGTCATCTTATCTCTATATCATATATGTTGTCATATATATAGACATCCTAACAATTATCATCGAAAGATCACATCCTTTCGTTAAAGATTTTGTTTAAAACATATATAAACATATAACAATTCATTAAGACTTAAAACATTTTAAAAGACAATAGGAACTTAATCCATGAGCATTTGGGCACACAATTTGATATGTTCCATGTACTCCTCATATATACATGTGTCAACATCACAGATGATATCTTTGGCCATGTTCTCCATGCTCAAGAGGTTCTCCATATGTGTATTAGTCTCCTTTAATCCAATGTTGTCCAATCACAGATGATAATTGTATCGGTTACTTCTCTCCATCTTTTTTAACTGTATTTAATCTCAATTCACCAGGCCAAAGTCATCTCTTGAATCCATAAAACAATACCATATGCATTAACAGGGATTAATATCTAAATGTGGGTGTTTCATTGTCCCTTAACTCAATGAAACCCTCGTGTAACTTCTTTGCTAAGAATGTTGCATAAAAAGGGCCTAGGTTCATACATTTTTATATATGTTTCTAATACCATATGTTCTATACTCATTGAATCTAGAACCCCCACTCATGAAACTTGTCCACAAGACATATATATACACTGAAGATAAGGCCTAAACAATTCTATCCTAAAAGGTGAACCGTCTTCCCTAGTCAAGACACCTTTCTTAATTTTGTGCATAGCCAATTTCCATCCCATATAAATTGTATCCATCCTTATAAATTCATCGCTTAACTCTACCAATTTCAACAGTTTATTACAGTTGTAATCTAAGCCAAATACTTCTAATATAGAGTCAACAGAAAATTCTAGGAAAATATCACCCTTGGGATCTCTGATACACCTTTCCTTTGCCTTATAATTTCTAACCAATATTTCAAGTAATTTCATATTAATAAATGCATTCAGCACAACCAACCTACCAAGATTCATCATCCACGGGTTGTTGATAGGTGCTTCCTTATTTTTCCTCAGGTAGTGAAAAAGGAACAATTCATAGCCACGCACCTTATTCCATATATCCTTCACCTTGCCATAATCATCCTCTAATTACTCTCATTTTGTCCTATGTTATTTTGATCCCTATCATTTTTGACAGGGAGCATTCATCTAGTCTATCATGTCTTGATTCATCTTCCTCAGTGTATCTTTAGCTTCACTCTTTTTCTTTTTAGCTGCAGACTCAGAGCTCTTGGCTGATCTCTTCTTTCCTGTCGAACTAGATTCCTCCATTTTTTCATGCGCTTCCTACTCAATCTCTTAGCTCATACAATTTTAATTATGCAACTTGTGAAATCAATATGGATTCTTTATTTTGATCTCAGATGATTCAAAATAAATGACATACTTCATGCAAAGGATCTCATCATATTATTTGTATTTCCCTTCATCTCTTTCTCAAAATCTGAAATCCTTATCGTTGTAGGTCACATCTATATATGACCGAAGAAGGTGCCAAAGTCTATTTCTTTTCACATTTCATGCTTATTGGCATAGGTTTTACCACTTTCGTTGTCGGGTATTGGTCTATCTCATTTTACACTACGCCACCCATGTATGTTATGTCGATATAAGTATTATACACAAGGTTTTTAGCATGACACTATTGATAGACACCATCAAGTGTCGGTCAAATCAAAATCTAGTTGTGCTAGTGGTACAAGCTACCCCGATCAATCATCGGTGTATCCTCTTCCCATCAAGTCATCAGGGATCGGTCTGAATTGTTTTGACTCACCCTGATAGAATGTGTCACACCAGTAGAAATCTAGTCAGTATATCTCTTAGCGATTTAAATTATCTATAGGTATGACTGTACTTTTGTTCTATCGATTCAATTTAGTAGTCATATACCTATTTTTTTGGTGTATCACAACCCAATTCATTTTCTTAGAATATTAGCCAGAGTCTTGCCGATAGGAAATCTTTTCAATAACGGAAGCTTCATATTACACCTCTGAGTGGAATATCGTCAATCTATCCCAGTGTCACCCTGGATTTTCCAAATGGAGAATTGGATTTACATATTTTTTAGGTGAATATCCATAAGCTAATCCTACCAAAAGAAAACAAACAAGCAGTAACTATTCTCAAAGCATAAGAAGCTTTTAAAACCATAAAAATATTTAATTTGAAAATTTGAGTGTTAAGAAGGTGTTTCCAATATATGATCTATAAGGAGTAGTTATTCAAGAGTAAGTTCCCTTTATGGGTACTTTTTCCTTTTTAAAATGATGGAAGGTAATGGTAGATTGGTTGACATGACTTGATGAGGGTGTCATCATTAAAGGGTAAGATCTTTGAAGGATTATGAAATCGGCAGCATCTAAAAGGTTACGGAATGTTTTAATTAATGGACAATTGATGATTTACTACTGCTACATGTGGGAGGTTATTAAAGGTTACTTGGTGGAGATGATTTATAACTGGCGATTGCATTTTTTGTTTGAAGCTATAGGGTTTGTGGATAATGGAGCTGACATTTACCTTTAAAACAATGAAGCAGTAGAAAGCTCTTTTTGGTCCTATTGCAGACCATCGGTTGAAGATATTGCTTAATTATCCCTCTCATAGTGTAATTAGGGCAGTGCAGTGAATGTTGGGGAGTTTGTTTCAAAATGTACAACATCATTGGAAGGTTAATGTTGATATTGCAATGATGATAATGGTGTTGGGTTTGGAGTTGAATGAAGATTTTGTTGTGGTGAAATTGTTCATGGCCTCTTTGTTTTCAAAGGACTTGATTGTGGGTCTGGAATCTTTGCTTGAATGGGATTTTCTAGGCTATAGATTCAACTACAATGAATGTTTCAAGAATAGGGAAGAAGGTTTGAAGAAAGGTGATTTTTCTTTTTTATGGTGGCTGAAGAATGTGGACCAAGATGCATATAAAGTTGTGATTACAATGGAGTGGCAGAAGTTGAAGGAAGAGATCAGGCTCTTATAGGATTCAAATGCTTATTGGGTGCAAGGGTTCCTGATATCTCATCCTCGTAGGTGGTGCTCTACAAATCACCAATGTCATGGATGAGTGGTAAGGGTTGTTTTTCCATAAGCTTGAGATGCAAAGGGAAAAAAAAATTTGTCAAAAGGACCTAGTTTTTGAGAATGGGATGGTCTGAGTTTTGATCCTATTTTTCTATAAATGTTTGTGGATGGTTTGAGATTTACACCTAATATGGAAACTGTTAGAAAGTAATGTTTTGGAGCACTAGGGATTAGTTGAGGGTTTTCATTTATGTCAACACTTATGTTGGAGTGATCGCATGCAGAGAGTTTTGGTACTGGAGTCACAGTCCTGAAAATGAATAAGTACAGAATCGAGATAACAGTATACTATGTTACAATTTTGGTTAGTGATGACAATGTATGATGTATTATGGCTTGTGAAGTTAGTAGAAGACATTTTGGGATATATAGGACCTTTAGTTAAGGTTGCATATTTTTTTGTGATCAGATCAGTGAGATACAGTATTGTGAAGGTATGCAGAGATAGAAAATCAATGTAATAGGGCATATGAGTAGTTACGAAGACTAAGGAAAGGTTAGTTGATATGGATTTGTGCTAAGTCAGATAGATGTTGTATATTGTAGACACTTTGGTAATATATGATCACTGACTCTATGTTTATCATTTGCATAAGTTTTTATTATGTTTTGTGAAGTATTTTGAGAGCTGACAGGATGAAAGAATTTGTATAAGTATAGAGTACTTTATGAAAGTGATATGTATGAATGTGATGATGATGTTATGGATGTGAATCTAAGATCAGAGAGAATATGTGAGATTAGTGTTTGATAGAACTATAATTGGAACTATCTAAGCAAAGGAAGTGCTTGTATTGTTCATTTTTTAAGAACTCTTTGAGACAGTATTTGGATTGTAAGAGTTGTATGCTCACCACCTTTAACCAGGTGTTTTGTATCCCCTAATAGGGTTTTGTATTCCACTAGCAAGGAAATGTACTGTGTAATAATCAGTTCCTAATAGGAATATAATATTTTAGTGCATAGTTGTGGGTACCATCCCCACTAGGGTTTTCTCTTGGCTAGGGTTTCCTTTATAAAAAATCATGGTGTCATGAGTAATGTGTTGTGCATTTATGTTCTTTTTATTTTAGCATTGTTGTGGTTTATTTTCAATTGGTTAAAGTTTAAATTGAAGTGTTTTAATATTGATTCACCCCCCCTCTCAGTATTACCTAATCCTAACAATTGGTATCATAGCTATTGGCCCTTGAAGAGAAAGCCTAATAGCTTAAGGGAGATCGGAAAGGATTCAGAAAGTTTGCAAGAGAATTTTGAAGCAGCACTTGATGACCTGGACAAAGAGAAGGCTAAGAATGGTGTATTGAAATTCAAATTGAGAAGAGCAAAAGATTTCATCAGGAAACTAAAGGAAAAGCTTGAAAATTCAAGAAGTCAGAAACAAGACCTTATGGACAAGATCAATGAAGATTCAGACAATGATACATGAGATCAAGTAAAGAAGCTGGAGCAAGAAAAAGAGAAAATCAATCTTCTCATGATTAAAGAGATTTGACATGAAAAGGATACAAGATACAAAGTTGAAGAGTCACTAAAAGAAGCAAATGAGAAGATAGGACAAATGAAGAATGAACTTGATCACTATAAGGATAAGTGTTGGGAATTGGAGAAGTACAATTAGATCATAAAAGGAGAACTCACTCAATCCAAATTGCATATTGAGAAGCTACACATGATCAGTGATAAAATTGATGAACAAAGAGTGAGACAAAAACATAAAGGAGATATGACTAGAGTTAGATTCAATGAAGAAGAATATTCTAAGACCAATGAAGAGGCAAATGAAGTGAATACTGAAGAAATACCTACTCATGAAGAACCTAAATAATGGATCAGACCTTTCAGAGGTAGATGCTTTGGATGCAACAAAGTTGGACACATGAAAAGAGATTGCAGAAGTAAAGGTGCCTCTAAACCCTTTACCAGATACTATTATAACTATTATGATTATGGACACAAGAAAGCAGATTATAGAAAACCAGATCAGTCTAGGTATAAACAAGATTATGTCAGAGAAGAGTCAGTAGCCAAGATCACATGCCTCAAATGCAATAATTTTGGGCATACTGCAAGGTATTGTAAGCTTCAAGTAAATCGGGATACAAGGATACCTCCTACATGTTACAAATGCAACAACCTTGGACATATATCGAAGTTTTGCAGATACAATGGAGAGGACAACATAAGAGGACCAAGAGAACCAAGAGGTCCACCTCTTGTGGTTATAAAGAAGAATGTTGGTAACAATGGTAAAATTATTAATGAGTATATGAATGAGTTTGAGAATGATTTCAAGAAATCAGAGAATAAAGAGGATGACAAGATATGGAAGGTGAAAGAGTTAAATAAGGCATTGGTTCAAGGAGAGACAGTAGATGATACTATATCTTCACATGATGAGTTCTTTGATACATCGACCTAGAAGGCCACATGGCCTTAGGAGGAGCATTGGATGCAAATAATAGAATATATCCAGCCCCTGTGTAGATGGAATAAGCTCATGTGATCTTAGGTATGGTATGTACAGAAACTATAGAGTGTGTGGTTGAGAGTGTAGCACTTGGAGATTCATTTTCTGTGTTTGTGAGATTTTTGTTGACTGTACAGCATGTGAAGTTGAGCTACTTGTGATTAATGCACTTACTCAACTTGTGAAGGATAAAAAGGCTTGAAGGATATCATTCCAACACCATTTTTTGATTAGTGACCAAGGATAATAGAGTTGTGAAGCATTTTAGTTATCTAGCAGAGAGATTGCATGATCGTGTCAAGCAAAGTTCTAGATTTTAGCATGTTAGAGATATTTAGACTTATACTCATTGAGAAAGTTATGGATGCACCAATAATTTTTTATGTTGTGGATAGACCTAGGTATAAGTTTAAGAGATATCCATTTAATTCTTGTGAGGATGATCTGGAAGGAGTGTTTTCAAAAACCCTTGTCAGTGTGTTGTAGGTAGAGGACATTAGGTCATATATACAGTGCAAGTATGAAATCATAGGAGATGTGAACATCTATAGTCAATTGGATGTAATGATAGAAGCAGATGGATCAATGGTAGAAGATTTTAAACACCTAGAGGATCAAACTATCATCAAGCTAACCCTACTAGCAAAATTCACTAAAACTGAATGGTTTAAGATAATCCTTAGTAGAATCTATGATCAATTCATATGGATTGGAGAATAACTAGTGAAGATATGTGCATAAATGATTCATGAAATAATAGGTTTAGATAATGATGGAGCCCTCCTAGTAACAGAGAAGAATGTAAGAAAATGGGTGGAAACCCTAACCCATTCAAAGTGGGATAAGAGAGCTATGACAATGAATGACATATTTTAGCAAGATGTGAGGCTAGTGGAAATGATATTAGGATAAAAAAAATTCTATAGCAGTAGACCTAACTCAGTATCAACTGGAGTTATCATGATGGCTTATAGAATGGTTAAGGAGAACAAGAAGTACAACCTTTGTGAAGTTCTTGCACATCAGCTTCTAGAGAATGTAAAGGTTATTAAGAAAGATAAGACTAAGGAATTCAGGTTTGGATCATTATTGGTTCATATGTATATTTATATTTTTCACAAATTCCCTAGCATGCACCCTAGAGCATGGAAGGATAATATAACTACTGGAATTTAGATCTCTAATAGCTACCAAAGGCAGGATAAGAATTGGGTAGAATTTTCTATGACTAAAATCTTACAAAGACAGATGAAGGAAAGGTATAGGATACCAGAAGATCTAGTTGATAATTATAAGGATACTATCTATTTCATGGTTGAAACTAATTGTGTGTTCTTTGAGGTAGTAGAACCAAGGAGGAAATGGTGTTACCCTATGGGGTATGAAGTCATTTCTGACATTCTAACCATGCAAGTAGAACATGTATTGGTAGTAGAAATAGACCCTACTAAAAAGAGATGGGGAACATATAGGGAGAACTTAGAAAAGGTCAAAGAAGAACAAGAAAAAGTTACAAGGAAGAGAAAGATCAATAGAATTGTTGAAGATATCATTGCAAAGGCAAGAATACAAGAAAAAGTTACTAGGAAGCAACTGAAAAGCATAAGGACTAAGATGTCAAAATCATCTTCAAGCATGGCTATTGATGCACCTATTTCTTCAAAGGAAGAGAAAATAGTAGGTCATACACCATACATAATTGACTTATCTCCTACACATGAGAAGACTGTAAAAGAAATTGTACATGTGACCATTCCTAGAAGATCTACAAGATCTACCAAGCAGAGAAGTCCTAAGGAAAAAGAGGTAGAAGTGAAAATGAAGAAGAAAGAAGAAAAATTAATTGAGAAAGAAGAAGAAAAAGTAGCACAAAGGGATCCACAAACTCTTTTGAAACCAGACATTCAATCGCTATAGAAGAGAGTGGTAAAAGATGGAAATCTCAAGACTGTAAACAGATATTATAAAAGGTATGACCCTGAGAATCAGGCAATTATTGAGGACACAATAATTGAACACTTGTAGTTTTCAAAAAGAACTTGTTGGAGATTTAAGGAAGCATTCCTAAGGAAATATACAGCAAGCTAGAGATTAGAAAATATTTGGCACAATCAGAAGATGAGAACATAAGGAACAAAGCTATTGAGGACATGTTACCTATTGTCTCAATACAAGAAAGGGAAAGGATAATTAATGAATTGAAACCCTTGCTGAGGACCAAGGCTAGATTGGTGAAAACCATGGCAAGGAAATATGATGAAGTAATTGAGGACACTCAAAAGGCACTGGATCAAATCCTTATGAGTGATATGCCGAAGAAACCCTCACCTCCCAAGGTTACCAAACCTACATCTTTTGGATTAGGAGAAATCTCCAAGGTAGCAAAAGAAAGTGAATAGGCTACCATGCAAATAGACTTCTTTGTCTCTAGTGTGTTTGTGACCCTTAACACTTTGCATGATGTAAATGATCCATTTATGGACAACTTAGATAGTGCAATGGAATTTGAAGTAGAAGGACATATAGAGGAGGATAAAATAGAGGATAAACATGAAGAGAAGATACAGGAGAAGGAAATACAGCAAGAAGAAAGGAAGGAAGAAGAGACTAGAACAAAGAAAGTAGTTGAGGTTAGAATGGAACAAAAGAAAGAACCAGAAACCTCTTCTACTTTATTGTTGGCAAGTATGGCCAAGTGAGTAAGTGCAGATGTAGAGAGCATGGATGAGGATGAGCTCATGAGGATATCTTTCATGGCTTTCACTAAGACAAATGAAAGGTCAGTAAAAAAAGGAGATAAAAGAGTAAAGGTAATGACTAGGGTAGTAGAGACAGTAAATATAATACTTCCTACACCGATTATGTTTCAAGGAAAGGATGAAGCAGAGAACCTAGGTATGGCATTGGACAGCTTTGACAGTCACTTTGAGTCACTGCTAAAGTCTACAGAGAATAAGGTGGAGAAGAATTTCTTGGAGAAAATTTTGAAAGAAGTTTTTTGATCCATCACATGGGACTTGAACATTCTTAAGGAAACTACACTTAAGGCTAAGACTTGTGTAGCACAAGGTAGAAAAGTATACAATTATTGCATAAACCCTTGTAGACATATAAAGAACATTGAAGACATTATAGCCAAGGACAGGGCTACCCTTGACAGCTTGATGGACAGCTGTGAAACATCTTCACAAACTGTGGTAGAGATGGATAAGAAGACATCCAATATTTTGGATAAAATTAGTGCTATGGAAATAGAGAAAGGGAGAGTGGTAGAAATATTTGGCTTGTTGAAGAGCCTAATAACTCCTAAACTTTCAATGCTTGAAACTCATCTAAAAGAGATGGAAAAGGTAGAAGGATCAATGTCTAAAGCTATACCTATTGAGCTTAAGATAGCATCATATGCACTGAATGGATTGATCCATGGCAATGAGATTTTGATCAATTCATGGGCTGAGGAAGTGAAGACCTTGGAAAACTCTTTCCAAGATATCTTAAATCTGGTGAGTAAGCACTAAATCTTTTTGTGCTTAGAAAGTTTTGAAATTTTGTAAGTACCTTTTCCATTGATGTCAAAGGGAGAGGAAGAGAAGGGGAAAATGAAGAGAGGAAGAGAAGAGAAAAAGAAGAGAAGAGGAAATAAGGAGAAAATTAAAGAATAAAAAAAAAAGAGAAAAAGAACAAAAAAAAGATATGTATATAAGTAGAAGGGACATAGTGCTTGGACACTTAGTCATTTTTCACTAAGTGTTTCCATCAATGCCAAAGGGAGATATTTTTGGCAAGTAATGTTTTGGAGCACTAGGGATCACTTGAGGGTTATCATTTATGAAAACACTTATGCTGGAGTGATCGTGTGCAAAGAGTTTTGGTACTGGAGTCACAATCATGAAAATGACTAAGTACAGAATCTGGACAACAGTATACTGTGTTACAATTTTGGTTAGCAATGACAATGTATGATGTATTATGGCTTGTGAAGTTATTAGAAGACATTTTGGGATATATAGGACCTTCAGTTAAGGTTGCATGTGTTTTGGTGATCAGATCAGTGAGATACAATATTGTGAAGGCATGCAAAGATAGAAAATCTTGGTGTAGCAAGGCATACGATCAATTGCAAAGAATAAGGCAAGGTTAGTTGATATGGAAATGTGCTAAGTTAGATAGATGTTGTATATTTTTGACACTTTGGTAATATATGATCGTCGACTCTATGTTTAGCATTTGCATAAGTTTTTATTATGTTTTGTGAAGTATTTTGAGAGCTGACTCGATGGCATATTTTGTATAAGTATAGAGTGCTTTATGAAAGTGATATGTATGAATGTGATGATGATGTGATGGATGTGAATCTAAGATTAGAGAGCATATGCGAGATCAGTGTTTGACAGAGCTATAACTGGAACTATCTAAGCAAAGGAAGTGCTTGTATTGTTCATTTTTTAAGAACTCTTTGAGATAGTATTTTGATTGTAAGAGATGTATGCTCACCACCTTTAACCAAGTGTTTTGTATCCCCTAATAGGGTTTTGTATTCCTCTAGGAAGGAAATGTACTATGTAATAATCATCTCATAATAGGGCTAGATCTCCTAACTGAGATATAATATTTTAGTGCATAGTTTTAAGTACCATCCCCACCGGGGCTTTCCCTTGGCCAGGGTTTCCTTGAAAACAAATCATGGAGTCATGAGTAATGTGTTGTGCATTTATGTTCTTTTCATTTCAGCATTGTTGTGGTTTATTTTCAATTGGTTAAAGTTTAAATTGAAGTGTTGTAATATTGATTCACCCCCCCTCTCAATATTACCTAATCCTAATAGAAATAGCACTAGTGAAGGCAAACAAAAGGCTTTTTGTGAGATGATTTGACAAGGCTAATGGAGTGAATTGTTGGATGTCTAGTTTTGGTTGTCAAGTGCTCATGGAGTGAATGTTTTATTCAATAATGGAGAAGGGTAGCAATTTGAATGAATGAATGGGAAGTGTGACCAAGGATGATCTTTGATATGTGAACTATGACAGGAGTATCCTACTCTGTCCTTTTAAAATTGAATGTTAATGATACTAATCTATGTAAGCTTGGAGAGGCAATATTAATTGTTTATAGATATAGGTCTCTTGATGGTTAGATGGGGCGGTTGGATTTGTTGGGTCTGGATTTGATCTCATGGAAAGAGCACTCTTTATAATGTACTTAATCTATTTTTTATATAAATAAAAAATCTTATTGTTAGGAATGGGAACACTAAGAGGGGGGGTGAATCAGTGTTCACTGTATTTTATCTTTTACTTTAATCTGTATACATAAATTAAATACTTAAGTACTGAATTAAACATTCACATAAACATGAAACATGAAATCAACACATGACACCAATATGGTTACGGGGAAACCCAAATAGGTAAAAACCCCGGTGGGAATTGACACCCACTAATATTTTGTACTAGTGTTTTGTGATCCTTGTTAGAAGATCCTTAACCAAGTTAGGAGTTTCTTTACAATGCTTTAAGTACAATAGACCTTGTCAAGGGTCAGACCCTGGTAGGAGTCTTTTATGATAGTCCCTGTTAGGGGAGAGGACGCACTATCCTAGAGCTCACTGCTCAAGTGGTGAAGGCTACAACCTTCTTATCTTAGATACACACTATATCTGTTGGATGAACTGTCATTGTGACACTGGTTGTTAGATTAGTTCCTTTGATGTGTTGATGCTTTGACCTCTTGAAAAGCTCTAATATATCTTATATTGTCTTCACACACTTCTTCTCTACCTATCACAACTATATATCAACTTCCATATTAAATACAATGGGTGCATCTTATATTTATATGCGCATACAAAATAAATAACTAGGTCGGCCCTTAAACCTATTACATACAACGCTTCCAAATGAATTGTCTTAAGTGTGTTTACAATCAAACATATATACATGTTGAAAAATTAATTACAATAGGTTCATAGCCTTTAAAACATTAGAATATAGTCGCAACACAAAATGATAACTGTCAGCTGCTTTCTCTATTCTTCACTGGCACATACTGGCTATGCAACTTCAACTTATTGTATCTTTCTCATCCTTGCATATCTAATTATGCGCTCATAGACTAAGCATGAATATAGTCTAAAAAACTTAACTTCCAGGGCACATACCATAATTATTCCATACGCATGTGCATTGATGCTCTAAGCTATAGGAACTTTGTACACTGTCCAGTCTTCAACACTTAACTGATTTCTGATCTTCTCATCAAGTGTGCTAATTCCAAGCTGCTATATGACTTTGTTGCCATAATGACAACACTATATTAAGTCATATAGATCAGTATAGGAAACTTTCCAACAATCTCCCCCTTTGTTATTGATGGCAACAAAGGAATATGGCCAAGTTTCTAACTTTCCTTAATACAAAAAAAAAAAAATTCATCTATACATATACTTATATCTCCCTATACATATTATGATCCATATTCTATACACAACTCCCCCTTTGACATTAATGAAAAAGGTGTTTCAAAAAACTATATCTATACATACTCACCGAGGGAAAACATCCGGATATGCTATCTTTAGGTTTTGGATCTCCTTCTTCCAAAAAGTGATCAAAGAGTTTACTATCTGTAGATGGGCGCATAATGCATACTAAAGCTTCTCCATCTTCTTCAAATCTATGGAAGGAACTTGATCATAGGTTGTCATGGTGGCATCAATCTCTTTTATGTTCTAATTTAGAATGTCTAATGAGGGTGCAAGAGCATTCCTCAACTGAGTCTATCTAGCCCTTAACTTTGTCATCTCTTTTTCTGCCTTCTCAATTTTGTCTAATTGTCCTTGGTAGACATTATTGCACATGTTCACATTTGTGGTTTTGTCTTGCACTAAACTCTTCACTTGCTCAATCATAGCTTCTACCTCTTTTATTTTCTTAAAATGAGCATCAGTAATCTTGTCCTGGTCCATGCATTCTACAATGATTTTTCTTCCTTGATCTGCAAATTCTTTCAAGGATGCTTGACCAGACTTGAGTGAGCTTAGGTCAAGTGCAAAGTTGTTCACCAATTCAGTCAATCTTTTCTTCATGTACTTTTCTTTTGTAACTAGGGATGTAGATTCTTCAAGGCTTGAGAAATTTCTTTTGAAATGTGAGATGACTATATTGACATCATCAACCAAGTGTATCTTTGACACTTTCTTGTCCTCTGGTAACAGATTGTTCAAAATGTTTACTGATTCTACCAAGAGGGGATTCCTCATCACTTTCTTTTATTTGGTTTTCTCCATATCTAAGATGCTGAACTTAATCAGGTCTTCTTCTCTCCATGAGTCCAAACTGGATGTATCAGGTGTCAAACTTGACAACAATGTTGTAGAGGGAGTGATGGGAGTGCTATCCATCACTTCTTGCTTTACCTTGACTAGTCCAACTGATGGTTCATTATTCTTTTCTTTTTTTGTTTCTTTCTTTTCTTCTTTTTTTTCTTCCATCTTTTCTTCTTCTTTCTCTTATGTTATATTTTCAATCAATACCTCTTCTTGATGAATGGGAGGTGTGTTGCTGCATAAAATTTTAGTTTCTTGTGTGCTCACAAAAGCTTCCTCAAACTTGTCCAACTCAGTGTTAGTGATCGCCATGGCTATCTCTACATTATCAATGATAATGGTGTTGTCCTTGAGTGACTCTCTCATGGGCACAGACTTATCTAACTCTGTTTGTGCTTCCACTACAGGCTTTGAATCCTGAGGACCTGTAGTTTGTACCTTGATGGTCTCTGACCCTTTGGTAACCATTGTGGCTACATGTGTTGTGGGTGCAGTAGGTGGATACATGTTTCTATTCATAAAAACCTTCTCAAAGGCTTTCTCTGTCTCTTTGGAAACTAATTCATAGTTTTTATCCATTATATTCAAAGTTCTTTTCTTGGTTCCGAGGTGAGGCTTCACCAGATCTAACAGAAACTTCTTTTCTTCTAGCTCACATACAGGAAGAGTTTCATCTAAGATCTTTTCCCTTATCCACAAATCTTCTTCAATAGCTTGTCTCTTTTGGAATTCTAGGATATTCTATACATTGTCAGGGATCACTATTTTTAGTTCCAAGACTATCCTTTTGAGCTTGATCATGTGCTTTATGATCATGCTATGAATCTCTGATTTGTCTATTTCACTATATTTATCATAAAACTTCTTTACTTGATCAATTCTTCCCTCGTCAATTATTCTGGCACTTAGCACACTGAGACTAGGTTTGAAACTTACTTTAGGAGGTGCTTGAGTGTTCTTTATGCTTCTTTTTGCTCGTGAGGATGGATGACTAGCGCCAACCTCTTTCTTCCTCTTTGGTATTGCCTTATACTCAGGAGAAGCAGTAAGATCAATGGTTTCCTTGGATGCAGAAGGAGTATTATCATTTATATCCTTTTGTTCATCTGATTTCTCTATCTTTACCTTCTTCAACTTGGGATCTTGTGATTCTGCCTTTGCTGCATCTTGGCTCTTTAGTTCCAAAGAAATCTTTTGTTCTTTTGCTTTGTCAAGATCTACTTGAGACACACCATGTATTCTCAAGATCTCTAATGTGACTTTAGCAACCTTTATTTTTGTTGTTGCATTGTTTAGCTTGGCATCTACTTCTCTTGTGTTCTCCTCATAAGTTCCCCACCTAGGTTCATTAGGATCTTTGGGGGCTAATAGTAGAACATGCGCATATGCTTCACGGATTTGTTCCTCTACCTCATAACCGAGTGGATGAATCCACTTAGTTCTTGGCTCAACAGCTTCCATACAGGTTGTGTCTGTCTCTACCATAAAGCAAATAGTATCCTTATACTTTTCCACAATGCTCTCTGGAATTTTGAACCTCATTTGCATCTTGACCCTTAAGGTCTTCAACTCCAATGTTATGTAATCTCTTAAAGTACTTTCAGTGGTTGCCTTGTAGGATATCTGAGGCATGGTTGGAATAGTCTTATCCAAATATGAGTCTGATACTTTCCCAACTATATAAAGGTACATGTAAATGATCAATGACCCAAACCTAAATATCTTGGTCTTGTCATGCTTGATTGCCTTGATGTTATCAATCAACTATGTGTGCAAGATCTCACACAAGTTGAACTCTCCATATTCCTTCACAAGTCTGATGGCTGCTAGAATTGTGCCCGCATATACACTATTCACCCTGCTAGTGTGATGAAACTTGTATCCAAGTATCATAGACATCAATTTGATGTCTTCTTTCTCAATAGGCTTAATTTTCATCCCGCACCTATCACTCCTTGACTTACATGTTTTCTCAACAATTTTCCTAACATCCTTGGCCACAAGAAGGATGGCGCATGTCCTAGAAAGGCTTGTCATCTCATGTATTAGGTCACTGGTGATTCTTACTAGCACATCACCTATCCAAAATAAATCATCATGAATTCTGCTCAATAGTATCTTAATCCATTCAGTCTCATAAAATTCATATGTCGTAGCATACTCAACTATAGGGTGATCATTCCACTTAACATATTCATCCATGAATGTTTTATCTAGTTTCAACATGGTATCCATGTGCGCCCTTAACCTATCCAACCCTACTGGTTCTTTCTTGTAGTAGATGTAAGCCCTAATGTCATCGACATGCATAACGCCCATAGGCATGCGAGAGAATGCTCCCTCTAAATCATCTAGGGTTGACTTAAATGGATGCTTCTTAAATACATATCTCTTCTTCTCTACAACATCAAAAACTATGGGAGTGGCCATGACTTACTTGTTTAATCACTTTCCAACTGATCTCTGAGATAATCTAAAGACTTTTGAATCAGCGTGATGAACTAGGGTTTCTACAACCAACCAAATGCACTGCTAATTACTGCAAATCACTAATGGATCACTCAAAAATTCTTCACAACAACTTCTAAGGATCTTTCTTCTCTTCAATCACTTTGAATTTGAATGCAATGAGTAATCAAACAACTTTCTGTGTACTTAAAGTGAAAATTCCACCATTAATGCTTGCCGCATAAACCAGGTTGTCACTTAAAAATTTCCAACTCGATTTCTACTAACAATCAATATGTTCTCTCTTGCACGAAGGTATCTTTATACTCCAAAAGCTTAAGTTCAAAGGTGCATACTCTGAGAGTGAGTATACCAGCCACGCAGGGGTCTAGAGCTAAATTATCTCCCCCTATGACCCTGAGGGCCATTCATCCAAATGTAGAGGGTGTGTCCACTATGGATGCATCCAATACATTCCCATCAACTTTTTCCTTCTTTCCTTCTGTCCAAATCAAGCTCGCATCCTCTGAGGCTTTCACAAACTTGACTTCTCCTTAGGATCCAAAACTAGTTCTTTAGCCTTTTTAGGGCTTTCCTGACCTTGCGTCCTTGATCTACAGAACTTTGAGATATGTCCAACCTTGTTACAAGAGTGACAAATGATTGGAGGTCTTGTATTCTTCGGTGCATTGACATGAGTCACCATTCTACATTGTCTCATTGTGTGACCATTATAGTTACATATCTGACATGTAACATTCTAAGAACTTCTTACATTTATTTGATTTTGATTTCTTTGATCATGTTGAATCTTGTTCTTCTTACTAGTCTTGCAATTCATAGCTCTATGACCAAATTTATTGCATGAATAACAATAACCATTAAAAGGTCTTACCTCTGTATAGTTCCTTGCAATGTGTCCATGCTTGTTACATGCAAAACAAGTGCGTTCTATAGGCTTGCGCTCATTCTTAGGTGGTCCACCATTATCTTTGGTTTGATCTTCAGTCTTCTCAGTATTAGTAGAGTCTTTTTGTGTATCCTTTCTTGCTCGCATGTTGTCAATCTAATTTTGTGCTTCATTGTATCCAATATAGCTAGTGTCTCCTTTGGCTCTTCTTGCATACAACTGAGATTCTATCAAATCAAAACTGGTGTGCAATTTTTCAATATGATTATTTGCTTCTTTCAATTTAGACTCCAAGCTTTCTTTGTTATTCCTTATCTCTAAGATTTCCAAGTTAGCTTGCCTTAATTCCTCATTCAATTGAAGGTTCTCTTTGACCTATTCATCATAGACCTCTTGATTGTTGGTCAGCTTATCATCAAACTCTTCAAGTTTCTCTTTTAAGGATTTATTTTCTTCATTCAGCTTCTTGACCATTGTTCCTAGATCACTGGAAGAGCATTCTTTCAAATCTTTCCTTAGCCTTTTGATGACTAATTGAGCATCACTGAGTTTATCCCTTAGTTCTTCAGTTTCTCTTTCAGACTTGTCCAGGTCTTCAAGAGAAGCTTCAAGATTTCTTTTCAGATGTTTCATTTCTGCTTTGTCCATGATCTCATCAACTGGTTAAACTTCTTTGCTAAGGACCAGAGCTCTGATACCAATTGTTAGGAATGGGAACACTGAGAGGGGGGGTGAATCAGTGCTGACTGTATTTTATCTTTTACTTTAATCTGTATATTGAACTTAAATGCTTAAGTACTAAATTAAACATTCACATAAACATGAAACATGAAATCAACACATGACACCAATATGGTTATGGGGAAACCCAACTAGGTAAAAACCCCGATGGGAATTGACACCCACTAATATTTTGTACTAGTGTTTTGTGATCCTTATTAGAATATCCTTAACCCTATTAGGAGTTTATTTACAATGCTTTAAGTACAGTAGACCTTGTCAAGGGTCAGACCCTGTTAGGAGTCTTTTACAATAGTTCCTATTAGGGGAGAGGACGCACTGTCCTAGAGGTCACTGCTCAAGTGGTGAAGGCTACAAACTTTTCATCTCAGATACACACTATATCTACTAGATGAACTATCACTGTGACACTACTTGTCAGATCAGTTCCTTTGATGTGTTGATGCTTTGACCTCTTGCAAAGCTCTAATACATCTTATACTATCTTCACACACTTCTGCTCTACTTATCACAACTCTATATCAACTTCCATACTAAATACAATGGGTGCATCTTATATTTATACGCACATACAAAATAAACAACTAGGTTGACCCTTAAACCTATTACATACAATGCTTCCAAATGAATTGGCTTAAGCATGTTTACAATCAAACATATATACATGTCGGCAACTTAATTACAATAGGCTCATAGCCTTTACAACATTAGAATATAGTCTCAACACAAAATGATAACTGTCGGCTGCTTGCTCTATTCTTCACTAGTACATACTAGTTGTGCAACTTCAACTGACTGTATCTTTCTCATCCTTGCATATATGATTATGCGCTCATAGACTAAGCATGAATATAGTCTAACAAACTTAACTTCCAGGGCGCATACCATAATTTTGTTTTACGCATGTGCACTAATGCTCTGAGCGATAGGAACTTTGTACACTATCCAGTCTTCAACACTTAACCAATTTTTGATCTTCTCATCAAGTGCATTGATTCCAAACTGCTATATGACTTTGTTGCCATAATGGAAACACTATATTAAGTCATATGAATCAGTATAGCCAACTTGCCAACACTTATTATAGACCCAAAAAAATAAGTGAATGTTTATTTTACTTTTAAAAAAATAGATTTGTTTTGCATTGTTTTTCCTTCAAAAAAAAATTAGAAAAGAGAATTTATGTAATTATAGTTCAATAATTTGTTTACTTTAAAAATAAATAAAAAATTAAGTTTTTTTTAATAAAGGTAAAAGCAAGTTTTGAATGGAACCCGAAACCATTTACAAAATAGAGGAAAATATCTTTATTTCAACCCATACATAATTTGAAAGCTTGTTTTACAACAAGGAGCGGGACCCCAACCAACCCAAAAAACTACAGGATAAAACTAAACAAGAAGCAAAAAACAAAAACTGGCACAGAAACCAGCAACCACCCAATGACCAACCAGTAGAAACTACTTATTCTTTTTCATGGCCTTCTCTGCCTATTTCTGCAAATCCTCCATCTTTTGAATGGTGTCTTTGAGACCTTTCATATCCTTAGGGGTTTCTGGCATCTTCCTTTTGAGGCCACTTCTAGTTCTAGTTCCCGGTCCTGAGCTCCCAGCACCATCAACCAACATGATAGTGGTATTCTCCAGCATGATATTCTCTAGATGGTTATATAGAGCCTTAAGGTTCATCACTAAAACACTAAGGCCCTCATTGTTGTGCTTAAGAACTTCATTGATGATGTGCCCATTGTAACTGATTTTATCATTCAGGTCTTTCAGCTTCTCATCCACTATAACTTAAGTTTTTTTTTGTGCCCATACATTTATATTCAAGTGTATATTCATATATACATATATAAATGTATACATAAGTATATGCATATATATATATATAAATTAATTAATGTTATTTTACTTTTAAAAAAGACTTATTTTAAAAGCATATTATGTGTGTTCATGTGTGTGTGTGTGTATATGTGTGTGTGTCTATGTATATGTAAATGTATATACATAAAATAAATAAACTAATAATTAAATTATTCTGATTAAAAATATAGAACTATATATGCGTACACACACACACACACACACACACACATATATATATATATAATAAACTTTAAGAAAAAATAATATAAAAAAGTAGTGGCTAGCCTTGCAAGCCGAAACGGTCACCGCCCATGGCCAAAGCCACATGGAGATGGCATGACAACGGCCCATAGTGGAGCCCACAAAGAGAGAGGGAGTGGGGTGGGGAAATCCCGCCTCCCCTCTATGCATTATTATTATTTTTAAAATAAAATAAAAAACCTTTGCTTGCTGATTGAAGATCACACTTATTCTTGCCTCCATTAAACCTACAAGAAGAATGGGAAGAGGAAGAAGAGCGGAGAGAGAGAGATTGGGAGAAGGCATGGAGATGCCAAAATCCTCCCCAAACCCTAATTTCATATTAGGGTTAGGATTGAGGAAGTGAGAAGGAAAAAGAAAAATGAGAAAGAAAAAAAAAACTCATCTCCTTTCTCCCTTCTTTGTTGTGAAAATCCTATTAGGGTTAGAACTAGAAAATATTGTGTGTGTGAATTTTGTACCTGTCTGTAGACACAACACTTCAGTAAAACATTAGAGGTTAGCAAAAATCAAAATCATGCAATGAAATGAAAACTAAACTAACCAGGTGATTTACTGCCTTCTAGTAGATGCGAGTATGTATTCTCAGATTGGACCGAGATCAGTGACCTTTACGACACCTAAACGAAGGATTTGAATGCAAAATCTAGATATGAATTAGATGCAAATTAATCTATATTTTTGGGTTTTCTATGCAAATAAGAATGAGAAATCTAATATGAATCTATGCTATATGAAAAATTGATATGCAATACAATTAATCTAACAATGATATACTAAAATATGAATGATCTCACAAAAGTTGTTGATTCGCAAAGAAGCTTCAATTCTTCAAATACCAATTCGCCAACATAAGTTTGCAAAATTATGAGATGATTTGTGAAGAGTTGAGCCTTGATTTTATAGAAATCCAGGGCTTTGGGGATGCATGGAAAAAGCCATAAATCACTCAGTTGATTTTTGAGTCAACAAGGAATTAAAGATAGTTAACTCACAATAAATTATGCAAAAATAGCTTTTTGATTTAAATCAGAAGTTGAGATCAGCTTTCAACTCAAAATAGAGTTGAGCTTATTTTTAAAACAACTTGTATTGATTTTTTGATTTATAGTTTTAACTATTTTTTGGATGTGCATTATTAATTACGAATTAAATAAATAAATAAACTGATTTATCCTTAGCTTTAACTGATTTTAGAAAATAAAACAATTGATTTATGGGTTAATCAATTATTAAATCAAACTTTTATTCCAAAATAATATCATTAAATATGACAACTTGCCTTAATTAATTAAATAAGAATTTAATCAATTAATGATAGGAATTTTGATTTATTATCAAATTTAAATAATAATAATTAGGAATAAATATAATTAAATTCAATTAAATAATTAAGTGGCAGTATTAAATCTAATTAATTAAATATTCAAAATATTCAATTAATCAAACCTTAGGATAAATAAGATTTATCACCAAATAATCATTAAATCAAAGATAATTAAGACAATTAGGAATATGGAATATTCCTCGATGCAGAATTTAGGATAATCAATTAAGATTCGATAATGTTCAAATGTGCCTTAGGTTAGGACTTCGATGTCGATTTCGTTCAATATGAAGATATAGGAGGTTAATGAACCTATAGCCCATTTTTGGGATATTACATTTTGCCCCTCTTTGAATTATTGTGCGAAGCGCAGTGGTTCAAAGACAGTCTGTGTATGATGCTAAAACTAATGTTTGAAATTGAAATTGATATGAAGCAGAAACTGATTGAAATTGATATGAAGATAATAGGTCCTGAATGACCAAAGATAATGTTAACTATAATAGTAAATGAACCGATGATTGTGAAAAAGTGTCAAAACACCTGATTCTGAACCTTATGATTGCGAAGAAGTGAGTGACCGATTCTAGACCTGATTGTCGATAAGAATCACATTGGTATCACATCTGAACCCTTCAGTTTCCGAAGAACCAAGGAAATAACACAATTGAACCAATAGTTACAAAAACTGATACAATTTACAAGATTAAGAGAATAATAGATTGATATGGATCTCGATGAATCTGATATGCCCCGAGCGATGAGGTCTTTTGATGAATCAGCAACTAGAAGTGGTTGTTGTCTTGATTACTGAAGAAAGATATGATTTCAAATTATAGACTTTGAATGATATGCAATACCATGCCCCCTTCAGGATTAAAATTGAAATCTGACAAGAAAAGTCAGCATTATGGTTTAGAAGCATGTTAATTGATTTGAGAAGTGGTTATACACATTCGAGAATGCGTTCTGCATCATTTAGAGGTCCAGAAGACCAAGTTTGATTAGGTTTGACTATGGGTTGACCATAGTTGACCAAGTTGAAATTTTGATAGTTTGACGTAAGATAATCAGTTAAGTTGAATACTAAATTTTTGTGAGGATGGAAGGTTGATTATGCAAGCAGTAGACCGTCCTAGGTCCAAAAAATTTTAATCACGATTTTGACATAATAAATGATCTCAGATCTCAATTTTGACCCCGAAAATGGATTCAAAACATCAAAATTAGCCAGGGGTGCAATTTTCATGATAAACGAAGCACTTTCAAAAATTAGGTCAAAAGCTATATAAAGGCCGGAAGGGTCATTTTCAATTCATTTCAACCTTTTGACTTTGAAAAACTTTGTGGAGCCCTCTAAGCAAAATGGTAGATAAAGCAACAAAATTGAAGGTACCTATGAGTTTGCATCGATTTGAGTGCATCCGGAGACACCAGAGACCTCGGCAGTACGGACATCCGGTAGGTGGACCTCTGTGCTTTGCTAAAATGTCAATTTTTCCATGTTTTATAGGATTTTAGCAATTTTTCATACGTTTTTCCATTTTTGAATTTTGCATGCACGAAAACTCGTACGACTCCCCAGTGGGACTCGTACGACTTTTCAACTGTAGATAGGTTGTCATCCCATAAGCCCCCACAACTTATATCAGAGGGACCCATGAGTCGTATGACATTTCATCGGGTCCCTCATAACTCGTACGATAAGGGATTCATTGTCGTGTGACTATGCTTTTTCATTTGGTATGACGTAGAAACTCGTACGACTTTTCATGCCAGTCTGAAGTGTCGTATGGAAAATAGTGAGCTTAAAACTTGATATTAGGTCAAATTTTTGAATTTTTTGATTCTGTAGTCTGATTCTTGACCTGTTAACCTACCTTTTGAAATACTGAACTACCCCATTTATGCCCTTGTAACCTATTCAAACTATGACCAAATTACTGATAGGATTCCCTATTTCTATGTTGTGTAGGTCATATACCTAGATGTACATGTGTGGATCTCGCATCCTACTACATAGAGACTATGTGTGTCATTGCCAGACCCTATGAGGGTCCACCTTGCTTCTTGTGGATTCAAGCACTTGATACATTTACCCGAGATTAGGGTAAATCATGGACTTTTGACTGCGTTGATTGAGAGGTTCCACTCAAAGACACAGACCTTTCACTTGCTGACTAGGGAGATCACTGTTACCCATGAGGATGTGTACCATATACTGCACATTTCATTTCATGTAGGTTGGCAACCAGAGTATGTGATTTCAGGGAACTTAGGCATATTAGCTTTTAGACGTCTCTTCGGAGATGATACTCAAATGATGGCCTCTATCTCTTGGGAGACCTTAGCGCTGAGATATGGACAGACACACCGACTGGAGTGCATCATTGTCAAGATGATTGGTGGTATTATCATGTCTAACCATCAATAGAATGGTCTTTTGATGGGCTGGGCCCCTATGGTAGCACTTTTGATGGCCACTCCCTCTGAGTTGGCTTGGGGTCAGTGTCTATTGGCTCACATGTTCTCCAAGATGCACGAGGTAGTGTATCAGGAGAGAAAATCTTTTGCTGTAGGAGCCCTAGTTTTACAGATATGGGCTTGGGAGCATATCCTAGTGTTGAGACCTGTATGTACTTCACAGAGGCAGCCTCAGGAGCCTATCATCTATACATATGCCAGATATGTTATATAGGGACAGATGGGTCACGTAGAGTACTGGAGGTGATGCCTCGATGATATGACCTTTGTGCACTGGAGACCATATGTAGCCATTGAGCCTTGGCCTACTACTCAAGAGCAGTTTAGTTACTTCTTCCAAAGCAATGTACTGATTGGGAGGTCCTCCTCCACTATAGAGAGGTTCCTTATTACCAAGGTCTGGCAGCAGTATGGATGTATTTAGGATGCCCTGAAGGATTATGCTACATATGCACAGATAGGGCGTGAGATTGGACTAGGATGGACACAGAGGCTCTCTTATGCTTTGTGTTCATAGGAGTACAATTCTATTGTTGGCAGGGACTGGGAGTATAGACTAGATGTACTAGATGTTGGTGTTACTGATGGATTTATCTCATGGCTTGTTGAGCATCCTATTCATAGATTTTTTGATTCGACCAAGCTGGTACCCTCCATGGAGGAGGTGATGGACGTGACAGGTGCTCCAATGGGATAGGGTCCCAGACCCACACAGGCTCCCATTATTCATCCCACACCTTCAAGACCCAGATCCACCCCAAAGACCATCAGAACAGATGAGGCCCACTCGTCCAACTAGTTCTATAGCAGGTAGATCTTTCGGTTCTCACAGATGGACTAGGGGAGAGGACGGTACATTAGGTGGAGTTGGTTCAGTGAATGAGGTACTAGCAGCTGAGCAGGTGGTAGGTGGTGGTATAGACTTCACAGAGGGGGACACTAGTTTTGATTTAGGTGCTAAGGTTAGACGTCGTAAGGAACAGAGGATAGAGACCACTGAGCAAGTTGCCCCAGATACTAAGATCCCAGATGTTGATCCTACTACTCCTCCTACTCCACAGGATACTATTAGATGGCTTAGTGCACAGATCAAGGACCTGAAGGTGCATAGTGCTCGATGGGAGGAGTGATACATAGAGGTAGATAGACAATGGACTGAGCTACGTGCAGAGGTACAGAGATTACAAGCAAAGGTGATTCATCAAACCTCACAGGCAGCTTACTATGTGTCCACATATTATATAGTTGTTCATGATGCACAGAGAGTTCCCTCCTATTCACAGTACATGATGGCATCAGAGGGATCCAAAGCACCCAGAGAAAAGGTAGTACTAGATGTTCCACCTCCTCCTCCACCAGATGTAGAGGATCATTCTGATAGCTGATTTGTTTTGATACATTGATATATTGTACTCTTTTGGATCATTGATATACTGTTCTGATTCTGATAGCTCAGCTGAGCTCATTCTTTTGTACACTGTGCCAATAGTGCACCCCTGACTAGTTCAAGATTTTTGATATATATATATATATATATGACATCAATATTTTGGTTGTGACATCATTTGTACTTGTCATGTTTTGATTTATGATGATATCATGTGATGTTTATGCTATGAGTAGAGTAGAATGTATGTATGGATATATGCAATGCAATGATTTCTTTCATATGTATGGATGTTATGCAAATGTATTTAATTATGGAAAGATGTATGTATCATTTATGCTTATGCACATGGATGAATTGTAATGCAACAGATGATTATGATATGCAAATGCAAAAATTCAAATGATATGTTTTGTAGGTATTGATGAAGACAAGTACTCGGTCTTATGTCAAAAGGATGTTTAACCCATGAGGATAACTTCTTGTGATTCAATTGAAGAGACCTTTGAGGTAGGTTTCAAATCTTGTTAGATTTGAAGAGATATTTGAAGAATTTTTTAAGCATTGAAGTTCGTTTAGCCATTGTGAGATCATGCAAACATGCAAAAATGCAAAGAGACATGCAGTATGAAATGCAACCTAGGACCTAGTCACTGATCATGTGTTGGTCATTCTCATCATTGAATTTTTAGGTAACCGAATAAATCAATACAATGCCCACTGATTAGGAAACCATAGACATATGAATATCAATTTGTATACACAAGAATCAATACAACACCCACTAATTATGCAACCATGGACATATGAATATTGATTTTATTTTTAGAATGTCAGATTAGATATAAGCACCAAGGCACAAACGCCAGGATGAACTAAATATCATGTCCATTTTGATATTGCAATTTGTATAAGCATCAAAACATCAACGTCATGATGACCAGAATATGCTTTGCATTACAAACACATCAAACAGTCAAGAGATCATTCTAAATCCAGTGTGAATTACCCGTAGTGACCCTTTATCATTCACATCCTTAGGCAAGATCGTGTTTCACAGCAGGAGAAAGAACTCACTCAAAAAAATAATAGTTAGATCAAACTTTCTTGAATTTTCTAAGTATCAATGGTCAAGGTACGCATGGCCATCCAATTTGAGATAGAGGCTCTTACAGTCAGACACCATTTCAATCCAGAATTTCTAAAGTTGTTATATTTTCACATACAAGAAGAAAACAAAGAAAAGATTATGCCCCTAGTCATCACTCTCTAAATCTAGTGAAGGACATCATTGAAGAGCTCGCGGGAACAAAATATGAAAAAATCTCAATGTGAATCAGTAAGCATACAAGGAGATAAAAGCATGTAAAGCACAGATTGTTTTCAGTTTGTGTTTGATTGTGTCGTTGTAGATGCAAAATCCTTTTTGGAGACAAGACTGACTGACTGACTTGGATGAAGCTTCAAAGGATTCTGATTGGATATGATATGTCTAAGATACATTGGAGGCCATAGGATATGACATTGATTGCCCCCAAGTTTGAACATTGATAGGATACAGATGCTTGAGCTGATTGGTGTACCGACTGACTTATTGAAAACAAGAATGCAGAAATGAACCGAGAGATATGTACAAACTAAAGCAAGACTAAAAGCTGGGAAAGACCAAGATTGCGTTGATAGATGGAGCATTTTGAAATAAGTGGCACCTGTTTGCTAGGTTTTCACCATCTTGGCAGAGATTCTATTTTTGCTACCAAGGCGCCTGTTTCCAGGTTTTCATCAAGGCACTTTTTTTTTTCTTTTTCTCATTTTTTTGTATTTTTTATTTTTTCAATTTTTTTTTGTACTTTTGATATTTTATTTTATTTTGTGAATCATCAAGGCGCCTATTGCTAGGTTTTCACCAAGATGTTCATTTTTTTTAGGACTTTTTCAGATTTTTAAGATTTTTTTTAGGACATTTTACCAAACACTAAATGCCTTAGGCATATAATTTCTTCAGATGGAGAGCATTGATTGGTTCTCAGAGCTGTTCTCCTTCAATCATTGAGAGTTGATAAGCACCAGAGCCAAAAGTAGCAGTGATTACAAAGGGACCCAGCCAGTTGGGTTCAAACTTCCCCTTGCATTCTCGATGTGATTGATTTTTAGGATTTTCTCTCAAGACTAGATCACCAACCTGAAATTCTCTATGTCTAACTTACTTGTTGTAGCCTCTGGACATCCTCTTCTAATATACTTTGAGATGATCATATGTTTCTTGTCTACACTCATCTAGTAGTTCAAGTTCTTGCAACCTAGACACTATGTAGTCATCATCAGTTACTAGACCATGCATTCTGATTCTTAGTGATGGGATTTCAACCTCAATAGGCAGTACCTCTTTAGACCCATAAACTAAAGTGAATGGTGTAGCCCCAGTAGGTGTTCTGATACTTGTTTTATAGGTCTAGAGAGATGGATTGATCATGAGATGCCAGTCTCTTCCTATTTTATTAACTGTTCAGTGCAAGATTTTCAACAAATTCTTGTTTGAAGCTTCTGCTTGTCCATTCCCTTGAGGATAGTAGATAGAAGACCAATGTTGTGTAATCTTTAATTTGGCACATAGATCATCCAAGTCTTTGTTTTTGAATTTTCCACCATTATCTATGATTATAGAATGTGGGATCCCATATTTGCATATGATATAGTTCAATATGAACATAGATATTTGGTTTCCAGTTGCTTGTGTCAAAGGGACTGCTTCTACCCATTTTGTAAAATAATCTGTAGCTATGATTATATGGGTATGTCCATTAGAAGAATGAGGATGTATAGCTCCTATAAGATCAAAGGCCCATTGATGAAAGGGCCATTGTGTAGTGAAGGGAATTAGATCTCTCCCTGGAGCATGAATTAAGTTGCCATGCACTTGGCACTTTTGATAGTTCTTAGCAAACTTGATAGACTCTTTCTCCATTTCAGGCCAATAGTACCTGTCCCTAATAAGTTTTTGAGCTAGTGTTAAACCATTTGAGTGTGACCCACAAATACCATCATGGACTTCCTCTAACACACATTGAGACTCTTCCTATTTTAAACATCTAAGTAGTGTACAATCTAGACCTCGTTTGTATAGATCGTGACCAATGATGACATATCGGGAGGCATTACAGATAAGGTATCTCTTTTCATGGCGGTTGAAGGTATCCGGAATGATTTGGTCTTGGAGATAAGAAAATAGATTTTTGTAGTGGGATGAATCATGACCAACAATAGTGCAAATCATGCAAGTTTTGGGGGAATCATATGCAGGATAAGATAGTGCTTCCACCAGGAACTCGTAGTGTAGCTCATGTTCAGGCTGCTGTAATAGAGTAGATAGCATCGCCATTGCATCGGTAGCCTTGTTCTATGTTCTAGGAAATTGCTCAAATGTGATAGATAGGAAATACTTCTTTAGATCATCTACCATTCTTTTGTAGGGAATGATTTTTTCATCTTTAGTCTAGTACACCTCATTGACTTGATGGATTACAAGTTGTGAGTCTCCATGAATGTGTAATTTTGTTACTCTCCACTCAATTGCTAGTTTCATACCATTCAAAAGGGCTTCGTATTCTGCAATATTGTTTGTGCAAGGGAACTTTAATCTGAATGCTTTTGGGATTGAGTATCCTTGAGGAGTTATGAACAATATGCCTGCTCCTGACCCATTCTATGTATAGGATCCATCAAAGAATAACTGCCATTCTCTAAAAGAAAGAGTCATGATAGAGGAATCTGAAAATTCCATTTGCATTGGTGTATCATCAATCATAGGTGCATTTGCTAATTGATAAGCAATAACCTATCCTTTGATAGCTTTTCTTTCCACATATTCAATGTCAAATTCACTTAAGAGCATGACCCATTTAGCTAATCTACCTGTGAGGGCAGCTTTGCTTAGAAGGTACTTGAGTGGATCAATCTTAGCTACCAAATCTGTGGTATGAGCTAACATGTAATGTCTCAGTTTCTGTGAAGCAAAGATCATAGCTAGACAAGCTTTCTCAATTATTGAATAGTTCTTCTCATATGCAACCAATGTTCTACTGATATAGTATATAGCTCTTTCCTTTTTGTTCTCATCATGTTGTGCAAACAATGCCCCCAGTGATGTATCTGTGGTGGAGACATATAAGATCAATGGCTTCCCATGAATAGGAGGCATAAAAATAGGAGGATTTGATAGATATTGTTTGATATGGTCAAAGTTCTTCTCACTGTTAGAAATAGGAAATACTGAGAAGGGGGGGTGAATCAGTATTTCAAAAACTTTTTCTTTTGCCCACTTATGGATATAATAGATTACTTTAGTGCATACAAAGATTATCAAGCTGATTAACAAACATAGCAGTAAATAGAAAGAACTCATAACACATGATATGTTCTCGAGGAAACCCTGGCCAAGGGAAAACCCCGATGGGGATGGTACCCACAAAGATCACTAATCAAAAGTATCCTGTTAGGGATATTGGACCCTGTTAGGAGTCAATTTACAATATATAGTAGATCTGTCCTGGTTAAAGGACTTTAGGCCTTGTTAGAAGCCTGTTAGGAGTTAGATTACAAAACTTGATCACAAGCTGAGCTCACTGCCCAAACAGGTAATACAAAATGTTTCTGACTGTAATATGGTACTGCTTACAACTTCGCATCAATAGCCTTTTCTGCTATCACAATATACAACTATCGCAAGTTATCTTGTAACACCCCGCCAGGCAACCCAAGAGGACAAGACATAGAACCTCTATAAAATGCAAGTAGTGAATTTTTTTATTTTATTTTATTTATTTATTTTAACTAGAATAATATTCATCATTACACTTCATATTTCTAAAAGAAGAAATAATTTTCTACTACTTGAATGTAATATTTATACAACTTAAGTCCTCTCGGGTTCCCTAACGTCGCTACTAAAGCAACATCATATAAACCATTTACATGCATAAGATATTCATGGAATCATGAGCTTAAAAGATCTACATTCATTTTAATGCACCAAATTAAATGTCCCTAACTTATTTCTTTTATTAAACATAGGTTAATCATCCAACATCATTATTCCTTTTATCAACTCATTCCATAAATTCATATTGATTTCATCTACATCTACTATCCTTTATGTCACTTTTCTCTAATAATTTAGGTAAGAGATTAATATTCATTAAGGTAGGCATTATCCTAGGTACTTCATTAACATGAACCAAGTATTAACATTATAATCAAGTTACTATTTTATTTCATTGTTTCATAACCATTCATTGTTAATAATTCCAATCACTAACCTATCATTTCTCAATAATCTTTTTGAATTCTTTCATCAAGGGAGAATACATTATTGTTGTGATACATCATTATATATAATTATATTTAAGAATTATTTCCTTTACACATGGACAACATAAGAGGATAGGATAAATAACATAAACACTTTCTTTTAATGCTAGTAACATGTCCAATATTCCACATTCTTTTCCCTTTCTTTTACCTAGAACTACCCATTCCCTTATGCATTGCTTTGAATTGAGATTGCATCAATACTACAAGACTCCTTTTAGGAGATTAAAAATTACATGAATACAAATATATAAGTACATCTCAACATATTAAAATATCCAATAAGAAATCTTCAACTGCAGATCTGGAAAGGAATATGTGCTAGGATCATCCAAAGAATCACGATCAATACCTCGATATAAATATTAACCACCCAACCACGTGGAACCAATAGGCCCACTCCCCTGAGCTAGGAGATAGAACCAAAGGCCCATACAAGAGGTAACAACTAGGAAATTCCTAAGGTGGTGATAAAATTTCCCCAAAGTCACAACACAAAAGAAAAGACAAGAAGACCACAAGGACTACCAGAGGTATGATAAAATTTGGTAGAGACTCTAAGCTACAAGCTAGGTGAGTGTCATCGCATAGCCCTCACCCCTTGGGTTGTCCTGGTACTAGCCACTCTTGGCCCCGGCCCCCAAGTAGGCACATGCGGAACCGAATGCCTCTCGTACAGACAAGGTCATTCAGTCGTACCTACGCATAGGTACCTTCTCCCACTCACATCCTTAGTCTTTACTAGCACTAAAGGCATGGGCGAGGCACAATTAATCTTGATTAGTGTGTAATTTCCCATTCCAATAATCTCCCATTCTCAATTCATTTATTTAGGTTATCACTTGATTAAATAACTCATAGTAGGTTATCCTGGTACTAGCCACTTAGGGCCCCGGCCCCTCACTATGAGCCACTCACCTAGTGTACTTAGGTTCCCTAACATACATATAAAAATCATAAGAACATAATAAATTCATCATCAAGAATTCATATCAATTCCATAACAACATTTGATTGAGTTTAGGAAAACATATGTTGTCCCTAGTCCACTTGACAACCCTAAACCCAATATGGCATACAGAATGTTCCAAACATATAAGAAGACATCCAAGTGATATTATAAATATATTCAGAGTATACATAGATCCAATTAACCAAAAAAAAACATTCTAGTAGCCTCTGGTGACCATACGAAACCTTAAAACTTAATGATGTTCTTAAACTGAATTATTTCAAGCAAGGATTAAATGCAAAGAATAGTCATCATAGAACAGTCATCCATATCTTCCACAAAACAAATAATAAAGGAAATCTCTTCGGTGGAGATTTAGATAACATAATTATGGACTCTCAATTTCATTTTTAGGAAGATCCAACGGTGGGAAAGAAATTTATGACTTTTGGTTTAAAACAGAAAATTCTGGTTAGGGTTCAGACCTGGCTTCACTAAAACGGTTGTAATTTTCACAAAACATAATAAAAATTCTCCAAACCAATTGAAAATGAAATATAAGACTTAGGAGAATATTTTATATCAAATTTAGACTTTTATATAATCATATCAGCCTGTAGCATACGAATACATTTGACAGAAAATTTGGAATCGAGAATGGACAGGCATAGTCTTCCAAAATGTCAAAAATAAGGCATTAATTCGACCCTAAAAATAAAATCAGAGAGATACCCATTTGAGATCTGTGAATTTTACTTCCAGAAAATTAATTTAGTAAAACCCTAGATGCAATTTAAATTATTATAATAATATATCTCCAAAAATGGGTTGCTAAAAACCCTAGGAAAACACATGCCAATTCTTACAACAAAAACTCAAAACTTTAAAATAACCATAGAAATTAAAAGTACAGATATAATGAATAATTATAATATATAAATAGATCCATAATCTATCAGAGACATAAAGTAACTAACATATTCAATCCATACCTCATGTCCTACGAATGTTGAATCGAAGAAGGAAGGAAACAAAAGAGAAGACAAATCCAAACTTGAGATGCATCCTTCAAACCCTATCCACTTTCAGAAATCTCCATGAAAGAAAGAAATAATTCCACAGAAAAGAATCCCTCTCTCAACTATTGAAATTCTCACAAAAATGTCTCTCTCCCAAAAGCAAAGATAACCAAAAATTCTTAAAGACATATGCTTACAAACTCTCCCTCACATCTCCAAGTTTTCTCTCCAAAATCTCCATGAAAAGTAAGGCCATCCTCTCCTCAATGCTTCAGCCTCCAAAATCTCCTCTCTTCAAATGAGAAAGTAGTGCATATAAATAGATTTCTAAAGGTTGTGAGGAAAAGCAACCAACTCCCAACTAACTCTTAACTAAAGGGTATTATAAAATAACTTAATATCATACAACTATATTACTCAAATATACAATAAAAGATTATTTGTATTCATTCATACACATATGTAATATTATCCTAACATATATGCATATGCCATCATTAATTACATCAATATCTATATATATAACCTATCCTCATTATTAATAATTAACAATTGAGAATAATATACCTCACATTATTTAATATTTAATTATTAATAATATTATACTTTACATTAATCCCAAAAATATACACCATCAACAATATCTACAATAATTAACATATAATCACATATAAATTATATATATATAAATACATATATGTGTGCACCCATATATATATATATATATATATATATATATATATATATATATTTATATATTTATATATATATATATATATATATATATATATATATATATATATATATATTTATATTTATATAGAGACATGCCAAATACCAAACACTATAATCTATAAGATTATGAAGTAATAGATCACAATATTATTACCTATTTATAATTGCTATAGGCTATAACACTGAGGTAGAATAAAATCACATGCCTCAAAATAAATCTAATCATCCAAAGAGGCCATACAAATCATCTATGAAACATATCGAGAAAACCATAAGATCAAACAAGGTCAACCAAAGTCAACAAGGAAAGTCAAGCCAAACTCCTGAAACACAACATAGAAAGATTAACTAAGAATCATACCAAGAAGGAGAAATAAATAAAATGAGTAAACAAATCATACAACCAAATAAATTCAAGTGGTCACAAGGCACTAACTACAACCATGCCCAACCGGGTGCGTTGGATCTGGGTTTTTGACCCAAAGGTTGACTGACAAAGAAGGAACCCTAATATTCCCAAATTGGAATAATGACAAAGGAAGACTCATGTAGGGGCCTTAGTACTATCTCCATAACAACAACCATCGAGGATTTGAGGGCATGCTCAGACCTGTGAAGCCAGGTGAAGTCGATGCCCGGTACCTGCAAGCCTGCATCACAAAGAAGAAATACATATGCACAGATATACATATAAAAGAAAACATTGCAGACAGATGACCAGGATCGATACATCGTGTGGACCTCAGCTATGTGAGTAACTACGACTTCATCCTGAATCATGAAAACACATCATGTATATATATACACTCAAAGCATGTAGCATCATCATAATGAAGGTTAGAATCTCAAGCATTGTGTTAGTCTCTTATCAATACTAATAATAAATTAACATAATCAAATCATCAAGTGAGATACAAGATTCATCCAAGGTAACCTTAATAGAAGAAAACATAAATAACCACTTATATATATCTATCAAGTACATATCATATAACATCCTAACTATGTTCATAAAGGTCTTGTAGGTACTCAATACATACATGGAGATAAATACATACAAAAATGATACTTTTAGATAGTATGTCTGATATTAGAATCATTGAGTACTAGCTTATGAAATTATTATAAACAACTATAGGAATAGATCAAACAAGTATCATGTACAACTTAAGCTGTAAGAAAACATTGAAGGATCTTAATTCTTTCGAAAACACAAAACTTATATTAGGGTTAGAGGGGTATTACATATCTTTTCTTTCTTTTTACACATCACATATGTCTCTTTCATTACATTTCAAGTATGCCTAATATATGAGTTATTAGAGCTAATAACTTTACATGGTCGGCTTCCAAAATATTTATCCAAGAGTAAACATCTAAGATGTCATCCCTTCATAATGTTAAGTCATTATTTTGACAAGCAAAAATAATCCCTTAACTCTTTCGCTAATACTGTCTCCAAAACTGTTATGTCTGCAAAAACTATCTTTGGTAAACTTCGAATAACTTTGTCCGTACTACTCCAAAATTTATGCACACTGAGATGGGGTATCCTCATACTCTTTAGAAGCTTTAGTTAACTGTGCAAACAAAAATATTGTTCCAGTGGAGGTCGCCAACTAAATCTTCATCGGGTGCTCTGTCAGGATCACTATATCCATACTTAGACAATTTCTTCCTTCAACTTGCCATACTTGCATTCCAGATTCTGCGCTCTTAATAGAGATCATATGTTACCATAATGACAACATCTATGCATCCACATTAGCCAAATTTCCAACACTCACATTCTTCATTCCATGCAAAGGTCACACCTTTATGTAATGTTTTTGTAAAAGGCTGTGATATGTCTGCTAGCTGTGATATGAATCTTCTAATAGATTGAACTCTTCCTTGCAATGTCCTCATTTGACTAATATTCTTTGGAGGTTGCATTTCCATGATAGCCTTCACTTTAGCTAGATCAACTTCAATGCCCTTCTTTGAAACTATGTATCCTAAGAGCTTTCCAGAAGTGACACCAAAAGCACACTTCTTAGGATTTAGTCTGAGACTAAATTGTTCCATTCTATCTATTATCTTGTTGAAGTCATTTAGATGTTTAGCTCTAATCATATATTTTGCTAAAGTATCATCAACATAATCCTCCATAGTCCTATGCATCATGTCATGAAAAATAGAAGTCATAGCTCTCTGATATGTAGCACCAGCATTCTTAAGCCCAAATGGCATGACATTCCAATAGAAGGTGCCCCATGCACATGTGAAAGTAGTTTTCTCTTGATCTTCTGGAGCAATTTTTATTTGATTATATCTAGAAAAACCATCCATTAAAGAATACATCTCAAAGCCCGCCGTCATGTTCACTATCATATCAATATTGGGTAATGGAAAATCATCCTTAGGACACACTCTGTTTACATCTCTAAAGTCTGTGCATACTCTTATTGATTTGTCTGGTTTAGAAATAGGTACAATATTAGAGATCCATTCTACATAATCAATAACTCGGATGAATCTGGCTTTTAGGAGCTTCTCTAATTCAATTTTTACCAAGAGTGCAACATGAGGATGCATCTTTCATAACTTTTGCTTAACAAGTTTGACATTTGGAGCTATAGATAAATGATGCATTATAAGATTAGGATCCAACCCTATCATATCTGAATATTTCCATGCAAAGTTGATCTTCTTCTCTATTAGGAATGTTGTAAATTTTTGCTTCTCTTCTTCTGATAAAGATTGTGCTACATGGATCAACTGTGGTTCTTTTGTTGTTCCCAAGTTGATGGATTGAGTGGGCTCAATTAGAACTGGAGATCTATCATGTAAATGACTTGGAAGGACATCAAATATCTCATCCTTAGGTGTCTCAGAGATGTTTTCACCTTCGGATACATCTTTTATTTTTACTTTTGTAGGTTCTGAGACTGCCACAAAGTGGTTTTCACCCTCAAAACTCCTTTTCTTTTTATTCTTAATCTTATTTTTTTGACTAAGATACTTGATATTTGACTCTGTCATGCTAACACTTGGTTCACTGATGGAAGTCCTCATAGGATCAATTGCATTGAGGTAGCAAGCAAGGGCATAGTCATTTGGGAAGGTATAAATACCATGGTTCAGATTTGTGGAGGTTTGATCAAGAAGTTCAGGATGTTGGATAGTCAAAATGGGGAAAGATTGGGAGATAGTGTTTACGGATATGGATCTATCATCATTGGTCCTAACTCGACGTTTGAGTTCAAAGGTGATATTAAAACTTAAGACATTCAATTCATGAATAGGCTCAATGTCATTATGGGAGTCCAATTCAACCATAGGTGGATCAGACTCGATAGGTTCATCATTTCACTCTAGACTTACGTTGGGTTCAAGTGCATATTGGTGAATAACATCAACATGTTTCTCTGTAATAAGCTCATCTTCTTTTGGAATGGCTCCCCATTCATAGTCATTAGATTCTTCATCTATGCCTCTAGGAAATCTAAGAACATGAGTAAAGTCAAGATGAATACCCCAAGAAGGGTTACCCTCAAATTCTAATTTGAATTCATACTCGTGAGAATCTTCTCAGAATAACTACCACCTTCTTCTTTGCCTATTTGGTTATCTTCAAGATTAGTTGGTTCTTGTGTTGCAACTATCTCTTGGTTGAGAGTAGCTTCTTTTATTTCTACTACATTGATTCTTTTGATTGGATCATCTTCAGCTTCAAGGAGGTCTTTGATTTCCTTAGGCAAACGCTCATAAGGAACAAGTTTTGAGCTGTCTGAATCACTATCTGATGGTTCAATTTCTTCCTTCTTAAGAAGGGGTTCACCTGGTGTGATCTGCTCTATGACATGAGAACAATTACCTTTGAGGTGGAAGGGTTTCTTTTTAAATCCTAAGCCAACAGTATCTTTGTTTTCCCTACCAGTATGTGAAATGGGTGTTATAAGACCTTTTCCTCTAACTCCTAGAGGTCCTTTACCTGAATATCCCATTTTAGCTACGAGTTTATCTCCTAGACCATATGCCTTAGAAGGGACTTTGGATACTGTAGAGTCACTAGCTGGAACAGCTTGAGATTCAGGTTCATCTTTGTATAGCCATGTACGCATAGCTTCATCCTCTTCAAATTCTTGCTTGGAGACTTGTTCTGCTACAAAATTCTTTTTATATGCCTCAAGAGGTTCTTTAGAGTCTGGTTTGGACTGTTTCAAAGATTGTCCATAAGACTTAGGTGAGATAGGTAAAGATGTCAAAGATAAGACTGGCTCTATAGTATATTCTCCCATACCATTTTCTTTGATATTGACCTCTTTTGCAAGATCTTCCATTTTAGATGTGGATGCTTCTTTTGTTGGCTCAATGGAAGATTCTCTGTTATTAGGCACAAGTTTATCTGCACTTTCTTTCAATGTATTGCAAGTGGTGGATATGTCTGCTGGAATAGTGACTTCTACTCCTTCATAAGGAAATTTCAAACATTGGTGGAATGTAGAAGGAATAGCCTTCATCTCATGTATCCATGGTCTCCCTAGAAGAATGTTGTAAGCCAAAGGTAGATCAAGAACTTGACATATGGTATCTCTAATGACCGGACCTGCTCTGATAGGTAAGACAATGGTACCTTTAAAAGATCTTTCTTGTTCATCATAGGCTTTTATAGTTATTTTCTTTCTAGGATCAATAGCTAATTTTGAAAATCCCAATTGTGTGACCAATTTGTAAGAAAAAATATTTAGGCCAGCACCTCCATCTATCAACATATGTTTGACTCTATAGTTCTGGATCAAGACTTCTATATGCAAGGGTTGGTTATGCGGGTGACTCAAGGAGTTGTCATCTTCCTCTGAAAAGGAGATATATTATGGAGATGTAAGATGTCCAACCATAGTCTGGAACCTGTCTAAATCAAGGTCATCGGGAACATTGGATCCGAGCAAAGCTTTGTCTAGGATGGCTCTATGAGCTGTAGATATTCAAAGCAACTCAAACATGGAGATTTTTGCATTAGTGTGTTGGAGTTGTTGAACAATGCTATAAGATGTTGGCCTCGTATCTTTAGGATTGGAAGATTTAGAAACAACCTTCTGTTTGGAAGTAGAAGAAAGATTGAAGGGGATCTTAGGGACATTTGATGAATTTGGGATTTGTCCATTCAGATGTGCCTAAGCCTGTGATCGAGTCACTGTGTTAGCTAAAGTATGATCTCTATCTCTTTGTACAATTGTGATGACATTGCAATGCTCAAAGAGACAAGGTTCAACCATATTGATAACAGCATTATTTCCAGGGTAAGCATAATTGACCTTTGCCCCCATATTAGGCTAGGAAGATGAAACTTCTTGACCATGTTTCAGAAATGGTTCTGTGAATGTTGTATGATCATTATTTCTATTATGATTGTCAATTGTGATGTCTCCCTTATCAATCAGATCTTGAATAGTATGTTTCCAGCATAAGCATTTATTAGTTTTGTGACCTTTACCCTGATGGAAATCACAGAATTCATTAACTCTCCACCATTTTAGTTTAGGATCAAGATCAGATTGTCAGATCTCAGGCAAAGAGATCATGTTATTAGATAGTAGAGTTCTCATAGCTGATTCCAAAGATTCTCCAAGAGTGAACTTTCATTTATTATCAGCAGACCAAGATTTGTATTCTGGCCTCTTTGGCTTGGGTGCCAATACTTAGATTGAAAGCTGGTGCCTTTGATGGGGCATGGATAGTATCAACAATGCCATATGTGATGATGCCTTTATTCTTGTTCTAGTTTTTGTTCTTGTCTTTAGAACTAGACCCTGATTCGTACTTGTCCTTTTGAAGTGTGATATCTCCTTTTTTCACATGTACCTTTTCAATTCTGATTGCATTGTCTACCATCTTACAAAAAGATGTATGATCTTGCATTTGTAAAGGGTAGTTGATCTCTGGGACAAGATTATTGATGAAGATTTCCAGCTTCTCAATTTTTGGAATAGGCCTAGCATATAGAGAGAATTTCTTCCTCCATCTCTTGAGAAATGTCAGGAATGGTTCTCCTGGACATTGTTTGAAATTGCAGATATCAATCATGGTGACTGGATGTTGAATATTGTAGGAGTATTGCTGATAGAACAATTTGATCAACTCCTCAAAAGTATTGATAGTAGAAGGCAATCTAGAGAACCAATGAATGGCTACTCCTCCTAGAGATCGAGGAAAGAGATGCATCAGATAAGTTGGTTTGTGCATGAACTCCATAGATTGTGTACAGAATTCTCTGACATGATCTTGAGGATCAGAGTGCCCATCATACTTATCATATTTAGGCATCTCCACTCTTTTCAGGATGGTGGCATGTACAAGTCTTTGTCAAATGGAAAAGGACATAGGGCCTCCATGGAGAACTCCTTGGGTTCCTTTTCTTTCTCAAGTTTATTAAGTTTGACTTGCATGGCATGCATCTGTTTCATCATAGCTGTGAGTGGAGTTTCTTCCTCATGCGTAATGATATCTTCAACATTAAAGTTGGGAGGAAGTTTAGCTCCTTGATGAGCTAATTGTAAAAAGTATGCCTCTCTATCTTCATTCAAGAAATGCTTCATCATTCTTTTGAAGTTATCATCATTTTGATATTGAGCAATTTCAGAAGGTGTAGGTTCTTGATCTGCACCATGTTGAGATTGAGCTCTTTGAGAGCCAAAGTTTGTCCCTGCTTGAGACATGGTAGGAGTTCTCCCTAGAATAGATCGAGGAGGATTTTGTTGATTACCTCCATGAGTTGATGAAGGAGGAATGTAACTATTTTTCAATCAAAAATTACCAAGACCGTTATCTTCACAAAGACCAAAATTTTAGAGTTGCTCAAGAGTTGGAGCCTGGAGAGTATTCAAAGATATGGTATGGGATATTTCTCCAGATTTCTTGTGAGAGGAAGCTCTAGTTTCCACCATTAACCTTGGGTGAAGCAAAAGAATATGATGAAGACAACTAAAGAAAGATCTAATTCAAGAAGATCAAATGATGCAACCTTGTCAAGGTTTGGTTGATTGAAGCTTGGATTAGACGTAAATGAAGGAGACTGTGCCTTGGATGTATGGGTAGATTCCCAAAAGATAGCAGACACGAGTTCACAACACTTAGCCATTTTGAAGATGGATTGAAGATTGATAGTTATGACAAGGTTTTGACACATGATGAAAAAGACTCAAATCGATAAAACAAAAGGCTAAATTAGATTCAAAAGGCCACTCTAGGAAAATGATTGGATTCTTAGTAGTTGCTACTCTGTTCCTGACACAGTGATTTGTTTGATAGATTCTAGAAATAGGCTGTAAAAATTGGATTTTTGACAAATCTGACCAATCTCTGACAACTTTGACTTTGGCTTTGATATGAGTTTTGAAATTTTAGGATGACTTTTGACACCAGAAAGGATTTTGCTTCAAATTTTGCAAATTTTAGGTTTTCAGTTTCAAATTGTTCACAAAATTATCTGTCTAGATTTGAAGATTGTAGCAGATTGATTCATTCTCAGTAACCAGATAGATAAACAAGCACGCAAAATAGCAAGCAAGTGATTTCAAGCACGTCTAAAAATAATGAACATGGGACAAAGCAACCCTGGGCATGAACAATCAAGTGACTGAATGTGCTAATCCCTAAGAGTGCTACTTGTGTATGTTCCAAAAAATTTTGCAATAACGCACATATTCCTAGAAAATGAAAATTTGGCCTCACTAGGGTTTGTAGTAATGGTCTAACTCTGCAACTTTTGTGATCTCAAGAGGGTGAACTCCAATCCAGGTGCACCGGGGTTTTGACACAGTCCAAGAACTTAATCTTCAGGATCTACTAGGGAGATCTGATAGCCCAACAAGAGACCACACCTGTGAAGATTTCCTCCACAAGGACATTTATATAGCGGTTGCTGCTACTACGGTGAAAATGGCTATTACCGCTTGAGGTTTCGTCAATGTGGTTGACCCAATTAAGGGAATGTCCACTATGGTTAACCCTCTCTAAAGGTGACTCACAAAAGATACCACATGGAGACTAGATCAGATTCAAGGATCTGGGTTTCTAGTACTATCCAAAAAGGAAGTAAAGCATAATCCTCTAACCTCTTCACTTCACCAAAATAAAGCAGACAGATTAATCTGACATGCTAAGACCAAGATTATCTCACAAAGATCTATGATGTCAACCACTTATGATCTATCAACCTCTCCGGAGAGAGAATGTATCAATCAGAAGCTGAAGACACACAAATCTAGTAGAACATGAGACGCTCTCAGTATCCTCCCTACCTACAAGGGTTCTCTCATTGAGAAGAGCTTCACTGGAAACCCACTCTCTCAAGAACCACAAATAGTGTTCATAGGGCCTAATTACTATGTGTAACGAATATGCAAAAAGCAAATCTATGTTCGTTTTAGAGCCCAAAACTGAAGTGTGAATTATGAAAGTTGTAAAGGCACTCAAGCTTGACACAAGTGAGTTTTTTTATGTCCCAAAATGAAGTGTTATCAGATGTAAAAGAATATCTGAGTTCCTCACAACGCGCTTAGTAGATTTTACCTGTTTTAGCAATTTTTGTTGAGCATCTGTCTTCTATCTTTTGTACCCACAAGATGTACCTACACTTACACCTGCAAACCACTGTTATGAAAAACTTACCTATTCTTGTACATGAAACCCAATGTTATAAAAATCCATCAAAAAAAGAAACACAACTTGTCAACCCCACGTGGTAGAAAATCAGGTTAGTCAAATATAATATGTCATTTGATAATCGAAAAACCTATTGTCATAAAAAATCAGATTCTGACCAGTCTGCACTAAATCAACAATAAATTTTGCAAATCAAGATAAAATTAATCCAAACCAATGGAAAATGAAAGCTAACTCAAATATCTTTCCAGAAATATAAATTTTAGATCTGTATCATGTCATATGTGCATGTACCAATAAAAACATCAGTCGAATTTCATAAAATTAGGTTCAGACCAGTCTTCACTAAAATGATCATAACTTTTGCAAATCAAAATGAAATTAATCCAAACCAATGGAAAATGAAAGCTAACTCAAATACCTTTCCAGAAATATAAATTTTGGATCTGTATCATATCATATGTGCATGTACCAATAAAAACATCATCGGATTTCATAAAATTAGGTTCAAACCTGTCTTCATTAAAATTATCATAACTTTTGCAAATCAAAATGAAATTAATCCAAACCAATAGAAAATGAAAGCTAACTAAAATACCTTTCTAGAAATATAAATTTTGGATCTTTATCATATTATATGTGCATGTACCAATAAAAACATCAGTCAGATTTCTGGAAAAATAGCCCAAAAATTTATCACAAAACTCACAAAAATTAACCTTGTGGTCGTGGGTTTGAGAAAAATGATAGAAATTTGATAGAATAGAATGGAAACCCATTTCAGGGCCCCACGGTGGGTGCCAAAAATGTGTGTGAATTTTGTACCTGTCTGTAGACACAACACTTCAGTAAAACATTAGAGGTTAGCAAAAATTGAAATCGTGCAATGAAATGAAAACTAAACTAACCAGGTGATTTACTGCCTTCTAGTAGATGCGAGTATGTATTCTCAGATTGGACCGAGATCAGTGACCTTGATGACACCTAAACAAAGGATTTGAATGCAAAATCTAAATATGAATTAGATGCAAATTAATCTATATTTTTGAGTTTTCTATGCAAATAAGAATGAGAAATCTGATATGAATCTATTCTATATAAAAAATTGATATGCAATACAATTAATCTAACAATGATATACTAAAATATGAATGATCTCACAAAAGTTGTTGATTCGCAAAGAAGCTTCAATTCTTCAAATACCAATTCGCCAGCATAAGTTTGCAAAATTATGAGATGACTTGTGAAGAGCTGAGCCTTGATTTTATAGAAATCCAGGGCTTTGGGGATGCATGGAAAAAGACATAAATCACTCAGTTGATTTTTGAGTCAACAAGGAATTAAAGATAGTTAACTCACAATAAATCATGCAAAAACAACTTTTTGATTTAAATCAGAAGTTGAGATCAGCTTTCAACTCAAAATAGAGTTGTGCTTATTTTTAAAACTTGTATTGATTTTCTGATTTATAGTTTTAACTATTTTTTGGATGTGCATTATTAATTATGAATTAAATAAATAAATAAAGTGATTTATCCTCAACTTTAATTGATTTTAGAAAATAAAACAATTGATTTATGGGTTAATCAATTATTAAATCAAACTTTTATTCCAAAATAATATCATTAAATATGACAACTTGCTTTAATTAATTAAATAATAATTTAATCAATTAATGATAGGAATTTTGATTTATTGTCAAATTTAAATAATAATAATTAGGAATAAATATAATTAAATTCAATTAAATAATTAAGTGGCATTATTAAATCTAATTAATTAAATATTTAGAATATTCAATTAATCAAACCTTAGGATAAATAAGATTTATCGCCAAATAATCATTAAATCAAAGACAATTAGGACAATTAGGAATATGGAATATTCCTGATGCAGAATTTAGGATAATCAGTTAGGATTCAATAATGTTCAAATGTGCCTTAGGTTAGGACTTCGATGTCGATTTCGTTCGATATAAAGATATAGGAGGTTAATGAACCTATAGCCCATTTTTGGGGTATTACAAATATTAAGCTTTTTTTGGGTTTCAATTCAAATGAGAAGACTTTTAGTGGGAATTAAATTTTTCACATCTTCTTATTGAGAAATATTTAATCATGAAATGGGGATTGTAGGTTAAGATTTACTTTTGAATATTGTTAATTAAATCTATTTAGGTAACTTTAGATTTAATTAGTAGAATTTACAAATTATTGATCAATTATAGTCAAATCAATCAAATGACTAAAAAGTAACTATAGTATTTTCAACACAAGGAACTAATGGGATTATTAATGGTTGGAAAATTGCTATATGTGATTATAATTAAAATAATGATAAATTTTCTTGGAGCATAAAACCCACCATTAATGTAGTTAAAATTTAATGGGAAAGATTCTAAGGATTAAATTATTATTTAGTCCATCGATTAACTTAAAATGGTTTATTAATGGGATTTAAACTAATCCAAGTTTAAATAGCTAAAAACTTGGTAAGAGAATGTATTAATTAACTCTTTATTGGTTTAATTAAAATATGGTTTTTGGTAAATTAATGGCAGATTTGCAATGAATTTTAACAATGCATTATAATTGAATTTCATCATTGTTTTAGTATAATGTTGTATTTATTTCAAGTTTAGGACGTGACATTATTTTTGGGTATTTAAATTATTTTGAAGAGGTCATTAGAGGATAAATATTTTAAAACTATATATAAAGTTTACCTATTAAAATATATCTATACTTTTATTTTGTTATGAGTTAATAATTTAAATTAAAATAATAAATAAAATTTATTGAATAGGTTTTGTTTATTTAGAATAACTTAACATTTAGCAAATCTTGATTGACCCTAGTTGTTGGGGTTGATCGAGGGACGTTGGCAAGACGGCCCTGGTTGCCATGATTCCCCTCGAACCTTCCGACAACTTATCCCAATTTTGCCATGGGACATTAAATATCTCGGTACTCTCTTTTCTTTGGGATCAAACTTTAAACACTTAGTCTTTCCTAATTACAACATTAGTTAATTAATATGTTTTTAAAAAAATTTCGCTATGTTTTTCTCATGAATTTTTGGGCATGAAATTTTCTTGGCACTACCTTGAATAAGGTGAAGTTGTCTTTTCATTCCTTTTCTTGAGTGGAATCCTAGATTTCCTTTGACTTTATTAAACTTATATTTTTAAAGAGTGATCCTTCTTCTTCTCGTGTCTAAATACCAACCATGGGGTCCACACTAATCTCTTCTTCTACTTATCATATGTTAGGTCAAACATGTTTATCAAAGGAAATGAAGAAATTACTATCAGTTTTTCTTTATCCTACTTCGTCTAAAGCGAGGAATTTGTAGTCATTGATGTGATTAATTCTTCTCTTATCTTTCTCTCAAAAGAAATCATATTAGCTCTTTTATTCCCACCTATTGATCTCAAAAGCTTACACTTATGAGAAAAAGTCTTATTGGAAATTCAATGACTAAGGGATAAAATGTGCTTCACTAAACAATCTTTAGAATTTTAGAACTTGTCTCTTCATTTTCTAAGGTTTTGGAAAAGTGTAGGGAAAACATGAAAAATAAACCTACACTAAAATAATGTGCTAGAATACAAATTGTTTACATTAATTTAAGATCTTAATCACTACAAAGCATAATGTGTTTCAATATCATAATATTATAGACAAATAAAAGTATAAAATATGATACATTATCCATTTACGTATGCTAAGAAACAGGCAACCACATTCATTAAATGATATAAATGAAATTACATGCAGGAAAGGCAAAAAGAGCATAGTCTACTATGTTGATTTCTATTAAGAGTTTAAGTACAATTTAAATATCTCTAGGATGGAGTTGTCGATAGTAATATAAGGATGTCTAATAAAGTGTTCCCTGTGACAAAATCCAACTCTTCTCATATACAATTCCCTTAACAGGAAATATTCCCCACATTCCATCCCTGCAATGCAACGTCATGATGGTTGTAACTATTTGTTAGCTAATGATCTTTGCATCATCATCTCCCTTTCATGAGCACAGAGATGTTGTTACCAATATTGTTCATTATCTCCATTGAAACTACTTAAGCATGAGCTCGTAACCATCTTTACCTTTTGAGATTTAGAGATAGACACATGGTGTATGCAAGATCATCTCACTTTTGAAAAGAGAAAATTGTGCACTTCTAAAGGATTCAATTCTTAAAAATTGCTTTAGTATGCATGGTATAGCTGTGTGGCATTATCTGTCACCTTCCCCACCTTTGAAAACCAAAGACAACTATTTTTCCCTTTTAAAAGAAATGGTTGACCCATGGATCACGAGTACGTTAGGGAGGGTCTTTTCTTTTGGACTTGCTTTGAAAGTGCAGCAATCCAGCATTTGCAAACTTGGAGGTTGCTTTCAAAGGAAATAGTTCTGGTCCACTATCTTTTCTATATTGTTTCTAGAGACTGTGATGTGTCGCTCATGTGTAATGCGATGGGGAAAACTACCTGTAGACCTTAGGTAAGCTACGCTAATGTGCAACATGGTGTGTTCTTCTTTAACCTCCACTTTTCTTGCAATAAAGAATGAAGAATGCTTGCAAGCCTTAGACACAAATCCCTCAAAAGAATAAAATAATATAGCTTAGAAATAATAAGGTGAAGCCTTAAAAGAAATAGTTATTTGGCTTTGAATCTTATTGTGGTATGCTATACCTACACTGACATCTTGGGTTTAACAAGTGAAGAAAATTGCATCATGCTTGGACTTACATTTGCATGGTGATTATCTATTGGTGGAACATTTTATTCTACCACCTTATTAGTGGGCTAACTTTGTAACATCCTATCAAGAAACCCATGAGAAATTAATCTAACTTACACTAAGTTGATGCAGTATTTTTTTTCTTAAATATTAAACAAACATAAACAATACAAATGAACATTCAACAACACAAATGCGGAAGCAAGTACAACCATAAGTATAAATGTCAATGTTAACACGTGATTAAGATAAGATACTAATATATATAAACTCAATTAGGTTCCAAACTTACTTTTAACTACATTAACTAAACTACTAAGATGAACCATAGCATAACCACATGGTATATCATAAGTTCATTTTAAAACCCAAATGAAATATTCCTAATTCTTTAATTAGCCATAGTGAAATGAACACATATTGATAAGGAAACTAACATATACATCAAGAATAGAAGGAATCAAGATACATTCACCATATTAACATAAACCAAGGTACAATCAATAGGATACAATGGACACATCATGGAACACATATAGCACATATTCCACTACACGTGTTGCAGGGATCACAATAATGAATCAAGTCACAAATACAATACAAGTACATATACATCTCCTAAATGGATGTCACATAGCAATATGTCATAGAGTACATGATAACATATCATCATAAAAAAAATATGAAAGTCTCCAAGCAATGAACAAGGAGATAGAAGCAGCAACAAGGGTCATCCAATGGAAATAGCACGAACATTGAATCTCAATGGTAAAAGAATCACTACCACCCAACCATGTGGAACCCAAAAAGGCCCAATGCCACCATGCTGAGGAGATAACACCAGGCCTCACTCAAAGAAATAGCCAAACAAGCAAGACTAATGCAAATGGTACATTAGATAAAATGGTAATGAATGGCTATAAGGTAATCAATTATAAATGATCAAGACATAAATCAAGTGTACCAAATGCTCATGTAGGAACCTAGACCACATATAGGGAAGTGTCATCACATATGTCTAACCCTTGAGTCTCGTTATGGTAGCCTCTCTGGACCCCATCACTCAAGTGACCATATGCAGCATGAGTAAAACTCTCATATAGACAAGGTTACTAACTATGTCAGAGCAAGACATCTCACTAGATGAGTATGCATCATCTCACACTCTATCCTATCCTATACTAATGCTCAAGTATGGGTGAGGCACACATGTCTTATTAATTCATTTTAAACCCCATTTAATGTATTAAGTAACTTGCAATAACTTTTCCTAGTAGCCACTTGTGGGCCCCAGTTGGTTATTGTAAGCCACTTCCCCTCTATGCATCTAGATAACCTACCTTAATGCTCTAACCAAAAAAATAAAGAGAAGGCAAAAAACCATAACCATAAAAGACTTCTCATCAATAATCAAGTCATGAAAATCACCAAAGTAAAATGATGGAGCATTTAATAATAAATATCACATCCTGTACAAGGATCTAAACCGTCCACCCCATAATGGACATCTAAATAAATCGTCCATCTCATAATGGATATCACAATAAAGCAATCACAAACTCTCATAGTCTCATATCACAAAACCAATGACCATCAATAGTATCAAAATCACCTCTCTCCAACATGGAGTAAGTCATAATCAAAAATACCATCACTCAGAACATTGAACAATCATAGTAGAAGAAACAAGGTGACCAAGTGAACAAATTGAAACTCAACACAATATTGGTTGTCACCTCTTATAGCCAAATAACATAAAGATCAAGGACATAGAGAACACATGACATCACTCGCAGATGTACACAAGACAACACATGAACCAATAGTGACATAAATAGGTTATGAACTTTCCAGAGTATGAAACCCAAAGAGCAAAAAGGTATAAAATCATAAGATAATACAAGTTTGAAGACAAAACCCACCTAGGGTATCATCCTACCCACACTGACACTTAACAACACCAAGATCACATAAGAGAAGCCATGCATGTATTTGACATCTTATTTAACTCCAGTTATATAATATCATTATATTTATTAAATTAAAATACTCTTAGTCATAAATGACTTACCTAATAACCTAAAGTACACACATGGAACATATATGGTATTTTAGTGAATCCATATGATCGTAACTAATTAAAATTTTAATCTTCCATACTTTCATCTGCGTAAAATGGATGCTCCCGCTCAGGAATTTGAACGTGCATCTACTCTAGTGGCTAGGTCGACAGCTACTGCTGGTGACTCGGCCCTTTCTGATGGTGTTGCCCCTGCTCTTCTGTCATAAGGAGTTTCTTCCAAGCCTGGGATTTCGCGTTGTGGCACTTCGACTGCTCAGGGTTTTGTGATTTCTTACGCCGATGTTGCTACTTTCGAGGCGGGCATCCAGGGTCTTGGTCCTACTTCTTCTGGGCGTAGGGGATCCCTTCCCTCTTCCCTTGTGCCTCCCATACCTGTGAGTAAACCCATTAGGGTCCTTCTTGACTCAGAGACTGTTGATGAGATTTTGAAAAATAAGGAAGACTTCTCTTCCAATGCTACCATTTTTCATTTCAGGAGTTATTGGCCCTCTCTTTTTGACTTGCATGCTTGAATTTCCAAGCAGTGCGAACCCATCTTAACTAATGTTGTTTAGATATACCCTGTGGCAAGGGGTTCTTTATTGTTAAGTTTGATAAAGTTGAAGATAGGAATACTATTCTATGTAATAACTGTTTCATGTGGAAGGAGTGTTTCCCCCTGATGGCCAAACCCTGGTATGTGGGGTTTGATCCTCTTACTGAATCCTTCAATAAAATTCCCTTATGGGTTAGACTTCTGAATCTTCCTCTTTATCTCTAGTTAGATTATGTTCTGGAAGCTGTGGGTCAGGCTATTGGGGATTTCCAAATGGTGGATTTTGACTCCTCTGACATCTTCAAAACAACTTATGCTCGTATTCTTGTGGAGGTTGACGTCTCCAAGGGTCTTCTTGAGAAGATCACTTTGGCTTCTTCTTCGGGCTCTTGGATTCAGAATCTTGATTATGAGGGTATTCTATTCTGATGTTGGAAATGCCAATTGATTGGCCATCTCGTTGCGCGGTGTGTTTCAGACAAGGTTAAACCAAAGAAAATGCATACTTGGTGGTCGGGGGTTGCGGCCCATCATTATACGGTTCGTAAAGCCCCTATTATTGGGGGTTCAGATGCTAGCTTTCATCTTTCTGATCATGCTTTGGCTGATGATTCTGTGGATGTCTCGGATGTCATCATTTCTTTTGATTCAGCCTTAGATCATTTTGTTGTTGTCCCTGTCCAGAATGATGTTGCTAGCTCTAATTTTACGATGTCTTCTGGTGCTGCTGGTCCTGCTAGCCATGGTGATGTCTCTAGCATGGGTGTTCTTGGTGTTGTCTCTAATTCTGCCACTTTCTTGGATGTTGGAGTTGCGCGTCCTTTTTCCCATGTCTCTCCTGTGAGGGTTCAGGGGAACGGTCGGGGTGCTATTCCTGCCCCTTCTGGGGTTTCTAATGTTACCTGCCCTTTTTTGGGTTTCTCTAGCTCTTCTAAAGTTCGGTAGAAGGCTATCGGTAAGATGGAGGATGGATGGACTACAATGAAGGGGAAGAAATCTAAATCATCTACTCCCTCTTTTGATATGAACTTATGTTCACATAAGGATGGGCAAAAATGTAAATCTTGAACACCCTTTGTTGTACCTGGTTTGGGCTTTTGTCCATTTGGTAGGAACTCTAGTTTGTTCCTTTGGTTTGTTTGGTGGGGCACCACATTTGTATTGGTCTTTTATTGCCATATCTTTTTATGCTCTTGTATAAGGTTTCGGGTCCTTTCAAAACCTAATTTTACGTAATCAAAACTAATTAAAATTTTAAATTAAACTATAAATTGATTACATCAGTTATATTAATTATTTAATAATGCCAAATTGATTAAATTTAAATTAATAAGATTTAATAACAATTTTAAACTTTATATCAATTAGTTTTTGAGTATTTCCTCTATGTAGAATAGTCAGTAATTTGAATGGTATAAACCCATATGGAATGATATGGATCTAAACTTATATCAATGAAAAGATACTTTAATTTCACATATTTTTCATTATTACCAGTCCTAAAGATAAGGTCATTTAAATGGTGTAAAAATCAAATCACTCTAACAACCCTATTCGGGAATGAAGGTTACCAGTTTGGTAAAAAGACCATAACTTTACTTTGCACCGTTGGATCTCCATAAAAATCAGGAAAAAGATCCATAATATACTTATCGACAATCTCATTGAATAGATTTTCCTAATTATTTATTTTTCAAAAGTTATGGATGATTCTTTGCTTGTCTCGGATTGAAAATTCAAGCTCAAATAGGCCTAGTCGTACTATAACAGTCAATGTTTGACTTTGTCCAAACAAAGGAACCCGATCTTATTTTGAGATATGTCAAATAAAATCCAAATGGGTATTTGAAGGTGTCTTTATATTTTGAAGGTGACATCTAAAATGAAAGTTATTCCCTACCATGATTCTTTACAACCCTAATAAAAATAACATATGTTTTCAAGCCCATATCCTAACATGCAGATATCTACAATACACATAGTTCATAATAAAGGACGTTGTAGTACATTTAAAACTTATGCAACTAAATTTGAATGATTTGGTAAAACCTTAATGGGTATACAATACAGATGTTTCTTTTTAAATCATTCTCTCCTAGGGTTTCTAGACAAATTCTCATAGAATACAAAACATGTCATAAACACAACTTAAAAGAACACCCTAATCATCTGTACAAATTTTTAGAAATCAAAATAACCTTACTCCAACTCAAGACCAAATCACAACTAAGCACAGAGAAAATAATCTTTCCAACAGAAACTGCAAAAGACTTAGAAACTCCTACCTTGAAAACACCAGGAAGAAGAAGAAGAACAACAACAACAACAACCAAATGTAGACTTCAATCTCAAGCTTGAAAATTACTATTTAACTTCAAAATTCTGATGCAAAACCTATAACTTGTCTCCTAAAACCTGTGTTCTGAAAAATCTTTGTCCCCCTTCAAAAATGGCAAAAATCCTAATAAAGAAAACTAATAAAACTTGGTTTCTAGGACAACTTTCTTTAAAAAACCTTTGTTTTCTTTGTTTTTCTAAAAAAGATTAAACAAATAAATTCAATTTCTTATTCATTTATTTATTTATTAAAGAAAAAATAACACAATTTCCTTTCTCTTTCTTCTTTTAATATTAAATATTATTTATTTATTTATTTTATTTTCCCAAAATAAATATTATATATTTTTTATAATAAAATAAATAAATCTCATTTCTTTCTTTTCTTCTCTTTTTTTAATTTATTTGTTTTTAATTAAATAATTAATTCTCCACAAAAATTAATTTTTAATTAGAATTTAAACTCAATTTATTTATTTATTTTAACGCAAATAAATTATATATTATTATTTTTAATTAGGAATAATATTTGTAGCATATTAATAATTTATTTATATTAAATATACCTTTTAATTTCTATTTAAACTTAATATTTAATTAAATCTTTAAACTTTATCTTTAGACTTTTAATTAAATCCCTTTTAATAAATACAGGTATATAATTAATATCTATTAATTAAATATCTATATATTTAATATTCCAATATTCTTAGAAGGTTTAATTATTTAATATTTATAATTAACCTTTAATTACTCTTTTACTAACATCACAACAAAATACCACATTGGCCTTCATTTATGCATACTAAAATTTGACCAAATCAAAATGCAACAACATAAGCATGCTCAAACAAGGGTTCACAAATTCATGTCACCTTGACAAATTCTAAAAAGGTAGTCAACCATATTCATGTCCACTATTTCAAGACAAATGAGGGCTTAGGTTAGGATTTAGGCCTGAATGTTATCTCCCCTCTCTTACCATTGAGATAATGTGATAGGGCACACTCATCCTGACAATTCAAGGAAGTCAATGTCTGGTACTTGCAAACCTACATCACAAAGTCGAGCATGTGTGTGTGTGTGTGTATGACAGGAAATGGTAGGGATTGGTACATCGTGTGGATCTCGCAAGTAAGTAATTACAACTTCGTCCCTCACCATATCAAGCACATCAGAAAAAAACATAAAACATACACGCCAACCATAAACATGAAAGTATGGGGTAAGTAAAAACCATAATATACATAACATCATCATATGCAAATAATCATCATCATCTAACTAACATTATCATATAAATCAAATACTCAATGTATCAATGTTTTGCATCATCAATAGGTATTGTAATAATATCAAAATGTCATCAAATATAACTGGAGATATAATCATGCACGTGAAAAGTGATATAAAAGAGTTCGGCATCACAAATAGGAGTGGTAGAAGAAAGGTGGGTATTACAAACTTGGAGTACCAATCTTAGTTTGAGTGGGCATTTGAGCTAGTAAAGTAAATACTAAACCTCTACAATTCTTGTAGTCCTTGAAGGGATGGGGGTTACATTTTTAGGAATGGAAAAAATTGTCACCTCTAGTGTTAATGGTATATTTCCTTCCCCAGGTCTATTTGCCTCATCTTCAAGTCTCTTCACCTTTCATCAAATATAGTGTATTCTACTTTTCTCTTCCCTACTTTTATAGCATGTTTGGTGTAGGTAATTTTTACCCCTATCTGTTAGGTTCATGGCATATCAAATAAAGATCCTATCACCCTTTTGGAGATTTCATTTAGGGAGGTAACCTTATGTTCAAGCCAATTCAACTTGGGAATGGATTTTTCAAATATTCTATATAGCTCATATATGGGGTCTATTACATTCTCATCATCTTGTGCAAGCCATTGTGGGACCTTCATAACTTCTAGAATTTTGACCTGAGTAGGGTCCCTATTTAACACAAAGAGAAATAAAGCATGTTATGAAGCCACAACAATAATTTTATTGATTGCTTGTTATGCACATCCTCCATGAACCATCATTCTTTGGAGTTGATAATGGTTGGACAACACATGGACCCATGCTTTTTCTCACCACAATTTTTTCTATAAGCTATATCATTTATTTCTTGAGTTATGCATGTTGGGATTCATCATATATGCTACTTGACTAGGTAAAGATGATCCTAGGATTAGATCAAGGTGATTTTGAATATACCTCTTTTATTGAAGACCATTAGGTGGCTCATCTAGTATAACATTATCATACTCTTCTTGTACCTTTGTTGCTTCAGTAGGTATGTGTACTCCTCCTTCCCTTTTACTTTCCATTAATGCATATCAAAATCCTATCACCTTCAATTCTTTAACAAGCTTTATTTCAAAAAATATATTCGCAATTTTCCCTTCATCCTTAAGGGGCAATAAGATGACTTCAGATCCATCCTTCCAAAATGTGTATGTATTTTTCTCTGCATCATGCATAATTTTTATAACATATTGTCATGTCCTCCCCAATAACACATGGCATGCATCCATTGGCATGACATCACACCATATTCATCTTTGTAACTCTTGCATATAGAAAACTTGGTCAAACACCTTTCAGCAACAATGATTGCATTTTAAACGTTGTGATGAGCTCTCCTGCATGCCTGCCTACGCTCACGCCTGTTGGCTCTAGGGTTGCATCACAGCTGCATCTCGCACTCTCCCCTACGGGCTTTGGGGTTGAGGTGTAGTCGCCTCCCGTTCAACCTTCTGCGGGTCCTGGGGCTGCGCAGCTGAAGTCTCCCTCACGTCTTGTGGGTGCTGAGGCTACGTTGGAAATGCTTGCACCTATGGTTTTGTGTGCAGGTCTTTCTCCCTCGCGTTCCTCCTCTATTTTTCCATCCCATCCTTTGGGTTTTGTGGTTACAAAGGCTCCTTCTGTGGCAACTAGGGTTTTGTGTGTCAATCCTTACATTCAAGTCGCGCTTCTCTACCCCACTCGTCTTCCTCCTTTGGTGATATCTCTATTATTGATGGCTCTCTGGTTTCTGATGCTCCTGCCCCCTACTCTCTACTCTCTGTTGGCCTTTGCCGCCAAGGCTCCCTGAAAGGTTGTGTCTAGGTCTGCAAAGGTTTCTTCACTAGATCATGTTCCTTTCCCTGTGGTTATTTCTTTATCTCTCTCTTTGGATGCTGATACGGTTGTGGAGATTGAGAACACCTCTTCAAAACTATTAAGTCGGGCAGTTATCTACAGATTTAGGGTCTTTTGGCCTAGCCTCCCTGAGCTTCATGTCTGGATTTCCAAATTCTGGGAACCCATCATTTCTGGTATGGTCCATATCTTCCCTTTGGCAAAAGGTTATTTCACAGCTAAATTTGATATTGTTGAAGATAGAAATCTTATTCTCTATGATCATTTCTTTAGCTGGGACGGTTGCTTTGTGCTGATGGTTAAGCCTTGGCATGAGGACTTCAATCCCTCTTCTGATTCTTTTCACAAGATTCCTCTCTGGTTAGGCTTCCTAACCTCCCCCTTCATCTTTGGGTGGATTCTCTTCTTGAGGAAGTGGGTGAGGCCTTGGGGGATTTCCTGATGGTGGATGTTGAATCTACTGACATTCTCCATTCCACCTATGCCTGTATTTTGGTGGATATAGATGCCTCTAAAGGCTTACCTACGGAGATCAACCTGGTCTCTCCTAGAGTAGCTGGATTCATCCTCTTGACTATGAAGGTATTCCTTTTAGGTTCAGAAGGTGCTTTAATATTGGTCATGTTGCGGCTAAATGTGCACTAGGTAAAACCAGACGTTCTGTGTCTTGGTGGAAAGGAGCTTCTTCCCAACACTATATGATTTTCAAGAGTTCTTCTCCGTGGAGTTTTTCCCAGGTTGTGGCTTCCCCTACTCCTTCTGCTCCTATCTCTTTGACTGTTGAACCTCCGATGGTGGTGACGGTCTTATCTAATAAGGAGGCTTTTTGGCCATGTTGTGTTGGCTCCTTCTACTAGCTCTGGTGTGCCTATCTCTGAAAGCTCTTTGATGGAGGACTCATGTCTTCCTATTGATGTGTCTATTGTTTTTGTTCCTCCTAGTCCTATTGTGTCCCCCTCTTCAGTTGGTGCTAGCTTTGGGAGTGATATGGTTGTCGGTCTGGTTGTGCCTGGGCAGTGTGATGGTACCTTAATGGGTGTTGGGAATTCGGTGTTGGATTTCTTATGCTGGCAGGTTGAGGCCTCTAAAGTGGAGAAAGCTTGGATTATGGTTAAAGGTAAATCTTTCAAAAGATCCTCGCCTTCCTTTGATATGACTCTTCGGTACCATAAGAAAGGGACCAAGGGATAATCTTGTTGTTGGGTTTTTCTGGATTGTTGCTCTCTAATGTTTATTCTATGGTAGTGATCTTTGTGCTTCTCTTTGGGGTCGGGCTTTATTTCTAGCCTTTGTCCCTTTTCTATGGTCCCTTTTTGTTGTCCCTCTCTGTTGTTGGTCCTCTGGCTGTCCTTTTCGTGTTCCAGCTGGTTGTTGGTTTTGGTGATTAATGCTTATTCTTTCGGGTTTCTTGTAAAAGGTTCAGGACCTTTCAAATCTTGTTTTCCTTTTAATCAGAACAATGATTGCATTTCCTTTTTAAAACCATGCAATACAATAAGGATGGAGATGTTTCTCATACTGTAGGTTTGATTTATCTACCATCTCTTTTGAAGCCATATTCTTACAACTACCTCTATCAACAATAACTTGGCATAGCTTCCCCCTCAAAGTACACCTAGTTTGAGAGATATTCATATGAAAGAAAGAATTTTCATTACCTCTACCCTATTTTTGCTCCTATCAAATAATGATTTTACTCCTCATCATGAAATCCCACGCCCTTCACATCTTATGGAATTTGAGATTTGGCTTCTTCGTTCTTAGCTTGGGCCAAGTTCAATCTAGATTATTCTTCTTGTTTCTACTCTTACATGTTATAGCTTGAGCATTCAAATGCTCTCTAACCATGTTCACCACACCTAAAACAAAGAAGAAAAGGTCTTAGTTGGCTTTCCCATCCTCTTCCGCCACTATAACCTCTACCCCTCTGAAATCCTTTTCCTCTTTGTTGATTTGAGTTTTTTGGGGTATCTTTTGTTTTCTCTACTTAATGGGATGACTATCCCCTATTATAGTTTAAAGAAACTTGTGATAAAGATGGTGTACCCCTCCTCACTTCTCTATTTCTTTGAAAGTGTTGTCGACTTTGTTTTTCTTCTACCTTTAAGACTAATTGGTATGCCTCTTCCACGTTGTTAACCTTGTGCATGCTCAATTCATCTTGGACATAAAATTGAAGGCCATTCACATACCTTGCAACCATTTTTTCATCATATTCTTGGTACTCCACACAAATGGACTAATTATATAACTCATTAGTATAATCTTCGATAGTAGACAAGTTTTTCTTTAAGTTTTGAAATCCACATAAAAGGATCTATGCATTGTCTAGAGGGGAAAAAATCATTTTATCCTTTCGTTTCCTAGTTCTTTCTTTTTGCAAATGATCCCACCAACTCATTACTTGACCCTTTACCTTGGTGCGTGTGAATTTTAACTTCTTTTCCTCTATTGTATGCTCTCATTCAAAGAATTTTCTTGTGTTGTTCAGCCAATATATAAACTCCTCTAGTTTAAGACTACTTGTATACTTCAAAACTTCTATTTCAATTCCATCATCGTTCCCTTCTAGAGCCCTGAACATCCTTTCTCCAAAAATCATGTGCTCTAATTGTTCTTCTTCTTCAAGTTCGGCATGTTGATCTACACTTTTTGGTTTGTCTCCTCATCAAACTCATCTCCTCCATATCTTGATTTTCATCATGTTTATAAAATCTAGTATTTTCTTTTGGAGATTCTACATATCTCTATACATCGAAGTTGGTTGAATATGAAGTCAATTCTACTGTTATTTTGGCTATGAGGAATAGTCATCATGGGTACCATGGTAGTGTTAAAACATATAGTTGTATGAGTCATACTATTTTTAGTGAGATATATTTGATTAGGAATTTTGAACTCATATATGCTACTCAAAGTCATGTTTTCATGCACTTTTGAAGGTTTTTGTAACCGTAAAAATTCCTAAAAAATATTAGGATCTTTTCTTGTGGTCTTTTTCCTAGCATACTTTTACCAAGTTTTTTCATGTAAATCTGTGAGTTTATGCTTATTGTTCTTCTCCATATTTTTCTGCACTATTAATTTTCATAACATAAGCAAGACCTCATCTTCATGTTCCTCTCCCAACCAGCATCCTACTCTTAATACCAAATGATGTAGCCAATTTACTATAATATTCTCACCATTAATACCAAATTTTTTTTAAATACAGGCCACCGAAAAATTATATTAATTATTTTTTATTCTTCTTCCATTCTACTTCTAGAATTTGGAAATATCTTTTTTCGTATATTTTTAAAAGATTTTAAATTTTCTATTTTTGGTAATATTGCATGTCTATCCATATGACTACAAAACTTACTAATTATTGAAAGCTAACTAAAGTGACACTGTTTGTTAACTAACTATGCTAATTAAATGTGTAAAACAAAAGATAACTTAAAAATATAATTTTAAAAAATCCCAAAAAAACACAAAAGCCCAATTTGAGGCATCATATGAAGGAATTTGACCCTTGAAAAGTGTCAAGATTCAGTTCAATCAAATATTTTAGTATCTTTTAAAACTCTTCAAGATGCACCTCCATGTAAAGTTTCAGCTTGAAAAACAACCAACTCAAGAGCTATGGCCTCTAGAAGTTCCCAACGCCAACTCTTTTATATGCGAGTACCTAACGTGGCACTACTTTTTGGAAGCCATTATTTTTCTTCCTAGGTTGCACTTAAAGGGGTGTCAATGTGATATTTTATTGCACCACTTTCCTTAAGTTTATATGATTAAATATCTTTTATTTCTAGGTGGCTTATATGTACACGTGTTTTCTTGATTGAAGGTATAATTAGGTGTCACATTTGCCTCACCATTCCTTGGCTAAAGGAAATTGTGTGCCACCTTTTTATCAAGAGCCACCATTGCCTCTACTTATTAAGTTAGCTCCTCTCTCAATTGAAATTATGTAAGTCATCGTGATAACTCATCATTATGACTCATCTGTACAAGAGGCTTAAACGATTAAATGTCCAAAGGCATTATAGAATGATAAGGACTGGAGTGTGATGACACAAGTGTATTAACAAAAAACCTTACCTTTTATTTGATAACATTTACACGACACAATATTTATATTTATATAGACAAAACATTTCCAAAATAAATAGCACATAAAATTTGTCTCCATGTATATAGTTTTTGGTTAAAATTTTGCAACCAACAATTTTTGGATCAATTGCAAAATAGTAGTTTCAACCACAACACGTGAGACATAGTCTCTCCTACTTATAAGGGAAGGCTCCCCCTATTTATTGTTGTTGAAAACAACTAATACTAAGCTGGGATCTAAGATTATGTACACTAAGTTAATCAATATGGTGTTACATTTATTGTATTATCTTCCTTCTAAATAGGTTTTCTTCCATCATTGTATCCTCTTCTTTCAAAACAAATGATCATTTCTTACAATAGACTTTCAAGTACAAGCAAAGTTAGTAACCAAGAAGCTCACAAAAGCTCAAAGACTTTCCATGACTTCTTATGTGAAATCAAGAACAAAGATGAAATATACATGTAGTTCAAAGACTACAACATATATTACACCTTAAACACACAAACACGAAAGATAAAAACATCACAAAGACTACATCTTATTTCTTAGATTGAACATGAAATTCTACATTTAAACACAATAAGAAGTTCAAAGTCTACAAAATTGGGTTTGAGTCCCTTTTAGAAATACCACAAAATGCACAATCAACTTTGGGTAATGTCATCACGTCACAACTTGTTCCAACACAAAGATCAAAAGCAACTTGGCTCTTTTATTGATTGTAATTCTATTTACATCCAAAATCAAAGTTTTAGATTGCACACAAACTTGCAAAGTTTTGTTGCATTGCCAAAAGATGTCTTATTTACAATGAGCCCTCTCATGTTTATAGAAGAGAGGCTATGAGAAAGTGGGAGGATCCTACCTAATTATTGACTTATTCAACATTATAGTCCTAATCTATTTCTATTTCTATTGTATCACATAAGATTACATCTTACAACTTTGCATGTAAAGTGTTAATATTGAATTACATAATGTATGATGAAAGAAACCTAAGTGTCTGACAAGAAGACTTCAATTTCATCATTCTCTGTCAAAGAGGTCTTCATACTGCTACAAGATGTCACATGTTTGGAGTCTTCAGATTCTTGGTACATAGGTGAGTGCATTTGAAACGAAGTTGCAACGATGGATTCTAAGGGTTTCCAATGTTGGATGACGTCTTGACATGAAACACGAGATGACAAAGAGAAATTACAATAAGACATGAAAAGGGGGCACAAGAATAAAAATGGACCAATTTGCAATTTCAAGGTTTGAGAACCACATTACAAATGAGAAAAAATGTGTGTTTGTAGTTGTAATTGGGCCTAAAGGTCTCATTTACACTAGTACATAGTCAAGGAAAAGACATGCAGATGAAATTAAAAGTTCTAACTGTACAAAGTAGTAAAGCCCTTATATTGCAATCAGAACTTTTAGTTCCAATTATACAAAGCAAAGGATGATATCAATGCAATCGGGACTAAAAGTTTCGATCACACATCTACATGTGATAAAGAGTACAATCGAGACTTTTTGATTGCACTAGGTAGTGCAAATAACATTGAATGTAGTCAAGACTTAAAGGCCCGACAACATGATGTGTTATGCAATTTGAGTCTGTAACCTCGAATTACAAAGTGTGGTTTGCAATTCAAGACTACAACCTTGAATTACACAACGTGTTTTACAATTTGGGTCTACAACCCCAAATAACACGGGTTGTTTTTATGCAATTCGAGTATGCAACCCCAAATTACATGATGTGTTTTATAAAATTCAGGTCTACAACCCCGAATTACACTATGTTTTACAATTTGGCTCTACAACCCCAAATTGCATGATGTGTTTTATGAAATTCGAAGTTGCAACCCCAAATTACACATTGTGTATTACAATTTGGGTTTCAAACCCCGAATTGCTATTGTGTGTGATGAAACTTGTTAATTGGATTTTACAAACATTTGAGCAACCTGGAAATGCATGCCTAAGATCTTGAACTACAAAGTAGACAAGTTTTGTAGGGTTATCCCTTGATCTTTGCCAAGCAAAAATCAGGGACAACATATAGCAAAAAAAAGCTTCTAAGTAAAATAAAATAGTTTCAAATTAATCTCTCAACATTTCTTAAATGGATGTATTTAAGATATCTAGACTAATTATATTTTATAAATATTAGATGAATAAATAATGAGAATGTCAATTTATAATCATATATTGTCAATTTCTTATTTTGAATAGATAGCTAAAAGTAATTAGTTTGATAGTGAATAATTGAAGGCAGAACTTCTATGGTTAATTCTAAAAAACCCACATGATGATTCCAAGCAAGCTTAGGCAGGTCGGGAAAGTGGTGCAAATGTAAAGATGGAATGGGATAATAAAATGCAACCTAAAGGCAAAAGTTGAGGGAAAATGAGAGTGGATAATAAGGAAAACACATTTAGTAGAGATGGATATTTAGATTTTTTTTTCCATTTTTGGCAGGATGCTATAAAACACATACTAAGAAAATGGTTCCATAGGAGCAATCGATATGTCTTTTACTCGCACATCAGGTACAAATTTTTGATAGATGCACATTGGATAGAGATCTCAGGAACTTTTTTGCTTTTTTGGGATAGCAAGATTGAGAGGCATGCAATTTATGCTTCTTAAGTGCAAAGCCTCCACCCTGCCAACCTTCGTCTACCTATTACGTTCAAGAAATCCTCACAATCCAACATTGTTAATAGTGTGTTCTATTGTATGTTCTTCGGCAGATCAAGTATGAAATTATTTGGATAGAAAGAAGCAACGAGCTCTCCAATGACAAAATGTCTTTCCTAGCAAGGAATGTGTTTAAAAAGCAAACCGTCTGAGCTATCACATATTACATCTTGGTTAAGAATCCAAGAGCTCTTTGATAGCAGGATCAAGATGAACAAGTCCAAGGTTCTTGAATCTGGTCCACACAAAAGTTTCGAATTGAGTCACGCCTTGTGGTATGCTAGTGAATTAATTGATCTAAATTTTGATGGGTATGCTAAAGATAAACCATGTTTAGCTGTAGAGGGAGGATTCTCAAGAGATGAGTATTTTTAAGCATCATTCATTTACTCCACAAAAGTTGGACAGGCAAAAACAATAAAGAGGAGGCATTACCAATTGTTTAAATGCATCTAAATCGTTGCCATGAGATTATGGGAAAAGGTGATATCATTGAAGAGTGTTCTCAAATTTTGCTAATTATGAATACAAAAAAGCTCCTTTACTGTGGCTTAATGCAATTGTGGAAGAGGACCAAATTAATTTTGACAAAATGGAAGTCATCATTCATATTAAAAGGTCTAGGAATAAATTGGCAGATATGGTTGTCAATCTGAGGGTTTGCATCCTGGCTTCTGAAAGTGTACAAAACAAATTTTGTGAGTGCACCTTCACAAATGGAATTCAGCAAATTATAGTCAGCTGTGTGTTGTCAACACATCCTCTTCCCACAGCATACCCAATCTATTTCAATGGCTTATTAATTGGTTTTCCCCACACTAACTATATTCCCTTGTCAAATGTACTCGACAGATGTGTTTTCTCTACTTCGTTTAGCTTGATGAGTAAAGCATGGAGTGTCTACCTGATGGGAGGGGAGGTGAGAAGGTACATGGAGGGAATGAATGGTCGTGAATTTGAGAAACAAAAGTAGGTGATCAAAAGAGGAATGTTGAGATAAACTAGCAGGAAAGCAATATGGGTAAGCCAATGAGAATTTCATATCATATGACTGGTTTTCCGTTGCCTTTGCATCTGCATGTTTAATGCAAGATGCGTGTGAAAGCAAAAGTTTAGCCATGCATCATCTATTTTCTCAGAAATAAGATCCTGCACAACTCCAAACACTGTGTTTTGTATTACTTATTAACACATAGGTGTGACATTAATTGAGCGCAATGGTCCCACTTTCAATTCCCACATGCTCTATGGTTGCATGAACATGAAGTCTGCTTGTCCAGCAATTCAGCAGTTGTATAAGGACAAGAGATTGAGATTGGGAGAGAAAGGAAAACGTATCAGCGATGAGAATGATAATAAGATTGCTGGACCATCCTTTGGAGCCTGAGAAAAGTTTATCTATGTATTGCCTTCTCAATCTTCTTTAAGTGGATGAAGACAGTCTTCATGATCATATTAGCCAGCAGTATCTTCTGTTGCCTTTAAATCTTATACAATAAAAAGCGGGTTTTAAGGCTGAGTTTAACATAGGAAATAGGGCAAAAATTTTACATCGTTTCGGAATCAAGAGAATCCAACATCAATGTTCTCACTTCTCCCCTCTTCCAGATTGTTAGACAACAGCCGTACTTCAACATAGTCTTATTTCTTTGTTTTCATTCAGAAAATTTCTTCAAATTACCACAATGGGAGAAATGCTGTTATCAAATCAATTGAAGATGGCAACTCTGCTGTCTCATGTACATGCAAACACCCCAAATTTGAAACATCTTAGCAAGAAGATTCACAAAGGCCTTGACATTAAGGTTTTGAAGATTTTATTGTCTTTCCCTTGCTAACATAACAGTGCTTGTGATTCACTAATATTTCAGATATAAATGATTAAAAGAGTACAATTTTTTATATATCTTTGTCTACCCTCTTCCAAGAATTACAGCTTCTGCAGTTTGTTAAAGATTTTGTTCCATAAATGATACTGATATAAGAACAGTAGCAAAATATCCACTCAATTAAATCAACAAGAACCTTATGTTCATCCTTTCACAGAAATAAGACTTTAAGAGTGAACAAAGCATTTTGTATTATCCAACAAGCCCAATAGATAAACTTGTTAACAAGTCTGACATTGTGTGACGAACACACCAACGATTAAATTTAGCTGTTACACAAAGTGATCTTGATTATATATCAAAACTCAACTAAGCAGATTCTTGAAGAAAGCTGGCAGAAACACCTAATCTTCAATAATTTGCTTGGGCAGCAAAATCTGCACAAGCTCTTCCATCTGATACATTGTGAGCCCTGACTATATTTTGAAATTGCAAAAGGGCTATATGGGTTTTTATCCATGTTGCCAGTTAGGGTTCAGATCTGGGTTCTGCAGTTTGATTATCTTCTTCCCCATAATTTGGTACAGCCGAGTTCAATCCTATAACATATATAAAAATTTAAAATATACATAATTTGCACAAACTGTACAAATTAAATACAGAACACCATGGATAATTTATAATTCAATGTCAAAAGTAAGAGATTAATCGAAATTATTTACATTAATGCACCTTTGAAGTCCACGTGGAAAATCAATAAAAACCATCATATTCCTCTTCAACAAGTGCATCGAAGTCATCGGCTGGTATATTGAAACTACATGCAGTGCCAATGCCACTCCCACTAGCCTTGTTTCCCTCATCCTCAATCAAGACTAAGGAAAGCCATTTGTTAGGATTTTTATTTAGTTTCCTGGCATTTTTTCAATAAAAAAAACATGTTTTTGAGTCTTTGGCAGATTATCCAACAGTTTACCTAAGCACATGTATTCAGTCTCAAACCATGTATATCTTAAATTTTTCAATGTCCCAGGAAGCTTCTTTCCAGGTTTACCCAGGTCCTACCTCAAGCCAGATCCACAGGCCCAGGGCAGGAACTTGGGCAAATGTATGCTGGACCCAGACCATAATCAATACCTAGTCCGGACACATCTGGTTTCAACCAGAGTTGTTGCAGATCCCATTAATAGAGGGTTCCATATGTTACTCCCATTATCTAACCAATAAGTACCTATGACTAACGGGTGAGAATCAGAATAACTGGTTTCAACTTTCTATGTGTCCCAATGGAATAGATGGAGCGAAAAAATAGCAGCTAGTCCTGTTGCTAACAGAAGCAAGTAGTCGATACTATCCTAGGAACTTGTTTCTTAGGAAGTGGCCATTTGTGGATAAATTTCCTTACTGTGGTGGTATATTTTGTTAAAGAGATGCTAATTGAAAAATGCAGAATCCTGGAAATATGCACTATTCTGAAAATTATATTCTGTTTAAAGAAGATCAATTGATTTGTGCAAAGAAGCTAGGCAGTGTATAAGGGTCTTCCAGCAATCTGGAACTCACACATGTTAACTGTCCCGAGTCCCAAATATTGTACTTGTCAGATCCACAGATTTGGCATATTGAACCATAGTAGTATTCCATTTAAAAATTACACGGCATTGACACAGCAAACTGGAAGTGTAAATGGAATTCTATTACTTGGGTAAATTACTAAATAACATTAAAATGGGAAAAATTCAAAAACATGGAAAATTTAAAAAAAGGGGCTAAAATATTGATAAGATTGAGGGTGTGAGGAGGCAGTTGGGTGGATGGGTGTGGGGACCACTACTGTATTTTGTGCTAAAGAAATTACATAAAATGGGAAACAAAAGTTTTAACATCAGACAAATAATTTAATAAAAATGCAATGTTGCCAGTTCCTCTGAAATTCTTGATAAGTATCGAATTCACAATCAAGTAGGGTTTCTACAATACAACACAAGTCTTTCGAGGACAAAAAATACTGCTTTTCCATAACATGGCCTAAAACAGTTTTTTTTTAGATGCACTTTTAGGGTAAAGATTAGTTACATTATACCGAGAAAACTGCCAAAAATCCAGAGTTTATTCATGATTTACAATTTATTGAAAAAAAACATGGTTTTCTGGCTGTTTTCCAAATACTGCATTTTTTATGGAAATTCTGGTCAACAAACTGTACATGGCCTGGCAAGTTTAAACTGGCACCACCATGGTTATCCAAAGCTTTCCCCAGCTATTGCTTCTATGAGCCATATCCTGGATTTCTAATGATTTCGCTGAATTACTTGCTGACAGAATAGTGTTTCCCACCCTTTCTCAAGAAATAAATCCAAACGTAGTCTGTTACAATATTATTTCCCTCAGTGCATGATAACATAATCTTTAGTGCAATCAACAAGAACATTTTTTCTTAATCCATTCACAGAAATAAGAAAAGAGACTCAGAAAATTAATTTCCATATACATTTATAATAAAGTTACTGTCAACCACATGAAATTAATCGGTTAGCGAATCTGATGTTCTTGTGTCATGTACCAAACAATAATCAAAATTAGTAGTTGCATTAAATGATCTTGTAGGTACATCAAAATTTAACCTAGCAGATTCTTGCAAAAATCCTGGCATGTACTTCTCTTTGATGTGCTTCGACTTTACTGGGTCAGCAAAATCTTCACTCCTAAAGGCTCCACTTTCTGACACGCCAGGAGCCCCAATTGAATTTTGAAACTGCAAAAATCCTGCATGGTTGTTTTTGTTACTCCTACTGTCTAACCAATAACTATTTATGCTAGATGGGTCAGAATCAGAACTGTTTTCTACATGTCCCAAAGTAACTGATGGGGAGAAAAAAAAGCTGCCAGCACTGTTATTAAGCCAGGCAGGTAGCCCATCAGTATCCTGGGGAGTTTTAACTGGGGAAGTGGATATTTCTGGATCCGTTTCCCTATTCTGGTGGTATATATCATCAAAGAAATGTTGATTTGATAATACAGAATCCTGGAAAGAACCATTATTCTGAAAATAATATTCCGTTTGAAGAGGAGATGATTTCGTGCAAAAAAAGGAACTGTGCAGCACGGAAGGATCCTCAGGCAATCCAGAACTGTTACACATCAGTCGCCCTGAATCTCCAAATATTGTCTCACTATAATCATCTGTACTTGTTGAATCTCTATTGCTCTCAGTGCTCCAAGAAGCTTCATCTGAACAGCTAAAAAGAGACCCAGAATCACTGGATGCCCAATCAGCATAGTCTCTGAAACCCTTTATCCTGCTTCCTTTGACTGAAGGAGCTCCATTATAATCAAACCCATAGTCTTCCAAATTAACTGTACATGAGGTTGCTGGAGATGTGCCAAGCACACTGATCCTTTCAAGTCCACTTTGCATTACTGGGGTCTTGACGGCATGTTCACAACGCACTGCATTTGCTGGCGTGGAAGAAGGAATTATCCCATTCCTCATGATAGCCGGTGGTCGAGGTGAGGACCTGAGGAAAAATCAATCATTAGAAGCAAATCGATTTGCAATTTACTCCTTGTTGCAAAGATAATAAAAAGAAGAGAATTTGAGGAAGTATGTGAAATCAATGAAACCATTTACCTTGAGTACAGAAGCATGTATGCCCCTTGAGACAGTGCTCTATCAAGCTCTACCTGCTTTACCTAAAGATCAGAAACCAGAAGTGAGTTGTAATCATCCAAATGGAAGACAAGACTGAAGATCAGACAATCACAGAATCCATATAACTATTCTAGATTATGTTAGTGTGAAATAAAGTTAAATAGTGTTCAAAATTCGAAGTGACATTAACTATTGAAATATTGAGTTTGAATTAAATTACAACCCACATCAAGAGATTTTACTATACTTGCCCCCTATTGAGAACATAAAAATGGAGATAACTTTGCATACCATATCAATTACCAGTGGTGCCAGGGGGGCTTACCTTGCAATCATTGAGCTTGTACCAGGCCCCTTGCAAATTCTTCACATAGCATACATAATGCCCAGAAAAGGAAGCATTCATCATATCTAAATGCACTACTACTGCATAAAGCTTGTATGTTGGCTGTCTGTCACCGGTTCCACTCATGTATGGTTTCATATTGAGGATTTCAGGAAAAACTACACGCTTGTTGAGTTTGCCAAACTTCCCAGACTGATACAAAAGAAAACAAAATCCTCAGAAACATGAAACAGAGTAAGCATTGCCTCCACGAAAATCCAAGACCGTTACCTGAAACCTTTTCAGAGCAATAGTAAGAATGTTGGGAGCTTCATGGATGGTCAATTGCTTTCTAGCTTTCACATAGGATTTGCACCTGTCATCATATATTGTATCAAGAGAGAGTTTACTCCATCTATCATGTAACTTCAAATATAAATTGAAAGAAAAGAAACTGCGAATGTATAAAATAAATACATTTTCTATGTGTTGGCCAATAGTTTTAGCTCAGAAGAACCAGCCTCTAAACATACGCAACATTGTGAATGTACAAAACAAATACATTTCCTATCTGCTAACCAATAGTTTTAGCTTGGCAGAACCAGCCTCTAGATATTTGCAACAAAAATTTTGCAGCATAGCTTTAGTCCTCCATGGTTTGTTTTTACGTAATGTTTCAGTTCCTATGGTTCTTTATAACCCTCGTATATTATGCCATTGAACCTGGCTCTACTTTCCAGTCCTGCTTGCCTACTTTTAATCATTCATGGCCAGTAAATTTAAATATAATTTCATTCTTTCCTTTCATGCTACAAATTCAATAAGTTGTCTTGAAACAGATATCATCTTATTCAGTTCCATCCTGTTTAGAAATTTGTTTGTGAGCTTTAGGTTCAAAGAAATAAAAATCTTCAGAATGATAATTCTAGACCTTCACAATTGGCAATAACTGTAACCTTGGTTAGACTTTACATAACAAGATAATGAATTATAACCCCTCCATTCATTCTCAATAGGGGAATCAGATTTTGTTATCTACTACAACTGTCATGTCCCCCTGCTAAGACTAAGTAATTGATTTGAATATATACTGTTGACATATTTCACATATGAATATACTTGACATATGTACCAAATCAATAGTGAAACCCGGGGACTAGCACCCCCAAAAAAATCTCGAAGTACCCGTCCCCGAGACATCCCGGCACCGGGTACTCCAAGTACCCGAGTACCCCTACCTCCACCATTCCGCAACCACGCCGCCGGCAGGACAGGTACTTGAATTTCTATTTGAATTTTGATTTTTGAATGTTACTATTGGGTATGTACTATGTTTACTATATTGACAGTTCAATGGTTCTGGTTCATGATGCAATTTTGTTATGTTCAAGTATTTCCATTTGGTATGTTATACTAAAACATCATTTCATAACAAGCATTTCAAGTTCTATATATGTATAGTATACAGCACCCCCCGCCCCCCGCCGCCGCCCCCCACTATTTCCCCGCCGTCCCGAAATTGAGGCCCTTTGTCCCCCCGTTCCGAGAACTCGTCCCGGCATCCCGACGTACCCAAGCACCGGTGTTACACTGCAAATTAATCATATATATAAATTTCATATAATTGATAACACTTATATTTGGTATTATTATAAATATAAATAAAATTACTAATTATTACCAGATATATTATTTATTTAATTAAATCAATATTAATGGAGAAATTCATCAAATTAATATTAATATAAGTCCCCCAATATAGCTTGAGTAAGGGTCATTATTTATGAAAACGAACAATGAATCGAATCCATGATAGTGCATAAGACACCTGTGGGAGAGGACGTGGCTCTTGACAGGATATATAAACACATTCCACCCTTCCCTCTGAGACATACAGAAATAAGTAGAAAGGGGAACAACAGCTGGAGATCAGAGGGTAGTCGCTGGAGTCAAGAAATGATTCTCAGGAAGAGAGAACAGCACGAAAGACAAGGAATCAAACACAGATACAACGGGCTTAAACTAAGGTAAAATCCAGAAGGGGACATTACAAGGAGTATCCAAGCATCTTTCTTGCCATCCTGCCAGGGGTAGGTGATGCAAATTAGTCAAAGAGCTCAAAGAGCATTGGAAAGAGAGAAAAAGAAGCTCACCACCACCATGAGTGATCAAATGAACAATGAATTGAGGGCTTTCATGGAACAAACAGCCCAAACCACCCAAACCCTCATGGAACAGAATGAGAGGACAAATCAACTTCTCCTTCAAGCCATACAAAATATGAGTAACAATGGGAGGGATACAAACTCTAACCATTCTGAAAATAATAATAATGGACATCCTAGAGTACCAAATCCTAGACCATGGAGGCCCCCCTTCCTACCTAGGGAGGAACTTAGGGAGGAAGAGGAGACAAACAGCCCTCCTATGAATGATATTGATGAAATTGTAGACGCATATTCTAGAATTGACCCCAAGCTTAGAAGCGAATTCTCCTTTAAAGACTATTGTGATGCCAAAATGAAAACCACCTATAATAAGAAAAGGAAGACACAAGAAGATAACGACCTAAAGGAATGAATAAATAAAGTAAACCTTCTTAACTTTGAAGGGTCGGAGAGAACCACGGCGCAATCATGAGTGCAGAAATTAGACACCTATCTCTCATTAAGTCCCATGAAAGAATAAAACGCCATCAAATTTGCAGTGCTCCATCAAACAAGGGCAGCCCATGAGTGGTGGCATCATGGCCTTATCACCCAAGGTCACCGACAAATAAATAGCTATGATGAATTCATGCAAAAGCTCATAAAAAGATTTGATCGGACACACCCACAATGGTACTTCAAGAAATTAACCTGACTTAAACAAGAGGGATCAATGGAGGAATTTGGCACCAAATTTGAAAGATTGGCAGTCATGGTACCCGAAATTTCTCAAGAAAAGCTCACCTACCTATTTGTAGAGGGATTGAAAGAATCAATTAAGAGCACAGTGAGTGCCCTAGACCCAACAAACTTGGAAGAGGCAATCCAAAAGGCATTGAAGTTTGATACACCCTCAACCAAGGATAAATCCAAAAACTTTGCATCAAAGACACTCTAAGCATCTCTACAAAGAGGATAAACAAGGGCGAAAGAGGGTTTTCCTTCCTAAAAAAGAATCGGAGGAGCTAAGGAGAAAAGGACTATGCTTTGATTGCAAAGAAAATTGGGAAACTGAGCATATCTGCAGCCAAAAGAAAGATCTAGAAAGAAGTTCATGCTTAAAATGCAAGGATCCTTGGACACCCGAGCATAAATGTAACCAAAAGGATCTTAGAAAGAAAAACTGGTGCTTTAGATGTAAAGAAAAATGGGAACCAGGTCATAGGTGTGGGAAGACAAGCCAAGCTAATAATATGGAGGCAATGCTCCAAGAATCAAAAGAAGAGGAAAACCCAAGCAAGAAGACAAAGGTTGATGAAGATGATGAAGATGGTGGGACACAAGCTTGCATTTCAAAAACATCCAAGCATCATCCCTTTAGGATGCGAGGAGTAATCAAAGAAAAAAGATAACAACACTAGTTGATAGTGGAGCTACTCATAATTTCATTGATAAGTACTTAGTTGCAAGATTGAGCTTAAAAAAAGAAGATTTCAAAAGGTTTAATGTAACTTTGGATGATGGATCCACCACTCCTAGCACAAAGAAGATCTCCCAACTTCACATTACATTAGGAAGACATCCAATTAAAGACATTGATATTATCCTAGGCACCATGGCTACATTCCTTGGGTCGCTTTATTTTTTATCTCCCAAAGTTAAAGATATGTTTTTTACATAAAGGAAAGAAGGTTAATTTACATAGAATATCTAATAGGTCTCCTAGAGTAATCTCATCAAAGGAAATGGAGAAAACCCTTAGACATAACCAAGTTGAGTGGGTGGCGCAATGTTTGATTTTAGATAAGTCAACTCTACAGGGAAAATCAGTCCACATAGACATACAACCCATACTAAAAAGAACTAAAAAGGTCTTCAGTGATATTGCACCAGGTCTTCCTCCCAAAAGAGGCTTTGAACACTCCATTGAGCTAGAAGAGGGAACAAAACAAGTTGTTACTACTCCCTACTACTGTCCTCGCAAATACAAGGAGGAAATTGAGAAAATCATAAAGGAATTGTTGGAGATGGGGCATATTCAGCCAAGCTCCAGCCCATTTGCCTCATCAGTTGTACTCTCAAAGAAGAAAGATGGCACAAAGAGAATGTGCATTGATTACAAGGCATTGAATAAGAAAACACTTAAGAACAGATACCCTATTCCTCGAATTGAACTTATTGATGAGCTCCACGGAGCAGTCTACTTCTCAAAAATTGACCTAAGGTCAGGATATCACCAAATCAAATTAAGGGAAGAGTATATACCAAAAACAGCCTTTAGATGCCATTGTGGACACTTTGAGTTCAACGTCCTACCTTTCAGGCTGACTGATGCACCCGCTACTTTTCAATCTTGCATGAATCACATTTTTAGAGGACAACTAAGGAAGTTCTTGTTGGTTTTCCTCGATGACATCCTGATCTACAACAAGACTTGGGAAGAACATTAAAGGCATCTAGATGGAGTCCTTAACATACTAGAGCAACATTCCTTATAAGTTAAGTTATCAAAGTATGAATTTGGCATGGAAGAAATCATGTATTTGGGGCACAAAATCAGTGCTTAGGATGTAAAGGTAGACGAAGAAAAGATTGAGGCAATTGGTAGTTGGCCACAACTCAAAACCCTAACTGACCTCAGGGGATTCTTGGGACTTTGCAATTATTATAGGAGATTTGTAAAGGGATTCTCAAAATTAACAGCCCCACTCATGGACCTAACTAAGAAGAGAGCATTTAATTGGAATAAGGAAGCACAAGAAGCATTCGAAAAACTTAAGGGAGTAATGAGTTCCTATCCCATTCTAGCAATACCCAGTTTTACTTTATCCTTTGAGTTGTATTGTGATGCCTCAGGAGAAGGCATTGATGCTATGCTAATGCAGAATAAACACCCTATAGCTTTTGAAAGTAGAAAACTTAAACACATAGAAAGGACATACTCAGTTTATGACAAGGAAATGCTAGCCATCATGCATAACCTTGAGAAATTCAAGGAATACTTGATTTGTTGCAGTGTACCCCGGGGACGCGTCCCCCCCCAAATCCCGAGCATTCCCGGAACAGGGACGCACGCATGACTTAGGGACTGCGTTCCGGCATCCCCAATGAAGCCACCATTTTTTGCTCCCGTTGCTAGGAACGCGAGGACGTCTTGGCATCCTCAGAACGCTGAGGGGGACGCCTATGTGTCCCTCGAGCGTCCCAAGAATGCCCAAGCGTCCCTTGCAATGGCAACATAAAAAGTATGTTTTAAAAAAAACACATTTTTTTATTATTTCTTTACGTCTATTCGAACCCTAAGGGTATGTGGGGCCCATCTATGGTCTTCCATTCCTTCAAAAGGCCTCCAAGCTTCATTTGTTTTCACATTTTCATTTCTAATTGATAGCTACAAGAAGAGTGAAGACTGAGAAAACTTCAACATTCATTGTTCAATGTTCAAGTATTTACTATTTTAGTATTTGATAATTGGCATTTTACTTCTTAATAGTCTTATACATCTTTTCATAACTAGCATTTTAAGTACCATATGTATAATATATACAGCCCCCCCCCCCCCCCCCCCACCGACCCCTATCGCCATCCCCAAATTGAGGCCCCTTTGTCCCCCCGTTCCGACGTGCCCTCCTCCCCGACGGCAATGTAACTATGATTTGTGGGAGATTCATTGTGAAGACAGATCACAACAACCTAAGGTTCTTTCTAAGCCAAAAAGACTTGAATGATAGACAACAAAAATGGGTGAGCAAACTACAAGCATATGATTTTGACATTGAGTACATTAAAAGTAAAAATAATGTTGTGGTTGCCTTATCACGAAGACCTCACCTAGGTTCCATGACAACAATAACCACAAAATGGAAAACATCATTGATTGTTGAGTATGCTAAAGACTTGTTCTCAAGTGACATAATAGAAGGCAAAGTACAAGATGAGAAGTATCACATCCATGATGATATCATTCTTTACAAGAATAGAATATACATCACTCCAAGATTAAGACTTAAGAAGGAAATTTTGAAGGCCTACCACGACGACCCATTATCTAGACACCAAGGGTACTTCACAGCGTACAAACAAGGGAAATATTCACATGGAAGGGACTCAAAAGAGAGATCTTAAAGTATACAAATGATTTTATGGTATGCCAAAGGAGTAAAGAAGAACACACATAACCGGAAGGACTACTTCAACCGCAACCCATTCTTGATCAGAAGCGAGAAAGCATCTCTATGGATTTTATCTCAGGATTGCCCAAGGTACAAGGAAAAGATTGCATTTATGTAGTGGTAGATTACCTGACTAAGTATGCACATTTCATGGCCATATCAACAGACTTCAAAACCCCTCAAGTAGCTGAGATATTCTTTAAGGAGGTTTTTAGACTCCATAGCCTTCCCCAAAACATTGTCGGTGATCGAGATCCCAAATTCCTTAGTTTATTTTGGCAAGAAGTGTTCAAGTTAGCGGGAACAAAACTAACCGCCAATACTAGTTATCACCCGCAAACGGATGGGCAAACAAAAATTGTCAACAAATGGTTGGAGGGGCATCTAAGAAACTATGTTATAGGAAAACAAGGAGGATGGGTTAAACGGCTACATTTGGGGGAGTATCGTTACAATACCACTCATCATATGTCCATAGGAATGAGCCCTTTCCAGGCCTTGTACGAATATGAGGCAACATACTTTGGAGATTTGATCCAATCAAAAAGTCATGTACCTAGAGCTCGAGATTTCATTCAGCAAAATGTGGACATCATGAATACACTTAGAGACAATCTAAATCAAGCATAGAATCAGCAGATGATATATGTCAATAGGAAAAGAACAGAGTGCACCTTTGAGGTTGGGGATATGGTATTTTTGTGATTGTAGACATATTTACAATCATTCATCAAAGTCAGTGGAGCTGAAAAGCTCAAACCTCGATTCAATTGTCCGTGAAAAATAAAACGGAAGATAAGGGAAGTGGCTTATGAATTGGAGCTTCCCACCAATAGCAAGATTCATAGTGTGTTTCATGTATCACACCTCAAGGTATTGGGGCAAAATGTCACTCTGTGCCCAGAATTACCACCATTAGACAATGAGGGCGGATTGATCCTAGAACCTGACGCTATCCTCAACGTGCAAGAGAAGAGGCTAAGAAACAAGACTATTGAAGAATACCTAGTCAAGAGGAAGGGCCTGCCAATGGAGGACACAACTTGGGAAGGACTCGAAATATTTGATCATCCAAACTTAAAATTGCTTGAGGACAAGCAATCTCAGGAAGGAAGGACTATCATATCCCCCCGTTAAGACTAAGAAACTGTTTTGAATATATATTGTTGACATATTTCACATATGAATATACTTGACATATTTACCAAATTAATTATATATTAGATATAATAGATAACACTTATATTTGGTATTAATATAAATATTAATAAAATTAGTAATTATTACCAGATATATTGTTTATTTAATTAAATCGATATTCATGGAGAAATTCATCAAATTAATCAATCAAATTAATATTAATACAAGTCCCTCGATATTACTTGATTAAGGGTCATTATTTATGAAAACAAACAATGAATTGAATCCATGTATTTCCATAAAACACCCATGGGAGAGGACGTGGCTCTTGACTGGATATAAAAATGCATTCCACCCTTCCCTTTGAGACATATAGAAATAAGTAAAAAAGGGAACTACAGCTGGAGATCAGAGGGTAGTCGCTGGAGTCCAGAAATGAATCTCGGGAAGAGAGAATAGCATGAAAGAGAAGGGATCAAACTCAGATATGGCAGGCTTAAACTCGGGTAAAATCCAGAAGGGGACATTACAACAACAGTCAACTCAGTTCCATGTACCCATGTTGCTGCTGCCTCTACATGTTCTTTCGTATAATGGATTAATGCAAGAAAGAACAGATAAGTAGGAGATATTTTCTACTGATAAGAACTCACTTGATGTGGAAAATATCTCCTACTTATCAATTGATGAGCTTTAAGGGGCTTTATGATGAATGGTTCATAAGGCACAACACTTGCTGAAAGTTTTGCAAATGGGGTTGCAAGCAAAGTGGACTTAACATTGGAGGAAACTCTGTGGTTAAGCGCACTTGAGCTGGAGTAGCACTGGGATGGGTGACCTCTCAGAAAATCCTAGTGCTTCACCTCTATGAGCATCACCTAGATGCAATGAGTGCTAAGTGTTCCATTCATTCTTATGAGAGATGGATTCTTATGAACCACTACTCATGAAACATGGGTCAATGATTTTGACTCAAAAACTACACAGTTGAAGCAAGAAAGAACTCTCAAACCTCAAGTTAAATATTTATGCTAGTCAGCTGTCCTTATGCAATTAAAGCCTTTGAATAAGAATCGTTACATAAATAATGTTATGTGATATCACTCTGATGTCACGCACATAAACATCAAAGAGTAGCTGAGAAATATAGATTTTTTCAAGTAAATATCCAAGAAAATGTAGACTACAAAAAACATCATACAGAATTTTCAATTTTTGGCATTGAAATCAAAAATTGAAGGTAAGGGTTAGAGAGAAAAACATTAGACACATTATTCCTACTGCTCAATCAAAAAGAAAAAAACATGGCAATTTTCTAAAGTTTGGAGATTTTTTGATACAATGGTTACAAACTTACAATACACGACCTTCTACAAAAACGTTCAAAGTTGATTTGCTACAGATCCAAGATATCAAACTAGTACTTGAATTGATGCCATCCGCAATTGCATTCTTATCCATTCTTTAAAATCACCAATTAGCAATACGTTATCCAGTTATTACTTCTGATTTCAATTCCCAGAAAAATTATCTATTTCCTTCAGACAATTTCATTTTCTTTATTGTAACTGAGGTGAAACATATGATAATAATGGAAGTATTAATTACTAAACTATCGTTATCTTAATAACCATTAACTTATCCTATTTCATTTAATAGAGCACAACCTTGACAACACAAGTACCTATCAAGCATGATTCTCTTCAAGAGATGGATTTCTTTGTACTTAATTTATCTGTGGCTACTTTTCATTTCTATTCCATATTCAAAACACAATCAATAGTACAAACTATTATTTTACTATATGCTCCCAATTGACAAGCACATATCCATTTGCTTTACACTATTTATTCCACAAATGCAAATTCTTCAGCCAAAAACCTTAGAATTTTTAATATCTTTCCACCCCTTTCTAGAATCACTTCCATTCCTAGAAATCGTCCTTAATTAAATCCCATTTACATTCCCTTGCTTAATGCCCGCAAATCATTTCACTCTATTCCATTTGTCTTCCGTTAACTTATGAGGGTCCAAACAGCATAGAAATGCTAAAATTCAAGAGAAGCCAAATGTTAACAAAGGATATTGGAATAAATAAAATGTGTTTAAAGTTGAAACTTAAATTGATCTCACCAATAGATATTGTTCATTACAAGGTTTTTCAATCCATAATAAGTAAAGCCCTAAAAGTAAGATGTCTGCCAACTTTTTAAATAAATTGTTAGAAAAAATCTAGAGAACATTCAAAGAAGTTACGAGGATGATGTCTAACTGTTTTATTTATGAAATTGTTAGATAAAGTAGAGAACATAATGGAGGAGGCATTCATTAACGAAGGATATTGAAGTACATAAAATGTATACACTTTAGAATAAGGAGGTATATGTTACTATTTTTGAAGAAATTGTTAATAAATTTAGTGTCAGAAAGATGGTACAAGTAATCTACAAAGGATTTTTTTGTACAACAATCTCTCAAAAAGATGGACGTGAAAGATTAAATAGTTTAGATGGATATGCGTCAAACAATACAAGAGTGAAAATTACATGAAATGGCACCTTGCATTGGAGTTACAATTAGGAAAAGAGAAAAATCTTCTTAAAAAGTTGACATTGTTTTTACACAATATGTCAAGCCATGATATCTTATGACACCATAAGACAAGGTGTAAGCTGAATTATTAGGCAGAAAAAAGGAACACGAAAACATAAATATCATACCATACATACCCGAATATGAATAGTTGGACCATATATTACAATAATAGAAAGAGCATCTCTGAACACAGAAATTAAGATTTCTAAAAATCATATTAATTGGAAACTACTGCTAGTAATATGACAAGAAATATGCTTCAACGTCAATACACCATAATTTTAGGCGAGGGAAGATGTAAACTGCCAGTTTATAAGAGTTACATATGACGAGCTCCAACTGAAAACTCTAAGACGGAAGATTATTTTGTTCACTAATTTTTTTCTAGAATATTTGAAGTATAAACCTAGCCTTGAAAAAACTTATTTTAAATTGCTTGAACAAATTAGTGAATCATGGAACTGTAACATTCTCATAAAAAATGAATTGGAAAATATTAATTAAGCTTCTTCCTAAAGGGTTGTTGAAAAACACCACACATTATCATTAATTTATGTATGTAATAGAAGAGGCAGATATAACTATATTACTTAACAGCCACATTCATCTAGCCAATGTCACAAATAAGACTACACAAATTGCCTTTAGAGGTTTGAAATAAGTAACCATCTTATATATTTGATTTGTCCTTAAGAACACCAAACGGAATTTCAACTCACTAGCATATGGTTATTTATGGTCTCATGAAACAAAAGATAGAAATGATTTGGACAAAGTACTGATCATATTTAGATAAAACATGTCAAGATGAATTCAAAAAGGTGTAAGAACAGTTGATGAATTTCAGAATCATGTGCTAAGACTCATCATGTGCTAAGACTCTGCATTTCATTTCTTACAAGTGTTAGGATTCAGCTGTGGGCATGCTACTTTGTGTTATCTTCGAGGGCTGACATTTCTAACATTCAATAAATAGCAGTTTGGACATTTTGGTGAAATTACATTGTGGTGAAAATCTAAACCAAAGCTTTAAAATAACTTAAATTTGTTCAAGAAGGTTTGCAAATGGATTTTCAGAATTATTATTTCACTGGCTCAATTTAAACCCAGTATGATGCGACTTTGTACGGTAAAGTAGACTATTGCTTGCAATGATATTAAGGATTCTACGTGTCTGTTATTCACTTTGGCTCAAATCTTCCAAAAACTCACTTCATATTCAGACTTAAATTGTAAAGTTTTAGTTTCTTTAGATTTAGGGTTTCTTTGTCTTTATATCAATCAATCTTGCACAGGTAGCAGAAGTTCTTATCTGTGTTTCATCACATTCACATTACTAACCATAGGGTTAAATGCAATGTTGGCAGAAAAGGCACAGCTTATATTTGCAGTCATTGCAAAGATAATATGCAATGAAGGGGGTTTGAAGAACCGCATGGAAATGCCACTTCAAAAATGAAATTCTGGGAAGTCACAGTGCAGCAAGGACCAATGTTTCAACATATTGAGATTTTGATACCAGTGTGACTCAGGTGGCACCTATTGCATGTGCCTCGTGTACCAGCCATCACCCCTCATATATGCTTGCTTTAATACTCAATGCAGAACATGGGGCCTCACAAGGTTAACCATGGCAGCTATGATGTTAAAGGAGATATGTTTCTTATGCCTAGATTGTTAATGTATTATTTAGTGATTTACACGTACCAATTACACTCAATTCACTTAAAAAATAAATAGTTAAGACTTTATTCAGCCACAGATCTGTTTTGCCAGTTGACAAAGGCGCCAACTGCTAATAGACATTTTTTATTTTTATTATTACTAACTGCTTTTTGAGAGCAATCGCTTGTTGCAATTAATGTAATTTAAGCAGAAGGGTTCATTACGAGCAGAATTTGATATTTATATCAAAAACATTCTCTACAAGACAAAAGTAGTGAGTTAATTTATTTTGATGATACACATTAAAAAATTTGTTAAAAAATTTCTTTGCATATTGTATTCACATGATTATTTTTTTACTGAGTAATCTAAGCCCATCCAAATTCATGTATTTTATTTGTAAAAGGTTTTTATAACATGTTGGAAGTGGGTATTGTTTGGAGCCTTGCACACAATAAAATAACAGGTGGATTAAACTAATATAAATTCCCAGTGCAGTATCTGACAATTTTTGTAAGTAAATAGGGAAAAGAGAAATCTGAAGTCTTCCCTTTATTCACATGCACCACCAGTAAAAGGCCAGTTGTCACTTGAAAAAAAACAGCTTGAGGCATTCTAACAAAGATAATTCACTTTTTTATCAAAATGCTTCAAAACAATGAGTTTGGAAATGACAAGGGACTTATGGCCTGCTTCATTAGCTCAACAATAACATTGTAAGAAAGAAAGTCATTATCGTGCAGCTTTTAAACACCCATGCCCCTCAACTAAAAGCCAGTAAACATATTGTTGCTGTTATTAAAAGTTAAGTTAATTACCATATTTATATTTATTACATTTTAATTTATATATACACTTCTTATAGTACAGTCCAGCAATGATGAGTTATTGGATTATAGCCTAAACTTGATTCTAGAAGTTTCTGGTAGCCTAATTGCTAGTTGGTGGCTTGCAAAACCCTTGCTGGTGTGATAAAAGGTTAGACTATTGAGTTTTATGTTTTTTTCCTAAGATTTTCAGTCATAATTATCAGAACAATCAGGAGGGGATATGACAATGATGTCAAGGAAGTAATCCTGCAAGCCTGTTGGGCGAATTCATCCTATACAGTGCCAGAGATCTCCACTACCCGAAAAGAGAAAAGAGGGAATTCTCAGACTTCAGAGACGGAAACTGAAAAGATGGTGATAGGGAAAAAAAAATCGTCTAATGAGGCCTTGCAGGAACTTGCAACTCAACTCACACAAAGCCAAAAAGCACTGGCAAATTCAGTGAGAACCTCCATGCCAATATAATTCTTACTCTGTGAGACAACAATACAAGCAAGACCAACAATGGCGAGGGTAGTCCATTAATAACTAATCGGGTTCATAACAAATCAAATCCACCTATTCCAAGCCCCAAGACCTTTAGATCTAAACTCTTACCAAGGGAAGAACCACAGCTGGAAGGAGTAGAATGGAAACGCTCATCCCTAGAGATGGTGAATGTTTATTGCAAGGAATATCAAAATCTTAGTCCAGGATTCCAGATAGATATGTCCCTAAAGGATTATTGTGATTTGCAGATGAGGAATGAACCAAAAAGGAGAGCAAGGGCCCCTCAATATTAGGCTACCAGAGACTTTTAGAATCAAGTTGGCAACTTAAACATTCCTAACTATGATCGATCCATCAAATATTCAGCCCAGGCATGGTTGCAAAGGATTGGCACCTATTATTAATTTAAAATTTAAACTCAATGATCAAAGATGAGGCTATCAGATTTCTGACTCTTCACCTAAAGGGGTGGATCATGAGTGCTAGTATCATCTTAATCACCCAAGAATACAACTCTATCACTACCTTAGATGAGTTTGGGAAGAAGTTATTAGATAGATTTGAAAGGAGGGATCCAAAATTCATTTCAAAGAGCTAGCCCAATTAAATCATTAAGGACCAATACAAGACTCTGACTAAATTCCAGAGATTCGGTATTGATGCCAGATGTTTCAAATTTGAGAGTCATACTTCCTTTTATCGAAGGGTTAGTTGAACCCCTCAAAGGCTTAGAGCCCTTGATCCAACAGCTCTTCAGGATGCAATAAGAAGGCCCTAGATCTGGAATATTCAATGCCGAGGAACAAATTCATTTCCAAAGGATTTCATTTCAATCAAACCAAGGTTAATCTTAAAAAAGCAGGGTAGAAATATTGCCCTCTAGCTAAAAAAGATATGAATTACAAAAAAAGAATTGAGAAGGAAGTCATTATGCTTCAATGGTCAAGAACCATGGGCACCTAGCCATTGCTGTCTAGGTAAATGAGAGAACCATTATATCAAGGTTCCCTCCAATGATGAGCCTGAAACAGAAAAGCTAGGGCCACTAACCACAAAAGAAGAGTGTGCACCTAAAAGAGTGGGAGGAGGAACCAACAACAACATCTTGGTTGCGATTTCAAGAGTTCCCAAGTTACATGCCCTCAAATTTCATGGAATCATGTTGACAACACGTAACTGTTCTTATAGAGAGTAGGGTCCCACATAATTTTGTCAATGATGAATTGGTGTCCAAGAGGGGCCTTGTGATAAAAGATTTCAGTGACTTTAATCTTATTGTTGTTGATGGATACACCACTCCTTGCACACAAAGAATGAGTCAACTTGGTATTACCTTAGGGGAGCACAAAATGCAAGAAGACGTCTATATTGTTAACATGGAGAAATAGATGTCATTTTAATAGTGCAATTGCTATGCTCTGTTGGGGAATTCACTCAAAACTAGCACTCAATGGATCTCAAGTTTAAATCAAGCAACAAAGAGGTAATGCTCAAAGGAATATCTGATGGGGCAGCCAGGATCGTCACTTCAAAGAGGATAGAGGGATCCTTTTGTAAGAACAAAATCGCATGGGTCTTCAATTGCCTCATCAGCTCATCAGAATCAGATCCCAAAAGAGGCTCATACCTAGTAAACATTCAGACAATTTGGGGGCAGCATAGTGAGGTTTTCAAGGATATAATCACAAGTCTTCCAGCAAGCCAAGATTTTCATCTTATAGAATTGAAGAGAGAGGCTAAGCCTGTCATAACCACTCCTTATAGACATTCGTGAATGCACAATGAAGAAATAGAAAAGGAAAACAAAGAATTATTGCTAGTAGGGCACACCAAACCAAGCTCCAACACATTTGCTTCTAGAGTAGTCTTGGTGAAAAAAAAATGGCACTATGAGAATGTACATCGATTAAAGAGCACTAAATATTAAAAAAAAGATTCAAAGAACTATCAAGAACAAGTATCTGATTCCTTAATTGATGAACCAATCTCCATGGACCAGTATATTTTTCTAGAATTGACTTGAGATGTAGTTATTACTAAATTCCAACATGTAAAGAAGATATAGCAAAATAAATTTTCCATTGCCACTACCAACACTTTGAATTACTAGTCATGCCATTTGGTCTCACCAATGCTCCTGATAGTTTTCAGTCATGCATGATTTGCATGTTTAGTAAACAGCTTCGGAAATTTGTTTTAATATTTTTTAAGATATCTTGGTATATAACAAAAAATGGGAGGCACATTTGAGATGCCTAGATGAGGTACTTGAAAATTTGGGGCAGCAACCCTTGTATATTAAAGAACCCAAAAGCAAGTTTGTATTGACTAAAATCCTGTACTTGGGACCATAGATGGAAAACTCACCAAAACCAAAAACTCGCCAAGGCTTGAAAAAAAAATTGGGAAAAACTCAGCCAATTCTCGGCAAAAAACACGAGAACTTAAAAACTTGCTTAAATGTAATTAGAAATGCATTCTTTTTGCAAAGTTCAATGAGAAGATGCATCCAATGAGTCAACAAATGAGAACACAAAAGAAACAAGCTGAGTCTAGATATATTTAAATGCAAAGTGGGTACAAAATCGCATTCTTATGAGGAATCTTGATAGCTGGAAGCAAAATAGTACATAGTTTTTGTAGAACTAAAAGTAAATACATCGTTACAATTACATCTTCCTCTTCCCAAATCTAGTAAAACCTAAGGGAGAGGTAGAACTAGAGGGTCTAGTCCTAGAAGTTTACACTGGCCGTGACTGTGCCTCCTCACTCGGTATGTCTAACTCAGTCTCTCGGTATGTCTAACTCAGTTTGTGGCTCGTCCTCCATCCTAGATGTAACTCTGCCTCTAGCTTCTCCTGGCACTAGCAATGACTCCTCATCCGACTCATCCTCCTCAATGTCATCCAGTGTGAAACCAAATCCACACTCCTCCATAGCCTACCTCTCCAAATCATTGACGTCATCCTCTAAAAACAATGGAGGCTGCTCCTATGATGTCCAATCATTGTAAGATTCTATATCATCCAAATCAAAAAACCTACCTGGGAATCTGATTTTTCTTCAAAAACCACCTCCTCAAATCTGCTTCAAATCAATGGAAATCAGTTTGCTAGTGTTTGGAAGAGTATTTTTCCCCCTCTCGGAAAAATACAAGTGAAGAAATGAAGAAATGAAATCATTTGGGCCATTTTTTTACCTTCAAGCACTATTATAAAATTGCAGCCAAGTTTTAAAGACAGACTCCCTGAGTTTTTGCTAGTACTCGACGAGTTTTTGGCGCGAGTACAAGTGGTAAAAACTTGCCAAGCAAAAATTTAAAAAACTCAAGGAGTTTTTACAACTCACCAAGTACTCTATGAGAGTTCATCTATGCTTGGGACATATTATTAGTGTTCAACGAGTTTAGGTGGATCAGCAAAAGATCTAAGGCATCATCGTTGGTCAATTCCTATGACATTGTTGAAACTACTATGAAAAACAATTTCAGGATTTCTCTTAGCTGGCTTCCCCATGATTGATCTAACCAAAACAAGACCACTATCTTGGAACGATGAAACACGGAGGGTATTTGAGTGGCTCAAGGAAGTAACGAGTATTTGCCTTGTACTTGCAATACCAAATTTTTCACTTTCTTTTGTACTAGAATGTGATGCATCTGAAGAATTAATCAAAGCAATGCTAATGTAAAACTGTTAACATTATAGTCTTTACGGCTAAGATCAACTCGGGCATTTGAAGATAAAAATTATTTGCTATTTATTATCACCCTTGCGATATATATATATACATGTGCGATTTTATAATAATAACTAAGGCATTATTATTATAAAATAAACAAATAAAATAATTAACTAAAAGGGCCCAAGTCGGCCATCTCTTGGAGGGATAGTTAATTACCAAGGCACATATATATTCAAGTTCGATTCTTGGAGAAGAACACACCAAAAACATAACGTTTTTTCTTCCTCTCAAGAATCCAAATAAGGCAAATTACCCTTGCATTATAGAGCGAAATTTATCAGTAAATTGGGGTGAAATTGAGCAGCGAATTGGAGCGAATTATTTCAGGCATTCATCCACGAATTTATATATTTACTTGGAGTCCGAATTGATACAAAAAATCTGGTGTGCGACTTGGATCAGAATATTATACATATCAAGGGTGTGAATTACCCTATCTAGGGCTTGATCCCCATCTACTATTTTACACATTATTTGAGGGCAAATTCTTGGACAGAATTCGCATGCCTTGGGGTTCGAATTTAACACTTTAGAGGGCTGCGATTTTTGGACCTGTGTGGGAGCATTTTCTACATCACATCAATATTGGAGTTGCATATCTAAAACAAGAGCAGACTTATCAAGATAAATTGGTGTACAAAGTTGGTACCATCTTTCCACCTTTCTTTGTCAATTTTGTCTCTATATTGTTTCAGTTTTAAAAGCTATCTATAGATTGTATTTTCCTTCCATAAATCTGAAAATATCAACAAAACAACCACCTCAAAACTTTTGAGAGACAAAAACTAAAGAAAACAGAAAGGGTATTCTCCATTTATGACAAATAAATGCACACTATAATGCATGCCCTAGCAAATTTCGGGGAATACCTAGTGTATGGCAAGTTTATAGCGAAGTGTCATGCCCGTGCCAAAAAGGCTATAACAAGATCACAGCATACATGTTAAAAAAAAACCAGTGTCTAGGAGATTAAAGCATAGTAGTGCCCATATAATAAAATAATAAAAGGTGGCACCAATATAATGTTAATGAGGTGGCACTAGCATGCAAAAGAATTTAAATAAGATTAAACAACAAAGGACAATGAAAGGGTGTGACTCCTTCAATAATGAAAATCTGTGACTCCCTCAAACATGAGATATAAAAGAGAGATCATTTCATTGTGAAGAAAAAAGGAATCAATCAATCAATTTGCAAAGAAATTATTATTTTAAAAAGGCAGCAATGAAGGGTGCTGACTCATTTCTTGTGAAAGATGGTGACTCCTTCAAGAAATGGATATAAAGGGTAAATCAGTTCATTGACAAGCAGCAAGCAATGAATCCCTCTATCAAACAATCAATCTTGAATTTAAGGAAGTGACTTGCAAATGAGAAGGACAAAACCCCTCCTGAGTTCATAAAAGATTCATGGAAGAAAACCCTTATTTCTTGTAACAAGTTTGGACAAAAACCCTAATCTTGATCAGCCAAAGAAGATGAAAACCATCCAAGGTGGATTAAGACTTTTAGGGAAGATAACCTTTGAATACACTTGTCCAGTTAGGGATGAAAAGTGAAAACCCTTATCTTGCTACTGCTGAGTTAGGGATGAAAAACTCTGATTCAGCAGATTTGAAAGTACTTCCAAAGGATTTCAAGATATCAATTACTAATCTTAATATTAGAATAAACTAATAATTTGGACAAAGCCTTTATCATTTTGAATAAGGAAGATTACAGCAAAAAAATCCAAGATAAGTTCTTCACAGAATTATAAAGTTGAATATTATAACAAAATTAAATCATTTTTTTATAAAGTTTTATTTAGAATAATGCAATTCTCATTTTAAGTTAGAAATATTGTTTTAGGGCAAAAATAGGCAATGTTCTAGAAAGGGACATTACATGAAGACTGATCACAACATTCTGAAATTCATTCTAGACAGGCAAGACCTTAAAAACCACCAACAAAAATGGGTAAGCTTGCTCTAAGCTTACGATTTTGGATGAATAGGTCAAAGGGAAAGCAAATGTAGTGTTTGATACACTCTCTCGAATGCCAAGCATATGTTCCATTTCTAAGATTTACAATGATCAGAGGGACTTGTTAATAGCTGAATATTCCAAAAATGGTTTTTTCCAAAGATATTCTAGAAAAAAACTTTCACAATTAAAAATTTTAAACTAATTGATTAACTTATCATGTATAAGGAAAGGATCTTCTTGGCTCTTCAAACCTTTAGAAATGTTAGAAATGTCTAGAAACCTTTGAACATCCAAACTTGAATTGCTTGGGGGAAGGCAATATTCGGAAGGGAGGTTTGTCATGTTCCCCTTACCAATGAGCTAGAAAAGAAATATTAAAATATTGTAAATGTTATATGTAGCAAAAAAACCAATATTCAAAAAAAAAAGTGATAAACACCTGGTGTATCTAATATAATATTAGAATATTGAATCAAAAAGTGGCTACCTTAATTAGGATAAGGTCTCTCTTTTATAGGAATTAAAAAATAATTAAAGAGAGACTAAGGAGGTGACCACCCTAGAAGCCAACACCTAGCGGTAAAGAAAGCTACTTAAATAAGTGCAGGGTAGCATATACAGCATTCAATCATTTTTTCTTCAAGCCCTCATTTTGAACACTTGTTCATTCAATCCAAGATTCCAAAGCACAAAAACCCCAAGGATTGTGACACTTTCAAGAACAAAATTTATTGAACATCTGAAGTGAAATAGGGAACGAAAACTCCAAATGTCAGTAGATGATTCCAGTTCCGAAATGGACAAAGCTTTAGAAATTTCCACAGGCAGTTTAGCAATCGGGTATCAGCATTATTCCAATTTCAGCACACCGGGTTCATAGATGTTGCAGCTTTCAGGGGTCCAAATACAGCAGCGAACCATCCAGTTCACTCCACTATTCTGAAGCGGTTGCATCCTGTAAGATATTTCAATTTTTTAACGTATTTCTGATGAATATTCACCTCTATTCGTACTCAGATAAATCTTAGTACCAGCTGTTATAGCTTTACTACACAAGAAACTGCATTCTGTTGTATTGTATGGCAATATCCTATATATTGAGAGTTTCATCCTGGATTGTTGTTCTATTATTTTCAGCTTTTCTTGGGGTGCCAGTGTAGTTGTTATGGTTAGCTGGTGATGCTTTTCTCATAGTTGGTAAGGATGTAGCACAGGAGCCTCTTCAATAGGTAAGGATTTCTGGTCATAGATTAAAAAGAAATTTCAATTGTCATGTGTTGCCAACCTGAAGGTAATTTAAATTAGCTCTATTCTGGAGAGTGACAAGTACAACATTGAAGACAATGAAATGTTGTGTACATGTGTATATATCCTGGTGTATTTTAAGATTAAAGTAATGGAGTTTGTCTACTGAAAATAAGCGAAGGATAGCCTCATGGAGCTTCTAATGAGGCCTTTAAAAGAGAAGATGTTGCAGTTTCCTGTGCTTGCTATGGAATCCGTCCAGGGGAACACGGAAATGCATGAGATTAATGCACTGATAAAATATGTTAGCACCCTATCTGATTTTGCCGAGACCCGCATATGGTTATAAGGAATTTGGTGGTGGTCTCATCACAAAGGGGTGCTGGACATTCTAGCAGGCATGCATTGCCAGTGTCAGAGAATTACACACCAATATGCTTGGTCGGACAAGCAGAGATGATTAAAGAGGTGAAATTTAATGGGTTGGAGATGACAGCAGACTTGGTGGTGACAATAATTAAATCTGTGGTGGCCTTACACAATGGCATCTACAACAGAGTGCAAGACTGGTGGTTTATAGCTTCCAAGGCACAATGGAATCTTTCTCTGACACAATGAATGGGTGCTGATGACTGCACTCAGTGGAATTTTTCATGCCTTGGGTTCATCTGCTAGTTATTGTTGGTGTTGTATGTCTTATGTATTGTTAGCTTGGGTCTTAGATAGACTTGTCTCATAGATGTCTATAGAAGCCTGATACACACATTTACAGGTTGTTTATGTAGGTCTCTTGCTTTTGTTTTGTTCATGTTGTTCTGTTGTCTTTAAGGATAGGACCCTTTTATAGATCTTCAGGATATTTATTTTTAAAATGCACCTCTGCTATGGCTATAAGGAGCAACTACAAGCTGAGAAACACATAGACACCTGGAAGTTTAGCTCAAATTCGAGGAATGGCGATTGAATGAAAAAATAACACAAGGAAAGGAAAAGGATCTTGCCATTGCCAACGAAGTAGCAAGGAGCATGGTTGTGTCCTTGTACAACTCTCACTATCCCTATCCCTCACAAAGAGACTTGAACATGGTCCATATACATCCCAAAGGAAGCACCTAGCCAATCTACCTACCCAAAATAGAAATCTCTGACTCGTCCAAGGACCCATTATCCCTCTATATTAATTTGTCTTGCATTGAATTTGCAATTTTCATCCATGCTTAGCTACCTTGGACAGTCTTTTGGGTACACATCTCTCCAACATAACCTATAAAGAGAAACTCATGAGCAAATAAGAATTCATTAGTTTGACTCTTATTGTTGATGAACGTATAAGAGTACAAAGGTTAGATAATGATGAACATTGCATCATTGTATTTTCATTTTACTTGTTAATGAACAAACAAACTAACTAAAAGATGTACAACACAATATATCCATATATTATGTGTTTGTGCGCATGCAGGAAGCCCAGAGTCCAGCCTATTTCAATATTTACTTGATCTCCATATAGCTGCTAGCACAGTTATCTAGTTATCTTGAACATAATAAACAATCAATACTAGGTGGTTATTTCTAGCATTTGAATTTAGATCAATACTAGGTGGATATGGCTTTTGTGCCCTGTACCATCTTCTGTATCTCAAAAACAAGTCCCATAAACAAGTCCCATCATCATCAAACTTGGAGAAATTTAGGTTTTCTTGGAAAATTAAACAAATGCAAGGAAGGCAATTGTGCACCGAAATTCAAAGACCAATTGTCACCATATGGGACTGAAAGGGTGACTAGCAAAACTGATAAAATTCTCAATCTGATCTTAAAATAGACTAACCTGTCACATTTATACTTATTCTCGCCATCCAATATTTCAGGAGCTGTGAATCGTGCAAGCGCATCTTGAAGAGATTCGATATTGCCTTCTATCTCCACATTCAGATCCATCATGCGATCATAACGCTCAGATACGTATTGGCATTTCAAACACTTTATCTACAGTACCAAAAGAAAAGTAATATATCATAGTTTACATCTAATTTCCTTAAATTGCAGCAATAGTTTTGTCCTATACATTTTCTATAAGAAAGAATAACAATTTGAAGCAAAGAAACTATACATTTTCTATAAGAAAGAATAACAATTTGAAGCAAAGAAATGTCATTCTTGTTTGTTAACAACCAAAACATTATTGCAAAACAATCCTTATAGATTAAAGTGTCGTTACTTTTGACTGGAGATAGCCCCCAAATGTCTGTTGGATAAGTGTTGTATCTTGCAATAGTGGATCAACTGCCCTCCCTCCATCAGCTTCAGAAAGACACACTGATTGCATTGCATCAATGGCAAACCTGGCAATAGGAACCATATAGATCATCTTCAATATGCATCAAGATTTACAGAAATAATTTCTGGAAAAAAAATGACAAAGGACCAAAACAAAAATCAGCATAACCATGATGAAAATATATAAAAGTGGAAAACATACTACAAACTAAAAACCCAAGAGACAATGGGAACTGGCCCTGACAAGACACTGTAAACAGAGCAATCTTAAAAACTTATTTCACCTTAAAAATTCATGAGCATCCTCTTCTCTCCCATACCCAAGGTGGTTGCCAATGTTCTGTATTTGTGATAATATTCTGTAGGGTGAAATAGGACCTCTTCCATCCCTCATCCTGGAAGCAAGGTGCTGAAGCTCACACATGAAGCACCAATCATTTCTCTCACTTCTCTGACCTGAATTCAACAACATACCAAATGACAATCCTGTGTATATTCATAAGATAAAATGGCCAATATACATAAGTACAATTTTCACCTAAAATCATCTGTCAACATATATAAATGACCTGATGAAGGAAATGTAACATACAGTTTTTTGAATGAGATCCTTGGAGCAAATATGCAGAAACAGGCCTTGTAAATATTAGACATTGTAGCACCACGTTGGCATAGCAGCTGGACAAAGTCACATCAAAAGTCAATCATGTGTAGATTGTCAGAAATAAATTGTTCATTTTGAATTAGGGTAGTCATGGACCACATGGGCATAGCAGGTAGATGAAGTCAACTGAAAAATTATTCAAATTAAGATTGCAGAAGATAAACAGTTTATAATCATTTATAAAGCTCATGTACGGGGGAAAAAAGCACCAAAATCAACTAAAAACTTCCTTGCATGTGGTTATCTAATTGACTCATCAAGAGTGAAAAAATCTCTCCAACAAAATCAAATTGTAAGCTGCATATATTATTCCCATATGGGAAGTTGCACAAAGAAGTAATTTGTGCCACGTCAAAATAATGGAAATTTTGCACAAATAACAGATTGATCTGAAAGCCCTGGTCATTGCTGAATCATTAAATCTTAACAAAGGTAAGAACAAAGTGGTGTGTGTACAATTCAGGTACATAGTTGGATTGCCTACACTCTGTGATCAAGTAAATATTCAATATCAAAATTTACTTGTGCCTTAAAAACTATGAATACACATCCCCATATTATTCCTAGGGAACAAAAGACAAAAATATCTCCAATAAATCATGGCCTTGTGATATACAAATGAAAGGAACATCATCCACCAAGCAAAACACCGACAAGTTATATGGTAATCTAATACCACAATTCAACACACAAAGATTTTATGCATTTCTGTTTCATGCCACATTCAATCATTTTCAAACCAAGGACTACATATTTGTTGCATTTCACAACCATTCATCATTCCACAATGCAAACTCCACAACTGTACCTCGCATTCAAGTACATCAGTATTATGCTTTAATTAAAACTTTCCTGCACATCACAAATATCATTTCTTTTGTTGACTAGAGAACTTCTATTCCAAACTCACCAAGAAAAAGCAATGTTCAATGTGTGTGCATTTATTTAGGTTCAGGTAACAGAACTTCAGTTACATTAAAGCTATAGTCAACACAAATGGTCACTTTAATTGCCACAAGCATCAATAGTATTCCATATATGGTCATGTGATGGTGTATTTGCTAAGATACTGGGTTCTTCAATTTCGCTTCGGATTCCAGTGCAGACACAGTCCAGGTCCTAGTATAAGCCAGTTTCGTCCTCAGGTTCATCCCAAGTCTGGCTCAGGCACCCAGATTTCCTATGGATCCGGCTGGCCTGAACCCACAAGCAACCCAGGTGCACAGGCCGCACTCGGGACAAACCTGACGGAACCTGTGGTAGTGGGAGCCCAAAAACAGGCCCCCTTGACTGAAAAACCAATTTTTAAAACATTAAAATGCCCTTGAAACCTAATTTTGACCCTATTTGCTCAAATTTTCTCATTCCATTCATCTTTCATCAAAATTCTTGCATTTTTCTCCATTTTTATTTCAAGCTTGCTTTGAAGGTTGCTGCATTTTTCTTTGAAGGTGAAGGCTACAAAGGAGTGAGACACACACCAAAAGCTTAGGAATCATCAATGTAAGAAGACTTAATGATCAAAGGTGAGTAAATCTTCATTTTTTTATATTCTCAATGATTTTTTCAAGATTTCTCAAGTTTTTTTGAAAATAGGGTTTGATTATGATGAGAGGGTTTGGGAGTGGAGACCAAAATCAGCAACTTAAACAATTATCTTCATTACTATCATAATATCATTGACCAACGATGAAGTATAATACTATTAGTATTGTGGACTCAATTGCCATTATTATTGCAAAATACAACACAACCTTCAACTTTACACAAGAAAGGTAGAGGACAAACGAAAGGCGGTGATTGATTTGGTCCATTCGGATAAAACTGAGCTGTATGGTGAGGAGATCCCATTGCTTTTTGCACATGAGATTCTTGATTTTGGGAGGCAGGCAATGGAGGATGTGGCTACAGAAAAAGGAGCTACTAGATTGTCATTGGATGACAGTAATTAGGCACAGGAGTCATTGCCTTCTAGCAGCAAAAAGGATGTCGAGCTGGAGCCACAGATATAGCCTTCAATGACAAGCAAGGTGCTGCAACGAAGTGCAAGGTTTAGAACCTCTCCCCAAGTCTTCACTAGACCGGAGAATAGGAAGATGTGAAATGTTGTAACATGCAATTTATGAATTATGATGATAATCTTTAGAGGCAAACATCATAAATTCATATTACCTAACTATTATATCAAGGTTCTGCATAATAATGTGATTTTGTACACAATTTATATTCAATGAAACAGATTTTATAGAAAACATTTTTGTACGTATTTATGGACTCATTGGATACATTTTGTCGTTAATTTTTGCAAAAAAAAATGTGTTTTTTTTTTAATTTAAGCAATTTTTAAAATGGTCAATTTTTTACCGAGTTGCAAATTTTGGGCTTGCCAAGCTTTTGCTAAATCTGAGTCCGCCAACTATGACCAAGACAACCTAGGGTTGCTTAAGGTCTGCCTCAAGGCAGTGGGGATCCATAAGGTGCCTGAGGCAAACCTTAGTCAACCCAAGGCCGTACACAAGAGGACTTGGGCGTATCTAGGTCAAAATCAAAGAAAACAATCATCGGAACTTAACTTTTTCCAAAAAAAATTTAATACAAAAAAAGTGTTTGCTGATCCTAATTTGGCCCTAAAGTGATCTTTATTCACCTATTGATTAAAAATTGTGTAGCCCTCATCTTTCGGACTAGTTAATGTTTTCAAATTCATTGCTAGTTTTTTAAAACTGAAGATCTAGTTAGAAATAGTAAGGACTTGGTGTTACAAAAATCATTGCCAAAAGATTTTGATAATAGCATGGGACACAAGGGTTTGAGTTGTTTTGAAGGCATTAATTTGGGCTTTTTAGTGGAGGTACTGCCCCTCAACCTTGCTAGAAGGTCCATCCCCACACCACTGTGTCATATCTCCACAAAATAAGAGATCATTTAATTTAAGGGAAAGAATAATCATTAAAGTAAAACAAAAAAACAGTTCAAGACAGCAATGTCCTAAAGTAAAAGATAGTTAATTTGTAATTAAGGGTCAAGAGTTGTGACTCTTTCAAAAGGGCAAAATAATGAAAGGCATGACTCCTCCCTCATATGGGAAGAGATAAAAGCGACAAGAATTCATTTGAAATAGGCATCCAAGAATGATCAATACAGAATTGAATTGGAAACTTATCTCTTCTTTTAATCCACTACGATCAACGTTTAAGAAGAGAGAATAAGAGATAGATATCTGAATATAAGCAGCAGATCAGACTGCTATAAGGCAAACATCAGACTTATATACTGATATAATGATAAATGATTTGGCTGACTATGATTGGTCTCTCATTTGTTAGGAAGTAGAATATTACACATTGCTACTATTTTGTGTGTGTGTGTGTGTGTGTGTGTGGGTATTCCATAATACAGGAGATATTAATATACTCATAGCCTAATCCTTAATCACTCATTACAGCCCCTTAAGAGGATAGGTTGGTGTTGTGTAGGGAGAGACAGATTAAATCCTCACAAGCTAGGTGAGTCCCAAGATGGGTAAGGACGTGTATTTCCAATGCCTCAAGGGAAAGGTACCAAGATGGGTATGAACATGTGTTCCCAATACCTTGAGGGAGCCCGCTTGTAGATTGGTTTCCAGGCACCCTATGACAAGTAAATCCCCATCCTCCTTAGGGTTGATGTTTAGGAGAGAAGTAAGCAATTGGGGCTCAAGTATGTTAACAGTCAAAAGTATAATGAATCATTCATTGTTTCTTAATTTAATAAAGGCATGTTGATATGTATCATTGGAAATTAGCAGCTCCCTAGTAGGGAACATTACGGAGACTAAGTTAAATTTCCATTTTTTGCCACAATCCAAACCCTAGTTGAGAATTTTAGGGTAAATCAAGTCCCAATAGGGGACATTACACACTGCCAATCACCATCCTCAAATTTAGGCACTGTATTTTTGCATAATCCTGTCCCGGGACTCCATGGAACATAGCTTATTTTCCTTAAATTTACACATTTCAATAAGTTACAAGCTCCTCAAATCGATTTAATTTTTATTTTGTAATGATGTTTGACAAAACATTGAATTATGAATTTCTGAGTTTTTCTTTTTTGCAAATTATGAGGTATTTAAATATTTTGTTTATTGGTGATTATGACGTACTTATTTATAATTATATGTATATAAATCTTTTAATATATATAATATATATATAATTATAAATTATTTTTATATTGAGTATTATCATTTATACATGTATAAACAATGACCTGTGATGGCCTCCTCTTTGAATGACCAAATAGGCAAATGAAGAATGGGAAAAGGGGGAAGAACAATCTCAATGGTAGGAGTAAGGAGAAGACAGGAAGTGGGGATATGGTTAATAATTTCTAAGAGTATTTGGAGAAAAAAATTTCAAACTAAGAATTGTGTTCCTAAGTATTGTGCATCTAGGAATTGGCTAGTAGAGTAGACAAGGCTCCACTTGTGGGTACAAGGGAAGCTATATCAAAACTTCTATTGAACTCCAATCAATCTATTGGGGGAAGATATGTTTGATGCAAATCAATTCTTGAGCTGTGCCTCCATGCTATCAATGGCGACAGGGAACTATCTACTTCATGTCGACAGTGATGGGCTTGATATCTAGATGGAGGCTTTTTTCAATTGCCATAAAGAGCACTTTCACAGTTTGATGGAAATCATTTAAAAGACTCACAAGGCAATTGTGAATGTTGCTAGAGGTCTCAAGGTTATTCTTAACAGTGAAGCTCCTATCAATTCTTGTAGGTGCTACTATAATTTTGAGACTAGAGTAAGTCTCCCACATCCACCTCCCTCCCCCACCTTCCCCTCTAACAAAGGGGGGAAAGTGTCGAATTGAATGGGGGATCTATGTAATTTTTCCTACCACCCAGGTCTCCATGTTTCCTCAATTGTAGTTATGGTAATTTGCCTCCTACTGCCTTGCATATTCTAATGTTGAAAATTGAATAATCATTGGTATGTATTCTTTTTGGCTGGTTTGTTTGCTCACTGGTGTGATGGCTTCAAAAAAGTTGACAATGTTACTAAATATACTATTATAGATTTATATTTCATGTGGTTGTGATTAATTTTTCAGACCTTTTTGTTTATTAGCTTTGTGGATCTATGGCTTGAAGAGAGACCTAGTTTTTGTGGACAGAAGCAATTAGGTTGTGAGGTTATATATATGGAAGGTGGCACTAATGGAAGAGGTTCTATTTGAGATGGTGTTCCCGTCTCCATTCCAACATTTTTTGGTGACTATATTTATATATATTATAGCCATGCCCTTATTCATTTACTAGGTAGCCTGCTTCAAAATGATGTCCCCATAACCATACCCCTGCATCTCCAGGACTACAGTACTGTGGCAAATGCTAATGCAGAAATGGCAAAACATTCAATTTACCAATGTTGCTTTAAGGAATATATGAATTAAATGCTAATTCAGACATTAACTCTGTTATTGCATGAATACACTGGGTTTGAAACATAGATTGAATAGCATATAAATTAAAAAACACATAAACAGCAACAAACACTAGAGAAACAAACACAGGAAACTGCCAATGATGTGATGATTGCCTGATTGATTTAAAGGCATCATTTAGTTATTTGATCTCTTACAACTCAAGCCACAAACTATCTGAAAATAGGTGGTCATAGATCTGCAGCTGCCACTGTAATTGATTTCAATCTGAGAATGTTTTGTCTAAACTTTAAAGCTGAAAATCTCAGGGATTGAAAAAGATGCATTTGATCCTTGTATTGGATAAAGGTCCTTGTGCATCCATGAGGATTTTTATACAGACACCAGTATCTCCAGCTAGTCTCATAACAGATAGGCAATCTAAAACTAAATATTGCTCGGACCTAAACTCTAGAAGACAATGCCTGCATGTATACTCATGTCATCACAAATTGAAATCTGACACCATCTGCAATTGATGGAAACGAACACTGAACACATGCCAAAGGGCTTCTCAGGTAGCATCTTCTTAGAATATCCAAGCACCTTCAAGAGCATCATTTAGTTACACTTTTTCCCACCTAGATGACAATTAGATCAAGCTGCCTTCCTTGGCAGGAAAGCACCTAACTGAAAGAGAATTTTTTCAGTGGAACGATTTGTAGGATAACAAACAGCATAATTTAAAAAGCTGGAAGACATTAGATTAGTCAATTTTTGACAGGAACTAAGAAATTCATTTACTTAAAAACTTTGTTAGGCTACTCCTCATCATCACTTTTCTAGATTGCAAGTGCTAGTTCAACAGGACTGTTTGAACTTTGGAAGTGATTGTAGATGGTATAACGTAAGTAATTTTCTTTCCATATCTAAAGACCTTTTAATGAAATGGTTGACAGAAACCTTCTATTTCCCTTCACCCAAATAAACAATGTAGAACTCACAATCAAGAGATATAATATTTGTTGGCACTTAGCAAAATGGCTCAAACAATAATGACCATGTAGATTCAATTTATCCCCTTCAAATGGATCTACACTGCACCTGCATTATTTATTTAAGACACATTAGGGAGTTCAATAGTTGTTCTGAAGTGAAAACAATGGAATACCAAAATTTTAAGAAGCACGTATTGGAGTGGATGATTTAACAAAAGAGCTTCCACATCAATATGAAACTAAGTTTTACAGAATTGCTAGTTTTTCAGAGTTAGCAAGAACAGATGGTTTCCCGTATGCTTGAATCCTCAACAATGCAAAACAACTAAACCTTAATAGCAATTGACCCAACCAATATATAGTAATCTTTTATGGACCCCTTGCTTTGGAATGCACGTAAGAAAAACAGGGGAAACCAAATATACAGAAATAATTGTGGGTTCTTGTTGCATTCTCCTTTCTGGGGAAAAAGATATGTAAATCATCCCTTTAAGAAGATTGTCCTTTCCAGGTAGAAGAAGACACACTTTTAGGAAAGATTTATCATTTAGTCGAGCAAGTTAGTCTAGATTAAATGTAGTTAAAAAATGTTAAGAACATTTTTTCTCTGTTTCTGCTAACACATAGATTCTGTCTCCTCATTTTATGGGAAGATGATACCTCAGATGCTAGACAAACATGTAATTCTCTTATGCTTGGAGAAGCAACACAAGATGCATGGTTTCAAGAAAAAAATCAAAATGTTAAACGATACAAAAGGAGAGCTGATGAAAGTATATGAAACTACAACTATTGACAACAAAACTAGGTACTTATATGATGACAAAAAGGAGCACTGCTAACTCAAACTTCAACATAAAGTACAACAATTATCAATCAAAGACCACATGCAAATCCATTAACCCACCATGCCCTTAAACAAATAATAATTACCACCCAGACATATATATACAACATCTCTGTACCCATAATTTTGGTACTATATTTATATATTATAAAGCTGTATCATTATTCATTTTCTAGTTACCCTTATTTACAAATCTTAAGAACTTGCTCCAAGCTTACTTCACACCATACTAAAGGCCCATGGCCTTTGCCTGAGATTTACAAAGCAAAAAGAAACCAAAATGAAACTTGGTAATAAGATTCTTGCATTAGATGCTTGCAAAAAATGAACGTAAACTATACAACACTTGTAAAGCTTGAAGCAAAGCATTCATATTACTACAAAGAAACATGGTAATAAGATTCCTGCATAGATGCTTGAAAAAAATGAGCGTAAGCTACACAACACTTGTAAAGCTTGAAGCAAAGCACTCATATTACTAAATATGCAATTAAACAGCCAAAAAGAGCTTGCAAATTATACTATTTACGGACTAACCTCATTCATTAAAGACATAAAACATCAAGCTTCCAAACATTCTGTCCTGCAGATAGATGATCTCAAAAAATAGCTCTGGTTGAGTATTCCACTAATTCAAAAATATTCTGATGCGAAAAGGACAGGCAAACATATGTTCTTTCAAAGAGGAATATGTTTGAGATACTGGTAGGTCTTGCTAGTTAAGGAGGTCCAATGAGGATGTTAAAAAGTTTCAGACAGCAGGGAATAAAATGAAAACTATCAAAGAGGGTAAAGGAATTGACAATAGAATAATAAATTTTATATTGGCCATCGTATGCCTGTAGGGCTCTAAATATTCTAAAAAGTACACATTAAATTTAAGCTATCCAAGATGAGCATCAGGAGCAAAAGTGGTCACTGGAAAATCAATGCCAGATTCATTTGGGAGCCAAACCATGGATATCATATTTTAATTTAACCAAACCCACAAATAATTTGATTTGGGAGTTCATATTACAAAGAAGTAATTTGATGTTGCTAGCATAAGAGAATAAGGCCCAAAGATGAATTCTTTGTCACTCTTGCACTTGAAAGGTTTAGACTTTATGTAATTTTTTAATTAAAGACTGCTGTTGCAACCATATCATGTGCCTTAATGCCTATAATCTGCTGCTTCATCCAATCTTATGTATTACTGAAAGTTAAAACATCAAAGTCACCACATGGATAAACATGGATATATGTCTTTAGGTGAACCAGAATACATGATCTGTCTGTGCGTAGACAATTTAAAAATCAAAGAATGATACTAGCAACTATAAACTAATATATTAAGGTCTTACTGACTCTAGAAACTGCCATACCTATTTCCACAATTGATGAGACCACAAGGTGGCAATTCAAGCTTGTCCCAGTTGAAAAGTTTGACAAAGGATTCATATGGAAACAGTGTCTGACAACCAAAAGCTGTGTGTAAGAAAAATAAATATAAGGTGCAAAAATTACATAACAAGAACAAATTGAACATAATTTCTGTTCCAGGTGCAACACAAATTATAAAACTTAATCCAATTCACAGCCTCTTTTGTATGTCAGTATGTAATAGCTGCTAAAAAAGTGTACCACACAAACCTTGGTAGCATTGCAAAAATGAAACCAACAATAGTTTGAAAATAATTAATTAACATATTTGAAACTTACCTGGTTCGATTTTCCTGAGCTGTCATTAATCATTTTTGTTGAAGATTGTTTCAAGGCTTTTGAAGACTTCAGCTGTTGTGCAACTTTTCTGACAGATGCTTTCAAGGCATTACCAGTGGGAAGAGACGAAACAACAGTATGGAATGTGTTAGAAGATATTATATCATGGCTGCCATTCTTTTGACGTGATACGCTGCAAACAGGAGCTCTTTCCTTGAGTGGAGAAGAGTTTTGAAAAGCAGATCTAACAGACCTCCTGCTTGTACCACTTAATTCTGAAGCCCTTTGGTTCTCAACTTTAGATGTTGCTATTTTAGTATTCATAACCATTGACGTACTGTCTAGAGAAATAGAGGATGTGGAGCTTGAAGAATTCTGTGAAATCTTTGAACTTGATGCCAAAGGAACTGAATTCTTCTGGCCAGAGAAGCTAGTAACTGATTCTCCAGAATTCAAGGTATTATTGATAGGGCTTTTCCTCGTTTGGCTATCCACCACTTTCTTACTGGTGCTGGAAGAGTAATTGCAAGAGCTAGATGCATCCCCCATATGGACATCAGTTCTGGACATAGAATTAAAGGATTTTGAATTCAAAGAGGTTGAATCCTTCTGGCCAGAGGAGCTGGTGACTAGATTTCCCAAATTTGTGATATTCTTCATGGAATATTTGCCTGTTAGATCATCCGTGACAGTTTTACTGGTGCTGGGAGATTGATTATGAGACCTGGACGATTCCACCATATGGCCATTAATGCTGGCGCCTGAATTAAAGGATCTAGATGGATTCACCATATGGGCACTAGCGCTAGAAGAATGCTTAGCTGTCTTCAAAGTGAAATTATCATGTACAGACTCCTCAGATATGGGAGGATTGTTTCTAGCAACTAGAAGATCAGGTTCGTCCATGGAAACACAAAGATTCTGCGTACAGCTTGTAGAGTTGTGAATGTTATGTTCAAAACTGCTAGTTCCAGATCCAGGGAGCTCATTCCTTTCATTTTCAGAAACAGGAAAATCACTTGCAGAGACCATGGAAGACAAAACATTATTTGCAGAAGTTGAGGAGCTTATGCTGCTTACACTAGGCTTTTGGGTTGGTACATCAGTAATAAAACCTTCAGTGCTAGGTTTATCTGATCTGGTAGTACCTAATAGATATTCAGTGTTGTCAACAGGTACATCAGGGACATAGTTTTCATGCATAGGATCATTGGGTACCAGAGCATCCCCTAAAGAAGCAGTGTGAGTGGCACTGTTAATTGATGATTTAACACTGAAATCCAGAACTTTGGGGATAGCATAATTCACATCAGGTTTTTCATTTGCAATTACAGGATCGATCTTTGATGCCGAGTCCTCAGATCTTTTTGAAGGAGAAAGTTCGGAAATAGACTCTTTTGATTGGTCAGAAGCTTCAGCTGAGGTATTTAACCCTTGTACATTAGCATTATTAGATTCAACATTTTGCGGCTCAGATATAGAATTCAGATTGATTTCTCTTCCTTGAGCTGAAACACGTGGCAAAGAAGCATTTGAATCATCAATATCAGGTGGCTGACATTCATATTTGTGGCCTTGTCTCCAGTGAGCTATTTGGCATTTTCCAGAGCTGCAAGCCGATGAGAAACATAACATTTTAAAAAGTAGTTTGAATATTTCTGGAATTTGTTATAGCAACTGAATCTGAATTTGCCTGCTGAAAACCAATTTTTCAAAAACTAGTTTGTATTCCAGAAACTAGAACCCCTTTGCATAATCAGAAAAGACACTCAAGGTGGGGCTAGAGGAGAATAAATAGATAGGCTCCTCGAGCTGGGGGCATGTTTCTGCCAACGAAACTTGCAACTCCAGAACTCAAGGTACATAGCCATTTTCAGATAGTCTCTACTCATCAAAAATAAGTTTCACTAGTATCAAAAGTAACAATTCACAGTCAACACTGCCTGACCTCGATTCCTCAGTTAAATTCCCCACCACTTTGATTTCTTCCTTGTTTTTTTGTTCACCTTTCTTTTTATCTTCTACGTATCAATAGAGTTCAATCAAGTTAAACTCTAAAAAAATCCCCAACTTTGTTTTCTTTGAAAATTTAATTTGGCTCCAGAATTTCTTGTGTAGCTCCCAAATTTATTGAACTAAATAGTCAAGTTACATAGCTCCAGAATTTCCTTAGCTGAATAGTCATATAACTATATAAATTCATAAATTAAGCAATTGAGAACTGTAGACCAGAACTTCTTAGAAAACTGTTCAGTTATGTAATTCCAGAATCTCTTGAATTAAAATAGTTAACTAGCTTCAGAATTGCTTAAAATAAATAGCCAAGATACGATTAAGTATCAAAATTGGAAAATGTGAGAATGCAGTGTTGTATTAAGGAGAATTCCAGGAAAGTTATGCAGTATTATTGATCTGTAAACCATTAGAGAAACCGATATAAACATGACATACTCCAATACTGAAACATGAGATTGTTACAAGTCCAATCTTAAGCTAGGAACTACTTTAAAATATCAAAAAAATTATATATCAGCTTTTTAAAAAAGCAAATTGCACGTCCATCAAACAGTTAGTATCAGATATTGTCTATTGATACTAATAGAATTAATGCTTATACATCTGATCCAACGTTATGAGTAAAATATCAAAGTGTACAAATCAACTTAAAAAGAGGTATATTTCATGATCATCAAATGACCAGCACCAGATATTGTCTAATGATAAATGCATATCTCCTCTCCTCCAAAGTTATGAGTTAGATGTCAAAATATACTTTGGGGGGACCAGTTGATCATGGAACAAACAAGGAGTAGTCAAGTAAGGGAATGGGGAATAAAAGAAAGGCAGTGGTTGATGAAGGTGATGAAGACTCGTTGAGATCCAGAATGGAAGATAAATCAGAGAACCAATTCAAGGAACTCGAAAGCGAGGAAGATGTCTTTAAAGCAATTTTAGAAGATATGGCAAGCATTAACAAGGGTACAATGGTTTAAAAAAGTCACCAGGAGCAGTGCAACGAATTTGACAGCAACCCCTCTGTACCTTCTGCTGATCTTGGAGGTGAAAGACCAAGCGTTAGGCAAATGGAAGAAAGTAAAGCAAGGTCAGCAGCTAAAGAAGATGTAGAAAAAGACACCCAACTGCTGCCAATAACCAATTTTTGTCAAGGTGGTGGGGACATTCTCCCCACCAAGAAATCATGAAGATCATAAGCTGGAATGTCAGGTTCATCAGTGCCCCTGAAAAATGCCATCTTGTGCAGCAGTTCTGTTACAAGATGGCTCTAGTGGACAAAAAGCCAAACAAGTTTGGTAAACATGGTGTAATAGGCAAGTGGGTGAAGCTTGTATACAGATTTGGTTGAATAGACACCTAATCAACTCAGAACCAGCCCTGATGCAAATGACCTTTCATTCAAAAGTGTTGCCCTTCACAGGATCCAATACTAGCCAATCTCCCTAGATATTATGGAGGAGCGAAAACCTGGACGCTTATAGAATTCAAGGATGTAAAAAGTACATCCTTCAAAAAATACTGCATGTGGTCAAGTTAGAGATTAGGAAACGTAACAAAACATAGTGGCATACATCTTTGTAAGAAGATGAAGAGTGAGAAGAAAACATACAGGATGTGAAGGAAAAATATAGCTAAGGAGGATCTATCAAAGGAATCTTTAACATCATGAATGAATTGAATTCCTTCTTTAGAATGGAGGACATGTTCTGGCTACAGAAATCGCAAGTTAAGTGACTCAAAGAGGGGACTACGAACACGAAACTTTTTCACTTATCACAAATATAAGAAAACAGTAGAATAGATCAAATAACTCTTCCCTCAAGCAACACAATAGATAATACTGCAGCTATCAGACCTAAAGAAGCAAGATTCTACATAGATTTACTGGCCAGTCCCCCCTGAGACAGCTCAAGCTAAGTATTCATTTCTCAGAAACATGTACTATGTGATTGGCATAGCACAAAATGAGTCCTTGATGAAACCTACCACAATGGAAAAAATTAGAAAGGCGTCCTTTTCTTTAGGAGCCAAGAGATCCCTTGGACCTAACAAGCTTGTGGTAGGATTCTTTCAAAAAAATTGGCATATAGTGGGTAAAGATGTGTAGTTGGCAGCAAAAGAATGCAAATTAAAGAAGTTAATGTTGAGGGGCCAGAATAACACATTCCTAGTCGTAATGCCCAAAATTAACAACAAACTATATTTTGATACCTTTCAACCAATTGGTAGTTTATAAAAGTGTAACAAAAGTAATGGCAACCAGACTGAAGCCTCTTTTGGCAGCAATCATTTCAAAGAGCATACTGGATTTTTGGTTTGTAGAGAACTCTTGGACAAGATAATTATAGCACAAGACTATCCATTCCATAAAACACAGGAAAAAGGATAAGATGCTTCTAGAATTAAATGTGACTGAGAATTATGACATGGTGGCATTGAGTTTTCGATGTAGGTATTAGAAAAGTTTGGGTTTTTGGAATGATGTCAGAAATGGGTGTATAGAGGCATCTATGGCCTCATTCTTTGTTGGCATCAATGGCATTCCCTTAGACTACATTGGGGCGAAGCATAGTTTAAGAAAAGGAGGACAACTCTCCTCTTTTATTCCTCATTGTAGCAGAGTCACTTGGGAGAGCTCTGAAGGCAGATTTTGAAATAAAAAACATTAGAGGACTGCAAGCATCATCTAGATGCAGAAAATATCACCCATCCATAGTTTGTGGGTGATACTCTTTCGTTTGAGGAGGCATAAGTCAAGGAAGCGAGGGAAATGAAGAGGATCCTAAAATATAATGAGAGGACTGCAGGCAAAAAATTCAACTACCCAGATGTAGGAAATTTACTTACTTGTGGACTATAGTGAAGACTCCCTGAATATACAACATTCTTTTGGTTTCAAAATGGAAGGCTGCCGAGTTATTTGGGTATGCCTCTGATAAAAAGGAAGAGCAACTCTAGAGGAGTGGAAGGTATTGATGGGGAAAGTACACAATAAATTATGTTCATGGAAAGGAAAATGATTACCAATGGTAGGGAGGATCCAACTAATAAAGGTGTTGCTCTCTGCCATCCCTATTTATGTAATGTAAACATTCCAACCACTAAGCAAGATAGCAAAAGCACTAATGGGCACTCAGAAATATTCACTATGGAATGGCATGGTAGAAAGAAGGAGATACAATCTAATAAAATGGGAGAATGCATGCAAGGAAAATAAAGTTGGTGGATTGATATTTTGAAACTATTGGCAAATGAACAAAGCCCTAGGCATGAAATCACTATGGAGGATGTGTGCTTAAAAAGGACCAACTTTGGAGTTGAATTCTTCATTCATAATACAACATTGAAGGGTCTGGAGATGGCTCAATTTTCTTTCAGCACAGCATTCCATTGGGATCAGGTACATAGAACTTCAAAATACATCATCTCCTACTAGAGAAGGAACAAGGTAGAAAACTTGAGGAGGGGATAGTATGAACTTTAGAAGAAATGTGTGGTTAATAGACAATCCTTTGGAAGAAAGTTAAGTTCTTTAACCCCTAAGCATGTTCCTAAGTGTTCTCAGGTATAGAATTACATCAAGAAATCAAGAGAAGGGAGAGGTTGGATTGTGCTCCAAGCCCCAACCAAAGGTCTAGAGGGAAGCTGTAATATTCAATTCCTTTTTAAAAAAATTACCCCTATCAAACAGGTTAAGTGAAGACAAGATCATCTTGAATAAAAGTAAATTAAAGGTTGTGTTAATAAGAGAATCTTATGGAGCAATCACCAAAGGAGATGGGTGTCAACTCCCATTACCTAGTAATAGGATTTGGTTGACTCGCACCCTCCCAAGGCCAATGCCTTTTTACGCACAGCAACATGGGGTAAATCCTCAATGGGATAGGCTGAAACTCATGAGGTTGTAGGGGTCATCTAGGTGCATCATATGTAAAGAGGTAGCTCAGACAAGTAATCACCTTTTGCTTTCGTGTACTTATGTGAGTCAACTATGGAAATGATCTGCAAAATAATGGAGTGATAATTAGCCACCCCTAGCAACATCAAGGAGTTACTTTTAAGACGGAATAGGACAATAAAAAGGCCCTAGTCTAATGTTAATATGGGAAATCACCCCTTCCCTAACTGTTTGGAATATTTGGTTAAAAAGCGAATCATAGAATATTTGAAAACAAGGAAATGCACGAGCTAATTGTATGGGATAGAATAGTGGCCACCATGCAAGAGAGAAGAACTTTCATCTTCAAAGGAATGGAAAATGATCCAAAAGAAAAATTCAGGCTGGAAGCATGGCCTTGACTATGTTGGCTTCACAACCTGCAATCCAAAGCCTACAAGGTCTAGCCTAAAGTGATCATATGGCAGCCTCAACAACCGAGATGGGTAAAAATGAAGTTTAATGGTGCAAGGAATAGAAATGAAGGGAGAGTGAGTTGTGAAGTATGGAGGTGGCCTAGGAAGAGGATGGCCAAAATACAAGGTGGTGCAAGACTCAAAGCATATCACACATCATATGAAAGGTGATAGATATAAGTCATGGTTCTTGGGTATAATTATTTAATGAGCCGAAATAAAATAAAATAAAAATGGCAATCTTCTTCACCCACATAAGGAGAAAAGAAAATTTAGTCACAAACTGGCTTGCAAACCAGGGTGTAGGATTGAAAGGCAGAGAAGGTAGTAGAATTATGTCGTGGGAAACTAGATTCCCAAATAATGCACAAACACTTCTAGTGAAAGATTTGCAAGGGAACAATGAATGAGGATAAATAACGGGCATGCATAAACAATTAAAGGAGGATGGCACAATACTGGGTTACAATGAAATAGGGGTATCTAATTGCATGCCACAAAAGGTGGCCTTTATTGAGGTGTAAGGGCAACACGCTTCATGCGTTAAGATGGGTAATTAAAGCCAAGACGTATGTTGGTTGAAGCATTTCAGCCTCCATTATGTGTGATCATGGCGCTAATCATGCATTCTATCTAGACGGTATAGAAAGGAAAAGCCAACATTTACCAAAGGATCCACTCTTTGTTGTGAAGAACCACATACTTTTCTTGTTTGGTGGCTTTTGTTGGTTTCATGTGCATCTATTGGCTATATAGAGAGTGCAAATCTAAAGATGGCAAAGGTTTTGACGAATGAGAAGGTAAAATACAAAAAGCGAGCATGGGAGGAGGTAGCGAAAAGGAATTAAAATAATATTAATGGTGGAAGAAGCAAAGCAAGAAATGTGGTGGAAAAAATTGCAGCATATCTAAAGAGGTTAATCACCAATTCAAAGTTGAGAAAGTGGTTTTTGAAGATGTGGAGTATGGTGAGAGACATGCATGGGGAGCCATGCATTGGAATAAAGGGGATGGGTTCATTGCGCTAGACTCAAGCCAATCAATTGGTAAGAAGAATGTCCTTGACATCACACAAGCTCTTATTTCTATGTTCAAGTTCTCTACAAAAGCTAGCACATTCATGTTGCAGCAAGGTATCAATGGCGCTATCAAACAAGGAAAGGCTTTCCACACTACTACTTGGACCACTTCCACAAATTGATGGAAGGGCACACCAAGCTCTTCAAAGACATGCAAGAAATTGATATGGCTGTATATATAAATTTGTCTAAGGATGCAATCATATTAGGGAAAATGTGTTGTGTTCCTCTTCAAAAGAACAATCTAAGGAGGCAAATGACAACATGTAACTGTGAAGCTTATCAGTTTGGGTGGCCTATGCAATTTCAAGTGATATCAAGAAAGATAAATTATTTTTGGAATGGTTTTGGTGAGCTATATGTTACCAAAGGCCTCCACTCACTTTTTTTTACAACACCTAAGTGCCAAATTGATAAGATCCACACACATAATAATTGTAATAATCATGTAGAGGACAGATCTCACAACACAAGAATTTTGTGGACCAAGATGCCCAAATATCCCATTTATGCAAAAATAGAATAACCCTTGAGGTAGGAACACTATACTATACACCTTAAGAAGAAGCCACTCCATACTATATCTCCAAGAGATCCCAAACACAATATCATAATTAACACATATCCATACAATGATATTAATCTCTTATATATATACCACCTCCTAAGAACATAACGGAGGAGTACCATAATCCCAATGAATGTCTTCTCAACACCTCATATAATTAATTACACAAGTTGTCCACATGACCTAATATAACTAACTGAAGCAATGAGTGCCACAAGTTGGCATCTCCATCCACCTAAATACATTATAACATCATATCCCTGGGTACATAACACAAAGCCAAGTTAATTATTAAAAAAAAAGGCTTCTAAAAAAACTTGTGAAAAATATTTACAATAAATCAACATCTTGAACCACAACATCCTAGAAAATAATGAGGATAAATGAAAAGTTTTTAAACAGGGAAACCTTGTGTAGGTAACCAGATCTAAACAAGACGTATAAATAAAATTCCATTTGAGTACTTATCGCTTATGCAAAATGATAATATTAAAAAGATGAATAGCACATTATTAATGACCTTAAACTTAAAGCAAATAGTCTTTCCACAAATTGCTCAATTCTGACCCTTCATCTATATTTATGTTGTTTGGATATTTACTCCTATCAACCATTTCTCTAAGCTTAGTCTTCAAGTAATTCTCTTCCTCGCTGGAATTCTTGATTTTTCCAAAAATATCATGAGATTTCACCTATATACACTCAACTAGGGAAGAGTTCTTGAACTTACCATGATAGATATCTGAGCTAAGCTCCTTCAACCTTTGTTAAAAGAATATTCACATCTCTTAAATATTGGCCTTACCAAGTAATAAAATATGATAAATCCCAGTCAAGAGTCTTTGATCAATTCAATCGTGCTTCTGATTTCATTCTATGCGATTTAAGTTGATTTATCCTTGTGCTTTCACAGAATCCTTTCTATATTGAAAGAAATGCCATTAATAAATAGAAGAACCTTGGGAATATCCACAATTGAGACTTCCAATTGGGTACCCAAAAGTATTTGTCTTTTGAACATTGTTGAAATCTAATTCATTTCATAACGAGTGCTTTTGAATCCCAATCGAGAGTGGAACCATAGCTGCAACCCATTCACAGTCAATTCAAGATCTTCCCATTCATTGATAGAGCACACATTAATCCAATTATAGTGCACTCTACATCCATCCAACCACGACACCATGCACACAACTTTAGTCAAAAAACATTTCTCTTCCTTAAAATGATATGCATCCAAGATTCCACATGTCCATTATCATTGGTAAATGTGAAAAGAACCCTTACCTTTTAAGAAAGGTGATGATGTGACAAAGCATGGAGGGAGAGGTCAATGTGAATACTTTTTTTGTTTACCTTTCAAGCCACAGAACTATCAATCTTTCTTGATATACACAAATCAAGTAATGAAAGAGAGCCATTATCCTCAATTTCTTTAGCGAACTGGATGCTAGACCATATGTCGCATATGTTGTTGCAATGAGAGAAACATTGTTCAAGACTTTCCATCCCATGTGACCAGCTGATAATTGTATCATCCACAAAATGCTGCCACCATTTTGTTCATGGAAAGAGGACAATGATCTACCTTCAATATCTTTCACATATATGTTTCTCACCATAAGTGATAGAGGAGTACTCATAGTAACAAATTCAATTTGCTAATAATGTTCCTCCAAAGAGAAGAAAGTACATCTAAGATGAAGCTCAGCAAACTGTGATGTCCCCTCGTATTAAATTCTTGATCAGCGTGATGGCACCAAATAGAGGATTTTTTGAGAATAAAAGCATAATCTTAGTAAGATGTCATTCTCATGAACAATCTTACCTTTCATGAAGGCTGAAAACTCTTTTGAATCATTAATGAATGAAGTAGTCTTAACCACCAATTGTTGACACTTTTGTTACTGCAAAGACTGCCAGCAGAGAGGTGCAAAATCCTCCAAGACAAGCTTTATTGAGCACCTAACTAGTGAATCTTTGGTAGGTTGTATATTTTTGTAATAATTCCTTGTTTGGGATCCGAGAATTCAAAATGCCTTTGTTTAACAAGGAGCTCGCTGGTTCTTTTTCAATTTCCCATGATATTTGCTTTGCAGCACTGTCTCTCAAGGATACACTGCCCCAAAACCAAGTGTTTACAAGACAAGGATGTTTCAAAGACATGGAAACTTGGGGTAACATCCCTCAGTTGTCCCTCCACTACCCTTGAGTACCCAAGGACATTTTAATGATGTCTCCCTCAAAAAGGGGATATTTTCAAGACATTCCGCTATCTTAACACGGCCCTGAGATGCTCAAAAGACTCTCTCTTGTCTTTTAACCACATCCAAGACACCCAAGCATCCCCCTTGGCATTCCTAACAAAAAGACCATCTTTAAAGAATATCCAAAAATTGGATCCTGGTGCCACTAGCCTTAATCATAATCGTCTATGGACCCCACCAACACCCCTAAGCAGTCACAAAAAAAAATCATTAATTGGCATCTAGGTATCTAAGCCTCATTCCAAACCCCTCCCAAGTTTCAAAAATAAGGACTCGGTGATGCAAAAAAACAAAGTGATAAAAGTGTGAAAATGCCGTGAACCATTAAGGTTTGTGTGATTTCAAAGGCCTTAATTTGCCCTTGGTGGCAAGGGTTCCAACCCCTGACCCTGCCTTCTATCGCCACAAGGAACACACCGAGTGCACTGCCCCTGGATCCCACTAGAATCTCCAACACCAAACCCCCACCCATCACCATCCCGTTATACTCGCAAAATACCATCATAAGGCAAAATACCAAACATATAAAATATGTCCAATGTGTCCAGATTCTCCAATATAGCACCCTGCAAATTTTGTTTAATACCATAATTTGGTTGGTCTTTTCATATATACATTACTCATTAATGGATACAATTTTAAACCCATATAGCATTGATTACTGTTGGGTTGAATATACATTTCTGGGTGCAAACCAATTCCTAAAGAGTAGACCTCCCATCGCAGATGGAGCCGTACCAATGAACTGAGAGAGAAAATAACTAAGAAGCTATAGAAAAATGAACTCGGGGAAAAATCACGATATCCACTGCCTCTATTAGTGCAAAGATGGAGATGCACGTGATGACACTTTTAAGGTTCAGATGATGGGTGCCAGAAAGGAGATACCAGACATAATTCATCTAGAGTTCCACAGAAACCGACACGACTACTTTTTCTCAGATCCCAAATGAAATTGAAAACACAACCAAACCAAGGTATCATTTCTAAGGTTGTTTTTTGATGTCTACCTCTTTCTTCATTCATGAACTAAATATTCTCTGGTTTCATCTTAGTTTAAAGTTGTCTTTATTGCACTTTTATTAGACGAATATAACTGGATCTAGATTGCAAACGCTGCAGTCACTCCTCGTACGACTATTACCATATGTTGAATGATACACATTTTAGATCAGTTATGAACAACAATAAAAAAATTATCTTCTGAATTCACTAAAACGTACAGCGTTGAGCGGGAAAAAAGTAGAAAATTTAACTAACCAGTATCTGACAACCTTGCATCTGGAGCACCTTGTTGTACTAGGACTGAAACAGAGAGCGCACTGATACCGTGTAACAAAAGTTGACGTGTAGACTTGTGCAGCCTCTTCTTCGGCCCTTGCAGCTTCCTCTGCAGCCAATAAAAGCAGCTTCCTTATTTCTGCCCTCTTCGCAGCCCGGTTCTTCTGCCATCTGCGGAAGAGCGCAAGGCTAACCAGGGGCACTAATACCAGAACTACCAAGAAGTCTGAAATCCGGAATTCTCTGTACCTGGGCATTTAATTTGCCCCTTGCAAACCAGCCCACCAGGCATTCAGAATTAACATATATACACATAGACCCAATAGGGGTTTGACACTCAACCTAACCTTCCCCCAAAGAACCCAAGTCCTTGTATGTCAGGTAGTCGAAACCCGTATGTCCTATATTGGGATTTCTGTTGGTAATTTGATGACCCAGATGGCAGTTCCAGTAGACCATCTCACAAGATACCACTCAAAGTTAGTGGGCCTCCAGATCCCCTCTCAAAATGCGCAAGAATTACCAGATGGGTGTTCCAGGCAGTCGTACCTCCTGAAAGGCAATGCAAAGCGTGTGACCACACAAGAGAAAGGACTCGTATGATTGATTGATTGGTAAGGAAGAAGATTTATCAATGTGAAAAAAGAACAGTGACATAGCGCGCACAACATGAGTTTTGGATCTGAAATTATGAGCGCCTGAAAAATGAGAATATTGAAGAGCCCAGCCTGCAGTAAAGTCAAAAACCTCCGTCATGTGTCAAACGGGAAATTGACAACGAAATGCACTACTTCCAACATTGGAATTTGTGAATTCCCCTACTCACCCAGGAAGCACAGGTTTCAACATCTTACTTAATGACTAATCCCACCATTAATTCCTAAATTCCAAGAAAAGGATATCTTCACACCTCACCATTCCTCGTTGTCTTGGTCCGAAACGCAAATTAATTATGCGAAATGTGTCTGTGGAGTTTGGTGGGTGTTAAAGCCAATAAATCCAAGAAGAGCTTTGGCTAACAATCAAACCAAACTCGCTTGTTTTCCTTTTCTAGAAAGCGGTAAGTAGACAATTTACATATTTCACCCAATGGGGAGTTTAGCCAAAGGATGAAAACTACAATAAGATGCTATTTATGAGTCAATACTTATGATACCAATATCTGAAAGTGGTTCTTAACTATTATGATGTAAATTAGCAATCAAGTATTTTGGTGTGTAATAGGTATGTCAAAAGGTGTAGAAGATTAATTATGTAAAATTTTGATTTAGTATTGTATACATTGTGTATTACGTGAATTCTATTATTTTCTTCTTAATTAAATAGATTAATAGTTTTAATTTAATTAAAACATTAATTATTTTTAATTTTGTCCTCTTAAAATTACAAGATAATATATTTAGTATTTCATAATCTTTTAAAGTATTTTTAATAATAAAAAAGATATATCTACTTAAAAATAAAGATGATTTTGTATATTAAATGTAACATTATGTATTATTGAATTTCTTAATTTAAATAAAATAATTTATTTTAGTATAATTTTTATTTTTCATAACTATAATTCTAAATTATTTTATTAAAAATATATTATTTTAATTTAACTTTTATTTTTGAATGTTTTATAATTTCTGATTTTTTAGTGTTTTATAATTCTATTCTATTATTTCATATATATTTTATCAAAGAAAGTATAAAGAAAATAAACAAAGAATTAGTTGCTATGATATTGTATTTTATACTTTGTTTTAATATTTCATTTATAAATTGAATTTTGATAATTCTAACAATGTATAGTATTATTATTATTTTTAATCGTATTGTCTTAGGTAATTTTGAAATGTCACTTAGTGTAATCTTTAGCATAATCTAGCCAACTATAAAATTGTATTATCACATTTCTTCCTTTCTCAAGTGGGATTGTGATTATTTTTATTTTTTATCATGACTTTCTTAATTAATTTATGTGTACAAATAATGCACATACATTAAATGCTTAACATATTATATTTTATACATATTTTAGGAAGAAAATTAAATAACAATTAAAATAAAATTCTTAATATATACTCTATTTTTATAAATTATAAAATAATTTATAATTATTTAATTAATATTTGTCTTTAGATTTTAAAATGCAATGAAAAATAAAAAATATTATTAATATATATTAAAATGTATATTTATAAAACTCTAAAAAAATTAATTGAAATGTTATAAATATTAAGAATAGTATTTATAAATTTAGGTAAATTTATATTATCATACTTTATTAATATGAAAAGAAATCATCCTAAAAGTTATCATTATTTAAAGGAAAAGAAATTTTGAATAAAAAAATTTAATAAGGGAAAAGCAAATCTTTAACAAACAAAAAAAAAAACTTAAGTTTATTTTTAAGGGCATGTTTGTTTCTTGGACTTAGACTAGAATTGAGATTGTCAAATCCTAGAATTGACATTTTTGATGTTTGTGTTCAAAACATGAAACTGGAATAGGGATTTGTTAATTCTCATTTACCCCCAATACCAGCATTTGAATCTTCCATCTAAATAGGTGGAATTGGAAAATCAATTCCGATTCCACTTAAATGGGAATTGGGGGTAAAGAAAAATTTATAATATTTTAAGATCCATATGGAAACAACATTTTTCATCTTCTCATTATGAATCCCAGGCGAATTCCAGGTAAACCAAATGGTCCCAATCATATTCCAAAAACCATTTTCTGGATTTAAAATTTTCAGAATTGTCAAATACTAGAATTTGACAATTTCAGCATTATTTAATTCCAACAACCAAACGGACCAGATCAGAATTTAAGTTTGGGAATTTTACATTATCGTGTAGAGAGTAAATTTAGAGTATAGAAAGAAATATCAGGAAAAAAGAGAGAAAATAAAACCTTAGAGATTGCAAATGCATCTTGAAACCAACCAAAATTCTAATAACATTTAAGTTGTCTCTACTATAATTAATAAGTGTGTAAAGAGTGGGAGAAAAATGCATGCTCAAGTATGTTGTGTGGAGATGGTGATGTCCAGGCAAAAGAAATTTCGGCGAATGAGAACAATGAGAATGGATGGTCTAACTTTATGCAATGGTTGTGCATGGTTCACTTCGACTTTCGACCATTGATGGCAAAACACATATCTTTCTTCTCAAATAGAAATGCCTCTTATTACAATTCTTAATTAATTTATGACATATTATTAAAATAACAAATAATAGATATTTAACAATGAAGAACATTAATAGATCATTTGGTTCTTCCCGCCCAAGAATTTCAAACGCTAACGAATATGCAACTAGGTTTGGCTCGTCTAAGAATGGTGTGCCTAGTTTGGGGGTTCCTACCACTGTTGGGGAGCCTCTTGTTTCTTCTCTCATCTACACTTCGGTTGGGATTGGAATTTCTTCTGTGTTAGTTGGAGGTTTCTTTGTTCTTGCCAACAGGTCGCCTTCCTGCTTTGCTAGTGCTTCATGTGTTGTGGCGTCTACTTCCCTACTAGCATGTGTTGGTGTTCTACCTGAGGTTGTTGCCAATGTCTCTTCTCTTTTGGGTGTTGGCCCTAGTCTCAGGGCTCCCTCTACTCTGATCATTGGACAATGTTCTTTTTCCCCCTACTAGGGTTAGAGGCTACTATTTTGGCTACTGGTGTTGGTGATAGGGGAAGGGTTCCCCAAAAAAAACATCTAATGCTACTAGTGGAAGGAGCTACACTCGTGTTGCCAAATCTGTTGCTACCATCCCTTCTAAGGTGAAAGCTCGTCTCATTTCTTGCAACAAGACCTCACCTATGGCGGTTTGTGGCCCCGAAGTGGTGGACAATGTTGAGTTCTACCCAAATCGTGGGATGGTTGGTAGATTTGCAAGCCTTTGGCCCTCTCTTCCAATTCTGCACTATTGTGTTACCAACTCTTGGAGGCCATTAGTCTCATGTGACATTGATCTCTACCCTTGTTTCGAGGGGTTTTTTATTGCCTCATTTTCTTCTTTTGAAGATCGTGATGTGGTTTTGAACAAGTTGTAGATTTGGGGGAATCACTCCCTTTTTGCCAAACCCTAGACAACCTCATTTAACCATCTTACTGAACCACTCAATGTGTATTTTGTGTGGGTTCACCTTGAAAATATCCCACTCCATTTTTGGGAGATATCTTGCTTTGAGGTTGTTGGGAACTCCATGGGTCGATTCCTAAAGGTTGATGAAATTACGACTACTATGGGCCACTCTAATTTCATTTGTATTTTGGTTGATATGGATGTCTCCCAACCTCTTATGAGGGACGTGGTGCTTATGGTTGGTGAAAGGTCATGGACTCAAGTGCTAGATTATGAGGGCTTCCATTTCATTGTCGATGTTGCTTCTCTATTGAACACATGGCTACTCATTGCGCTCTTCTACATCAAAAAGGTGTTGCTACTTGGTGGAAGGCTACAAGTAATGATTATTTGATAGCATGTTCTTATAATTCTTCCTCTGAGGATTCATAGGCTGCTGACAAGGTTGAAACCTCTATGGAAAATATTGATGATGCCCCTACTGCAAATTGGGGTCAGGCCTCTGTTGCTATTTTGAGTCGTGTTCCTATTGCAACTCTTATTGTTGTCCTTGATTTCACTGGTACAACATCCTCTAGCCATGAGTACCTTTTCGCTCTCTCTAATTCTGCTACTACTATGCACCAAGCTTTTGTTGATGTTGCTCAACTTTTGCAACACTATGGTCGTTGTTTTAACAACTTCCCTAATGGAGTGTCCTTCGTTGGGGAACCTAAGGATGGTATTGTTTGGATAGTCGTATGACGGAGTAGAAAGAACTCTCACCCTCCTTCTCCTGGGGTGTGAATTTGGGCATTTCTTTGTGGGCTAAAGCCTTTGTGCTTTGTGTTCTACCTTTGTTGTTTTTATTTTGGGCTTTTTGATGGTCTTCATTTTTGCCTTTATGCCTTAATCTTGTAAGGGTCAACCCCCTTGTTAGGTTGCTAAATTAATCAAGAATAAATAATAAATATTTAAGATTTTAAGTTGGGATTATAATTAATAACAAGATGTAAAGCATCAAGTTCATGTCTTTAGCTTTATTTGTTTGAAGTTCTTAATGACAAAAATAAAAGGTAAAGATTGAAGGAGTGAGATCAGCATGGAGGGCATTAAATGAATTTTCTAACTTGTCAATCGATTATACATGGCAAGATAGTCATAAAATATAAGAAATAAAATATTTGTACAATCATTGATATTGAGGTGTGAATGGTTTTGTGCATATAGTTTCAAGAGAATATTGATTATGCATAAAATTTCACATAAATAGGAGTGTTATATTTATGATGTTTATTCTTGTAATTAAACTAGTGTGAAAATGTAGATGTCAATGTCATTTAGAAGTCAAATAAAATTGTAAGGTTTCTAAGCTTTCTTTAAATATATTTGATTGTTTGAAAAAATAGTTCGCAAGAATGATTTTTAGAGTTATAATTTAAATTAAAGTCTGTATATCTCGACATAGAGAATATCTACTTTTACAATGGAAATAGTTAATATAAAATATTAAAGTTTTGTCTTCAAAAAGGGTTTTACTTAAAATTATGTGTCACCTTTATGCTATATAGCATTTGATGGTGGATTGGAATTGATAAGGATTAAAAGAATTCAATTTTGGTGGTTATAGGAGACAATAACCCAACTAAAATAACCATGGACACAATAACCCAACCCAATCACAATAACCTAGCAACAAAACATCTTAAGGTCATTATGACATAAGGCAAAAATAACCCCTAGTAAAAATAACTCATTGGTAGGATATATTTACGCAAGGTTATAGAGGAAGGAAAACAAAATTTATAAATTACATGTACATTGTTGAAAAAACTTTATTATTCAAAATTTCAATTATAGTGCCAAATTATGAGCAATACCTCTTAAATAATAAAAAAAAAATTACAGTTGTCATAACCATCAACCAAAATTTTTAATCTTTCTTTGAGATCACAATATTTTTTCTTGTTCAATTGAATATTGCATCTTACCATATATTTCTCTATTTTATTCTCTTGGAGACCTTGTCCTTTTTTCATTGCTTTGATGAATTTATAGAGTAAGTTGTGTGATGCTTGAATCAATTCACTAAATCCTTTATGTCATCCCTCAATAATATTATTGGTTTTGGGAAGATCATCTTGAATAGTTGAATAGCAATTCCACATTGCGATTGGAAACTTGGGTGATTATTTATTGTCTCTTCTAGTTAGTATGCCAAACCAAGTATGTTTAAAATAATCAATCATTCCTTGTAAATTATCCCCATGTTTTGTATAATAAGGAGATTCTAGAAGTGTTTCAAATGCATCAGTTACATCTATCTGAGGCATGAAAGCTAATGCAACAAATTTCTTAATCTCAAATGCAAAGACTCCAATGATAGTGTAACATGTTTATAGACCTTATTCTTAAACTTTCCTCCACAAGCATTGAGAGAAATGAAAAAAAACATCCCCAGATATTGACATTTCAAAAATTTTCAAGCATAGCTCCCATTAAACCTAATTCAAAATCAATAAGTATATTTTTTGATTTAGTCGAAGTTGAAGCTATTTTGATTCTGCAAGTACTTGTGTATAAGAGATTCTTTCTTTGTTAGTCATGAGACTATAAACTAGTGGAAACATTGCATTAGTTTTCAAGCCATGGGTCATGTACAATTGATCAAAAATACTTGGCATCATTTTGAATGTACTATCACTGAACCAATTTTCATATTCTTACAGTAATCGCAAATTTTGTGTAGTGGTGAATACTAAAAATGACTCTCATCATTATTGTCATGAAAAAGAAACTTTTTCCCTATGTCAACAATTGTATCTTCAACTAGTAAGGTAAGATCAGTGGATGTTTGAGGATTTGGTGGTGGTGCTTTAGACTTTAATATTTTTCTTTGAATCATTTTAGACAATGCATTGGTTGACAGTAATGCTCTCACTATGGGTAATGAAATAGTAGAACATGAAGTGGCAATGATATTTCTTGTAGATTCTTGTGTCAAGCACGCCATGTCTTTCATTTTGTTCAATTTGCATTTGACAGTGATCATCTCAAGTTTTAGAGCATGATTATGTTCTATACTTATTATCACATCACCAAATTTTGTTTATGTCATAGTATGGCACCGACTTGAATATTTGTTTGTAAATAATCCCTACAACGTCATATCATTTATTCATGCTTAGTTAATAAAGCAAAAAAGTGCAATTATTTAAAACAAGTAATTTATTGTCTTTTTGGCTTATTAAAAATTCAAGAGGCATCATCATGTTTCTATTTCTGATTAAATAGTTAGATGTATGTCAAGTGATCTTATCTATATATCTGTATTAAATTTTATGCCTTATGCCATGTCTTAAAGTTCATGACCTATGCCTTTTCATAATTAATCACACCACTTCAATATTAACCACTGCATCCTTATTCATATGCTAATCAATAATGTAATCTTCATTGAATGTTGGTCTCCTCCTATGTGCCAAGCTAGAGCATGAATTGTTTGTTAAAATGCCTAGAAGAAATGTGCTAAAATGCATGTAGGTGTGAAAGAATGGACAATGAATTTTATTTATTCATTGGATGGAATGTCTCAATGAAAGGTTTTCCAATTAAATGGGGTGATTGTAAGATGCACAAAGGACACATTTGATGAAGGGGGCGATAGTAATGTTCAAGAAAATGAAATTTGTATGCATAAAACAAACTTGTAAATCATTGTTATCCCAGTTGACTTGAACTACGAAACCATTACCAAGACATGTGAACTATTTGATCAAATGCCTTAGAGAGGATATTCTTATCAAATGTAAGTGATTATAGGATATGTACGAATAGATTAGTTGGAAAGGAAATAGGAAGTTTTGAGAAAATCTATTGGCATACATAAAGCAAAACTTCACAACCTTGCATGTGTAATTTATTGAACCTTGCATGTGTAAGTCTAAGCCAAATAGTGAACCTTGGAATGGTGTATGAGATTGATCAAAGTGTAATTTATTGAATAGAAAATGCAAGCGGCTGGTATACAACCAAACTCCTCTACAAATGCCTTCATCATGAGTGAAAAAGTGGAATCAAAGATATAACATCCATTAAAGGATAATAGAAGAGGGAGATTTTGTCAGATAAGTGTTATGTTAATAACATGAATGCAAAAGATGGAAATACATAGTAGACTAAACATGTGACCTTTTTTTCCAAGATGCGTCAAAGAAGTGTGCCCATGTAGAATGCAATGATAACAATATATATCCTTCTTAATACTAACCATGGGAAACCACAAGCTACACTAAAATCAGAGAAAGTTCAAAATTTAGGACAACAATTTAATATCCATTACGAGAATCATTCATATTTTGTTGAAGATGATTAGGGAAATGCTATTTCATATTAAGAGATTTGCATGCACTTAAATGTTGTGTCAAAATGTAATGAGAGAATATTATTATTGATAAATTTTTCATTTGGTTATGTACTTTCTTGGGATATTATTAACTTAAGATATTATTACCTCAGGTAATTGTGAACATGGGATATTATTACCTCGAGATGTTTTGTCATTGGGATATTGTGATCGATTTATTGTGTCTAGGGTTATTTTGGATAGTTTATTATGTATGGATAATAAGGTACATAGATGTGAAAGTGAACAATGAATTTGTATCTCAAATTGAATAGTTGTAGGAGTGATAGTGCTAGCTTTTATAATGTGTTTATATGTTGAGCTTGCTAAAATGAAAAGGATAATTATATTGTTTCTAGAACATTTATAGTGGGAGGGTCATAGTTTTGTCCAATGTTTCAATAATTGTTCATCGGTAAATTGGTTAAGAAATGGATACTATGCTTAGATATGTAAATTAGGGATCCCTATTTTGTATTGATTGGTTGTGGTTGATTTGAAGATAAAATATTCAGGTAAAAAGGGTAGGAAAGTAATAATATTTGGGATAAAGAGTATATTTGAATTTTTAAAAGAATTAATTACTATGCCTAGATATGCAAATCAGGGATGCATTATTTATTTGAAATGTAATTTCAATTGGGAATAACTAAGAAGGCTAAGTTTGAAACTTATATTAGAGTTGAGCAGTATGATTGATTATTTGTTGTTTTGTGTTGATCCAATGTGATTGAATTGAAGATGTGATATTTAGATGAAATGGTAAAAAATTATTAAGATTTGGGATAAGGATTATGATTCTTTGATTACTTCATATAGGGTTTTATATAACTTGATGTGTTTGTGATACTTGAATAAGATTGTGATATTTGTACACACATTCTCATTTAAAAAATCATCAGGCATGATACATTTACACATAGAATTGTAGATGAATTTACATGCATGGATATATATCTAAATTTGTGTGAAGAAATTAGAGTAATTATTGATAAGAATTTTCAAAATATTGTAGCTTGCGTATGCAAATATTTTCAAGTATCTACTTGCATGTATACAATATATAACAATATATAGTTGTGCACGTGTGCATGTACCCAAATATTTTGTAAGGATATTTGTTGCATGTATGCAATCTATATTATTGCATGTGTCCATGTGTCAAAGTATTTTTCTAGCATATTTTATAAATGAAACCATTACAAATATTTAAAGTGTTTGATAGAGATGCAATATAGATATGATTTAATAATTTTGCAGTTTCTTAATGGTATATAGAACATAGTTTTTTGTTTGTGCTTTGATGGATTTCAATAGCCTATTCCAAGCTCTCATTTTGGAACAAGTTATGAGGATGTTGGAAAAGGTTGTAGACTTTGATTTCATACCTATCAATTGCATTTGGTTGCAAGTTTTTAAACTATTTTCAACAAATCCATTATGTTAATATCCTACAACGGGGTATTAAGAACATATTCCTTTCAAGCATTTTGTTGAGCAATTCATGTTCCTTGTCTATGATTCAATAATTTGCATGTCCTACAATGATGACATTCTATCAAATAGGTCATATGGCTTGTATATGCTTGTATTTTTTCATATACACATCTGCCAAGGTATTTGGAGCTAATACATATAACAATATTTACCTATTGTTTTTTGTATGATGCATGTCATTCCCTATTATAAACATGCACATTCTATGACACCAGATGGTACAACATAAATATTATAAATAACTTTTTATTTTGAGATTTTAGGATGTATGTATGTTGTGTGTGTGTGCGTGTGTGTATCTCGTACCATAATGGAAGAGTATTTCACTTTCTCAATATGCTACATGTTAAAAACTTAAGTTGTGGTAGCTGATGACATAATGGAGTTGTTGAAATAGATATAAAGAGAAAATGGGGAAACTGTAATATAAACATGACATTAGTTTGAAAAGAATATTTTTATGTATCACATGAAAGTGGAAAATCTAAATTAAAAGGCAATGGAGAGATTGTAATATAATGAAATATTTTTTTAGCATTATGAAAAGGAAAAAAATGTGTGATATATTAAAATATAAGATGAAGTGCAAAGAAATTGCAGTCTCAAGAATAGATCATAATTTAACAGTACAAAGCAATGGATTGTTTAAAACTATTTGGTGAATTCAGAAAGGTTGATTATAATTGTACCCAATCAAAGATATGCTAAAATGAGTTGTATTCTGATTTTATAATGTAAAGGACATACATATATGTTTGCAAAATTCTGAAATAGTATTGCTCAAGTTAAAATTTATATGGTTTTTTCTTTAGAGTTTGGGATATATATAAACTTTAAGCATAAATTTATTCCTCTTGTCGAGCTTTTCAAAGATGCAATTGTCTCCCTACTTAATATTGTTGTGTCATACAAATGTGACCAACCAACATGGAGAATAGGCTATTGGACATAGGGGTGCATTGGATGTTCCATTCATTGTAGACTTTGTCTAGAAGAACTACTATGTGTCCTTATCTTGGAAATCAGAGGGGACATTCATGTGGTTTTGGGAATGCATGTATATGTAAACTATTAAAGAAAATCAAAGTTTTGATGTCCTCATATTGCTATTTGTCATCAAGATGAATCATAGTGTTAGATTTGAAGACATTCCAATTGAAATATACATGTGTCCTGATAAAAATGCAAATGCTTTTACCAAATACATTAGCATTTGTCACTAATTTAATATATTTATGGAAGAGTCTTATAGTATATTGTCTGCTAATTGTTTTACACATTCTTCTTTTGATTAAAATATGAAATGTGCATAGAAAAGGAAGATTGTGATCTTACCAACATCAAGTTCTTTGTGACATTCTATCGATGCACTTCCAGTGACCAAAATGGTTTGTTTGATTTGAAAGAAAAGGTAGGATTGGGTACAAAAGAAGATACAAATTATGCAAAGTTCTCGTTAGATTTGCCTGCAAGGGGGAATATTTCTCTGTTATACCATTATTTTTGAGAAAGTAAAAATTTGAATGTGTACCTAGTAAATTGAAGTATACTTACAATTTTCATTATTGATCAACAACTTGTTGTCCATTGGTTGAATTAAGTTGCTAAGTTTCTTAGAAACACAATCTTCATCTATATAAACATTTTCATTAATATTTATTAGACAACCACTTTTGTTGGAAATCTTAACCTTGAAACATAATTTTGATGTGCACATAAACACTAGTATATCTCCCATCTCTACACCATAATAATCAACAAAAAAAATCTAGCCTTGTAGAAATTAAAGTTTTTTCCCAGTAGAACATAATTTCACTTTGCATTCTTTTCTATTTGGACCTTGCAATAGTATATAATCACGATGGGATGTCATTGAAACATGCACTGTAGAAATACACTACAACAAACATAATACACAATTTGATTTTATAAATTATGAATATAATTCATGACATTTAAAGATGCATAAAATGTCTAAGCATAAAATTTACCAGTCTTTCTACAAAATATGCCATTTGTTTCAAAACACTTATGACTACATGCAATGCATGTTGTGAAAAGCTTGCCTTTTTCTTCACACTCCATTACAGAGCAAGTTGCAAAATTGATATGAAAATAACCCCAAAAAAAATACGAGCATGCTGCATTAGCTAGTTTGTATGTTAAAACTCTTTATATGCCAAATCGTATTTGTACCTTAGCAGATATTTCATATTATATTATGTATACCATCTCATGTTTTTTTATATAGTATAGTCTAACTAGAAGATGAGCAGGATGTAACATTATTCCATGCGTCATTTGTATCATTTGTTCAAGTAGCAAAAAAATTGATGGTCGTGGACATGTAATTAGGACATGCAGTCAATAGTTTTCTAATTTCTTATAACTAGTTTCGCAGAATCTAATGACATGGAACTTAATAAAAATGTTCCAAATATTCAAAAGGCATAGTTGGAATATAACCATAAAAAATATTATTTATTTTACTATTTGTTGTTTATTTTTTATTTTTTAATTTAAAAGTGATAGAGCACTTATATTTTATTATAATAAATAACTAGTTCAAAGGACTCCTCAGAGAAAGAACTAGAAAGAAAACTTTGAGTCATTGTCCATGTACAACCTAGAATTATCATCCTTATAAACTATACCCGATCCCATCAACGAGATAACATCAACTGATATATACATTTTCAATAAGCCCAAATTACTACTTAAAATGAGAATCATCAACGCAAAGTGCATAATTACATAGAAGCTCGAAGTACTAAGTTTGAAATGATGGCAAAAAAGAAACACTAATACCATTTGAGCTGGACACCACAAAACCTAAAATGAAGGGGCCCTGATTTAGAATTAGTCACCTGTACCTGAAATCAAGGTACAAATGCTCCTTGGTCCATGTTCAAAATCATGAAAAATAAGTACAAAACCCGACCGCATTTCCTTCGTCGGCGGTGTCTTCTCTCTCTATCCTTTATTTGGCTGACATGATGTCATTTATTATGGCAAAAATAGTGGGGTCCACATCACTCATCTTCAACTGTTAATAGTCATTGGATGAACTTCATATCAAGGGCCCACTAAGCTTTTCAAGACGATTTGAGAAAGGACCTCCTCCTTTTGGAAATGATCTCCAAAAAGAGGATGTGTATATAGAATGTGGCCCTCAGTGTTCGTCACCAACCTGTAAGCACCTTTCCTTCGCTAGCAGTATCTTCTCTCTATCATTTTCTAACGGACATGATGTCTTTTATTATAACAAAACTAGTGGGGTCCACAACACCCATCTTCAACTATTAACAGTTGTTGGATGAACTTCATATCAAGGGCCCATAGAGCTTTTCAGACTGATTTGAGAAAGGACCTCCTCCTTTTGGAAAGAATCACCAGAAAGAGAATGCGTGTCCAGAATGGGGCCCTCAACATTCATCACTAACCTATAAGTTGAGGCATGAAACAACACGTCAACTTGCAAATGAGGACACCTCATCATCTGTAACATTCCCTTGGGTCTTCTCTTGCATCATGGTATCTTTTAAATTGGTGTATTTGTTGATGATACCCATAGGGGACATTGATTCAAATGTAATTCCATCTCATCCCAAATTAGCTAGGGTATCCGCTAAACAATTACCTTCTCTTAGGGTATGAGATAAACATAATCCTTTAAAAGAGTCCATCAATTCCCAAGCCTAGTGTAGAATATACTCTAGTCTCCATTTTGATGAGGAACGGGCTATGGAGGCATTAACCACCACTTGTGAATCATCTTCTATATGAATATTATTAATACCACATTTCTTTTCCAATACTAATCCAAAGAAAAATGCTTGGACCTCAACCATGTTGTTTGTCCTTGGACGCAGAGGGGTAGCAATAAGTGCTATCACCTTGCTATGCCAATTTCTAATGCATGCCCCGATACCCGACTTACTTGGGTTGCCTCTAGATGAGCCGTCAAAATCCAACTTCATGAAATCCCTAGCAGGAGGTAACCATCTAATCAATGATCTATCTATTTGTTGATTAGATTTCCAATCAGAAACAAACCTAGCAAGAACAATAATAAAATGACAATTTTTAGAGAGTTGATGATCCCAATTAAAATAATAAAACTTCCCTTTAGAAAAGTGGATATTAGCAATAATAATTTCTGACATTGTTATTAGCCATGAAGATGGAGAAGAAAAGGAGGAAGTGGAAGAGGAAGAGGAAGGGACCCAGGATAATTCTTCTAATGAAGAAATGAAAGATTCCCCTGATTACAATGGGGTTGCTGAGAAAGAGGATGAAGGTACTTAGATGTTATCCATGGAGGCTGCTATTTCTTCTCAGGATGCCCCTGTGGAAGAAAAAATGATCAATGTTATACCAGATACGAGGGATGGTAAAACCAGAGAGGAGGAAGATAATGATGAAGGGTTTTCTGTGGGAATTATGGATGGACAAGAGAATGAAGGTAAGGAGGCTGGTAAAACCCCTTCTTCAAGTGATACTGGTGAGGACATATCAAAAAGTAAGAAGGAAGGTATGGATGAGACAACCATGCTGGAGAACAACAACAACAAAGAGGAACCTGTTATCCTCCTGAGGGAAGCTTCTTTGTAGGAGGAGAAGAACAATGCAGAGAATTAGGATAAGAATATGGATTGGAAAAAGGAAATGCAGGAAATGAAAATCCACATCCTAGAAATGGAAAAAAACTATGAAAAACATGACTACTAAGCTGGGAAAGATGGAAAGTAAGGTTCTTGATAAGGTTAAAAATAAAAATACAAATGAGGATGGCACTGCTGAGATGAGTAAGAAGGTCAAAGACAAGATGAAAGAATTAGAAGCCAAAATTAGCAACCATGACAGTATGATAAAAGATGTGTTGAACCACAGCAATGAGGGTCTGAAGGTGACCATTATGAATCTAAATATGTTGCATAACTATCTAGAAAGGAACCTGCTAGAAAGAACCACTATCACCATCGATGAGGATGCTGGCAATACTGAGTCAGGGATGAGAACTAGAGGGTGCACCCAGAGGAAGGTCCCTGAAAAACCTAAAGAGTTGAAGGAGATGCAAGAAACTATCTAGAAGATGGAAGACCTCCAGAAGAAGGCTGAGGAGATGATAATAGATAATTAGCTAGTTCTTGTTGGTAGTTGTTTTGTAGTTTGTTTTGTCTTTTAGTTTCTACTTTTGAACTGGTCAGTTGTTGGTCCCTGCTATTGTTTTCCAGCAGGTGTTTCATTTTGTTTTCTTTATTGCTCTATCTTTATGCTGTTTTGTACTCTGGTTTCAGGTCCATGTAAAACTTACTTTTACCTTAATCAAAAACAAATTTTGACATTGATTTTTCCAATCCCTCTAAAACTCTATCCAGTGGAGACACCTCCTGTCTGAATGTCTTCTTATTATGTTCCCACCATATGGCCCAGATGATAGCCACAGGAGTACACTTCCAAATACTAGAAAACATTGAGCCTCAATACAAGATTGACCAGGATTGGAAAAGATCCCATAAATAATTAGGTAAAGGTAGTGAGAGTTGAATCTTTTCTAATACAAATTTCTGGCAATCATGTGAGAAAGAATAATTAAGAGGTGATCAACAGTTTCATCTTCCCCATTACATAGACAACACTTGAAAGGTTGAGAAATACCAAGTCTAACCAGGCAATCACTAGTAAGAATCCTTTTATGTAGTTTTAACCACGCAAAAGACCTCGCTTTTGGAAGAACTGAACTATTCCAACAAAATGAAAATGCTCTACTCCAACTGGGTGCATTTTCCAAGCATCAGATTGCATTATAACCATCCTTTATATAAAATTTACCATCCTTTGAGGGGGCCCAAACAATCTTATCAATTCTCTTGGAAAGGAACACTACTCTTTGTGAGAAGATCTTGTGAAGGAGTGATGTATGTTGATCATTTAACAATAGTTCAGATGGATCCTTCCAAATAACTTTACCTGAGAATATTTCAATTGCTAGCACATAATCCCATAGCATAGAACCCCATTTACTCTTTGACATACTGATGAATTCATCCATATGGCGTGTCTGAACTAAAGGAGGAAAACCATTCCATGAATCCTCCCACAATTTAACACACTCCCCATTATGAATTTCCTAGGATACATACTTATAAACTATATCTCTTGAAGAAACCATAAAGTTCCAAATTGTAGATCCACAAGGAGGGTTTGAAATGGAGAATATTCTAGTTGGATTATGATTATTGAGGTATTTTCCTTGCATAATTGTACAACATTTGGCCTGAGGTTTCTCATACATCTACCAAATCAACTTCCCACCAAATGCTTTATTTCTAGCTTTCAAATCATGCAAACCCATACCCCCATCATTTTACTTTGTGATATATTATGTAGGGAGACTAAAGAAATTTTCTTATCATCTGACAAATTTCCTTTCCAAAGGAATTCCTTGATAATCATTTGCAAATAATGAATAATAGAGGAAGAAGCATTGGGGATTGAAATGTAGTAATTTAGGATAGATGATAGAACTGCCTTAAACAAGTAGAATTCTTCCTGAAAGAGACAACCATCTAGCCTTCCAAGCAAAGATTCCGGCCTTAATTCTATCTATGATAGGAAACCAAAAATATGATTTGTTTCTCCCCATGAAGAATGGAATTCCTAAATAGGTAGATGGTAGTTTATCCACTGAAAATCCAAGGATCTTAATAATCCTTTGAGCTATGGACCCATCTGTGTTAAACAAGATTTTTTTTATTTAGCAACATTTATTTTATGTCAAGAGACAATAGTATATGTATCTAAAACTTGCTTCATTTACCTCACTTCCTTTACACTTGAATTTCCAAACAATAATGTGTCATCAACAAATAATGAGGGTGTCACCGATATTGATGTGCATGTTATGTGAACACTCTGCCACAAACTAAGATCAACTTTCTTCTTTATGAATCTGTTGAATGATTCTGCCATAATAATAAAAATAATCGATGATAGAGGATCACTCTACCTAACCCCCTGGGATGAAGAGAAGAAGCCAATTGGAGCTCCATTTAATAGTACAGAGAACATTGCTCCTAAAACATATGCCTTTACCCATCTACACCATTTATTTGAAAAGCCCATTTTTTTTAGAGCTTTAAATAAGAAGTCCCAATTAACCCTGTCATGGGCCTTCATCATGTCAAGTTTAACAACAAAATTTGAAGATTGATCCTCATTAATGGTATGAAGAACTTCATGGGCAACTATGGCTCCTTCCATTGTTTCTCGGCCCAACACAGAGTTGTCTTGTTCTAAAGAGATGATGAATGGAATTAAATGTTCATTCTCATATAGATAGCCTTAGTCACCATCTTATAAATAGTATTACACAATGAAATAGGGAGAAATTATGCAAAGGAGGACAAATTTTTAATTTTAGGAATGATAACTATGTTTTTAGTATTGAAACTTCTTAACATCTTGTCATTCCTTCTTGATTCTTGCATGGCTGCAAGAAGGTAATTTCCAATGAAATCCCAACACCTCTGATAAAATAATGTAGTAAACCCATCAAGTCCTGGGGCTTTATCAAGAGGAACAGAGAATACAACTTTGCATATTTCCTCCAAGGAGAAAGGTGCCAAAAGTTTTTGTTTTTTTTTATCATGATCTGATATTAATGTAGGAATACAATTGAGAAGATCATTAACAAGTTGGTCATCTAGAAGAGGAGATTGTGGGGGGGGGGGAGGGGAAGAATACCTTTAAAAAAATTTACGCAATCTTCTTGAATTCCCTTTGTATCCTTTATAAGCTTTCCATCCTCAAAACTTTTAATGGAAAAAATTGCACTTGAAGCTCTTTTTCTTTACGGAAGCATGAAAGAAATGAGTGTTTTTGTCACCATCTTTTAGCCAAAACTCACGAGACTTATGTCTCCGATATATTTCCTCTTTCCTACATAATTCTTCCTATTCTTCTTGAAGAATTTTTTTATTTTTGATATGACTCAACATTTAATCTGCGATGAATGATATCCTTATTAATCTTAGCTAACCTACTACTAGTCTCCTCCTTTTGTAAAAAGATGTTTCCAAAAAACTTCTCATTCCGCACCTTGATCTGAAACTTTACATGACTTAATTTCTTATAAAACTGAAGCATCTTAGGACCTCTACAAAAAAGAGCACTCAAACACCAATATTTAATTAATTATTGAAACTTGGGGTGTCTAAACCACATACTCTCGAATTTGAAAGAAGTAGACCATTTCTTATCTTGACATGAACCGACCCAATTGATAGAAAGGAGGACATGGTAGTGTTCTGACTCTAAAAATGTCAAAATTTTAGAGGCAAATGAACAAGTCAGTAGTTTCCAATACTGTGATATCAAGAATCTATCTAAACACTCTTCTATTTCTAAGAATTCAGTCCTTCGATTCGTCTAGGTGAAAGACCCATTATGAGGTATTATATCCAAAAGGATTTTATCTTCTACAAATGCATAGAAATTTGGCATAGATCTAAGAGGATGACATATTCCTCCCATCTTTTCAGTCATGGATATGATGGCATTAAAATCCCCTCCTACAACAAAGTTCTGATCTACTTCCTGTTGAATAATGTTTGTTAGAGATTTCCATAACCTCTGCTTGTCAATAGTCATTGTGGGACCATAGACATTCAAAATAAAGAATGAGAGATCAAAGAATTTTACTCTCATAAATATCCAATTATAATCTTGCCTAATGATATGACCCTGAATAGTATTAGGATTCCACAAAATTGCAAGACCACCCAAAGTACCTTGACTTTGGGAGTGTGCAGATTTCCACCCAGCCCAACTGTAATGCCCCTCTAATAGTCTGATTTTCTATATGATATGGTTATTTTAGGATGATGAATTATATGTTAGGATACCGTTGATGCTTATGGTTTTACTAACCCCGTACTTGCATGTGTATGGTTGGCGTGTGTGTTTTGTATTTTTATTTGATGTGCTTGATGTGGTTAAGGGACGAAGTCATAGTTACTTGCTTGAAAGATCCACACGATTGGTCAATCCCCACCATTATCTGTTATATATCTATACATATATGTGCATGCTTGTCTTTTATGTAGGTTTGCAGGTATCAGACATCAACTTCCTTGAATCGTCAGGATAAGCATGCCCTATCACAATATCTCAAATGGTAAGAGAGGTGTAATGCCCCGCCAGGGAACCCATGAGAACTTAACCTAAACATGCAACTAAGTTTGCAGAGCAATTTTTTTTAAGTTAACAATCAATAACATCAAAGTTTCACATTGTGGAAGCAAAGCATAGCAATAAACAACTAACATAGGTTACAATTCTCAAAGGGTTCCTTGACATAGATTACTAAATAGTTAATTAATTAATATAAGATAAAGATATGAATCCCAAGATTACATCTGAATGATTAATACAACATCATAAGCATGATTACATAAATACAATTGGTACCCTAAGGTAACCATAATAATAAGCATCCACTGCACATGTCGCAGGGTATGTGAATACAATAACTGAAAAGAAATACAACATGATATCTCTAAGTACCTGATACAATGACACAAGATCACAAGAAGAAAGAAGAACAAGAAAGAACAACTGCAACATGGATCATCCAACCTCAGTGCACGAATGTTAGAATCTCAAATGGTAAAAGAACCACTACCACCTGACCTCGTGAACTTAAATGGTCCACTCCCACCATGCTGAGGAGATAACATCAGAACCCACTCAGATAACAAACAACAACAACCAAGGAAGAGGTCTTGAAAGCTTCTATCTCAAGGATACCAAAAGTAAAAGGTATAATAAACACTACCAGAGGCAACCAAAACATATAGGAAACCTAAGATGTATACAAGAAGTGTCATCACACAAGTCAACTCTAAGGTTATCCTGGTAGTCCCTTCAGACCTCAGTGCCTTAGTGACTCTACGTGGTTATAGTAACCTTTTGTGTAGACAAGGTACTACCTATGCCATCTCCAGTCCATAAAGGCGACAAGCATCATCTCAACTCCCATCCTAGTCAAACTCAATCCGGAACTCAAGCATGGGTGAGGCACAAAATATCTTTTTAGGTTCATTTTAGATTCCCAATGTTTATTAATTATCACTTATTACTCTACTTGTAATGGGATCTCCTGGTAGCCACTTCTAGGCTCCGGCACCAATTCACAAGCCACTTCCTGTTATACACTTAGATGACCTACCCTAGGGTTTCATAAGTTCAATATGATCTCTAAGTTAACACAACTCTTGAATCTCTACAACTAGATTCAACATGCAAGACCAGAAACCACTAAGATCAAACCCACCTCGGGTTAGAACATCTCATGCAAACTAACTACGCATGCATGGAAAACAAAATGGTGAAAAGAAAACTACAACCCCTAAAATCAATACAAGTCAAATTGACCAAGGGCATCAAAAGTCTTCATATAAAACATGTACGTTAAAGATTGCATCACAAACATACTCAAGGATATACAATTTCCAATTTGTCCAAAAATCCTATATCAACATAATACTTAAATCAGCTATGAGCATTCAAAAGCATTACACTAAAGAGTTAATTAATTAATATAAGATAAAGATATGAATCCCAAGATTACATCTGAATAATTAATACAACAACATAAGCATGATTACATAAATACAATTGGTACCCTAAGGTAACCATAATAATAAGCATCCACTGCACATGTCGCAGGGTATGTGAATACAATAATTGAAAAGAAATACAACATGATATCTCTGAGTACCTAATACAATGACACAAGATCACAAGAAGAAAGAAGAACAAGAAAGAACAACTGCAACATGGATCATCCAACCTCAGTGCATGAACGTCGAAATCTCAAATGGTAAAAGAACCACTACCACCTGACCTCGTGAACCTAAACAGTCCACTCCCACCATGCTGAGGAGATAACATCAGAACCCACTCGGATAACAAACAACAACAACCAAGGAAGAGGTCCTGAAAGCTTCTATCTCAAGGATACCAAAAGTACAAGGTATAATAAACACTACCAGAGGCAACCAAAATATGTAGGAAACCTAAGATGCATACAAGAAGTGTCATCACACAAGTCAACTCTAAGGTTATCCTGGTAGTCCCTTTAGACCCCGACGCCTTAGTGACTCTATGTGGTTATAGTAACCTTTCGTGTAGACAAGGTACTACCTATGTCATCTCTAGTCCATAAAGGCGGCAAGCATCATCTCAACTCCCATCTTAGTCAAACTCAATCTGGAACTCAGGCATGGGCGAGGCACAAAATATCTCTTTAGGTTCATTTTAGATTCCCAATGTTTATTAATTATCACTTATTACTCTACTTGTAATGGGATCTCCTAGTAGCCACTTCCGGGCTCCGACACCAATTCACAAGCCACTTCCTATTATACACTTAGATGACCTACCCTAGGGTTTCACAAGCTCAATATGATCTCTGAGTTAACACAACTCTTGAATCTCTACAACTAGATCCAACATGCAAGACCAAAAACCACTAGGATCAAACCCACCTAGGGTTAGAACATCTCATGCAAACTAACTACGCATGCATGGCAAACAACATGGCAAAAAGAAAACTACAACCCCTAAAATCAATACAAGTCAAATTGACCAAGGGCATCAAAAGTCTTCATATAAAACATGTATGTTAAAGATTGCATCACAAACATACTCAAGGATATACAATTTCCAATTTGTCCAAAAATCCTATATCAACATAATACTTAAATCAACTATGAGCATTCGAAAACATTAAAATTTTTTACCTAACTTTCCAAATACATTTATTTTATGAATAATCTAGCAACAAAATTTATCAAATTAAAATTTATACAATTCGAGATTATACTTTTACAAGTCAATTGTAAAACAATTATAGTACGAGCAAAGATCTATAATTACTAAACTAATTTCTTTTAATAAATGATTACACAAACCAAATATTAAAATATTTAAAGTAATTACAAGGAATAATCTATAATTATAAATAAAATTATCCTAATTACCAAATGAATTAATATTAAAAAGATAATTTATTAATTAATGAAAATTACTAAACAAAACTTATATTAAATAAAATATTTAAATTTAACATAAAACAAAACTAACTTAATAAATTAAATTAATAACATAATTAATAAATTAAATTAATTAATAATTAAGAGGGGGCTGCCGTGCGGTAGTACCGAGGGTACTGTCACCAGCCGTAGGGGACAGTGAGGACAGGGGTGTGGGGACTCGCGGGTACCCCCCTTTAATATGTTTTTTGTTATTTTTTTTTTTTTTTTAAAACTTTTTCATTGTAGTTTATTAATTTAATTTATTAAGCTAGTTTTCTTTTATGTTAAATTTAAATATTTTATTTAATATAAGTTTTGTTTAGTAATTTTCATTAATTAATAAATGATCTTTTTAATATTAATTCCTTTGGTAATTAGGATAATTTTATTTATAATTATAGATTATTCCTTGTAATTACTTTAAATATTTTAATATTTGGTTTGTGTAATCATTTATTAAAAGAAATTAGTTTAGTAATTATAGATCTTTGCTTGTACTATAATTGTTTTACAATTGACTTGTAAAAGTATAATCTCAAATTGTATAAATTTTAATTTGATAAATGTTGTTGCTAGATTATTCATAAAATAAATGTATTTGGAAAGTTAGGTAAATTTTTGTAATGCTTTCGAATGCTCATAGTTGATTTAAGTATTATGTTAATATAGGATTTTTGGACAAATTGGAAATTGTATATCCTTGAGTATGTTTGTGATGCAATCTTTAACGTACATGTTTTATATGAAGACTTTTGATGCCCTTGGTCAATTTGACTTGTATTGATTTTAGGGGTTGTAGTTTTCTTTTTGCCATGTTGTTTGCCATGCATGCGTAGTTAGTTTGCATGAGATGTTCTAACCCTAGGTGGGTTTGATCCTAGTGGTTTATGGTCTTGCATGTTGAATCTAGTTGTAGAGATTCAAGAGTTGTGTTAACTCAGAGATCATATTGAGCTTGTGAAACCCTAGGGTAGGTCATCTAAGTGTATAACAAGAAGTGGCTTGTGAATTGGTGCCGAAGCCCGGAAGTGGCTACCAAGAGATCCCATTACAAGTAGAGTAATAAGTGATAATTAATAAACATTGAGAATCTAAAATGAACCTAAAAAGATATTTTGTGCCTCACCCATGCCTGAGTTCCATATTGAGTTTGACTAGGATGGGAGTTGAGATGATGCTTGCCACCTTTATGGACTGGAGATGGCATAGGTAGTACCTTGTCTACACGAAAGGTTACTATAACCCCATAGAGTCACTAAGGCGTTGGGGTCTGAAGGGATTACCAGGATAACCTTAGAGTTGACTTGTGTGATGACACTTCTTGTATGCATCTTAGGTTTCCTATGTGTTTTGGTTGCCTCTGGTAGTGTTTATTATACCTTGTACTTTTGGTATCCTTGAGATAGAAGCTTTCAGGACCTCTTCCTTGGTTGTTGTTGTTTGTTATCCAAGTGGGTTTTGATGTTATCTCCTCAGCACGGTGGGAGTGGACTGTTTAGGTTCACGAGGTCGGGTGGTAGTGTTTTTTTACCATTTGAGATTTTGACATTCGTGCACCGAGGTTGGATGATCCATGTTGCAGTTGTTCTTTCTTGTTCTTCTTTCTTCTTGTGATCTTGTGTCATTGTATCAAGTACTCAGAGCTATCATGTTGTATTTCTTTTTAGTTATTGTATTCACATACCCTGCGACATGTGCAGTGGATGCTTATTATTATGGTTACCTTAGGGTACCAATTGTATTTATGTAATCATGCTTATGATGTTGTATTGATCATTTAGATGTAATCTTGGGATTCATATCTTTATCTTATATTAATTAATTAACTCTTTAGTGTAATGCTTTCGAATGCTCATAGCTGATTTAAGTATTATGTTGATATAGGATTTTTGGACAAATTGGAAATTGTATATCCTTGAGTATGTTTGTGATGCAATCTTTAACGTACATGTTTTATATGAAGACTTTTGATGCCCTTGGTCAATTTGACTTGTATTGATTTTAGGGGTTGTAGTTTTCTTTTTGCCATGTTGTTTGCCATGCATGCGTAGTTAGTTTGCATGAGATGTTCTAACCCTAGGCGGGTTTGATCCTAGTGGTTTCTGGTCTTGCATGTTGAATCTAGTTGTAGAGATTCAAGAGTTGTGTTAACTCAGAGATCATATTGAGCTTGTGAAACCCTAGGGTAGGTCATCTAAGTGTATAACAGGAAGTGGCTTGTGAATTGGTGCTGGAGCCCCGAAAGTGGCTACTAGGAGATCCCATTACAAGTAGAGTAATAAGTGATAATTAATAAACATTGGGAATCTAAAATGAACGTAAAAAGATATTTTATGCCTCGCCCATGCTTGAGTTCCGGATTGAGTTTGACTAGGATGGGAGTTGAGATGATGCTTGTCGCCTTTATGGACTAGAGAAGGCATAGGTAGTACCTTGTCTACACGAAAGGTTACTATAACCACAAAGAGTCACTAAGGCATCGGGGTTTGAAGGGACTACCAGGATAACCTTAGAGTTGACTTGTGTGATGACACTTGTTGTATGCATCTTAGGTTTCCTACGTGTTTTGGTTGCCTCTGGTAGTGTTTATTATACCTTTTATTTTTGGTATCCTTGAGATAGAAGCTTTCAGGACCTCTTCCTTGGTTGTTGTTTGTTATCCGAGTGGGTTCTGATGTTATCTCCTCAGCACAGTGGGAGTGGACCGTTTAGGTTCACGAGGTCAGGTGGTAGTGGTTCTTTTACCATTTGAGATTTTGACGTTCATGCACCGAGGCTGGATGATCCATGTTGCAGTTGTTCTTTCTTGTTCTTCTTTCTTCTTGTGATCTTGTGTCATTGTATCAGGTACTCAGAGATATCATGTCATATTTCTTTCGAGTTATTGTATTCACATACCCTGCGACATGTGCAGTGGATGCTTATTATTATGGTTACCTTAGGGTACCAATTGTATTTATGTAATCATGCTTATGATGTTGTATTAATCATTCAGATGTAATCTTGGGATTCATATCTTTATCTTATATTAATTAATTAACTCTTTAGTGTAATGCTTTCAAATGCTCATAGCTAATTTAAGTATTATGTTGATATAGGATTTTTGGACAAATTGGAAATTGTATATCCTTGAGTATGTTTATGATGCAATCTTTAACGTACATGTTTTATATGAAGACTTTTGATGCCCTTGGTCAATTTGACTTGTATTGATTTTAGGGGTTGTAGTTTTCTTTTTGCCATGTTGATTGCCATGCATGCGTAGTTAGTTTGCATGAGATGTTCTAACCCTAGGTGGGTTTGATCCTAGTGGTTTCTGGTCTTGCATGTTGAATCTAGTTGTAGAGATTCAAGAGTTGTGTTAACTCATAGATCATATTGAGCTTGTGAAACCCTAGGGTAGGTCATCTAAGTGTATAACAGGAAGTGGCTTGTGAATTGGTGTCGGAGCTTGAAAGTGGCTACCAGGAGATCCCATTACATGTAGAGTAATAAGTGATAATTAATAAACATTGGGAATCTAAAATGAACCTAAAAAGATATTTTGTGTCTCGCCCATGCCTGAGTTCTGAATTGAGTTTGACTAGGATGGGAGTTGAGATGATGCTTGCCACCTTTATGGACTAGAGATGGCATAGGTAGTACCTTGTCTACACGAAAGGTTACTATAACCACATAGAGTCACTAAGGCACCGGGGTCTGAAGGGACTATCAGGATAACCTTAGAGTTGACTTGTGTGATGACACTTCTTGTATGCATCTTAGGTTTCCTATGTGTTTTGGTTTCCTCTGGTAGTGTTTATTATACCTTGTACTTTTGGTATCCTTGAGATAGAAGCTTTCAGGACCTCTTCGTTGGTTGTTGTTGTTTGTTATCCGAGTGGGTTCTGATGTTATCTCCTCAGCACAGTGGGAGTGGACCATTTAGGTTCACGAGGTCAGGTGGTAGTGGTTCTTTTACCATTTGAGATTTTGACGTTTGTGCACCGAGGCTGGATGATCCATGTTGCAGTTGTTCTTTCTTGTTCTTCTTTCTTCTTGTGATCTTGTGTCATTGTATCAGGTACTCAGAGATATCATGTTGTATTTCTTTTCAGTTATTGTATTCACATACCCTGCGACATGTGCAGTGGATGCTTATTATTATGGTTACCTTAGGGTACCAATTGTATTTATGTAATCATGCTTATGATGTTGTATTAATCATTCAGATGTAATCTTGGGATTCATATCTTTATCTTATATTAATTAATTAACTCTTTAGTAATCTACGTCAAGGAACCCTTTGAGAGTTGTAACCTATGTTAGTTGTTTATTGCTATGCTTTGCTTCCGCAATGTGAAACTTTGATGTTATTGATTGTTAACTTAAAAAAAATTGCTCTGCAAACTTAGTTGCATGTTTAGGTTAAGTTCTCCTGGGTTCCCTGGTGGGGCATTACAAGAGGAGAGATAACACACAGGTCCAAACCCCAACCTAAGCCATACTATTGTCTTGAAATAGTGGACAAGATTATGATATTCCACACTTGTAAATTGATCTAGTTGATGTGAGTTTATATCCCTGTTCTTGAGTATGAATGTGGGTCTTTAGGTTCATTTGATTTTGGTTGTTGGTGTGATTTCTATAATTAGATTATCTAATTAGATTAAATCGTGTAACTTAGATAAATTAGATCTTTGCTATTTTTAGCTATGAGAGATTATTTAATTAGAAATTAATTAAATACAATTATTAAGTTTAATTTATTATTTAAAAAGTTTATTATGTGGTAGAAGTATTTAATTAATGAGAATTAATTAAATACATCGACCTTAGAATTATTTAATTATAAATTTAACCTTTTCAATTAAAATGTATTTATTATTTAAGAGTTTATTTAGCATGTGGAAACTATTGTAGACTAAATGTTTTATTTTTAAATTATTAGAATGCATTAAGTTGCACAAGCAAATTGATTAAATTAAATTAAAGGTATTAGTTAATTTTTAGTTAAGTGTTTTCAACAAAGGCAAAGTGGAGAAGAGGCTTTAGTTCAACTGAAAAATTAGATTTTAATTTATGCAAAGCTTTTTGTGGAGTTGAGTTCCAAACCCTCACATGTGGAATTGAAATTCCTATATGTTGAAGGCTTGGCCATTATTCTCAACACACAAAAAAGGTTGGATATTTTTGAGCAATTGGTTGATAGCTTGGATTTTCTTTGTTTATGGTCTTTGTCAGTTTCATTCTTTGGTGTTTTTTTTTGAGGTAAGATTCGATCATCCTAGAAATTTATGTTTTACAATTCGAAAGGACTGTATTCTTCGTGCCTGTTTGTATTTGCATGTCTGGGACTCTATTCTGTGTATTTTCTCTCTCTTCTTCTCAAATTATAGAATTGGTTTTAAGGAAGATTCTTATTGCATGCAATCATTGTTTTCAAATTATTTGTGAATAGATTTCATTAGAGCTTAATTTTGTGTAATTCTGGTAAAATTATTGTTAATTAATATCTCTCTCAAAAATTTGGTTAATAAGATTTTCCTATTTATTTTTTAACAAATAATTCAGGTTTTTTTTTAAAAAGAATACTTCCTACCTTGTTGTTTTAGACCACCCTGTTGTTATATTCTCATATATTTATATATCAGTTCTATTTTGTTTTATTTTTTAAAAAATGTATATGACTATGTATTTAAAAAGATTGGTATTGAGAATTTAATTAAAATAAAAAAAATTAATTTTAAAGAAAATTTTAAAAGGAAAATATTATAAAATTTATTTTTTTATAAAGGATGGAGGAGGTTTAATACACCCACCCATACCTTTTCGGCATCCCCAAGGGGGGGCTGCCGTGCGTAGTACCCCATGGGGTACTACGCACATAGTCCCTAGGGTGTCGTGTGCAGTACCCTTGGGTACTGGCATGTCAGCCCATGGGTTGCCGTGTGTAGGTTGACCCTTTTACTTTTTCAAAATATAATTTGTTTTTTTAAAATTTATTTTTGTTATATGGTATTTAAGATTTGTTTAATTTAGTGTTTTATTTGAAATTATGAATTCAAAATTTGATAAAGTGTTTTTATAAATTTTGGATTAAATTTGTTTATATGTATGGATGGTAGGTTTATATTTTATATTTAATTATAAAATATAAGTGAGATAATGTATTTTATTTATAAATTGTTTATACATCTAATTATTTTGCATGGAGTAATTAGACATTAATGATTTTTGCATGATTATTTCTTTTAAAATTTACAAGGCTTATTTTGTATAAAGGAGATAATTTTGTGTTAAATTGCAATGTGGGTTTTTAGCCATGCGAGTAATTGTTATGAGAATTTGGTTGTTTGGATTAGTTGTTAGGAATGGGAACACTGAGAGGGGGGGGGGGGGTGTGAATCAATGTTCACTATATATTTAATCTTTTCTTTTATTCTTGAAACTTATCTTTAATGCTTAAGTACTGAAATGAACATCAACATAAACAAGATGCATAAACACAACACATAACACCAATATGGTTATGGGGAAACCCAAATAGGTAAAAACCCAGGTGGGAATTGACACCCACTAAGAACTGCACTAGTGTCTTGTGATCCTTGTTAGAAGATCTACAACCCTGTTAGGAGTTGTCTTTACAATGTTTTTAGTACAGTGACCTTGTCAAGGGTCGGACCCTATTAGGAGACTTTTACAATAACCTTGTTAGGGGTGGGGACACATTGTCCTAGAGCTCACTTCTCAAATGGTGAAGGCTACAACCTTCTAATCTCAGATATACACTATATCTGTTGGATGAACTAGCACTATGACACTGCTTGTCTGATCAGTTCCTTTGATGCACTGATGCTTTGACCTCTTGAAAAGATCTAATACATCTCAACTACTCTTCACACACTTCTAGTCTGCTTCTCTCAACTCTATCTCAACTTGCATATTATATTACAATGACACATCTTATATTTATATGCGCTACCAAAACAATTAACTAGGTCGGCCTATAATCGATTACATACAATGCTTCCAATTGAATTGGCTTAAGTGTGTTTACATACAAACATAATTACATGTCTACAACCTAAATACAATAGGCGCATAGCCTTTACAAAACAATATTATCATTGCTAATCAAATTACCAATAGTCGGCTGCATACTCTGTTATGTTCTAGCATTCACTGGCTGTACCTCTTCAACTGTATGTATATTCTGATCATGCGCTCTTAAACTTATCACAAATACATACATACAAGCTTAACTTCAAGGGCGCATGCCATAACTAGGTCATACACACATGCGTTGATGTTCTGACCTTTTGGTACTCTGCTAACTGTCCAGTCTTCTGTACTTAGCCAAATTTTGATCTTTTGATAATGTGCGCTGACTCAAAAACACTATATGACTTTGTTGCCATAATGACAACACTATATCTAGTCGTATACAACAATATAGTCAACTTGCCAACAATATCCCCCTTTGTCATTGATGGAAACAAAGGAATATGGCAAAGTTAATAACTGTACCTTTATACAAAAAACTTTTTAACATACTTTATCTTATATCTTCCTTAGACTCTGTACTATACATCTTCTTTACATATAAGACTCCATATTCTATACACAATACTCCTCCTTTGACATTAATGACAAAGGTGCTTCAAAAAATGTATCTCTACAAGTACTTACAAGGAAAGTACATCCGGATATGCAATCTGTAAATTGTGGATCTCTTATTTCCAAAATGCAATCAGTGCATTGACAGTTTGGAGATGGGCGCATAAGGCATATATCAACTTCTCCATCTTCTCCAAGTCTATGCTAGGACCTTGATCATATGTCACCATGGTGGCATCGATCTCCTTGATGTTCTGATTAAGTACATCTAGAGAGGGTGCAAGAGCATTCTTGAGTTGTGTTTGCCTTGCCCTTATCTTGGACATCTCTTTTTCAGCCTTTTCTATCTTGTCTAACTGCCCATGGTATACATTGTTGCACATGTTCACATCAGTGGAGGGGTCTTCTACTGATTTCCTTACATTTTCTATCATTTTTTCTGCCTCTTGGATTTTATTGTAATGATCACCAGTTAGCTTATCCTGGTTCATACAATCAACAATGATTTTCTTGTCCTTTGCTACAGACTCCTTCAAAGATGCTCGACCAATCTTTAGTGATCAAGTGAAAAGTTTCCAGTTAGTTCTCTCAATCTTTTCTTCATGTATTTATTTTCTGCAACTTGAGATGCAGATTCTTCCAAGCTAGAAAAGAATTCTTTGAAAGCTATCAATATAGTACTGACATCATAAACTGAATGGACCTTAGACACTTTCTTGTCTGAAGGTAGCAGGCTGTTTAAAATTTTGATTGATTCAACAAACAAGGGGTTCCTCATTACTTGCTTCTCCTTTGCTTTCTCCATGGCTAAGACATTGATCTTGATAAGGTCTTCTTCTCCCCAAGAGTCCAAACTAGTGGTGTCAGGTGTCAAACTTGACAATAATGATGCTGAGGGTAATGGAGTGATAGGAGTACTATCCGTTACTTATTGCTTTACTCTGACTTGCATCTCAATAGATGTCTCATCTATTGATTCACTTCCTTTTACCTCTTCTTCTCCTTTCTTCTCTTCTACCTTTTCTTCCTCTTCCTCTTTTTCTATTTCTTTTTCTGTCTCTTGCTCTTCTTCTTTACCTATGAGATCTTCTATCAATATTTCTTCTCATGCCTGGGGTGAATTGTCATCGCATAGAATTTCAGCTTCTTGTGTGCTCACAAAAGCTTCCTCAAACTTATCCAGGTCTCTATCTGTGGCCGCCATGGCTATCTCTACATTATCAATGATGATAGTGTTATCTTTTAGTGTCTCTATCATGGACGCAGACTTTACTGCCTCTGTATGTGTTACAACTATAGGTGCTGAGTCCTGAGGACCTGTCACTAGTACATTAGTGGGCTCTACCACCTTGACATCCTTATATGGCACTTGTGTTGAGGGTGCAATGGGTGGATACATGTGTCTATTCAATAAAAACTTCTCAAAAGCTTTCTCTATCTCTTTGGCTATCAACTCAAAGTTTTTGTCCATTATGCATAGTGTTCTTAGCTTTGTTCTTAGATGCGACTTTACCAAATCTAGCAATAGTATTTTCTCTTCTAAGGAACACACCGACAAACTTTCATCTACAATCGTTTCCCTTATCCTAAGATCTTCTTCAATAGCTTGTTTCTTCAAGGATTCTAAGATGTTCCAAACATTGTTCGGAATGACTGTTTTCAGTTCCAAGACTATCTTTTTGAACTTGATCATATGTTTTATGATCATGCTATGAATCTCTGATTTGTCAATTTTGTTTTATTTCTCATAAAACTTTCCTATCTGATCCAATCTTCCTTCATCAACAGTCCTTGTACTCAACACTTTAAGACTAGGTCTGAAACCTACCTTTAGAGGTGCTTGAGTATTCTTCCTACTTCTGGTTGCTCGCAAGGATGGGTGACTAGTGTTGGTTTCCTTCTTCCTCTTGGCCATTGCCTTATACTTGGGAGGAGCTATAAGATCAATTATTTTCCTGGGCACATGAGGGGTAACATCTATTTTGTCCTTTGGTTCATCGATTTTCTCAATCTTAACCTTTTTCATCTTAGGATCAACAGATTTTGCTTCTACTGCAGATGCGCTCTCAATTCCCAAAGCAATATTTTCTTATCCTGCTTTGTCTAGGTCTGCCCGTGTTACTCCATGAATTCTAAGTATCTCAGAAGTGACCTTAGCTACTTTCCTCTTTGTTGTTGTACTGTTAAGAACTACATCAACTTCTCTTGTCTTCTCTTCATAAGTACCCCACCTAGGTTCATTAGGGTCCTTAGGTGCTAATAGTAGAACTTAAGCATAGGCTTCCAAGATTTTTTCATCAACCTCATATCCAAGTGGATGGATCCACTTTGTTCTTGGCTCAACAATGTCCATACAAGTTACATCAGTTTCTACCATGAAGCAAATGGTGTCTTTATATTTCTCAATAATGCTCTCTGGTATTTTGTATCTCATCTGCATTTTGTCCTTGAATGTCTTCAATTCTAGCATTATGTAATCCTTCAATGTGCTCTCAGTAGAAGCCTTAAAGGATATCTGTGGCATTGTAGGAATACTCTTGTCTAAATACAAATATGACACCTTTCTAAGTATGTGGAAATACATGTATATGATCAAAGACCCAAACTTGAATATTTTGGTCTTTCCATGCTTAATGGCTCTAATATTATCTATCAGTTGTGCGCGCAAGATCTCGCATAGATTGAACTCACCATTTTCTCTCACAAGTCTGATTGCTACAAGAATAGTGGCCGCTGACACACTATTCACCATGCTGGTGTGTTGAAACCTATATCCCAATATCATGGACATCAATTTGATGTCTTTCTCCTCTATAGGCTCAATTGTCACTCTGTGCCTATCACTTCTTGAATTGCATGTTTGCTCAACTATCTTCCTTACATCCTTACCCGCTAGAAGAATGACACATGTCCTTGAAAGGCCTATCATTTGATGAATTAGGTCTCTTGTAATTCTCACTGGTACTTCACCTATTCAAAATAGGTCATCATGAATTCTGCTGAGTAAAATATTTATCCATTAAGACTCATAAAACTCATATGTCATAGCATATTCAACTATGGGATGGTTTTCCAACTGCGCGAACTCATCAAGGAAGGTTTTATCTAGTTTCATCATAGTCTCAATGTGCACTCTAATTCTGTCAAGACCTATTGGTTCCTTCTTGCAGTAAATGTATGCACATATGTCTTCAACATGCATAACACCCATAGGGGTTTGAGAGAATGCTCCTTCTAAATCATCTAGGGTAGATTTGAAAGGGTGCCTCTTTAAAATGTATCTCTTCTTCTCTGCAATATCAAACACAATAGGAGTAGCCATAACTTACTTGTTTATCAATTTAATTAGGTTTCCAAGAACTTCTGAATCATCACGACAGATTAGGGCTTTCGCAACCGATCAAATACACTTCTTCGATGGTGAATCACACTTCAATCCTTCTCAATCAACTGCTAGGGTTTATGTTCTCTCCAATCACTCAAACTTGATTGCAATGAGTGATCTTTAAGTCTCTGAGTACTTTAAAGTGAAAAATTCCACCATTAATGCTTGTTGCCTAAACTGGACTTTCACTGAAAATCTTCAACTTTCATTCTGCAATCAATTAGGTAGTGCACTCTTGCACATAGGTTCTACTAGTCTCCAAAAGGTTAAATCCAAAGGCGCATGCTCTGAGGGTGATTATACCAGCTGTGCAGGGGTCTAGAGCTAAATTAGCTCCCCCTATGACCCTAAGGGTCATTCATTCAGATGTAGAGGGTGCGTCCACTATGGATGCATCCAATACATTCTCATCAACCTTATCCTTCTTCGCCTCTATCCAAATCAAGCTAACATCTTCTAAGATTTCACAAACTTGACTTCTCCTTTGGTATCCAATATTGATTCTTTTGGCTTTTTAGGGCTTTCTTGACTTTGCATTCTTGATCTACAAAACATTGAGATGTATCCAACCTTGTTACAAGAGTGAAAAATAAATGGAGGCCTTAAATTCCTCGATGCATTGATATGAGTCACCATTTTACACTGTCTAGTTGAGTGACCATTATAATTATAGATCTAACATGTAATACTCTGAGAATTTCTTGCATTTGTTTGATTCTGATTTCTCTGATTATTCAGAGTCTTGTTCTTTTGACTTGTTTTACAATTCATAGCTCTATGACCAAATTTATTGCATGAATAACAGTAACCATTGAAAGGTCTTACCTCTTTACAATTCCTTGCTATATGTCCATGTTTGTTACATGCATAACAAGTTCGGTCTACTAGCTTGCACTCATCCTTAGATGGTTCAATACTATCTTTAGTCTGATTTCCTATCTCCTTAGCATTTGTGGTGTCTTCTGGTGCTTTCATCCTTTCTCGCATGTCATCAATCTAATTTTATGCTTCATTGAATCCAATGTCGCTGGTATCTCCTTTAAGTTTCTGAGCATATAACTGAGATTCAATTAGATCCTTTCTTGTATGCAATTTATCAATGTGATTCTTTGCCTCTTTCAATTCATATTCCAACTTTTCTTTGTTGTTTCTTAACTCCAAGATTTCCATGTTTGCTTGCCTCAATTCTTCATTCAGTTGAAGGTTCTCCTTGATCTGTTCATCATAAACTTCTTGATTGTTAGTTAGCTTTTCATCCAACTCTTCAATCTGATTTTTTAGAGATGTGTTCTCTTCATTTAGCTTTTTGACCATCTTCCCTAAATCACTATTTGAGCAATCTTTCAAATCTTTTCTTAGTCTTTTGATGACTGCTTGAGAATCATTGACTTTTTCTTTTAGTTCTTGAAAAAAAAATTCAGATCTATCAAGGTCTTCAAGAGAAGCTTCAAGATTCTTTTTTAGATGTTTCATTTCTGTCTTATCCATGATCTTCTCAAGTGGTTAAACTTCTTTGCTGAGGACCAGAGCTCTGATACCAATTGTTAGGAATGGGAACACTGAGAGAGGGGGGGGGGGGGTGAATCAATGTTCACTATATTTAATCTTTTCTTTTATTCTTGAAAATTAACTTTAATGCTTAAGTACTGAAATGAACATCAACATAAACAAGATGCATAAACACAACACATAACACCAATATGGTTATGGGGAAACCTAAATAGGTAAAAACCCCGGTGGGAATTGACACCCACTAAGAACTGCACTAGTGTCTTGTGATCCTTGTTAGAAGATCTGCAACCCTGTTAGGAGTTGTCTTTATAATGCTTTTAGTACAGTGACCTTGTCAAGGGTCGGACCCTGTTAGGAGTCTTTTAAAATAACCCTATTAGGGAGCTCACTGCTCAGGTGGTGAAGGCTACAACCTTTTGATCTCAGATACACACTATATCTGCTAGATGAACTGGCACTGTGACACTACTTGTCTGATCAGTTCCTTTGATTCTCTGATGCTTTGACCTCTTGAAAAGCTTTAATACATCTTAACTACTCTTCGCACACTTCTACTCTGCTTCTCTCAACTCTATCTCAACTTGCATATTATATTACAATGACGCATCTTATATTTATATGCGCTACCAAAACAATTAACTAGGTCATCCTATAACCAATTACATACAACGCTTCCAATTGAATTGGGTCAAGCGTGTTTACATACAAACATAATTACATGTCTACAACCTAAATACAATAGGTGCATAGCCTTTACAAAATAATATTATCATCGCTAATCAAATTACTAGCAGTCGGCTGCATACTTTGTTCTATTCTGGCATTCACTGGCTGTACCTCTTCAACTGCCTGTATCTTCATCATACTATCACATCTGATCATGCACTCTTAGACTTAGCATGAATACATACATATGAGATTAACTTCAAGGGCACATGCCATAACTAGGTCATACGCACGTGCGCTGATGTTCTGACCTTCTAGTACTCTGCTAACTGTCCAATCTTCTGTACTTAGCCAAATTCTAATCTTCTGATAATGTGCGCTGACTCCAAAACACTATATGATTTTGTTTCCATAATGAAAACACTATATCTAGTCATATACAACAATATAGTCAACTTTCCAACATTAGTTAAGTTTTTCTACATGATGATGTCATTTTGATTTGAATCAATTGTGGATGTAATTAGTTAGTTTTAATTAAATTATGTTTAGTCTTTTATTACCCTCTGTGGTGGATTAAGGGGTTAGAATGTCAGCCAGTGGGAATGTAATCCAGAGGTAGGAATTGGATGTTTTATCATGTTTGTTTGCCTTTCATACTCGATTGTAATCAATTAATTCGACCCAACCCTATGTGAAGATTGTTCTATGATACTCTTCTGTGATGTTTTGTATAACTATGTTTTGCTTCATATTCTACATGGGGGTCCGAGGAATATGGTGTTGAATTTATATGTCATATCCATGGGATCGGGAGTATATTTATTGTGGTCACTTGGAGAGTGTTTTTGTGTTGTTATGGTTAGAGACCTAATGTATGTTCCTGGTGTTTTGTGGAACAATCCTGAGGGACATTATTATTATCTTTGATGTTGTTTGGGTTGTGAACCTAGGTAGGTTAACTAAGTGTATAAGTGGGAAGTGGCTTGTAATTGGTGTCAGAGCTCGCAAGTGGCTGCCAGGATATCCTATACAAGTGGCTTAATAAGTGATAATTAAATGACATTGAGAGTTTAAATGAATTAATAAGATATTGTGTGCCTCGCCCATGCCTAATTTTTTGATTGAGTTTTGACTAATATGGGAGTGGGAAGATGCTTGCCACCTACGTGGACTAGATATACCATATTTAGTACCTCATCTATATGAGAGGCTATCGGTACCACATAGAGTCACTAGGACATCGGGATCTTCAGAGACTACTAGGATAACCTTAGAGTTGGCTCATGTGATGACAATTCCCTTTATGCATCTTGGGTTTCCTACATGTGTTAGGTGCCTCTGGTTGAGTATGTTTTACCTGGTTATCCTATTGTACCCTTTGAGTTAGAAAGCTTTCAGGATCTCTTCCTTATCTTGTATTGTGTGGATTGGTGATGTTTGTTATCCGATTGGGATATGTTGTTATCTCCTCAACATGGTGCGAGTGGACCATTTAGGTTCCACGAGGTCAGGTAGTAGTGATTCTTTTACCATTTGAGATTTCAATGTTCATGTATCAGTGCTGGATGATCCTTGTAGTAGTTGTTCCTTCTTTTTCTTCATTGATGGAGATGTGTTCCTATATTTCTTATTCTATGTTTCCTTGTATCAATTTATTTAGGTGATATCATGTTGTACTTTATTTTGTTATTGTATTACATACCCTGCGACATGTGTAATGGATGTGGATTATCATGGATACCTTATGGTACCAATAGTATTTATGTTACTCTTTATATGATGTTGTTATCATTCATTTGTATACATGAGATTTATAATTATACCTAATCTAAAGTAATTAATTAATGCGTACATAATTTACGTCAAGGACCCTTGAGATTTGTAATCTATGTGAATTGTATATTATACTGTATTTCTTTCGCATTGTAAAACATTGTTGTTGTTGTTTGTTAACACTTAAGAAAAAAATTATTTTGTAAACTTAGTTGCATGTTTTGGTTAATTTCTCATGGGTTCCCTGGTGGGGCATTACACCAAGACCCTATAGTATTCTCATAGGATTGCTGAGATAGTTTTGTTTCTTAGAGTAATATGATGTCAATTTAGTAGAATCTAGTAGTTGCTTGATTCTACACCGCTTGTCAGAGGCATTCAAGCCTTGACATTCCAAGAGATGATCTTCATTGCTAACAAGGAGAACCTTTTGTTCTCCTTGTTGATCTTTTAAGAGGTGTGAATTTTTCATCCAAAGTTGGCTAAATGTTTGTTTCCACTTCTTCCCTAGCTTTAGTACTCTTTGATTTTTGACCTCTCAGCTTGGGAGTATTCTTTATTTCAACCAGAGTAACATCAATGGACTAAGAAATTGATAATGGCTGAAAGAAATCAAAACTAGCAATGTCTGATACACGATGGTCCAACTTAGGTGAGTCACTCGTGAGATCTTCCAAATTTTCTTAATGGAATTTATTGTTACAGATAGTTCTATGGACTAAACCTTCAAGCAAATGGATGGGGTTAACATCCACTGACATGATATCATCCATTTGATTTTGTAGGCATAACTGAGCACCTTATTGTAAATATTTATAAATTATATAGAAAACCAAAAGAATTTATGGTTCACCATAACAATGTGAAGAACTCTTATTGTTTAAAATAATCCTATAAATAATGTGTGAATAATTCAAAGAAAAGGGAATGAAATTGAAAGCATTTAGATCTATCATATAATAGTACAAGTAGCATAAGAAGGAAATCTTTTAGCAGGAAAAAATTCATACCTATAAGCTTTAGCATTAACATACCTCTGCATAGTGCATCAAATAGCCTTCATGAAGTGTCGTCTATGATCATGCAAAAGCAGAGAAAGAAAAACCAACCTTCACCAAAATTAGTAAGTTTGTCAATTCTTTTTTTTTTCAAATTACTACTTTTATATGTTTCTATTGGTTGTTAGTTGTGAGAACAAAGAGAAAATTGGAAATTTTAAACTTTAACTGGCCAAAAAAAATTAAAATTCACAATGAGTAGACAGTATCATGCATATCATTTAATCAAAGTACTTGGACATGTAAGAATCTAGTACAATCTCATTAAATGTCTAAAATCAATCTTAAGAATAGAGGCTTATGACTTGCCAAATTGCATCAATGTCCACAATGTAGTAGCATAAAGCTAATGTAAGTATTTTTAGTTTGAAGGATTTGTTTAGATAGACAAAATGCATTTTTCCTAGAGGATTTGTGACAAGTGTTATTGAAACTCTGATATTGAAAAGACGTGCTAGGTGGGAGTGGGTCATTGTTAAATTATCATGTTGTGCAAATGCATTAAGGTAAGTCACAAAATGTTCTTGGAAAATAAATTTTTGGGTACTTTACTCTATCTCTTAATCCATTATACATTGACAAAATTTTCTAATTATTCATAAATCATCAGTAATTACCAAATTTTATATAGTTTCTCCATTTTCTTTGTATGTCTAGTTGAGCTAGTGTTTATTAATTTAAAAATGAGGAGTTTCTAGCCAACAAATTTCTCATGCATGTAAGCTTTGGAACCCTTAGACCTATGTGTAGCCCATTGAAAATGGGCTTTGAATTCTTCATGATCTTACAAAACTAGTGAAAGAAAAACCATACTTCACCAAAATTGGAAGGAAAAGTAGAAGATATCTCTACAAATGAAGGTATGTTAGGTGAAGAAGAAATAAACAACAAATGGAGACACTACAAGTATACTATTGCATCTATTTTATGCAAATTGGCATTTAATTTGACCAAATAGTGTTTGAGAATTTTTCAAACATAAATGTATGTCCTATAGTTTATAAATTTGTGTGCAATTTAAAATTCTTTAAAATATAGCTATCTATGTTTCTATTGGTCGTAAGGTGAAAAGAGCAAGGATAAAATTCAAATTTGTATACTATAATTGGCAAAAAATAAAAAAAATTCA